>CM062806.1:554410693-555610693 GCA_031772625.1 Pinus tabuliformis
TTCGATCAGTTGCAGCTTGTTTCCTTGCAATCTGATTTAATTCTGTGGGGTGAGCTGTTCTGCAATGTCGGATGTATCTAGCAATGGTGGAAAGTATGGCCGAAGGCGGTCCACATTGAACACTGGGTGCAGGCCAAGGAATGGGGGAATGCTGAGTTCAAATGCATTGTCTCCCACAGCCTTAGTAATGGTGTAGGGACCATATCGGAGTGGTCTCAGTTTCCGATAGGCTCCAGTAAGGCGTTCCTTTTCTAAAAATGCAACCAGACTTTGTCACCCACCTGGAACTTGTGTGGCACTCGATGTTGATCATGTCGCTGCTTGAACTTGGCATTTGATTTCTCCAGAATGTCATGGACCTGCTGGCGAATATGTTGGATGTGCTCAATGAAGTTGGTCGCCTTGTTTGTTTCAGACTGGACATGAGCAGAATCTGCGTGAGTAGCTGCAAATGGCATGGCAACATCAATGGGGCATAATGGCTGGAATCCCAAGCCCACCTGAAAAGGGCTATGGCCAGTGGAGCTGTGAAGAGCTCGGTTGTAGCTGTGATGAACATAGGGGAGGCTCTCGTCCCATGTGCGTGGATGCTTTGAGTTGTACATGCGCAGAATGTGTACAATCATCCTATTGACAACCTCTGTCTAGCCATCAGTTTGAGGATGGAAGGCGGTGGACTTAGTGAGTTTGGTGTCCAGCATTGACCAGAGACTGGACCAAAATGTACTGAGGAACCGACTGTCCCGATCTGAGATGATAGACTGTGGAATCCCAAAGTGCACCCAAACTCGTTCAAAGAAGAGTTTAGCAGTGGCTTCTGCTGTGATGTTCTTCTTGCAGGCCGCCATGATGGCCATCTTCGAGAACCTGTCGACGACTACAAAAACACAGTCATTTCCATGCTTAGTGGAAGGAAGGCCAGACATGTAATCCATGGAGATGGATTCCCAAGGTTGGCTAGGGGTAGGCAGTGGGGTATAGAGGCCTTGCTTCTTGATGGTCGGTTTGGCAATGGCACAAGCAGTACATGATCTGATGTACTTCCCAACATCCTGTCGAAGATTCGGCCAATAGAAATACTTTTGCAGCACTGCCACTGTTTTCTCGACCCCGAAATGACCAGCAACTCGACTATAGTGTGCTTCCCAAATCATCTTGGCACGCTCGCTTGAAGGAACACAAAGGTGACCCAAGTGGCATAACAGGTCATCCTGGAGGTGAAAATCTGGAACATGCTGACCCTCCAAGAGGTTCTGGTATGTGTGGCCGAATTCTGGGTCGCTTTTGTAGAGCAGTGGCCAATCAGAAGTCTCATGCCCACAAGAGTTGAGGACGGTGGTTAACGCCATGATCGGTGGTCGGCTGAGGCAATCTGCAACATTATTAGTGCTGCCCTTCTTATACTTGATATTCAAATGGAACTGTTGCAGGTATGTGGACCACTTCTGATGGCGATCATTCTGCAATTTCCCTTGGGTCTGTATGAACTGTAGGGGTCGGTGGTCTGTGTGGATGACCGTTTCCTTCCCCAAAATGTAGTGCTTCCATTGCCGACAAGCCTATACAATGGAATACATCTCTTTATCATAAGTGGGATACTTCCGGACCGTGTCTGAAAGTGTTTCACTGTGATATGCCACAGGATGCCCGTGTTGAGTAAGGACTGCCCCAATAGCATAGTCAGAGGCATCTGTCTCGACCTCAAATGGTTGTTGTAAATCTGGTAAGGCGAGCACTGGTGCTATGCAGAGGCGATCTTTCAACTCTATGAATGCCTTCTGTTGAGATTCAGACCAAAAGAATTTTGCCTTCGCCCCGCCCTTGGTGACTTCACTCAAAGGCCAAGTGATGTGAGAAAAACCCAACACGAACCTGCGGTAGAAGTTGGCAAGACCTAGAAAGCTGCGGAGCTCTGTCAAAGTGGTCGGAGGTGGCAATCCCGAATGACTTTGATCTTGGCTGGATCCACATGCACCCCCTGTTCATCAATAATGTATCCCAGATACTGAACCTGGGTCATGCCAAAAGTGCATTTCTCCAAATTGGCACATAGCTTGTGTTGCCGCAGTGTTTGGAGAACCTGTCGGATGTGGTGGAGGTGCTCTTCCCAACTCTGGCTGAAGATCAGAATGCATCCAAGTATACCACTACAAATGAGTTGGTGTATGGCCGCAAGATGTCATCCATTAGCCTCATGAAGGTTGCAGGAGCATTTGTCAACCCGAAAGGCATAACCAACCATTCGAAAAGGCCCTCTTTGGCTTTGAAGGTAGTCTTCCACACATCAGAGGGTTCGATTGGTACCTGGTGATATCCTGACTTCAGATCAATCTTGCTGAAATATTTTGCCCCCTTTAGTTGGTCTAGGAGGTCATCAATCCGCGGGATCGGGTACCTATTACGGACAGTGATCTTGTTCAGCGCTCGATAGTCAATACAGAGTCTCCAAGTCCCATCCTTCTTCTGTACCAACACAATTGGGCTCCCGCAAGGCGATGAACTCGGACGGATGTGGCCTTTCTGCAGAAGCTCCTGAATCTGCCTCTTGATTTCATCGTTCTCCAGAATGGAGCGCCGATAAATTGGTCCATTGGGTAGCGGTGCACCTGGGGTCAGATCGATGGAGTGCTTGACCTGACAGTGCAGAGGAACCCCTACGGGGGAGGTGAAGATGTCCTCGTACTCCTCCATGACCTTGTCCATCTGTAGTTGTCGTGCAGAGGGGCCCTGTCTGGAGGTTGTGGCCACCGTCTTCTTCTTTCCTTGAGGGCGTATCATCAGGAAAACAAATTTTCCAGTTTTGGAAATGAGCTTACTGCATTGTTTTGCAGTAATCAAAGAGATGGCAGTAGGCGGTGCTACCTCTGTATCCTGTACAACTGATTTCCCAAAGTAATAATAACAGCACGGGGCCTTGATTCATACATAGCATGTCGCTTCCACAAGTATGGTTGTCCTAATAATACATCACAAACTTCAAGCGGAGCAATGTCACACAATACCTCATCTGTGAAGGGCTTGATGTTGTATGGAAGGTGACATTGTTGGCTCACGCAAAGATCCCGTCCTTGGTGCAGCCACCCGATAGTGTATGGTTGTGGATGTGCTGTGGTCGGTAAGCCCAACCGCTTCATGACCTCTGCCGAAATGAGGTTCTTTTGGCTCCCGCTATCGACAATGAACTGTAGTGGGGAGCCCCTTACCCACATCTGGGAGTGGAAGAGACGCTCCTCCTCCTCTGGATCTTCGGGTTCATTTTTCTGGATCTTGGCAGTAGCAACAGTGGCGTTGGGATCCGCATCAATGATCTGCTTCCCTTTGTCATTCCCCTTGTCTGTTTCTGACTCAGAGTCGGAACATGCATTCTGATTCTGAAACCTTTAGTTCGGCCATCAGTGACTGCTTGGCCCAACACTCACTTGTGTTGTGAGTGGAGCTCTTATGGAACTCACACCATTTTCCCGTGTCCTTTTTCGGCTTTGCGGCACTGTTCTTTGCTTGTAGCTTTTGCGGGTTGTCTTGGGCTGCCCCGCCTTGGCTTTGTCCCTTGTTCTGTGGTTTAGGAGCACCTTTCCCTTGCTTTGGATTTGTAGATCCAAAGTCTCGCTTCTTTTGTTTAAACTTCTGCTCGATCTTGACGACATATCGGTATGCTATGCCGAGCGATGAGATGTTCAGGAATTCCATTTCTTCCTGGATGTACTTGTGCAGGCAGCCGCGGTATTTGAGTATCAAATGCTGCTCTGAATCCTTGATACCCAACTTCGTGCGAAGGGTATGGAAAAGATTGGTGAACTCTGGCACATCTTGATCCCTTCCCTGCCGCAGCGTGGTCCACTTTATGTATTCATCCTCATAGCTTCCAACAGGGTAGTATTGCTCCTTGATGGCATCTCGGAATGAATTCCAGGTGGGTGCGGCTGAGAATAGCGAGCCTGTAGTTTCATCCTTCTACTCGCAGTAGGTCTCCCACCAGTCCTTGACGTGGGGGGCTGCTTTGAGAAGAGCGAAAACAATCTTTTCCCGACTTGAAAATTCATGAACAGAAAAATACCCATCTAGCATATTTAACCATTTATCTATGGCATCTGCGTCTATTTGACCCTCGAAGATGGGGATTTCAAAATTAACTTGTACCTTAAACGGTGTGGCGTTTCCAGAGTAGCTGCTGGAAGCTGATGCGTCACCTTTGGGTAGCCGCTGAAGGATTTGGGCAAAGTTGTCCATCATCGCGTTCCGTTGTCGCTCGAGGGCTTCTTCGAGCAAGATTTTGATGGGATCTCCTGCTCCCTCGTCTTTCTTCTTATCCGCCATGGGAGGCCGTCGAGATTTGCGAGGCTAGTCTTGCAAGGGTTCAACCAACTCAAGCCCTAACTCCTTATATCCCGACCTCGTCGGGGACATGCAAAGAAAAACAGAGAAAAAGCAGACTGCTCTGATACCACTGATCCAGATTTAAGCAGGAACGCAATAGATTACAGAGATAACCATAAATACAGAGATGCGATAACCATAAAAATAGAGATGCAGCGGAAATAATACTTCATTTCACTAATGGAGAATACTTAAATATGCTTACAAATAGAAATGACCCAGCTAGGGCGATGGTAGCTTATGTACTGAGAGAAGATGTGTCGGCTACATGCCTCTGAACTGTTCCGAACTGTCTTTACAATGAGGCTCGAAGGCCTATTTATTATTGAGAAACAATGGAAAACCCTTAACATTCCAAAACCTAACCCTAGAAGATGAAACGCCAAACTATGGGCCCCGTTTGGGTAAATTGGTACATCAACTTCCCGGGGTCGTAACTTTGGCATACGATCTCCGTGTTATGCGCATGATAGCCCGTTGAAAAGATCTTTCTGAGGACTATAACGCAAACAATGATTTTTTACCTAAAAAATCACAGGAGCAGGATTTCCCAAAAAACGTCGTTTAGGGCCTCAAAACGGCTCCGGAAGTTTAGGACCCGAAAACTGCTAAAAATAGTAAATTGTGCTATAATTAAGGAAACTGAAAATGTCAAGAGGGACAATGGTGGGGGTCTAGGTGGACTTGGCAGGTGGCCACCAATATCCACCTGGATCATAGGGGTAAACTGCATAGAAAATCTTCAAATGAATAGCTTGTAGGAAATCAAAAATCTCTCAGTTTTAATGTTGAGGATGAGATAGATGGCGAAATTCTTAAGCAAGTCGTTAATAAGAAATCTTCCCCTAAAATGATTGATGAAATCATTTTGGATACAAAACCAGATTTGCAGCCACCAAACACAAATTCAAGGTCAGATTATAGATGAAGGTGGGGCAACCGAAATACATGATTTAATGATGCAAGAGGATTCTGTACCCTTTTGTTTCGAAGCATTTCAGTTTATAAGGCAGAATCTTCGTAATATCTCTAAAGAAAAAGATGAACAACCAATAGGATGTCATACAGTTTCAATAGATACATCGCAGCAGTCTCCTCAAGTTTTTGATGATCCTTTTGCTCATGTGTTAGATTTTGTTTGCTGTAAAAATTCTTCTTCATCAGCTAACCATGCGACAAAAGAGAATGTTGATAATCATCTGTTTTCAAAGGTCACCTTCATTGTCTTGTTTAACAGATTGTTCATTTCATAGCCCATACCAAAGTTTGCAGTCATATGAGGAGATTGATAAAGGAGGCCTTGGTTCTATTTGGAATCAGCAACAGAGTTTGGTTCTTCACGAAATTCAGGATCCTTTTGACAGCCTACTGCTATCACCAAAGAAAGACAGCACAGATGTGAGGAAAAGTTTAATATCCAGCTATGAAGATTACTTGGACCAGAGCAGTAATGTGTTAATGGAAATCAATGGCAATGCTTATGAAGATCCTTTTGCAGTATTCTTGAAGTCATCCAGCCAATTCATGCTTTGCAAGTTTGTCAGCAGTGAACTTGATTCCAAGTTTCCATGGGAGTTGCCTTTCGATTCTTCCCTTTTCCTGCGCATCAGAAAGCATTTGGGAAGAAATCAAATATCAGCCATGATGCTTACCTGGTTGCATTGGCTGCTCCATCTCACTTAACCGGGTGGTGGAAAGAGTAATTAGGGTAGGTTTGCTGAATAAGCTCAAATATGAGCATCTTTCTAGTTTGTTAGTTAGAATTTAGTCATGTCTAGTTTTATTATGGTTTTCAGTTTGAGTCTTCAGTCAGAGTCTGCCTGCATAATGTCAGTTTCCATGTTTTGACTCCATAGCCCAATGGACGAAGGCACTGTCTTCTCTCCCAAAGATCTGCAGTTCTTGGCACCTCCAAGGAGCTAGAGCTACCATCCCTATTGGAGCCATTGTTAGAGTCGGTCTTGTCAGTCCTTTTTCAGAGATCAAAACTCTTTCTGCATTTCATTTTTAGGAGTCTCACTCCATTCACTCAGCTACATTCCGCTAGGGGCATGCCATAATCTGACGGAAGGGTCTTGTCAATCATTTCCCCTCACGCCTTATCCTGGTGGTTTAGGTCTATTTGTAAAATCATTTTAAAGGTCACTTACAGTTTTTTTCTAATCTCTTGGTTAGAAAAGAGTTATTAGGTCTAGGGTTTGCAAATTGTTGTTCTCAAAGTGCTTCAATAATACTTGCAGGCCAGAGGAAGGTTCAATGATTCACTCAAATGATGTTTCTAAGCAAGCAAAGATTAATTTTGGAAAATTGAGAGAGGTTTTTGTCCACAATAGGCCAAGGAAGAAAAAAATACTTCACTTTTTACACAAGTGTCATGGTTTTAGAGAAATGTCAAAAATACAATTGCCTCGGGAGAATTGATTCACCTCTAAAGTGACCTTGGAAAAATCAAGTTTTCTCCTAGCTTGGTTAGCCAAATGACTTTATTGATGAGTAAAATGATAACTAGACACAAAGAGCTTTCCAATGAGATGTCATGAGCTCAATTTGGAGTTGAGGAACACCTTCAAAAGTTGACTGCAACAACACTCTGCCCTGAGGCAGCCTCATTTGGCACATTTTGACTAGTATTGGGAGATTTGATTTTTGATAGGAAAAATGAACTCCAAATTGAAACATTCTAGTTGGGTTGGAAATTATGCTCAAATACCTTTCTAACGCGCTATCCTGCGCCCAATTTGGACATTGAGAAGGCCTCCAAAAGTCTCCTGCAAAAAGCACTACGCACAGGCTCTATGCGCCGCGCCTCAAGCCAAATGCGCCGCGCCACTTCCCTATTCACCGCAAACGTGGTGCGAGCTTTTGCTAGGGAGCTCAAAATTGCAAAAATTTTACATCATTGGATTTGGCATGAAAAATCATGACTGATGGTGCATGGCCAAGAAATCTGGGCAAGTTTTGAGTCCCCAGACCTCTCCATCGGTCGTTTGGGTGGAAAATGTAGTGCTGGCAAACGGTTGGCTCTTCAGCTTCAGTTCATTAATGATGATTAAATGACTCCGTATCTTCATCCATTTGCTTTCCCACTTTTGAGCTTATTTATTGTATTGAAATTCATTTATAAAGGGTTGGAATTTCTAGGAATAGAGTGGAGAAAAAACCCAACATTTTCATTGTACAGTTTTGGCTTGGAGATTAATAGAATGATGCAACTCTAATTCATGAGATCCCTGTGGTGTGAGTTTAGTAATTTGTTTCTTCTATGTTCACATGTATCTTGTTATGTTTACAGTTCATTCATGATCATTTCCAGTTGAATGTTTTTAGTGAGCAAGGTAGAATCCATTTTATTGCTCTGCCTTGGAAAAGCGTTCATGTGCTATGTATCTTCTTCTGTCTGAAAAGGATTCATCACATATGCCCTTTTCAGCTCCCTCAACAAACTTCCCACTCCATATTATTTAAATTTGATTGTTGAGCTTCCTGCCTATCTTGCCTCACGAACTATTCTGTGTCTTCGATTTAATTTCTCAGCTCATGCGGTCCTTTGGTCCCATGCAGCCCAGAAAATTTAGTCATTTGAATATCACCTTTTCCATATCTATTTACTAGCCTAAAATCAATATTCATTGTAAGTCATCTCAGACCATATTGTTTATTCCTCGCTGAGCGTGACCCAGAGAGAGCCCTCTCCTGTTCTGGTAGGGCTAGCTACCAGACTGAGTGTGGTTTGTGGTTACGTTGAATTTTGCCTTCTTTCAGCCTAAGGCAGATTTAGGCTCTAACAGTTCCCTTGGGTTTATAATATAATTTATATTCAACCCTGTTTTCAAATCCAAATGTTTAACATTATACTCTACAACTAATATTATAAACACAATGAGAAATATTTGAACCTAGGAATATGAACAATTACATTGATAAACCCAACAGAAAATAAAGCAAAGAAATTAGCACAATAACACGAATGAAGTATAAAAAAGAGGGAAAAATATTAAAGCCAAGGGATAGATATTATAAAGCCACCTATACACACCCCATGTCACATACCCCCTTGGCAACTCTAAAAAAAAACACATACTATTGGCACATACCTCCTTGATACTATATTAATAACCACATAATATGTTCCTTCACTAAATTTAATTTTGATTAAATTTAGATTCAATAGTTATCCCATGCATCCATATATAATCATCTCATAACAAAGTTAACACAACCAATTCTACTCATGCATAGTGGTCACATGAAAATTATACCATTAGTCACATGTGTTCTATAGCTCCTTGAATATTAATAATTACCTACTATGCTCCCATCACCAAAGCTACACTTCGATTCAACATGCATAAGTATTTAATCATCCTCACAAATAAAGGTAACCCATACAACTATACACATATGCTGAGAGATTCAACAACATAAAAAGTAAGGAGTAAACATACAGTACATCCCATGCAAGTGATTCAGACAAGAGCAATTGAAAACTATGTCACTTGGAGAATCGAGCACTGCCACCCAACCTAGAACGGATTCTTCCCGTTCACTCCCAATCCGATCATTCTTTCCATGGATCAATTGCCTCCTATTCATCTCTTCAATGGGTATTTAATACCCTCATTCATTATATGGATTCCATTAGCGGCGTGCCACTTTTATGGATCCTTTTCATCCATTTTCTTAGGCTTTTCTAAGAAAAGCTCGCCTTTAGCACCCACGAGGCTTTTCCTCATAAAATATTGCCTTTATATCCCGCAAGGATTTTATGTTTTTTCTTAACTTAACATCTTTCTCCAGCTAAGTAGCTTAATGGATATTTATCTCCAAATTCATTAAGCTTATCTAGATTTGGATCTAGAAGTCTTATCATGAAAGAATTATCCATTCCCATTCACCAACAGGATTTGGCAAGAATCTCATCTGTTGGTGTCTCGCTTTTCTAAGTGATTAAATTATTTTATTTAGTAATAAAGTATTTACTTTCATTGTTACATATCAGACCTATCGTTTCTTAGCTTAGGTCCATGGAGTGGTGTTACATACTCCCCCCTTTAAATTTACACCGTCCTCCATGTATTACTAGATGTTTCCATTTATTTCCTCATTCACATGTAACTGCTATGAATTTTCAGGTTCCCATGCCCTTGCTACCTAAATCAGACTTTCTGATACATAGGCTACAAAGGATTTCTACCAGAAATCTCTTTCCCTATCTACCTGTGCATTTGTTTCAATCATTTTTGTGAGAGATTTTCAGAAGCACAAACTCAATTTTTGTTTGTTACATGAGTAACTATGGGTTAATGTTACTTTCCCTTTAGCTTTGATTCCTCAGTTCCAACTTATTTAAATAATAGGAAGAAATGCATGTTCCTTTAATGTATTTATGTTCTTTCCAAACACTTCCTTCCTGTTGTTTCTTTGTGTTTGTCACAACATGTCAACTAGCACATTGGACCAATTAACATGTATAAAGTATCATATCATGTTAGCTTCCACATAACCATCAACATCATAACCCATATGTAACCATCATAGATATGTATCTTATGTCATATATATACTAAGACTGAAACAAATACAAGTGCTTATCCTTAGTTCCCAATACCAATTCTTAGTTTCCATCTTTGTCTTGCTTTTGCACTCTGGATCGGTTGCTGCACCTAGAAATCTCTAGTGCCTACTCTTCAACCATCTGTACTTACACATAGTGTGTAGTGCACACATACATCTATATATGTCATATATCATCATGCACTACAAGTATTGATATCGATACCATATGTACCGCTTGTACACAGTACCACCTGTACAATTTGTACACCATACCAATGTCCATAGCATCACCTGCAAGACATATACTTCATCCACATATGTTAGTATTATGCCATAAATTCCTTCTTTTATTCATATTAACTTTAGGCAACTCCACTCAAACGTGGTTTGGTTTGTTAATTGGAGAATGAGGAATTCATGGACCTGTTCGAATTCTGCAACCAGAGCATAGTGAATTTTTTTATGTCAAAGTATTCAAATGATTTTACTTAGCTAATCCTTTTTATGTATCTTGTGGTTGCAGGAAATTTTCAGCAAATGATAAAATAGATGCACAATAGAATTTTACGAAACCAATAATCTTGAGTTTTCAGAATAAATATGTCCCTTAGACAATGTTTTAATAACAACGAAATATGATCTCTGCTTAATCATAAGGCAACCTATTCACTATGATAATTATTTTACTATGGACTTCAATGTTATATTTGAGTCTCATAACCTTACCTTTGTCTTTAGCCAAGAAAATAATCATTTGGTACTCAAAAGTACTCCACATATAAATTGGTTATCTCCTATGATTTCCTGTTTTCTCTTTTTAACACCACTTTCAACCCCTTGTTGGCCGTGAATAATTAAGTGTATATTGAGAATCAATCGAAAAATTAGTATGTAAATACATACACCTCCTATATAGGAGTTATTAATGAAGGTTATAATGTTTTCACATTCCCCAATCTCCTACTTTCCACAGTAATTTGTATACCAAGATGTAAGCTTGAGTCCTTATCATCTGGATACCCCACCATAACACTAGACCCTGACTTGGTAGAATGAAATTTATTTTCTTAGAAACCAGGTCAATTGTTAAATTCCTTAAGTCAAATTGTTTATGATTTATATGTTGTCCTATTCAAACCGAGACAGCACTACCAATACAATTTGACAGGTATACTTTTCCCATATTGCTTGTTTTAATATTGACAATTGCTAGGTATCACTTTATTGAAAACAATTTCATTTTTCAACAATCTCTCTTACCAGTATCATATAGCCACTAAATATGGTTAAAGCATCAAGTTGCTGTATGGTTTATTATTCTCTCTTTTCTACAACCTTTTATATGTCACCCCTTTGGTGCATGTATTTTATTACTAGCATAAGATCTTAGATCATCATAGGTTGTATTAATGTGAAAACCTTTCGGTTTTATCAAGAATTTTCTTATTAATTTAGACAATCATGTTTTAAATATAGGGGACAATTTTTGTTATTCATAAGGCTGCTCTTCATTGCATAAAGCACCACCATATCTAGTCTGCAAATATATTTTGTTTATATAAATTAGAAGCACACATATAATTCTAATATTATCATCTCCCACATGAAGTACATTTGTAAGATCTCCAATCATCCTTTAGATTGGAAAGGTTCCTATTTGTGAGATATTACTCACGGAACCCCATTTATATCTGGATGGACATGTACATTAAGGTACACCTTAAGTTGCAAAGTTTCACACATTTGAGTGAACTGTTGGGAAGGTGATCTTAAGCTTAATATTGTCTTTCTACTATTAACCCAAAAGTTTCTTCTATACTCCCATTATGTATTTACACTAGATGTACTTTTGTTGTCATTCACATTGACCTTCTTATTAGAGTCATAATTTATTAATGTATGATGTCTTCTCCCACATGCATATAGTGAGTTGCATTGAATTTGAGCATTTACTTCTCAATTCTGACCCTGGCTTCATCTAGATTAGAATCTAATTTGTTCCTCTTATTTGCTTTAGTTACAATTATCTTGAGATTTTCTTTACTCAAAAGAAACTTGCAAGTTCCAAAATATACATGTCAATTTTCATATTGAATAATAACCTAGTAAGGCTTAGTTCCTTTCAATAGTGTATATTTGAAGCATTTTCCCAATAAAGTGAATTAACGGCTCAATTCCAAAATGGATTGCATTATTAATCAACACAACCATATTAAATTAATAGACAATTTTTAAAAATACTTAGTTTCATGTGCTTAACGATATTTCATGGAAACCTTCATGAATAAATATCATTAAATAAAACCTTCAAAATTTGTTCTAGGACAAAACCCACTTAATTAGCCATCAACTTTTGTTAATGTTGATTGTATGTCATGAAATTATTTCGTGATTATTTATATAGTTTCCATTTACATAGTTTCATTCTTTTATTATTTTTCCTCATGTTGGCCATGATCTATGGAAAGAAAAAGAAAAAAACTTGAGATTTTATCTATTCTTGTTTGTGAGTTACCTTATATGAGTTCGGTGTTTCCGCTTTCATATATCCTCCAATCTTAGGATCTATATAATCATAAACATTATTCCATTAAGGGATGTCCTTTACTGGGCTATCCTTACCGGTATTAGTTGGAATTTTATTAAGCTATGCCCTTGTAGAGATATCATACAAATCATAATTTAATTTTAATATAAGTAAAATAACATGATAACCATATCATCGTGATTTTAACCATACTTTAAACTTGTTTATTCCCCGCCCTTTTTTATTCATAACTTTCATTACATAATATATCCATTATTCTTCCTAAAGTTGGTTATATGCTTTACTCCTATTATGTCCAGGCATTTAGGATTTGATCCTTTTTTAACCTCAATTTCAATGATATATATTCTTCTTGCATATGTACTACATGTTATTTAATTGAATATTTTATTAACATGGTGGGTATAGAATTCCTCTTAATTGTATGTAATTTATAAAACTCAATAAGTCGCATAATAAAATGGTGATCAATTTATGGTTGACCCTTTCTAGTTTTTGAAATAATCAATGTGTTAATTCTTAACATTTATTTGTAGTATTCTCTATTCCACTACAACATGGCAAGGTTTTATGTTATTTATTGCATATTTTTTTGTTCCCAGATAACCTTTCATGGTTCCTTTCTCCCCCTAATGCTACTATACCTATCCAAAATACTTAGATATGAGAATGTTGATATAAGTGAAAGATTAAATACCTTCTAGTTTATTCATCAACCTCGACTATACCCATTGTAAGATTTCTTATATTAATATTTAAATCATGGTAAATAGTGCAAATTTCAGCCATCCATTCATGAAAGAACATCATATTTTCATGCATATAATTGCAGCTCATAGTACGCACCTAATGAGCCATGTATGTATATAAGTACACAATTGAGCCATTCATGTAGATAAGCACATGAATAGTGAAAATTTAAACCTCCATATAGGTAATCACCTCATTGACTTTGGGACATTATCCTCGTTCATTCCCAACATTCTTTATATGAAAAGAAATGAAGGATGAACGTACAACCTTCACAACATAATTTAATCACGTAACTTTGAGGAGAAAATGTTCACATTCTTATGCGATGCACAATAACCATATAGCCCATATGAACTTGTACACACTCATCTGTGTAGCTTGTTGTTAGCTAACACCAATTTTAAACAAAGTCCCCACACATTATTTAATATTGTGTTGATGGCTTCATAATAATTATGCACAATAGTATTGAAGGAAATTTCAATTAAATATTGCAGCAGACCGTGGCATCTATGTCAACCAAGTTACACATATTTTGGTGTTTTTGACATATTAATGTGAACAAAATAATATATTCACGACAACTTATTCATGCATACATACAATACTTGTATAGTTGTGCATCTACAACTACCATAAGGATGGTGGCATATATATACAACTATGAATGTCTGACATAGACACATCATAGTCTTTATAATAAAACATGCAACTAAACAATAATGTGATTAGCAATAAGGTGTTGACTTTCGTTATTAAACGATGACTTAGCATAAGTATTAACCTGCGAAATTTTTGATTAACTATTTACATCATTATCATTTCCTTATAGCGTTGCAAATCACCCCTGGTTTATAGATTTGCAGATTTTACTTGTAGGTATTCCAAATGTTGTGAATTCTTATTCTTCAGAAATATTTACATATCAGTATTGCCTTCCTTCCCTTTTACTGTGTTGTGCAAAATTTGGTGGAAGCTTGACCATTAATTAAATCATTATGTTCATTTATTGCAGATAATTACTATGCATAGAGTTCCTAGTGCTTGGTTTGACTCGAGACTTGCCTAATAGTAATCTATTGATTTCTATCTTCAACTCGAGTTCATAGAAGATACCTTTAATTAATTGATTGTTCACTCTGTCTTCCTAACTAGCTAGCAATTTATTATTGTTCAACCTAATACCACCACCACATACTTTATAACATCTAATGGAGGAATGCATGCACTAGACATGTATTAAGTTGTTTTATGCTTCATAATTCAAAAATTCTTATAGTCACGTTGTATTTGATATAGCCAACCCCAATTGCATGTTTTTACTTGATTCTACTTTCAGGGTTGCAATTTATTTTTAAACCTACTCCATGGAGGGAGATGAAATAAAATTTGGTAGATTCAGTCGCTATGGATTTTAATTTCCCCTCTAGTGTTATAACTATAATGCATGTTCTAAAAATTTTGATCCCTTATCAACTGATCACCAATTTATATCTTCAATTGAGTTACCTCAGCACCAGCGAACGACTTGAGCGCCACTGACAAGTTCTGGGTTTTCTCAGCCACCTCTTCATCTCCACCACGCAAGGGGATACCATGACTTGGGAGATTGATCAAGGAGAGAGAATGGCCTCCACGTGTTTCTCCGGCATGGGGACTCTTGGTGGCTTGTGGCTCTCACTATGGTCGCATGGATTGGTGATGAGGCCCTGCACTCTAGTACTTTGTCATTCAAGATGCCAATTATCCTTCATTATTTTTAGTGATTTATCCAATTTGGTTACCCAAATTTGACATTTCATTCCCTCTCTTGCATCCATTAAAGACCCACTAGAGAAATTCTAACAACAACACATCATGATAAGAAAGCAAGAGCTAGGATGACTCATAAGCTTAGAACCAAGGAAGAGGTATGGCATATTAAATACAAGGATTATAATCGATTAAATAGATGCCAATCCTTTCTCACTTCAGCTTGTCCAAGTGTAGGTATTGATAAAAATTATCCAACTTATATTGGATAACCATTATTCACAAAATGCTTTGGTGGCAACTTAATCCGCATTCGGATACCTCTAACTTTGTGGATAAGGAAAATAGAGCGAGAAACATCAATTTCAACTCTGGATTCATGGATAAAAGTAATAGAAAAAGTGATATTGAAAGGGAACATTGGTTGACAAGGACCTTTTCCTTGACCACTAAGCTGGAAAAAGTGTCATTGGTTTTAAATCATACATTTTCATCGAGCTAATAAAGATAACTAATTTCAATGCATGCACCTCGATTTACCCCCAACCACCCGTGCATCAAAATAGGCAGCTAGCTAGAGCAAGCCTACTGCCATCTCTTCATCAATCCTTGATTCTTTCGAGCCCTAGGTTTCTATAAGCCATGAATTGACATGCTTCTCCGGTTTCTCCCATCATCCTTGAATTCATATTCCAGATCACAAATCGGTCCAACGCATCAGTGAAATTCTGATTGAACACTCAGGATGCCAAGCCAAGCAAGGAGCATAAGTAGTTTGCAACACTTCAAGAAATTTACTTTACATCAATTTTCTTGATGATGATGATGACGATGATGGTTAATGTCCACTGAGACCAAACTTCAGTCTATCAGACATAAAGAAAATGAATTATTTAGTAAGATTTAATATTTTATTCCTATGCTCAAAAAGCTTGGAGAGAAGCCTCCCGAGCTCACTATAATTTTGACATTGTAAAAGGCTAGGAAGGTGAGTATTGCAACAAAGATTAATGAAACTGAGATCTAATGTGGTTGTACATGGGGCATTCTAAGAGCAAGTGATTTTCATCCTCGATGTTCATATTCTCACACAGATGGCAGATTCTTATCGTGAGCATGGTATTTAAATATCAATCAAAGTCACACAGCAATTACTTCATGTATACAATTTCATTTTATATGCTCGAACCACCATAACTTCATGTCAGGTTTATTAGTCATAAGAACTTTATGAGTTAGAATATGCTTCTTTTAATAGTACACAATGAACCTTGATAAAGAGGTTTTGTAACATTACTTGGTGATGCCTTTGATCTAATCATATTGGAGATATATAACATAGTACACATGGTTTTTGTATAACACTCCAATCACCATACTTTATTAAACATTTGAATTCTTCTCTTAACCCACATTATTCTTTGGTGTTCCATGCATACAATAATTTATTCTAAAATTTATTACAATGGTCATTCAAATATATATATATATATATATAGATATAGTAGATGTATTGGATCAGCATTGTGGACTTTTAATTTCAAATTACTAGAGTTTATTTACTATGTTTCACATCAACACTTCACCTTCAATAGGCATAGATTATATCTAGAGGCATTTAACATAGTGAGAATAGGCATTTTGATTTCATTCCCTTGATGACCAAAACAGATATTAATGCATTACTTACAAACCGCCACTTACTATTCAATGGATAAACTGTCACCCACCATGCTTTGTCATAAATACAATGTGCAACATAGATAACATGAGTCACCAGCTATGAAGTTTTCAAATCTTAAAGAAATAATTACAAATCCTTAAGCTAGTTATAGAATTTAGGGCAACCATTAGTTCAAAATTACCTTTAATTTCAAAGTACTCCTAGTCTTATTCTTTATGGATTCTAATGCCTTAGGACACTACTTTAGAACTCATCAGAATATCATTTATGAACAAACCCTTCAGTGAAATATCTTTTATTCATTTAGGACCTATTTAAGGACCTACATGTCATTCATACAATATAGTGATGGGTTGGCCCTTAGGCCACAATGCTTGAACTTAAATTCTCTGCTACAATTTGTCACATACCCCCTCAACAACTATAAAAAAACACATACTATTGGCACATACCTCCTTGATACTATATTAATAACCACATAATATGTTCCTTCACTAAATTTAATTTTGTTGAAATTTAGATTTAATAGTTATTCCTTGCATCCATATATAATCATCTCATAACAAAGTTAGCATAGCCAATTGTACTCATGCATAGTGGTCACATGCATATTATACCATTAGTCACATGTGTTATATAGCTCCCTGACCAATATTAATAATTACCTACTATGCTCCCATCACCAAAGCTACACTTGGATTCAACATGCATAAGTATTTAATCATCCTCACAAATAAAGGTAACCCATACAACTATGAACATATGCTAAGAGATTCAAAAACATAAAAGGTAACGAGTAAACATACAATACATTCCATGCAAGTGATTCCGACAAGAGCAGTTGGAAACTATGTCACTTGGAGAATCGAGCACCGCCACCCAACCTAGAACTAATTCTTTAGTTAGTTCTAGGTTGGGTATTTTGTACCGTCATTCATGATATGGTTTCCATTAGTGGCGTCCCTCTTTTATAGATCCTCTTTGTCCATTTTCCTAGGATTTTCCCATAAAAGCTCGCCTTTATCTCTCGCGAGGCTTTTCCTCATAAAAGCTTGTTTTTATCTCCCGCAGGGCTTTTACCTTTTTTTTCTTAACTGAGAATCTTTCTCCAACTAAGTAGCTTAATGGATATTTATCTTCAAATTCATTAAGCTTATCTAGATTTGGATCTATAGTTTTATCATGAAATAATTATCCATTCCCATTCACCAATGGGATTTGTCGAGAATCTTATCTCTTGGTGTCTCGCTTTTCCAAGAGATTAAATTATTTTATTTAATAATAAAGTATTTACTTTCAATGCTACAAATCAAACCTATCTTTTCTTAGCTTAGGTCAATAGAGTGTTACATACAACGAAGGGGTGTTATATACTCCCCCACTTAAATTTACACCGTCCTCGGTGTATTATTGTAATCTTCCATTTATTTCCTCATTCACATGTGATTGTTCTGAATTGTCAGGTTCACATGACCTTACTACCTGAATCAGGCATTACGATACATCGGTTACAAAGGATTTCTACCAGAAATCTATTTCCCTCACTACCCATGCATTTGTTTCAATCACTTTTGTGAGATATTTTCAGAAGCATAAACTCAATTTTTTTTTTGTTACATGAGTAACTACGGGTTAATGTTGCCCAGCCTTTAGCTGTGATTCCTCAGTTCTAGGTTATTTAATTAATAGGAAGAAATGCATGTTCCTCCAATGTATGTGTGTTCTTTCTAAACACTTGCTTCCTACAAGTCCTCCCAAGACAAATATAAAAATCCCTCACATATTATAAACTGAAATGCATTAAAGTATACAGGCAACAAACCCAAATGTATCACAAACACACGAAAAAAATATTGAATACAATGGAAGAATATTAAACACTAGAAAACAATTAAAATTCAAAGAAAAATGACAAACAATTTTACACATGACAACAACAATGACAAGAATATCGAATTCGCTGACATTTAAACCAAAAAAAGAATAATTTAATTGAGATATATTATTGATAGATCTATTTTGGGTCTCACAACATCAACAAATTCTACAAGGAAAATCAACTTTACATACTCAATCAGAACACAATTATTTAATGTAAGCCTCTTCCAAAACACACCCAGACCAGTGGAAAAAGAAGAACTAATTCAAATCAATAGGACAACGCTCACGATACTTCATGCTTTCCAACAAGTCCCTTCTTGGTTTCCTTCTAGATTCTCTTTCGTGCAATTGAGACAAGGTTTTGACATCTGATTTCGTTGCATTCAAGACATGAATACGCTCGTCATTAAAACAAGGATGGAAGCCATGTTTTCTATCTACCCTTTTGCGAGTATAGGTAACAAAAAATTATGGTTTCTGCAATAGATTTTATCACTTTAATGTAATATAGGGCATCATTTTTCTTCATATATGGATTTGAATGATAGAAAAATGCAATCAAAACTAGTACATAAACACATAAGCAAACAAATATGTACATACACATATTTTCTTAGAGGTTTTTCATTTGTTTTGAAAGCCAATTTTTTTTTATTGGACATAAATCTAAAAGCATTAAAAACAAGGAGAAAATAAATCAAAAATAGGTTAAATTTAACCAATCAAAAACAACATTACCAACAAAACATTTATGACCCATGAAATTTCTCCCAAATGGTGAATGTACTGAATTTACCAATCAACAAATATATTCAAATGATCAACTAGTACAACAACACAAAATATCAATCTCCATACAAATATTTGCAAGAAACAACAGCACTTATATAGAACTATTCATCTTTTTCTCAAAAGCACGCCAAAACACTAAACCCTTTCAATAATATTATACCCTGCGAATATAAACTCTTAGATTAATAAACCCAAGGAATCGATATTATCAACCTAGGAGAATAATAAACCCAATGGCTAAAAACTAAAACCCAAAGGGATTATAAAACCAATGGAATAATATTAATCCAATGAATATTAAACCCAAAGGATTAATACTAAAAACCCTAGGGTTTATATTCCGTTTTGTTTTTAGTATTAATCGCTTTGGTTTATAATTCATTGGGCTTATAATTGCTTCAGCTTTAGTATTAATTCATTATATTTGTAATCCCTTCGGTTAAAATTATTCCTTTGGATTTATAATCCCTTTAGAATTTAGTATTATACCATAGGAATATGAACAGATTAATAGACCCAATAAATTAATAAAATAAACCCAAGAGATAATAATATTAGTCCGTTGCATTTATTATCCCTTGGGTCCTTGGGTTAATATTATTCCTGACTTGTTAATACTTGATATTTTGCTCTTCACAATGTTGCACGCATTCACAACTACTCTAGTCTTGTTGTAAATGTCTGCTTCGCAATGTCTCACATGGTTTCAACTCTAATTTAGGCTTCCATGTTGCAGGATTTGCAGGGCATTCTTTTCGAGATGAAGGGTGTCGAGGCCTATTCCTAGCCACAACCAGCCATACTTTCAGTTTCAAAATGGATTGCTCCCATTCCTGTGTAGGCCTATGGGAAGAGATTCTATTTACGTTTCTTTTAAACATGTCTACAGAAACGGCTTTGACTTCCGAACATAAGTTATGACCATTTAATCTTATGACCATCTAAGCTTATGGATATAATGTTTATTCATTCTCTTCTTTGTTTATTCTTTCACTTTTACTCTGTTGGATAGGGTTAACTATTAAAATTGATTTTAAATTGGTAACAATTGTTGTCGACTCTTACATTAAAAAAAAAGTAGTTTATTGATTCTTTGGTTTATTTACTCTTTCACATTTACTCTGTCCGATAGGGTTAACTGTTAAAATTCATTTTGAATTGGTAACAACTGTAGTTGACTCGTACATTTAAAAAAATGTCTGCGTGAATAATTTGTATACAATAAAACTAAAAAGTATAAGCCAGATGGAGGAAGTAGCTACAATTTTGGTTCACTCAAAAGCATTACCGAAAAGCATTACCGACGAACATCACCCGACATACAAGTATAAATTCAATCGATATCCATTGAGGACATTTTTTAATTTTAGAGAGGACATATTTTTCTTTTTTAAATGAAACACGTTGTTTTAAGGTTTCTATCAGAGTTGCAAAGCTCTAAGCCATCTGTATCCACCATGCATAGTTACTCTGGTAGCTTATTTAATTGGATAACGATTGAGTGTAAGTTATGCATTTGATGCAAAAGAAAGTGTTAAATCTACCCATTTCTGGTAGAAAAATTATCCCCATTTTCTTCTCAAGGAGATGGACTCTGCACCCATTTAGACTCAGATTATTGTAGACAACCCTTTGTATTTGTCTGATCAAAAGGGTCTGCAATATTATGAATCCAAGCCACGTAGATCATGGTCGAAAGAAATGAAAAGGAAGTATGCACCAAGCAAATATTTGGGATTCCGTAGAAGGCCTTGGGGTTGCTATGCAGCTGAAATTCGAAATCCCTTCACAAAAGAGAGGCACTAGTTCAGCACCTTTGACATAGTCGACGAGGTATCCATGGCTTACGACCAAGCTTCCTTATCGATGAGTGGTTATAGAGTGCACACCAACTTCATCTATTCTCACACAAGCTCTTCGGTCATCATCTATGCTCACACGGTCTCTATAGTCCGAACTGAAAAATGTTTGGTATCCAAACCGTAAACATTTCTACTGCAATTTGTGAATGTGATGATAATTAAGCCGCAATGTAAGCTTTGTGGCCTAATTTTTTTCTTTCTCCAGATATAAACCATCTTCTTGACGTGAGATCCTAGATAAAATTAGACTTTTATTCTGGGACACTTATCAAGTATATGTAATTTAAACTAATGGGAGACTGTGCAATTAGTTCTGCATAGGCTAGCAAGTGTTTGTCTCTTCTTGCACCTACCGGTTTCTATTTTATTACTATTATGCTTAACACATAAGCACGCTGCCAGGCTTCGACAGCCATAAGCTTCAAGCTAATGCCTTGGTTGGGCAGACTCGTTATTAGGCCAAGAGGATGCCATACTGCTCGATCAGACCCTTAAAATATTTCAGCTTGGCTAACACTAGAATTTGGTTAAATATTATAACGAATTTTGTCTGTGTCATTTTTAATTTCTAGATTTAATATTTTCGGAAGTATTGAGTTTTGAAGATGACTGGATAGTTTTTCAAGAGAATCAATAAATTGTGGTTTATTGATTTTCTTGTGTTTTTATTCTTTCACATTTACCGTTACATTGAATTAGTAGGTTCTCACATAATAGGTTTTCTTAGCTTTACTTTCAATCCAATATTACTACCTAAAATACATTTTTAATGGCCAAGAACTGCAGTCAACTCCTACATGAAATAAACTATTGGTTGTTTATTCTTTCACATTTTTTCGTTCCTGATTTTTTTCTTCACCGTTTTCTATCGAACATTAAAATTTCGTTTCACCTTTCTTGAGTTTTGTTATTCTTCTCTACCCTGATTGTTTTTAAATCTAGTTTCTTTCGTTATATTTTCAATTTTTTTTTTAATTCCCTCCCGTTGTGATTTTTTTTTTTCATCTCTTCCTTTCAGACTTCCTATATGTATTTTTTTGCTAAAGAATTGATCTGCTTTTTCCACCTACTTCAATTGTTCTAGAGGTGATTTCTACTCTTCCGTCTATTTTCCTATCTCTACATATTTGCACTTTTTTCAAATATGAAACATTCTATTTATCAATTTGTTAATTTTTTTTGTATTTTATTTCTTTATGATTTTCTATCCAAATTTTTGTTAGTGGAAATAATTTCTTTTAGAATAGATTATTGAAATTATTGTTTCATACCATGTTGAAATCATTTTTCTACTTGAATATAAATATGAATGTATGATTTCATTCTTCTTAAAATGAATTATTCACTGGAACAAATATTTTCCAAGATAATTTAATGAGTTTCCAGTTCTTACTATGGAAAACTTGAGAAGAAAATAAAAATAATATTTTTATTATATAATAAATGTAGTACAAATAAAATATGTGCACATAATATTGGTCTAATTTTTATATTCTTTTACCCCTACAAAAGTACTCTCTACCTTTCTCTTTCAAAGCATGCATATCTGCTTTCCTAACTCCCAGAGTTGCGGCGAGTAGGGGACACTCACCGCACTGTCTGCCCGAGAATTGTACCCAGGCAGAAAGAGTTCCCGAAACCCAAACAATATATTTAAACAGTATTTAAATTATAGCAAGCCTCGCTCGCTTCAAATGAAATTTCAACTTTCAAATCATTCAAGTTGGGAACAACACGTTACAAACAAACCCAAGACCCACAACACACACGCCCAAACCTCACCCAAATGTAAACATCACAACATGTAGCTACCCCGAAGCCAAATCGCTTTAACCCGCAAAAGGAAACAAATCCCAAAATTGTTTCACAAACAATTCCCAAAAGTTAGCACGCAGATATTTAGAAGCAACCGATCCAGAAAACAACAGCCACAACATTGCTCCAATTTTTCCCTTTCAAAAAACATAAAAAAAAATGTTATCGCATAACCACAACTCCCCCATATAGCTCTAACCAGCGTCGTTAACGTCCTTTCCAATTCCCTTCATCTTGCCACAAAAAAATACTTTTCTAGTGGATCTTTGTAACATGACACAATGCGGCCAAAAGGCCAACCCGACAACAAAGAGCTTATAGCCATCGCTCACTAATTGCGGCCGCTAGCTTTCCCTCGTTATGAACGCCCATTTATTTTCCATTTCTTCATTTTTTCGTCTTTACCTTTGAAGTTTCCCACCCTCTTTTATCAATTCACTGACTCTTCAAATTCCCTTTACTTCATCCATTTCATTTATATAAGTAAACTCAAATGCATATTTCAAATCAAATCTTATATAATTTACCTTTCTTTTTATGTTTCAAATATTTCCATACTTCAGATTACCTTCTCTTTCATATTTTTGGTTTTTTATTTTAATTAATTTTGTTTTTTGTTTTTTATTAATCATGCATAAATAGCTACACTATCTGTTTTCAAATATCTGCATTATTTCTTTAACATTCGCTTTTTAATTAATATTTCAGCATTCGACATTTTTTTTAAAGTTCACCTTTTTAATATTGAAAATTCAAAGTTTCATATTGAATTTCAATATAATTTTTCATTTTATATTTAATTTTTACGTGAATTTTAAATATTTCTTATATCGAGGAGCAAACGGGCTATGTGGAAGGAAGACAGATCCTCAATAATATCATCCAAGTGCACGAGGTGGTACACTCTCAAAAGCAACAAACAAGCTGGTACGATCATTCAATTAGACCTAGAAAAAGTTTATGACAAGCTAAGTTGGTCTTACACAAGGGCAGTTCTAAGAGCCTATGGCTTCGACCAAAATTGGATAAGATGGGTGATGGCACTAGTTACCACAACTAGTTTCTCCATCTTGCTTAATCGCACTCCTTCAAGACTCTTCACACCCTCCAGAGGTCTCAGACAAGGGGATTCGCTCTCACCCTTCCTCTTTGGTATCATGATGGAAGGGCTAGGCAGAGCGATCAAAATGGCAAATGGTGAAGGAAGAATCCAGGGCATCAAACTCACCTTGGATTGAGTGGCAAACACGCATCAACAATTTGTGGATGACCAATGCTGCTGGGCATACCCACAATCAGTGAAGCTAGAATGATCAAACATATTTTGAATGACTTTGCTATGGTTGCTCGCATAGAGGTAAGCATCAACAAATCAAAAGTTTTTTTCTTTAACACTAATATTGCTATTCAAAGAAATATCACTAGAACTCTTAGGTTTCAAAGGAACCAGCTACCTTCCAAGTACCTGGGCATACCTCTCACAGATAAACCTCTCAGCAAGGAGGGAGCCAATTATAAATAAACCGCAAGACAAGATCCAAAAATGGACATGCAGATCTTTAAACATGGCGGGGCGCCTTGTGCTCACACAAGCTGTCCTGCTGGCCATTCCTATTTTCATGTTCTCAACTCTCCCTGCTCCTAAAGGAGTTAAGCAACAGATCAGGAGCATACAAAGGGACTTTCTATGGGGCAGAGAAGAAGAGAAAAAGAAATGGGATTTAGTAGCCTAGGACAAGATCTGCAAACGAAAGAGCCACGGTGACTTGGGGCTTCATGATCTTGAAACAATCAGCAAAGTTTCAGGAGCTAAACTCTGGTGGAGGTGGACCAATGAATCGACAACTCCCTGCGCTAAGCTTTGGAAACAAAAATATGCCAAGAATTGGTAGGAGAAAGATCACATCAGAATGTCATGGCACATTAAGGGCTCCCACATTTGGAACCTTGCCTAGGAAAATAAAAGTATTGTTCAACAACATAGTTTCTCGGAAATTCAAGCTGGGAACCTATAACGATTTTTGGAGGATAACTGTTAGTAGGAACCCAACATGTATAAGGATGAATTAGCAACGGTCAGGAATGACAGAGACAACAAAGGTCTACTTATGGTAAAAGACTTCTGGGACCAGGAAATGAACAATGGAAAATGGAGAACTTGGAAGGATCTAGGCAACAGTGAAGAGAGTACTCTAAGGGCACAGGCAAACTCTCTTACCCAGGATCTAGAGCATAGGAGGATTCTGGTATCCTCCTTGCCTAACCAACTAAGATGGGGAAATAACACTGAAGGAAACTTTTACCTCAAACAAGCTAAACATGTAGTCATAGGATTTAGCTATCTAAATCCTGATAAAGTTTGGAAGAATATGTGGCAGAGCCACCACTGGATGAAAATAAAATTACTTATTTCATTAGTTAATCAAAGGAAAATCTTAACTTGGGAGAATCTCCTTAGAAAAGGCTTCATTGGACCATCCAAATGTTACCTTTGTGGCTCATAAGAGGAGACGATAGATCACCTTCTCAACCTCTACCCTTTCACCTCCATAGTGTGGGAATCGATGGCCTCAATCTTTAGGGACACTGATAGGGACAAACTCAACATTTCCAACACTTTGAAGAATTGGAGGAAAAACTTCTGAGGGAATGAAATTATTAATAAATATTGGACCCTGGTTCTAGGCTTTGTCATCTGGAATGTTTGGAAAGAGCGCAATAGTCGGATCTTCAAGAACAAAGCAAGCAAGCCCCATCACATAATTGACCAAATTTTAGGGCAGCTCAAAGACATAGTCAGTAGCTTGTTGAGGACACTTCCTAAGGACCCTCCTTTGCCCCTAGATGTGAGTATTCTACTACATTTGGGTCTCCAGTCCATAAGCCTATAGGGCATTATCAAAGGAGTGAGCCAAATAAATTTAGATATAAACATATGGAAGCCTCCTCCATATGGTTTCTTAAAGGTCAATATAGATGGAGCTTCTAAGGGCAACCCAGGGTTAGCTGGTTTTGGGGGTGTTATAAGAGATTAGCAGGGTCAAATAAAGAATATTTTTCATGGCCAGTTGGGGAAGGCCACTAATAACATGGCGGAACTCATGTTCCTAGAGTAATGCTTGGAAATATTGGCGGATTCAGATTCACATAATGTCATCATTGAAGCATATTTAGAATTGATTATTAGAGCGGCCACGAAAATATGCAATGGTACATCACCAGATAAAGTGTCAAAACATTGGAGGCTCTCGCAGGTCTTTCACCGTATCTACTCCCACCTGCAAACCTTAAAAATTGTAAGCTTTGTCCATGTGGAAAGAAAAGCTAACATGTTAGCAGATCATTTGGCGAACGAAGGAGTGATTAATAAGAAAAGGGACACCCGGCACGTCTGGGAGTTGTTACCTCCAAGCAAACAGTTAGAGGACTGTCTCTATTAGGTTGCCAAAGATATTGAGCAGTGGATTAATATGATGGATCGAAGAGGATTAGGAGACAGGTGAGAAGATAGGGAAGCCTAAACTATTTGCCTATGGTTTGGCCGCAATATAAAGATTATATTGGCATTAGTATTCCATTGGGTTTGAATGAAAGGTTGAGATCAGTGGAGGAAGACCAAGGATGCAGTGGTGTGAGGACTGATTCTAGAAGTGCTATAGGTTTGATCATACATTGATCACTATATGGATTGATGTGAAACTTTGATTAATCGAAAAGCAGAGAAACTGGGGTTTAAGCATAAATCCATCGAAAAGCAAAAGATCAATAGCATATGGAGGAAGGAATGGGAACTGTCTGATGGGTTTGATCGATGGTCATCGCTCAGCGAAAGAGCGTGCAAGTTAATTCGTGAGGAAGTGGTTTCTTGTACCACAAGTAGTATTTCAGAAAAGGTCTTAGTGGTAACTAGTATTGCAAGGAAGGCCTCTGATCCCACTTTTCAAGCGACACATAATAGGTAGGAGAAAAGAGGATATCGCTCTTCAGGCAGGTAATCTTCGTGCTACTTGTCCACCCAAAATCTGCATGGATCGTTGGAACCACGAAGGGTAGATCAATGGTGGAGGGTCGGTCATGCAAGTGGAGGGTTGGATGCGAATATACTACTCGATGTTAGTCATTGATCTTTGAATGAGTTGGACAGAGGATGTCAGACCGATCGGTGATGAGGGTCTGGTGAGTGCAATGGGAGGGCGCTGTACCAGAATGAGGACATGCCGATTTTTGTGATCGCGAATGTAATAATTTTGAAATCCGACCTTATGGGTTGTGGGTCGGATTTTTGTGTAGTACCTATGTAACACATATCTCCCGATATTAGGGATGTTTCCGAGTTGTAAAGGTTTCAAACGAATTTTGCTTCAGATAGGTCATGTGGACCTTTTTTGGGTAAACGCAAGGAAGTTTGGTTTACCCTGTAAAATATGTAATGTACTTGTTTTGGTTAATAGAAAGCTCCACTCTTACTTCACCAAAAAAAAAAAAAAAAATCTTATATCATTTCAATATATATATATATATATATATATATATATATATATATATATATATATATATATATATATAACATGTTATGTTTCTATAATCTATATTGAAAAAAATAAAAAATAGTGTTCACTTGTTTTGAACCAATTAGCGTGGTTCATCGTCACCATAAGATGAAGAACCAGATCTAGATAGAAAATTAAGTAGATGAATAAACCCTTCCAATAGCTATAAAGGAACAACTACTATAAAATTAGTAAAAAAAGGTAAAATTTTCAAACCATTGAATAATCAAGTCAAAGGAAAATAATAAATATTAATATTATTTATTTAGACATAAAAATAAAATAATTTTGACTAAACTCAAAATTTCATTTTTAATTAAAATAAGTATATAAAAAACAAATATAGACCTTATATTATAAAGTAACTTATAATATAAACATATAAAAATATAACTAATATTCTTTAAAAATAAATTTACATCTTAGATTATAAACTAACTAATAATTTAAGTAATTAAATATATAAGAGAGTGGGTTACAAATTAATAATTTAAGAAATTAAATAAGTGGGTTACAAATTAACATATGACTAGACTAAGGAGAAGGAGAAACATAATTATCATTAGTAATTAAGGAACATACATTTCATATTAAGCATGGGAGGATATTAGGTATGGGAGGACCAGGAGGGCTTGCTTTTAAGCTCTGAACATGTTGAGATGATTAAGTATCATATATTAATTGAGGAGGCTAAAGTTATTGGGAAGATTTATCATTGAGAAAGAATCAAATAAGATAAAAAAAATATAGATGACAGATAGAATATTAGTAGCTCCCATCGTTTCCTCTTAGTTTTCTCCTTCTCATTTTAGTTTTTTGATCCCTGGATTTTGGTTCCCCTCTTTTCTCGCCTTAGGTTTTCTCATTCTTCTTTGTTCCCCTTTTTATTTTCTTTTGATTTCTTAGGGATCTTAATTTAGTTTATATTCTTACTTTGTCTTTACCATTTTTCTTGAATCGGTTTTCTTATTTAGTAGTTTTTAATAAACTCTCCCTTTTGTTTTTATTTTTTTCGTTTAATTTCTTGTAGATTTTAATTTAGTTTATATTCTTACTTTGTCTTTAGTATTTTTCTGGACTTGGTTTTCTTCTTTAGTAGTTTTTAATAAAATCTCCCTTTTTTATTTTTATATTTTTTATTAGTTATCCCTTACATTTTCAAGCGCCTGTTTTGATTTTCCTCCCGCTTATATATAGGTTTAATTTTATTAATTAATTTTTAATTTCTATTGATAACTGTGTTTCTCTTTCTCCGTAGTCCAGTGATAAGTTAATTTGTAGCTGAGTCTTATGTTTAATTAATTGGATTATTAATTAGTTTGTAATTAATTAAATTATTAATTAGTTTGTAATGAAAGATATAAATTTACTTTTATACATATTTAATTGTTTATATTAACTAACTTATAACCCCTTTTTTTTATTTTTATATTAGTTATTTCTATTTTTTCTTTTCTTCGTAATTTCTTTTGATTCTTCCTCCCATACATATATATTTAATTTTATTAATTAATTTTTATTTACTATTAATATTTATGTATATCTTTCTCCTTAATCTAGTCCTATGTTAATTTTTAACCTATAGTCTTATATATTTAATTATTTAAATTATTAGTTAGTTTATAATCTAATATCTAAATTTATTTTTATACATATTCAATTAGTTATATTTTTATATAATAGGTTAGTTTATAATCTAAGATCTATATTTATTTTTTATAAACATATTCTAATTAAAAGATTAAATTCTCAGTTTAGTCATAATTATTTTATTTTTATGTTGAGATAAATAATATTAATATTTATTATCTTCTTTTGATTTGATTATTTAATAGTTTGAAAAAAAAAAATTGATCATTTCTGTAGTAGTAGTTTTTTTATAGTTGTTGTAAGAGTTTATTTATTTATTTAATCTCAATCTAGTTCTTATTTTGTATTCACCATCAACCACACTTGTTATTATTTAAAGTGTGAGAAATAATTATCATTTTTATTAAAGAATAAAAATTGAAAAACCCTAAACAAATTTACATATCTTTTATTAAACATTAATTTTGTAGAAAATTATAAGCTTCATCGTAACATTGTGAAAATTGATTTTTATGTGAAATTATTATTGTTTTGTTAGTTTTTATTTTATTTTAGTGAAATATATATTTCTTGAAATTGCCCATACTAGTGACGTCCTACTCTAATGTGTTTTCAAAATTCATTTACACTTTTTTGTTTATAAACATTGCCCATAGCTAGTGACGTTCCACTCTAATGTCTTTTCAGAATTCATTTACACTTTTTTGTTTATAAACATACAATGTGAAGATAATTAGTGTGGAGTAATGTGAAGATAATTAATGTGTTCGACTCCAATGTATTTTCAGACTTCATTTACAGTTTTTAGTTTTTAAATACACAATGTCAAGAAAATTAATGTGGAAATGTTGATTGAGTAGTGTTGACACCTAATCCGAAACGGATGAGGTGAAGCTGGACAGTCATCTAGAAGATGAACTGATTCGTTTTGTATATGTATAAATAATGTGTTAGCTAATGAATAAAATCTATCAGTGTTTTCTCTCGTTCAATGTGGAGTTACCCTGGCCTGACATCGTATCAGAGCACAAGTCCCAAAATTGGTTGTAACTCCTGGTCTGTTCTGTCCTGAGCGCCTCTGGCCTGACACTGCCCTCTCATGAGACTGCGCTCTCTGACTGCCAGAGATTGTGCATTATTTTTTTTATACATTTGCCTGACACGCTGCTTCTCTCTGCGCATTATCTTTTGATTCCCTGATGCGAATTGATATTGAGTGCCTCTGCCTGCCCTGACTGCACCATAACCGTTGAATTAATGGCGGCCACCCGTGCTGCATCTCGCTTCAGCCTTTGCTGCATGCGTTCCTTGTAGCTAAGTTCCTTACCATTACGGCTTCCCTTCAATGCATCTCTGTGACCCAGAGGAATCGACCAGGTTTTCACCTCAAGGTTCTTCCCCTTAGCAGTCTCTACAGCTTCCCTTTTTGCGTCGCTGCTCCTCCCGGAAAGAAACTCTGCAAGCTTCGTTGAACAGCCAACGCATGGAGGCATGTGGCCCATTTTTCTGCGTCATATTGCTCTTTTGAAGTCTGCGCTGCGTTTTTCATGAAACTGTGGTATCGTTTTTTAAATGACTGCATTGTATTATATGAAGACTGCTGCGTTTTTTTTTACTGCATTGTATGAAGACTGAGCTCCACAGCCTTATGCACAATGACTTCATGAAGACTGCGTATTGATGGTGACTGCGTTTTCATTAAAGACTGAAAAGATACTGCGTTTTTTTTTTAAATGGTTAACTGCATTTTTTATTTGAAGACTGAATGTTGTGGGTCCATTCCCATTCTCCGCTCTCATTTCTACCACCTGTAGTACCGAGACTGTCAGTGCTGATGCTGTTCTAAGAATTGTTTTGAAGAAATGTATTAGATATCAAAACTGATTTTTATTGTAAAGGTATCAGAATGACCGCGTTGATTTTGTAAAGACTGTGGTATTGCAAGAAAAATACGTGGTATAACCTTTATGCAGATATAAGAAAAGGCAACATACGGTGGTATGGCTGCGTTTGTTTGTAAAGACTGCTCCATGGTATCAAAGTTGCGTTTGTTGGCTGCGTTTTGTTTGTAAAGAGAATGGTATCGAAGTGCAGTGGATAGAGGCTGCATATTGTTTGTAAAAAGAATGCTATTGGTATTGGCTGCGTATTCTTTGTAAAGAGAATGGTATCGGAGCCTCTATCAGGTGCTGCTGTGGAGGAATGGTATCTGCACTACACTTTATTTTGTTAGCTTTGTATGTGATGAATTGGATGGACGTTTTGCACGCATGCTGAATCAAGCATCTACTTTTGGAGTTGTACAATATTGTAGCAGAGATACCTCGAGCGCCCTTTTTTTGTTGAACAGTGATATATATGTGAGCAGTGATATATATTTGAGCGCCCTCGTTTTTTTAACAGTGATATATGTTGAACAGTGATATATGTTGAGCACTGATATATGTTGAGCATTGATATATATATGCTGATGAAATGTTAGAAGAAAAATAAAATGCATAAGGCTATCACATAAGGATTTTTTTCTCAGCAGAAATTTTTTTCTATCAACACAAATTTTTTTAGCAGAAGAAATTTTTATCAGCAAAATTATTTTTCTATCAGCAGAAATAATTTTTATTACAGTATGCATTCAAGAGAAAGAGGAAGATACTTCAGAGGCAGGGGGGGCAGACATTCTCAAGCAGAAAAGGCAGACTTACATTGCATTCGCTGCAAACGAAATGGATCTCATGATGCTTCTACATGCAAGCTATCATGGGAAAAGATTGAGCAGAGAAGAAATCAGCAGAAAGGTAAAACTGATGACTCAGACAAAGGTAAAGCACCTGAATCCGCTCACTATATTGAGGCACAATGTAACATTGGAGTAAATGAAGATCTGTTTAATGCTTCACTTACTTCTTCGAAAAATGACTGGTTGCTTGATTCAGGAGCAACCTGTCATATGACTCATAGGAAAGAATTTTTTGAAGATTTCACTGATAATGTTGATGGAGCAGTATACTTTGCAGATCAGTCAAAAATCAAGCCATCAGGGCTTGGTACAGTCAGGCTTAAACTGCCTGGTCTTCCAGACTTTCTTCTGGATCATGTTCTATATCTCCCACAGCTCAAGAGAAACTTGCTATCCCTGGTCCACATCCGCCAGCAAGGTCACTCCATTCATATGTTTGATGGAAAGCTTGAGGTAAGAAAGGCATCTGACCATTCACTTGTCATGAGGGGTATAGAAGAAGAAAGACTTCTTAAACTGCAAGGAACCTCTGCTCATGCACAGCATTTTTCATATATTTATCATCATGATGAAGGTACACTTCCATCAAGTTTATTATGGCATGCTAGATTTGGACATTTAAACTATGATAGTCTCCGCTTGTTGAAGAAAAATGGTGTTGCTGGTTTGCCTACAATTCCTAGAAAACATAAACAATGTGATGCTTGCATTCTAGGAAAGCATAGCAAACAGTCTTTTCATGATTCATATTCAAGAGCACATAGGAAGCTTGAACTTATTCATTCAGATTTATGCGGTCCAATGCCTGTTCCTTCTGCAAATGGAAATAAGTATATCATGACATTTATTGATGATTACACCAGAATGTGTTGGGTTTATTTATTGAAGAACAAATCTGATGCTTTTCAAACATTCAAGAATTTTCATAAGTGGATTGAAAATGATGCACAATCTCATATTGGGTCTATTCACACTGATAATGGAAAAGAATATACATCAAATGAATTTGAACACTATCTTCGCCAACATGGGATTAAACATCAAACAACTGTGCCTTATCATCCTCAACAGAATGGTGTAGCTGAAAGAATGAATAGAACAATTTTGAATATGGTACGATCTATGCTTTTCTTCAAAAATGTAAAGACAATGTTTTGGGCTGATGCTGTTCTATGTGCTGCATATATAAAGAATAGATGTCCATCTAGTGCTATAAGAAACAAGACTCCTTATGAACTGTGGTATGGACATGTTCCTTCGGTAAAACATCTCAGGATATTTGGTTCCACCTGTTATGCTTTAATACCAAAGGTACATAGAAACAAACTTGGTGCTAGAAGTCGTAAGTGTATCTTCTTGGGGTATTCAAACACATCTAAAGCATACCACCTTTATGATGAAGTAAATAAAAAGTTTGTTTTATCTAGAGATGTCATTTTTCTTGAATCATCCAAATCAGACAGTGTTGTTGAGCGGCAACTTGATCGCTTGGATAGATTCACAAAACCGAAATCATTCCAAGAGTTTGATAATCAGATTCCACATCTTGAAGGGGGGATTCCTATACTAGATCAACATGTGGAATCTTCTTCTGAAGAACAATCTCCCCTGCATAACACTCCAACAACGGATGATGCTTTAAGTGATGTAATTGATAGAATTGGGAGACTCAATCTTGATTCAGACCCAACTCAATCAACAGAACAGTCTGGACCATCTCAGAAAGGTCCCCCAAAGTGGCTGACAAAGACACTTGAAAGTGTTCATCCTGATGAAATTGGAAAAACAGGAACCAGAAATACAAACCGACAAGATGGAGGTGATGTAGATAACTCTAATTCACCTGTTGATATGGATGTTACTTATGATTGTGAATTGAATTTGTCTACAGATTTTGAACCAACTTCCTTTAAAGAAGCTGCTTCTCATGATGAATGGAAAGAAGCGATGCAGAAGGAGTATGATTCCCTCATAAAGAATGGCACTTGGAAGCTGGTTGATCCTCCATTTGGAACCAAACCAATTGGCTGCAAGTGGGTCTACAAGAACAAGTACAAAGCTGATGGCTCACTTGACAAGCACAAAGCTAGGCTTGTGGCAAAAGGTTTTGCACAGAAGGAAGGGGTCGATTATGAGGAAACTTTTGCTCCCACAGCAAAATGGGCCACCATCCGGACACTCTTTGCACTAGCTGCTCAGAACGGTTGGAAAGTCCATCAAATGGATGTAAAAACTGCATTCTTGAATGGAGATCTAAAAGAGAATGTTTTTATGTCCCAGCCTGAAGGATTTGCTGTGAAAGGACATGAACACAAAGTATGCAAACTTGTGAAGTCCTTGTATGGCCTCAAACAAGCACCACGAGCCTGGTATGAAAAACTAACTGAGCATCTTCTGAAACTCAACTTCAAACATTTTGATCTTGATGATGCAACTTTATTTGTCAAGAAAGTTGGCAAAACAGTTGTATATCTTGTGGTATATGTAGATGATCTTTTAATGACAGGGAACAATGAAAGCTATATTGCATCCATAAAGAAAGAATTAGGAAATTTTTTTGAAATGACTGATTTGGGCTATGTTCATTACTATCTTGGCATTGAAGTAACCCAACATCCAAAGTCCATATTTCTTTCTCAAAAGAAATACATTGGAGATTTGTTAAACAGATTTGGCATGACAGAGTGCAATCCCCTTTCTACTCCAATGGAACAAAACTTGAAGCTCACATCTATTGAAGGAAAAGAATTTGAGGATGCAACAAAGTATAGACAGCTTGTAGGAAGTCTCATCTACCTCACTACTACCAGACCAGACATTTCATTTGCTGTTGGAATCCTCTCCAGGTTTATGCAAAAGCCTTGTGAGGGACATTGGTCTGCTGCAAAAAGAGTTCTAAGGTACTTGAAGGGAACTCAAGACCTTGGAATCAAGTATACACAGGTGGACGACTTCAACTTGATTGGATACTCTGATTCAGACTTCGATGGAGACAAAGAAACAGGGGTATCTACTTCAGGATATGCTATGAGTCTTGGATCAGGAGCTGTCTCCTGGAGATCACGCAAACAATCAGTACTAGCAGATTCCACAACAGAAGCAGAATATGTGGCAGCAGCTGAAGCAACGAAAGAAATTGTGTGGCTTAGGAAAATTCTTGAAGATTTGCAGGTAAAACAAATACAATCAACTCCACTCATGATTGATAACACATCTGCAATAAAGTTGGCCAAGAACCCAAAGTTCCATGATCGTACTAAGCACATCAATACTAAATATCATCTGATCCGACATCATGTTGAGGCCAAAAAAATCCATCTCCGTCATTGTTCCACAAACGAGCAAATTGCAGACATCTTCACCAAAGCGCTTGGAAGAGAAAAGCTTGAAAGATTCAGAATGATGCTTGGACTCACCAACATCCCTTCAGATTAAGGGGGGGAATGTTGACACCTAATCCGAAACGGATGAGGTGAAGCTGGACAATCATCTAGAAGATGAACTGATCCGTTTTGTATATGTATAAATAATGTGGTAGCTAATGAATAAAATCTATCAGTGTTTTCTCTCGTTCAATGTGGAGTTACCCTGGCCTGACAAGTAGAGTAAATCTCCTTTTACATATTTGAAACACACTATTGCACGTTGGACTGTGGAGTTTTTATTTGATTGAAATTTTATGGCACGTTGAAGTTTTTATTTGATTGAAATTTTATAATATATTTGGATGAAGTTGTGTTATTAATAAATTGTAAAGATATTCGTGAGAAAAATATATTATTTTTATAATAGTGAAATTTTATTTTTAATAACAATAATTTTATATGGTTTTTATGAGTTATAGAATTAGTTGAACCATCATAGAAAAAGGTAGAAAATAATTACAAAATTTGTTTAGGAAAACAATTATGTATTGAAATATTAATTAGTTAGAAAAACATTAATAGATATATGTATATGTATATGTATGTATTTATGTGTATATCTTAATATTAATGTTAATATTATTTACTTAAATAAAAGTTAAACAAAGTTTATATTTGTGGCATAGAATGTTTAGAAATCTATAAATAAATATCAACTAATAATATATCGAAAATTTATATACATAAAAATATGCACTTTATAAAAACAAATATGAAAACTGAGTATTCATGAAAAAAATGAGAATACTTAATACCGATATAAATAAATTTTGTTATAAATTCCACATAACTTTATTCTATATAACTTTATTCTATATATTGGTATCACATATAATGTTTTTCCCACTCTATAATCTTATCTTTGAGTATAGACTCATTAGATATCGATAATACATTTTGCACATAAAGTAAAGAAGGATTGAAATGTTTATGAGTTGTTGCAACTAAATTACTTTGATTCAAATTCTCTTCTCCATCGTCATTCTTCTCACATTGTTTTTTACATCCTAAGCATTTAACTTCATTGTCATTCCCGAACTGCAATATTTAAAAATAAAGTCAAAGAAGGACAACAAAAATAGGAAAAAATAATCATAAACAACCAAATAAATATTTATTACTATAAAATTTTAGTAGTAAAAAGTAGGTGTAAATTTCTTTTGTAAAAACATCCTGAAAACACTCTCCAAAAGCATGCTTTAAAATTGTTAATCTATTTCTAAAAATTGTAATAAAACAAATAATATACTATTTGATATAAAAAATATTAATTAATAATAATCAAAGAAAAATATATTTTTTATATACAACATAATAAGGAATTTTTAAATACCTAAACTATATATAATTTTATAAATTTAAACACTAGAACGGCAACATATTTAAATATTAAAAACTCTAATCTTTTATTAGTGGTAAATATTCAATTATTTATACAAAATAACCCATTCATATACTATCCCATATATTATTCCAAATAAAAAAGATAATCAATGTATAATTTGTTTCCATACGAGTTTGATGGAAAAGAACAAGATCGATACAAGATCAATTCTATTAACCATAGAATGTAATGATAAATAAATTTGATATTTAAGATTGTTTAAATTGAAGCTATATAAAACGAGATATGGTGTTAACACGTGAAATAATTAAAGCAATATTAGTTCTAATAAGTATAAAATGTAATGAAAAAATAAAATATGTAGATAACCTAGTTTAAATTAAAGCTATATAAAAGGGGGCACGGTGGTGATGCATGCAAGAATGAAAGTTTCGATGTTAAACTTTTTTGAACATAATTATTAGTGTCAGATGTTCATATTTAAACATAATTATTAGTGTCAGATGTTCATATTTAGCAGTGATTTCTGGTATAAATGTATATTTCCTATTTTTTATGACCATATTTTAATCCATTACTTCCCATTTTGAATCACAATATCATCGAAAGTAATTTATTTTTAGAAATTTTTATTTGGAATTGGAATTTTTTTTTTTTATAGAATCACAAAATATCTTTAAAAATAGGGAACTAGTGTTTAATGTAATAAAAAAATAAACCCACCTCCCCTACATGAAACCAATAAATCGACACCTTTCATGGTAGTTTGCATAAAGATAAACAACAACAAAATATTGATTACAATTATTATATTAAATACAATTATTTCATCAATGTAAGAAAAACGAAATTACAATATGTTTCTAACAAAATCAAATTATGTCCTAAAAAACAATTTATATACCAAACCACTAAAACTAAAATATTTTAAAATTATTATATATAAAATAATTTGTAATAAAAGATAAATAAAATTAATATTACCCATTAATTATTTCATTCCTTTTATACATAAAATTCAACACCAATTAAAAATTTATAACTGCATAACATTAGTTCCAGTAATAATGCAAGACACCAATATCCATAACTTTATCATGTAACAATGTTAGGATTATTGATTGGTAAGTACAAAAATTAAATTACATGTACAATTATATTTAAAACAAATAATATTTTTTTGAGATCGTGACAAGACTGGTTTGACAACATATTGATTCAAAGTATTCAACCGAATGTCTTCCAGCTTGAAATGTGCCATGAACGAGATTTTCTATATTGTATTCAAAATAAAAGAAAGAGATAGTTATCTAAAAAGAATATTACCTATAAGAGTAACACAGATAAGCATTACTGGAATTTTAAGGTCTAAAATGGGCATCCTAAAGAAATTATAAAATAATAGTGGAAATAATAAAATAAGATTAGATCACATCATAAAATTTTAGAGAGGAAAAAAACTATTTTTTTAACTCGTATTTTAAACTTATCTCCCTATGGATTTACTCAAATTTTGAGCGGGGCCACTTTTTGGATGCATAATTTGATTCCTCATCCAAGGATTACCCATGTCTCATATTCGACCCTGTTACATGAACAATTAGAAATACAGGAAAAACATGATTGTAATCATGTTTTTCCATATATTTCTCATTTTTTGTGTAGCAAGGCCCATTGAAAGTATGCAACATGGTTACACTTTCAATGACCAAATAAATTTTGCATCCAACAAATACTCCCACTTCAAACTTGAGTGAAACATTAGGGAGCTAAGTAGAAAATATGAGCTGAGAAAGTAGTTTTATTGTTTTATTATTTTTTAATTTTTCTACTTTTTTACTCCAAAAATGGTGAATCATCCCCCATGTTGACATCATCATCTTGAACCTTATTGGTTCTTGTAAAGTTTATTTTGGTTGTATATTTTTCTTACGAGGCTCATTTTAGACCTCAATATTCCTCTAATGACTCCAATAGAGTTTCAGGAATAACAACCCCATAACCAAAGTTTTTACAATGATCAAACTTAGAATATTTCTAAATGTTAATCCTACAAGAAGCCGATTAAAGGTATGTGACAAAATCCAACACTACAATTACATTAACGTAGCATCGTACTCTGGTAATGGAATTGTATTATTAATTTCATTCAACTTTAAATAATATGATTATAATTTAGTTAAATATATTTTTCATTTAATTTTAAATGTGGTTTACTTATAGCTTTAGTCTTCATTTAATTACTTTTAATTTAATTTAATTTTTTGTTACTTCAATTTTCAAAATAATTTAGTATAGTTTAACTTCATAACTATATTTTAATTTTTAATTAATATAGTCTTATATTATTACATGTTAGTTTGTATTTTAGTTTGAATGATTGAGTTTTTAACCTTATCTTTTAGTTTGGTTGTATTATCAATTGCATTTAGTTTTAGTTAATATGATTATAATTTAGACTTTGTGTTGTTTTAGCTTAGTTTTAAATGTTAATTAGTTATTACTTTAGTCTTATTTTAACTAGTACGACCACATTCATAAATGTGTCTTATATCAAGCACATTTATAAATACACATCAATATACAAAAATATTTATATACATTTATATGAACTTCCATATACAATATTGTCCATTTATATATATGAAATGTACATTATTGTGCATGTTATTAATTAATGTAATTTATTGTATGTACATTATTCTTATGCACAAAAATGTATATTATAATCCCATGGTTTTATAATCCCTTCGGGATTTAGTATTATACCCTACAAATATCAACCCTTAGATTAATAGACCAAAGGGATTGATAAAATAAACCGAAGGGAATATAAACCCAAGGGAATAATATTAAACCCAAGGGATAAAGATTATAAACCAAAGGTATATAAACTCTAAGAATAATATTATAAAACCTAAAATAAACATGGTTGACCAAAGTTGACCATGGTTGATTCTCATATTGACACAAGCTTTTTGACAATGTGAAGTTGGACTATGGTTGACCATGTTTGATTTTCATATTGAGGGAAACTTTGTCACAATGCGACATGGAACAATAATTGACAATTATTGATTTTCCTAGTGAGACAATCTTTGTCGTAATGCGAAGTTGGACCATGGATGACCATGGTTGTCACAATGTGACGTTGGACCAAGAGACAATCTTTGTCATAATGTGATCACAGTTATTAACCATGGTTGGCCATGATTTACCATGATTGTCCATGGTTTATTTTCATATTGAGACAATCTTAATGTTCAACCATGATTGAATTCCTAAAATATGGCTGACCATAATTGATATAATAAACCCAAGGGAATAATAAACAGTAGGGATCAATTATTCCCTTATACAAACCATATATAAATATATAACTTATAAATATAGGGAATAATATATGGTTTGTATAAGGTAATAATTTATCCCTCCAATTTATTATTCCCTTGGGTTTATAATATCAATTATGGTCAACCATGTTTTCAAACCAAGTTATTTAACATTACACCCTACAAATAATAGTATAAATGTAGTCAACAATTTTTGAACCTACAAATATGAACAATTACCTTGATAAACCCAAGTAAAAATAAAGTGAAGCAATTAGCACAATAACTCCAATGAACTATAAACAAAAGGGAAAAATATTAAACCCAAGGGATAGATATTATAAAGCCACATATACACACCCCATCACAAATATAAAGAACCCTCGCAGATTATAAACTAAAATTCATTAAATCATATAAACAACAAACCCGAATGTGTCACAAACACACGAGAAAAGTATTGAATACAAGGGAACAATATTAAACACTATCAAAAATTAAAATTCAAAGAAAGTTGACAAATAATTTTGCACATGACAACAACGACAAGAATATCGAATTTGTTGACATTTAAACCTAAAAAATAAATGTTTTATCGAGATATATTATTTAGAGATCTATTTTGGGTCTCGTAACATCAACAAATTCTACAAGGAAAATCAACTTTACATACTCAACCGGAACACAATTATTTAATCTGAACCTCTTCTAAAGCACACCCATGCTGGTGTCAAAATTAACACCAATTCAAATCAACAGGATAATGCTCACGATACTTCATGCTTTCCAACCAATCCCTTCTTGTTTTCCTTCTAGATTCTCTTTGGTGCAAATGATACAAGGTTTCGACATATGATTTCATTACATGCAAGACATGAATATGCTCATCAATAAAACAAGGATGGAAGTCATGTTTTCTATCTAGATTTTTGTGAATATAGATAACAAAACGTATGGTTTCTAAAATAGATTTTATTTCTCTAATGTTATAGAGGCCATCATTGTTCTCCATATCTTCATTTGAATGACAGAAAAATACACATGTTTTGTTAGAGTTTTTTCATTTTTTTGTTTTTTTATTTAAAGCCAAAAAAACAATTATTAGACATAAATCTAATAACATTCAAAACAAGCAGAAAAGAAATCACAAATAGGTTAAATTTAACCAATCAAACAACAACAACACCACCCAAAAATTTATGACCCATGCAATTTCTTCCAAATTGTCGATATATTTTCTTTATGAATCAACAAATCTATTCAATTGATCAATAAGTACAATAAGAAAATTATCAATACGTATGCAAATAATTACAATAAACAACAATAGGTATATAGAACTATTCATATTTTTCTCAAAGATATGCAACAATACCAAACCCTTTCAACAATGTTTTATCCTGTCTATATGAACCCTTAAATTAATAACCTCAGGAATTGATATTATAAACCCAAGAGAATAATAACCAAACGGTTGAATACTAAAACCCTAAGGGATTATAAACCCAGTCGAATAATATTATTCTAATGGATAATAAACCAAAGGGGATAATACTAAAAACCCTAGGGTCTATATTCCCTTGTGGTTTTAGTATTAATCCATTTGGTTTATCATTCATTGGGTTTATAATTACTTGGGCTTTTAGTATTAGTTTGTTGGGTTTCTAATCCCTTCGGTTAAATTTATTCCATTGGGTTTATAATCCCTTTGGGATTTAATATTATACCTTAGGAATAGGAACCCTTATAGTAATAGACCCAGTGGATTGATAAAATTAACCCAAGGGAATACATACCTTAGGTTTAATAGTATTAGTCCCTTGTATTTATTATCCCTTTGATTTATGATCCTTTGGGGTTTTATTATTAACCCCTTGGGTTTATTATTCCCATGGGTTTATAATATAAATCCCTTGGGCATATTAATATACGGATTCATATTCCTAGCCTATAATATTATTCACATGTTTTATAATTAATATTAATCCTTAGGGTTCAATATTATTCTGTAGGGTTTATAATTACATGGCCTTTTAGTATTAAGCCCAACAAATTATATGGTTGAGCATGCTTGATCATGGTTTATCTTAAAATTAAGAGAATCTATCTGAATATGTGACATTGTACCATGGTTGACAATGGTTGATTCTCATATTGAGACCATCTCTACCACAATGCGACGTTGGATCAAGTTTGACCATAATTGACAAAATTTAACATCGATAAGAATAAAAACCATAAAACAAAATAGTAGGCACAATGCAGCTAATGCTTACGTGAAGTGATACTTCCAATGCATCCACCGATGCATTGGTTGACCCATGTTGGTGAAGGCATGGTTTGTGAACAAGACAACTATGCGAACCAGCAATCATGAAAGATATAAAAATGAAGACAAACAAACTCTAAGTTCAAATATGTCCACAGAACTTAAGTGAGCGAAAGTGCATGAGATGTAATCCGTGGACTTATCATGATGTTGTGCGACATTGTGTGTAGTTGTTAAGCATACACATACTACTGACTATGACATGCAAGCAAATGAAAGAAACAAAGACAAATTTCATTGTGCACATGTGCTTGCTATGTAAGATGCCTCTAATACATGAGAGATGGGATCGTGTAGCTCAAGTGGAGGAAGCATAATATGGGCTTGAGATTGATCTTCAGTGCATACAGATGAGTGATGAGGATCGTTGGGTGTTTCAACAATTTCTTGATCAAAAGTGAAACCAACCTCAGGATAGCGAGGGCCTGACTTAACCATCAGCTTAGGCTAAGGTGCCTCGATAGTTTGTGGGGTTTCGATTTCATTGACAGATAGTTCATTATAAATAGGTGGCTTGGAAAAATCAACTATCATAGAACCATCATCGTGATCGAATACAGGAGTAAATAGATCACGACAACTACGATCAACAAAATTAATGATTTCATAGGCATCCTCATGATCTGATGAATCAAATAGAGGGGTATATGAGAAGTGGAAAAATTCACCATCTGTGTTTTTGGAAAAAGCAAATGAAAAATCAAGTGGATTTCCAATGAATGATTTCTCCTCTCCATTATCGGATGATGGAGTGACATCTAGTGTGTTTAATGAATGATCAACAATGGGTGCATCCATAGTTGGAGATACACATTCAAAATCATGGATGGAAGAATCACCAAATATGTCAGGAAAAAATGGAGGAGGCTCAGACACAACGGAGTCATCCTTCGTTGAGGGTTGATGCTCAAGCTCCTAGTCATACTCTTCATGGATAACAATGCAGGTTGGCTACGCAACACAAACTCCATCGATATATTGATCCTTGTTCACAACAAGTGTAGATTTTAGAATTGAAGAACATAAGACAGTGTAATCAGGAGGATCATTAGAATACAAAGATAGAGGTTGAGGTACAAAATACATGTGACAACCCATGGGATTCGCAACCAAGTCTGCATGAAAATGGAGTGAAGTGATGTTGGGAGGATGTGACAGTTGAACTGATGTGTGTGTCTATTCTCCCACATCACTCTACGGTGGTGGAGTTGTTTGATCAGGGGATGGTGGACAGTCACTTATGAAAATGATTGTGTTAGGTTGTGATTGCGTAGCTCCATCATCGAAGTATGCTAAGCGGGGCTTGTAATTAAACTTTCTTTTAGGATTAACAGATTTGGTAAGAAAATACTCACATTTGTCCATGAGATACTGGAATTTCATTTAAATTTTGAGAGCTTGAAATTGCAACACACGGAAGCGGTCCCTAAATTTCATAGGTGATTCATGCGTAGCCTTCTGCTATTGTAACAGTTTTTGGTCAAGAGGTTATGGATCAAAATAATGGAAAGTAGATTCAATGAGATCACAGAACTGCTCAAGTTACTACATGTTGCTGGGAGGCGGACTCCAACACCATAGTAGTGGGGATTCGCAAACTGTGTATGAAAGCAACACACTGACCTCTTCTTCATATAACTTGTATGCATCATCAAGGAATGCATGGACTTCTTCTAAGTAATCAAGCCAGGCTACTTCGTCTCCACCATCATACGTGAATTCAAAAAAGAGATCAGAAAAATCCCGCGTGATGTTGAGAGGTTCGGCATGCTGAAAACATCATAGAGGGATGAGTGTGACAGAATCCATGATAAATGTGTGAAGATTCAAAATAGGATGAGAGGATACAACTTATCATTTGGCCCTCCTTCTAGTGCCAGAAATGTTGATGGTGTTAGTCCCGCCAACATGTTAGGGTATCTCCCCGATAAGAAGTCCCAACTAGACCTCAAAACATTTGGTGTGGGAGTCTGATCTGAAATGGGGCACTAAAGGCTTCTTCTCAGATTACAAGAACCTCTCCCAATCCAAAGCTTATATATTCCCAAGATCTATGCTTATGATTGACAATTTGTGAAATTAAAGGACTTGAAATACGTGTATGGTTGTGTTTGTTTTTAGACTGTTCAAGAGCTTATGTAAATTTTCTTATGCTGATGTAAAACACACATAACAGTAAATAAGGCAGCAAATCGACAAACACATAAGACAACAATATAATTAGGAGTTCACCCAAACCTCTTGGGCTACGTCTCCGTGAGCTCTAGTCAACTCAACTAGGCTCTCTAGGATTATGGTAATCTTTCCTTTACAAGTTCCACACTCAACTCCATTGGTTCACAACTGAACCTATGGGTTTAGAATACCATCTTATCCCTGGTTTTCCATACTCTACAGACAGATCTAGGCTTCTCTGGACTAGACTCCTTCAATCACTGCTCTAAGCTATCTTAAGCTCTAGCTTGCACCAACTCCCTAAAAATTCCTTTAGCTGTCTCTAGAATACCTTCTTCTATCTTCAACACATTTTGGACATCAGAAATAGCTTGACCATTTGATCTCTTTGCTATTTTGCAACTTCATTACAGCCCATTGTTCTTAGAAGTTTGTTTTGAGCTCTCTGGCTCTGCACCTCTGCCTCCAACCTCTGGTGACTCTGCCTCTGTCAAGCCTCCAACCTCTGGTGGCTCTTCCGATGTCCATACTCTGCAAATAGATCTAGGATTCTCTAGACTAGACTCATTCAATATGCGCTTTGAGCTATCTTGAGCTCTAGCTTGCACTAACTCCCTTAGAATTCTTTTACTGTCTCTGGAATTCCTTCTTCTGTCTTGAGCACACTTCGGACATCAGCAATAGCTTGATCATTTGATCTCTTTGTTGTTCTGAAATTTATTACAGCCCATGGATCTTAGAAGTTTGATTTGAGCTCTTCGGCTCTGCAGCTATGCCTCAAACCTCTGGTGGTTATGCCTCTGTCGAGCCTCCAACCTATAGTGGCTCTTTCGTTGTCCTCCCAACTTCTGGTGGCACTCTGTGAATCTTCAGCTCTTTGGTTCTCTGGCCTTCTACACTCTGTAACTCTGCTGTGCTCAAGCTTCTGAGGAATTATGGCTCTGGCCTCCCAACCTCTGGTGGCTTTGGCCTCTACCAAGCCTCCAACCTCTAGTGGCTCAATGCCTTTGCTCCTGACTCTGGCTCTTGGCTCTGGCTCTTGAATCTCGCTCTTGGCTCTGGCTCTCAGCTCTAGCTCTTGGCTGTGGCTCTTGACTCTTAGCTCTCAGCTCTTTGCTCAGTTGTGAGCTCCCTCAAGGGAAAGCTCCCCTGAAGGGAAAGCTAGCTTCTTCGCTTGCCTCTCTGGCCTTTCATGAATCCTCCGACTCTGCGACATCCGTTTGTTCGTCTGTCCCTAATCATGAGGAATCATTCCCTCCCGTCTCTTCAGCTCTACATGCTTCATAATGCATCGCTATTACAGAAATGCCCGCTCATAGCGTGGCACAAGTGTGATGGCTGTTCCCAAATGGAAATGAACCAACGAGCATGGGGAACCTAGTCATTTTTCCTTCCTCTCACATTCACTCCCGAAATAGCCACATAACGGAATACATAGGAAAATTGACAAAAAAAACCATCATGGAGCATTTTGTTGGAACTCAAATAATATAGAATCACCCCTATAATCCTCTCAAGTCCATAATTCTATCACATATTGCAAACGCATTGCGTATGGTCAAAAAACCCAATTACATAGAAATACAAAGAAATCCTGTAAATCTGGATTTCAAATTATATGAAATCGCACTTATAAACTTATCAGGTCCAGCCTTTATTGCATGTCACAATCGTACGTTACATTAGCATGGCTCCTTTTTGTTGATCGCCGATCACTGATCGCATATTGCAATCACATGTCGCAAGTCACAATGGCCCTTGTATCGGGGATTCGCCGACCACCAATGGCCGATTTCTCTATCGGTGCTATCGCTATCGGCCCATTGCATCGACGTATGTTGCATGTAACATCCCCCTTGGTATTTGCATGACCCGATCGTCGATTGCCGATATCGCAATCGCTAATCGCACATGTAAACGGCCTGAGTTTCCAATATCACATGGCAGCCTACCTCTGATGTGATATGTCTGAGATCGCAATCGGGGATTCGTAAGGCCTATGGTTAAGTCCTCCCTTTGAACCCTTTCTGATGCAACATTTACATAGAACTCTGCCTTTGACCCTTTTCTTCATTTGACTCAGATTTACAAAGGGTTTGTGCCATTTATCACCTTTTACCTCTTATATGAAGTCTTTTTTACTTAGATGTTTATGCTAGATCCATTTTGGATCATGCCTTCCCACTAAAAAGATTTTGGACTCCAAAAGACTGATATACTAATCTGAACAGTAAATGAGAGTACCTCACCCTCTTCTTTCAGCCTCCATACACTTGCCTTGGATAGTGCCTCTGAACTAAAGCCTTTGAACACTCCCTTCCTAGATGTGCTTGTCTTACTGGGAAGAACTGCCTTCCTCCTTGACTTCCTGCAAAACTCCTGCTAAGAAGGTCATATAAGGTATTTTGAACTTCTCTACCTTGATCATTGATCCAAGGTGGCTCAAACCAATTTGAATCTACATCTGCTTCACAAAATTTTCATTTGTACCTTTTTGACATATTGTCAACAACCACTGTTAACAACATTAGGATTACAGACAACAACTGGGTGGCTTAAACTCCTGCTTCAACAAAAGAAACATATTTCACATCTTGTGAACACCTCCATATCTTTACATCTACATTTACAAATGATGGACTAGATAACCAGCCCGATATCACATGCATGTTTAAAAACAAAGCAATCAACCCTTCAAGTTAATCACACAAAAATGTTCAAATACAAGGAAATCATCATTATCCCTATGTTCATGCACATCATTCTCACGCATGCAGTTCATCCTTCAACTTTCACTTAAGCACACTGTACTTTCAAAGCTGAAATGAAATATAATGTTTCATCCTTCAACTTCCGCTTAAGTACACTATACTTTCGAAGCTGAAATGAAATATAATGTTTCATCTGTCAACTTTTGCTTAAGTACACTATAATTTCGAAGCTGAAATGAAATATAATGTTTCATCCTTCAACTTTCACTTAAGTACACTGTACTTTTGAAGCTAAAATGAACATAATTTTTGCAGCAATAAAGTGAGTCTATCTACTCAACTTTTTCATCCTGCAAATTTCATCTCATTAGCAATGAAATGCACTAAATCAAAAGACAAGCAACCTTTTGCAACAAACTTCTTGTGCTTCAAGGATTGTCTTAAGGTCCTTTAGGATAACGAGAATGCCTTCAGCTCTTCTTCCTTCTTATCGTCTCCTGGACTTAGTTATCAATAACATTCCCTTCACCTTTGCAAACTCAAACAACAATTAGTTTACAAATAATCAAACTGTCTGAATTTGACTATTTGAACTCCTTTAAATCAAACAAGCATATAGATTTCTCTCTCAGTCAAGCATTCTGATCTGATACCAATTTCATCATGATACAACCTACTTCATGATACCACCTTCTCCATGCTACCTCCTACTCTGGTATAACTTAAGCTCTGCTATCACCTCCTTTGAAGGTGGGGTTAATTAACTTGGTGCCGATATAACCATCTCTAATACCACCTTCTTTGAAGGTGGGGTTAATCAACTTGATGCTCTGATACCACCTGATCTAAAATGGGGCACTTAAGGCTTCTTGTCAGATTAGAAGAACCTCTCCCACTCCAAAGTTTATATATTCCCAAGATCTATGCTTATGATTGACAATTTGTAGAATTAAAGGACTTGAAATCAATGTATTCTTGTGTTTGTTTTTAGAATGTTCAAGTGGTTATGTACATTTACTTATGCTGATGTAAAACACACATAATAGTAAATAAAGCAGAAAATTAGCAAACACATAAGACAACAATATAATTAGGAGTTCACCCAAACCTCTTGGGCTACATCTCTATGAGCTCTAGTCAACTCAACTAGGCTCTTTGGGATTATGGTAATCTTTCTTTTATAAGTTCAACACTCAACTCCATTGGTTTACAACTAAACTTATGGGTTTAGAATACCATCTTATCTGTGGCTGTCCATACTCTGCAGACAGATCTAGACTTCTCTGAACTAGACTCCTTCAATCAGCACTCTAAGCTATCTTGAGCTCTAGCTTGCCCCAACTCCTTCAGAATCCTTTCAGTTGTCTTTGGAATACCTTATTCTATCTTTAGCGCATTTTGGACATCAGCAATAGCTTGATCATTTGATCTCATTGTTTTTTTGTAACTTCATTACAGCCCATGGCTCTTAGAAGTCTATTTTGAGGTCTCTGGCTTTGCGCCTCTTCCTCCAACCTCTGGTGACTCTGCCTCTGTCAAGCCTCCAACCTCTGGTGGCTCTTTCACTGTCCATACTCTACAGACAGATCTAGGCTTCTCTATACTAGACTCCTTCAATCAGTGCTCTGAGCCATCTTGAGCTCTAGCTTGCACCAGCTCACTCATAATTCTTTTACTGTCTCTGGAGTTCCTTCTTTTGTCTTCAACACACTTCAGACATCGGAAATAGCTTGATCATTTTATCTCTTTATTATTCTGAACTTCATTATAGCCCATGGCTCTTAGAAGTCTCATTTGAGCTCTTTGGCTCTACGGATTTGCCTCCAACCTCTGTTGGCTATGCCTCTGTCAAGCCTCCAACCGTTGGTGGCTCTTCTGCTATCCTCCCAACCTCTAGTGGCACTCTGTGAATCTTCATCTCTATGGCTCTCTAGCCTTCTATGCTCTGCAACTCTGTTGTGCTCAAGCTTCTGAGGAACTGTGGCTCCAGCCTCCCAACCTCTGGTGGCTTCAGCCTCCACCAAGCCTCTAACCTCTAGTGGCTTGTGACCTCTGCTCCTGGCTCTAGCTCTCGACTCTGGCTCTCAGCTCTGGCTCTTGGCTCTGGCTCTCAGCTCTAGCTCTTGGCTCTGGTTCTTAGCTCTGGTTCTCGGCTCTAGCTCTCAGCACTAGCTCTCAGCTATGGCTCTTGGCTTTAGCTCTTAGCTCTTAGCTATTGGCTCTTTGCTCAGTTGTAAGCTCCCTTAAGCGAAACCTCCCCTGAAGGGAAAACTAGCTTCTTTGCTTGGCTCTCTAGCCTTTTAGGAATCCTTCGACTTTTCGGCTTCCATTTGTTCCTCTGTCCCCAATCATGAGCAATCATTCCTTCCCAGATTTTCAGCTCTACATACTTCATAACACATCCCTGTTACAGAAACGCCCACTAATAGCATGGCATAGGTGTGCTGGCTGTTTCCAAATGGAAATGAACCAATGGGCATGGGGAACCTGGTCGTTTTTCCTTCCTCTGGCATTCACTCCAGTAATAGCCACATAACAGAATACATAGGAAATGTGACGAAAAAACCCATCATGGAGCGTTTTTCCAGAACTCAAATAGTATAGAATTGTCCCTATAATCCTCTCAGGTCCATCATTCTATCGCATATCACAATCGTATTTTGTATAGCCAAAAAACCCAATTACACAGAAATACAAGGAAATCTTGTAAATTCGCATTTAAAATTATATGAAATAACACTTATAAACTTATCGAGTCCAGCTTTTATCATATGTTGCAATCGTACGTTGCATTAGCATGGCTCCTTTGTGCCGATTGTCGATCGCCAATCACCGATCGCATATTGCAATCGCATGTCGCAAGTCACAATGGCCCTTGTATCATGGATTTTCCAATCGCCGATCACCGATCGCTCTATTGGCACTATCGCTATCGGCCCATCACATCGGCGTATGTTGCATGTAACAGCCCCCATGGTATTTGCACGACCCGATCATTGATCGCTGATATCAAAATCACTAATCGCACATGTAAATGGCCCAGGGTTCTGATATCACATGGCAGCCTACCTCTGATGCGATATGTCAGAGATCGCAATTGGGGATTCGTAAGGCCTATGGTTAAGTCATCCCTTTGAACCCTTTCAGATGTGACATTTACATAGAACTCCGCCTTTGACCCTTTTCTTCATCCGACTTGGATTTATGAAGGATTTGTGGCATTTAGCACCTTTTACCTCTTATATGAAGTCTTTTTGACTTAGAGGTTTATGCTAGGTCCATTTTAGATCAGAGTCCCAGTAATGGGTCATACGGTATCGCCTTGACCATGGTTGTGCATATAGGAAAGTAAGATGTACATGTTGGTAGCAAGGGTGTGACAAGCGTAGAAAGCCAAGGAAGGTGCATGAACAGTTCTAACACATGGAAATTGAGGGGAGTGCGCTGTTAGGAAACCTATGGAAGCACGTGGCTTGGAAGGGAACACACAAGTGAAGATGCATCACAAACTGGAAAGGAAGTAAGCTAGAAATCCAAAGTGATGGTTAAACCAACAACACATCTCAGTAAGATTCATGCATACTTATACAGAAAGAGTCCATACATGCATGCGTAAGAAAACATATACATATATCATTAGAGTAAATAAGATAGCTGAAATATAATAACAACATATGCATGAAACGTGTCGTCTCTGCTATATTAATAAGTGAAAGTTCCAATCATATAGTACAACCATGACCAACCACTAGTCCCGATAGAGGAATGTTACAGTCACTTCCACCTGCTCCTCCAAATAGATGTACTAGCTCTGCACCGTAGAGAAGTGAAGGCTCATTATAGTACTCTCCAAGATTTCTCTAAGATACTCCTATCGGAAGCTTGACTGACCAAAAGCCTCTACAATGAGTTATGAGGTACTATATATAGAAAAGGGTGGGGTGACCCTTGACATTCCGCTTTGAGATTTTTCAACTACCCTCATGACTCTTGAACTACTCTATGACTATTACATTCAACTATTGACACTTGAACTTCCACTTGACAAGATGTTACATACAATATGCACATGTACCCATGTGAGACAAAATAGGCTTGAGCAAGCCATCCAAACTATCACTAACACTCGAATAGTTGTGGTAATACCAACTCTTCAACATCCTTGCGATGATCAACGGTGGCGAACTAATGCCAAGCTTGGTCGTCCATGATGGTGTCTGTGTGGTCAATGGTGACATCCTCATGTAAGTGAACTCTTACCTTCGTTGCATCTGGGTACACTGATATGGATTCTCTCTATAACTCATCTAATAACATGTGCATCATCGTCTTAAGTGCATCTGGATGAGAAACATACTGCTGAATAGTGTTTGTCATTATCTGCAAGTGTGTGTTGGTGACCATGTGCATCAACTTGTCAAAATACATGTTCATCTCGAGTCGAACTTGCTTCTTGTCTTTGCCTTGGTGAGTATGCCAAATGGTTGGGATCACATGTGTGAACGCAATGACATCCATGATCCTGAACACCCTTTCATGTGATCGATGGCATTGGTCACCTTGTCCACTCCATGCTAGATGCTAGATGGGTCCATAAACTGTATGCACATAGTTCCATTAGTCTGTGCATGTTGTGCCTCCTGTTGTACATGTTCCCACTGCAACTCCTTCTCTTGTCTGTGCAGCTCCTGTTCTTCCTTGAGTTTCCACTTCAACACCTCCAACCCCTTCTCTATTTCTCTCTCTAAGTTCCCGTGATCGTCTTGTCACACTACCTCCTCATAGCCTTGATCTCCAAAGTTCCTTTTCTCACAAGTGGATCTGCTTGAACTTGCAACTTTTCTCTACATCTACGCTATCAACAACCTTCCCCTTGCATTTGTCGCACACAGGCATGCTACCTTCTGTAGCTGTTGATGGTGCTTCTCCATGCGATGCCATTGCCATTTCATCTTGATATTCTTTATCATGAACAACTTGATATCTTCATAGATAGGCAAGTTTATAGACACTTGATTGACTGCATCCATGGTTGTTCTCTAAATAGTGTCTTCGACACTGCTCTAATGGAAGCCATTATACCTATGTTGTTGAGAGGCAGAAGAACACCTGTGATACATGGAGAGATAACAACACTCATGACAAGCAATCTGTCAGTCGAAAACCAAAACAAGCTGAAGGACTAACATGCAACATACCTATGTGGCTGCCTTTGAGTATTAGACAATTTTCACCGAGTGGCTAGGAGACGGACTGTTAAAACTGTACAAGGCATAGCCTAGACTATCAAGTGGTCGACTGACTATTGTAACTATGTAATTCTTGGCCCATTTTAGATTACTGACGACTTAAATTGTGCAATGCCCAATTTTAGTCAGCAGTGACATGGAAACCAACAAACTGCATTACGTAGTTTCTGGGGCAAACAAGGCACTGCCTTCTAGAATTGTGTAATGCAAGCCTGGAGGTCAGTGTTGGGTCATAATTGTATAATTTCTAGAGGGTAGATAGAGCCTTCACTTCCAGAAATGCATAATGCTAGTCAGGCAAGGCAAGGTCCGCACCAATGCAGCCCAAACCCCCCGACATGCGACTTAAAGCATGAGAAGTTTAAACGCATGGTAAAGCTGAGTGTAAACAAGAGTAAATGATTATGCATGAAAATAGTAAGTGTATAATTCATAAATGGGAAATCATGCATGTGTATTAAGAGAGTCGCTACGACGACAACCGTTGGTGAAAAAACATTTTCATGCATGCGACATCAGTGAGATGCAAATGAAAAATGAAACAGTGCTTCTACAAGCTAACATACATTGAAAGGACAAAAAGTGCTTATTGAAATCAAGAAGATATCACTCACACAAATAAAACACAAAAAGAGATAGAAACGCAGTGCAAGACATGAAAAAAAGACCTACCCTGAAACAGTTAAGCTGAAATCACCGAAGACTCCTGGATGCAATGTGGGATGTTAGAGTTGTAAGATCGATGTGAGGAATGAGCCCTGCAGTCTCCAGTTCATAAGTTTTGATATGATCAAGGTGTTAATGGTGTTGGACCCGCCAACATGTTAAGGGGATCTCCAATGGTAATAATTCCCAATTAGAGCTTAAACTGTTTGGTGTAGGAGTCCCAGTAGTGGGTTGTAAAATAATTCCTTGACCGCGATATCATAGAGAGGCAAGTAAGATAACTCTATCAGTAGTAAGGGTGTGATTGATGCAAAGATTCAAGGAATGTCTACGAGAGGTTCCAACACTTTGAAGGGAGAGGAAGGTGAAGGTGAGTTCCAGGTTGAAAGGGATCAGTCACAACTCGGCTAGGAACACACCACACAAAGGAAATGCATAGCTTCTAGCAAATCAGTCCACTCGGATCCGGCACTCACAACAACAAGGTAATATAACATGAATAAAACTCCCAGATTAGTCTAAGACAAGTGTGAAATTTGATATAGCAAGGTTCATGACAAAGGTTTGTCTAATGTCTGGCAGAGTAGTCGACACAGACGGTGACATCATTAACAACATATGCAACACATTAACAACAATGTTCATATAATTTCTTACAAATTAGTTCATATACAATTATGTATGTGAAACAACATATACCATTAAGGCAACTAGAACAATCCAACTACAGTAACAACATATGCATCAAAATGTGCTGGCTCTTCTTATTAAAGAAGTGTAGGTCACAATCATACAATACACCATGTAAACCTGCTAGGCCCAATAGTGGAACGTTACAACCACATCCGCCTGCTCCTCCAAATAGATGTACTAGCTCCGTGGAGTGGAGAAGCCAAGGCCTATTACAATATTGTCCAAGCCTTCTTCAAGATAGTGTTAGTAGAAGCTTGGCTGACCAAATGCATGTACAATGAGTTATGAGGGACTATTTATAGCAAAGGGTGGGGTGACCCTTGACATTCCCCTTTGTGACAGTTCAACTACCCTCATGACTCTTCACCTACTCTATGACTGTTACATCCAACTATTGACTCTTGACTTACACTTGACATGACTCAACATTACAATGCACATGTACTCATGTGAGATAACATGGCTTAAGCAAGCCTTGCAAGACATCACTGGCACTCGGTCTGCTGTAGTGAGACAAACTCTTTGACATGCTTGTGATGGTGAAGGTGGTGAGCAGATGCCAAGCTTGGTCGTCCGTGATGGTGTGCATACACCTCATGCTGACATCTTGTTGAATCGAACTCTTGCCTCCATTCCAACCGGTGCATTAGTTCGGCCCCTTCATCCAACTTGTCTGCTAACATGCGCATGGTCTTCTTTGGTATGGTTGAACCAGAAACACACTAATGCATAGTGTCTATGTTGATCTTCAAGTGTGTGCTGGTGGTCATGTGCATCAAATTGCCGAAGTACCTGTTCGGCTCCAGTTCGATTTCCTTCTTGTCTTCACCTTGGTGAGTGTGTTGAATGGGTTAGATTACATGCGTGTGAAAAATGACATGCATGTTGATGAATCCCTTGCATGCGATCAACCACACTGCTCACCATGTCTTCTTCGTGTTAGCTGCTGGACAGATCTTTAACTTCTTAGGGCACAATTTCATCTGTGAGTGCATGTTGCACCCACCATTGTTCCTCTTCCTGCTGCAACTCATTGGACTGTCTGTGCGGCATCATGCTCTTCCTAAGTTGTTGCTTCAGCACATGCAACTCCTTCTTTGTTCCATCTTCTGCATTCGTGTGATCGTCATGTCACATTGTCACTTCAGAGCCTAAGTCTCCAAAGTTAATTTCATTATCAGTGGATATACTTTATCTGGCAACTTTGCTCCACCTCTATGTTGTCAACAACCTTCCTCTTACATTTGATTCATTCATTTCATTCGGTATGTTGCCTTCAACTATTTTTCATGATGTTGCTTGCTATGATGCTTCTGCTTGATTTCCTTGTCCACGAAGAACTTGATGTCTTCATGAGTAGGCAAGCTCATAGAAACTTGATTGACTACATCCCCAAGCGTGCTTTGAATGGTGTCTTCGTCTCTAATCTCCTGGAAGCCATTGTACTTGTACTGTTGAGAGGCAGATGGACAACTGCGATACTTGGAGACATGGTAATACTCATAGCAAGCAATAAGTCAGTCAAAAACTAGAATGAACATGAGAATTGACTTGCAACATACTTGGGTGAATGATCATGAAGGTTGTGCAAATTCCGGCTGGGAGGTCGGGAGACCCACTCCCAAGACTGCACAAGGCACAGTCCGAGTTGTTGAGAGACTGACTAACTACTGGAACTATGCAATGCATAGTCCAGTCTGGCTAATGACTACAAGGATTGCACATTGCATAATTCCAGTTGGGAAGGACTACTAGCCTAGGGATAGATTTGCGCAATTTCTTGAGCCAAGCAGTCACTATCCTCCAGAAATGTGCAAAATAGTCCTAGAGACTAGTGTTGGAAGGAATGTGCAAATATGGAGATGAACTTGAGCCTTCCTTCCCTAGATTGCGCAATGTAGCCTTGGTGAAGGCAGAGTCTGGGCCAAGGTTGGCCTGACTCAAAGATGAGTGACTAAAAGCAACTAAGACAGTAAATGCATGGCAACACTAAGTGATAGTAGAAATGGTTAATAGTGCATGCAAAACATGAATTAAATATTCATCAAACAGATCAACATGCGTGTGGGTGAGGTAGTTCGCCAGATGGGCGAATGTCTGTGCAAAACAATTTCATGCATGCGGCAACAGTGAGATATAAATGAAAGTTGAAACAGAGCTAAGACAAGCTAGAATACATGTAAAGGATAACATGCATTCAAATAAATCAAGCAAACAACACTCACACAAGTGAATACACAAAAAGCGATAGAAATGGGGCACAAGACATGGGAGGCGAGCTTACCCCAAAAAAATTGAGCTGAATGTGTCAACTGCTCCTAGATGTGATGTGGTATGTTGGTGCTACAAGGTTGATGTGAGGAATGAGCTCTGTAGCATCTGGTTGATGAGTTTTGATAACATTGAGGTTGTGACGCGCATGCCACAAATATAAGGGAAGCAACACTTGGAGGGAGGTTTCTAAATTGTTCCTTGCATGTAACCTCCAATTTCTAAACATAGATCCTTGAAACAAGGGATGCCTGTGCATGTTTCCTTGGGAGAAACAACCCATGCATGCAATTATGTTTTGCTCAGTCCCGGAGAGAACGATCAACTCAGTTTCACATGCAAGAGACTGCTTGACTGCTAGAGAAAAATGCACATTTCTGGCTCGGTGCTGGGCTAGCTTCCCAAGAGATTTAAACGATTTCTGGGCTAAGCAGCTTAGTGCTACTGGTATTTGTGCAAATCATGGGTTGAACAACCTGCTGCTAGGAAAATTTGTGCAAATCCTACTGGGAGGTTTGGCTAGTAGGATTATGCAATCCTGGAGTCCAGCAAGCTGTTAGAGAAGATTGTGCAATTTTTGGAGGGAAGGTTGTTTGCCCTCTAGAAATGCATAATTTTCAAGGGGAAGTTGCTCAGCATGCAGCTGAACCAAGTCCGGGTGAGTAGCCTATGAAGGGAAATGATCAAATTGTGATTGACAACCTACCTTTTAGCAAGAAAGACAGTGAAGCTTGAGGACCTAAGGAATCAAGGCAAGATGTTGTGAAGGTTGGTAGCAAGGATCAAAAATAGGCTAAGGAAAAATTTGGGAGGGTGGTTGTAGCCGCTACAACACTTGGCGACACACTGGTAGAACTCCAACTCTCTAAATGGAGCTTGTTCATGAAAAACAAGTCTAACACCTCTGGAATTATTGTTGAGATCTTAGCTCGTCTTGGCTTCACACTAGCTTGATTGTAAGATGAAGCATCTTCCAGATGCTTGGTTGATTGACACCCATTCCAAGCCAAGGTAACACAGTTGTTTCGATTGGGGTTGAGGGGTATATAAGTGCACAAGAAGTATAGTCATTAGAGTCTAAGTTTCATCTCTAGTGTTGCTCCACTGCCAGCAGGCTTGGACAATATCACAGTCGAGTCACATAAGAACACAAGCATGGCTCCGATGCCAGCAAGCCTGGTCAGTACCCTAGTGGAGTTACTTGCATCACCTCCCTACGTAGGAAGCCTTTTTCTTCCTTCACCTTATTTATATTTCATTTGAATTTTTTCGACTTTTCATTTTTTTCATTTTTCTTTGTGCATAACACATTCATTTTTGAGACAGAAGAGGGATCCCAACTTATTAAGAGCATAGGAGGTTGTTCCAGCAGCGAAGTATTTTATTATATATCTGACGTGCCTATTAAGTTTTTCCCCCTCTCGTTACTCTACTTGACTGAGCTAATAAGGGTTAACCCAAAAGCAATCGACTAGAGAAGGTGACACTAGTTAGAGGCTGAGCATTGTGTTTACACCATGTTGCACTTCGAAGAGTACATATTTTCCTTCGATGTATCATGGACTAAGAGTAACTAGTTCATCATACAGAGGCAAGATGATAGATAACCAAATAGTGATAGTTGTACAAACCCTCTTGTACTCTACCCAGCTTCTTTCTTGACTCACACATGGTTTCATGCGAACTAAGCTACGAACGATCTAACAACAAGGCCAAGAAAAAGCATAAGCAAAAAATGAGATCAAAGAAAGCAAAAAATAAAGCAATCAAAGCATGAAAGCGAAAAATCATGCAAGGAAAAAATTGAAAGCAAACACTACTGCTACTCCTACACTGACAGTGCATGGGCCTGATCAAGTGAAGTGATACTTCCAATGCAGCCACTGATGCATTGGTAGACCTAGGTGGGTGAAGGCTTGGTCTGTGAGTAACCCAGTCATGTGGACCAGTAGACAAGAAAGATATAATAGTGAAGGTAGGCACACTTCATGTTTCAAAGTGCCCACAGGACATAAGCAAGTGTATGTGCATGACAAATACTTCGTGGACTTGTCATGGTCTTGTGTGACACTACATGCAACTTTGAAGCAAAAGCACACTCTTGACTTACACATGTAAGAAAAGAAAAGAAACAATGATAACTTATGTTGCAAATGAGTGCTTGCAATGTAAGACTCCTCTAATGCATGAGAAATAGGATCGTGCAGTTTGAGTGGAGGCAGTGTGATCTATGAATGAGATGGATCTTCAATGCATACATATGAGTGATGAGGAGCCTTGGGTGATTGAACAGTTTCATGATCAAAAGTGAGACTAACACCAAGAGAGCGAGGGCTTTACATAGCCATCAACACTCGGACTAAAGTGCCTCAATAGTCTTGGGTGTCTCAACTTCATCATTAGGTAGATCATCATACACCGGTGGCTTCGAAAAATCGACTGTGATATATTCGTGATCGTGATCAAAATTGGAAACAAATGGATCATGACGCCATGATCAGAAAAGTGAATGAATTGTTTGGCATCCTCATGATCAGATGAATCAAACAAAGGGGTAGATGAAAAGAAAATGAACTCATCCTCTGTGTTTCTGGAAAATACAGATGAGGGATCGAGTGGATCTTTAATGAATAACTTATCCTCTCCATTGTTGAATGCTGGACTAACATCTAGTGAGTCTTGCAAGTGATCAGCAATGGGTGCATCCATGGATGAAGACACACATGAAAAATAATGGATGGCGGGTTCACCAAAGAAGCTAGGAAAGAATGGAGGGGGCTCGAATGGAAGGGAGTCATCCTTCGCTGAGTGTTGATGTTCAAGCTCCCACTGATACTCTTCATGAATGACAGCACATGTTGGTTGTACAACACTAACTTTGTCAGTGGGTTGTTCCTCGTTCACAACAAGTGAAGAGTTTGGAATGGACAAACACAAGACAACATCGTCCATAGGAACACCTTAGTGCAAAGATGAAGGTCGAAGAAAAGGATGCATATGGGAACTCGAAGGAATCACAACTAAATTTGTGCTAAAATTGAGTGAAGTGATGTTGGGAGGGTGCAGAGGATGAACAGAGGTGCAAACATAATCCATAGCATCACTGGGCCTACTCCCACATGGGATTGCGTAGTTCCATCAATGAACAAGGTTGAGCAAGGCTTGACATCAAGCTTTCTCTTGGGATGAGTAGATTTCTTAAGACAATACTCAAACTGGTCCCAGAGATAAGCGAACTTCATATGGATCCTCAGAGCTTGAAACTATACTTCACTGAAGCGCTTCCAAAAATCAATAATGGATTCATGTGGAGCCCTCTATTGCTATAACAGTTTCCGATCGAGATGTTATGGATCAAAATGATAGAACATGTCTTTAATAAGATCACAGAAGATCTCACATGAGTGCACGGTGTCAGTCGATAGGCTGAGCAACCAACAAAATTGAGATTCGTGAAGTGTCTATGTAAGCAGCAAATCGGCCCATTCATCAGTAAACTCATCTTCCTCATAAATCATGGACAGAAAGTTATGTAAGTGCTCAGTTTAGGCCACCTCTCCTTCACCATCATACATGTGAGTGGACAACAGATTGAAAATCTTCCCCGAGATGGAGACATCTTCAGGATTCGAAAAACACCTCGGGGGAAGAAGAATGTAAGATTCCATGAAAGATATGCAAAGGTTCAAAATTGGAAGAGAGGACATTGCTTGTCATCAGGCCCTCCTTCTATTCCCAAAAATGTTAACGGTGTTGGACCTGCCAGCATGTCAAGGGCATCTCCCTGGTAAGAAGTCCCAATTAGAACTTAGACCATTTGGTGTAGGAGTCCTAGCAATGGGTCGTAAGGTAATGCCTTGACTTCGATGTCCCACAAAGGAAAGTAAGATAGCTCTATCAATAGCAAGGGTGTGACTGATGTAGAGAGTCAAGGAATGTGTACGAGAGGTTCCAACACTTCGAACAGAGAGGAAGGTGAAGGTGAGTTCCAGGTTGAAAGGGATTAGTCCCAACTTGGCTAGGAACACAGCACACAAAGGACATTCACAACTTCCAGCAGAGAAGTGCACTCAGATGTGGAAGTCACAACAACAAGGTAAGATAACATGAACAACACTCATGAATCAGTCTAAGATGAGTGTGACGGTTGATATAGCAAGGTTCATGAGAAAGGTGTGTTTGTTGTCCGAGAGAGGATTCGACACAGACAGTGATAACATTAACAACATATGCAACACATTAACAACAAGATTAATATAATTACATACAAAGCAGTTCATATACAAGTACTTTAGTTAAACAACATATAACATTAAGGCAACTGAAATAGTCCAACTACAATAACAAAATATGCATGAAAATGTGTTGGCCCTTATTATTAAGGAAGTGTAAGTCACAATCATATAATACACCATGTAAACCAGATAGCCCTAACAGTGGAACGTTACAGCCACATCCTCTTTCTCCTCCAAAGAGATGTACTAGCTCTGTGTACTGGAGAAGCCAAGGCACGTTACAATATTGTCCAAGCCTTCTTCAAGGTAGTCTTAGTAGAAGCTTGGCTAACCAAAAGCATATACAATGAGTTATGAGGGACTATTTATAGTAAAGGGTGGGTTGACCCTTGACATTCCCCTTTGCGATAGTTCAACTACCCTCATGACTCTTCACCTACTCTATGATTGTTACATCCAACTGTTGACACTTGACTTACACTTGACATGACTCAACATTACAATGCACATGTATTCATGTGAGACAACATGGCTTGAGCAAGCCTTGCAAGACATCACTGACACTCAGTCTTCTGTTGTGATACAAATTCTTTGACATTCTTGTGATGATGAAGGTGGTGAGATGATGCCAAGCTTAGTGGTCCGTGATGGTGTGCATGCACCTCATGGTGACATCTTGTTGAATCTAACTCTTGCCTCCATTTTAGTGGGTGCATTAGTTCAATCCCTTCATCCAACTCATCTGCTAACATGTGCATGGTCTTCTTGGGTATGGTTGAACCAACAACACACTGATGCATAGTGTCTGTGTTGATCTTCGAGTGTGTGTTGGTGGTCATGCACATCAACTTGCTGAAGGACCCGTTCGGCTCCAATTGGACTTGATTCTTGTCTTCGCCTTGGTGAGTGTGCTGAATGGGTTGGATTGCATGCATGTGCATAATGACATGCATGTTACTGAATTCCTTACATGCGATCAACCACATTACTCACCATGTCTACTCCGTGTTAGCTACTAGGATAGATCTTTAACTTGTTTGGGCGCAGTTTCATCTGTGAGTGCATGTTGCGCTCAATGTTGTTCCTATTCCTACTGCAACTCATTAGATTGTCTGTGCAGCTTCATGCTCTTCCTGAGTTGCTGCTTCGGCACATGCAACTCCTTCTTTGTTCCATATTCTTCCTTCGCGTGATCTTCATGTCGTTCCGTCACTTCATAGCCTGGGTCTCCAAAGTTGCTTTCATTATAAGTGGATCTACTTGATCTTGCAACTTTACTCTGCCTCTATGTTGTCAACAACCTTCCTCTTGCATTCGCTGCATTCAATGCGTTCGATATGCTCCCTTCAGTTGTTGTTCATGATTCTACTCATTGTGATGTTGTTGCTTGATGTCCTTGTCCACGAACAACTTGATGTCTTCATGAGTAGGAAAGATCATAGACATTTGATCGACTGAATCCCCAAGAGTACTCTGAATGGTGTCTTCATCTCTGATCTTGTGGAAGCCATTGTAGGTGTACTACTAAGAGGCAGATCAACACCTGCGATACTTGGAGACATGGAAACACTCATAGCAAGGAATCTTGTGTGGTTATGTCTTCCGGATCCATTGCATTTTACTATTTTTTGTATCGATGTTTCGAAGCATTCTCTATGGTTCATCTTCAAGATTAGATATGTGAAGAAGTAAGAGAATGATGTGTAATAAATAAAGGGTATGGCAGGGTGCTGAATCTTTCAATAAAAAACTAGAATGAACATGAGAACTGACTTGCAACATACCTGGTTGAATGATCATGCAGGTTGTGCAATTTCAACTGGAGGTTGGGAGACCAACTACAAAGACTGCCCAAAGCATAGTCTGCGCTGCTAAGAGACTAACTGACTATGGGAACTGCACAATGCACAGTCCAGTCTGGCTACTCACTATTGGGATTGAGCATTGCACAATTCCAACTGGGAAGGATTACTGGCCCAGGGACAAATTTCACAATTTCTTGAGCCAAGCAGTCACTGTCCTCCAGAAATGTGCAAAATAGTGTTCGAGGCCAGTGTTTGGAAGGAATGTGAAAATTTGGAGAGAAATGTGAGCCTTCCTACCCCAGATTGTGCAATGCAGCCTTAATGAAGGCAGAGTCTAGGCCAACGTTGGCCTGACTCCCCGACGGGCAACTGAAAGAAACTAAGACAGTGAATGCATGGAGACACTATGTGATAACAAAAGTGATATATAGTGCATGAAAAACATGAATGAAAATAAAATAGATCAACATGCATGTGGGTGAGGCAGTTTGCTGGTTGGGCCAACGTCTGTGAAAAATAGTTTCATGCATGCGACAGTAGTGAGATGGCAACGAAAATTGAAACAGAGCTAGGAGAAGATAGAATACATGTAAACGATAGCAAGCGTTCAAAAAAATCAAGCAAACAACACTCACACAAGTGAATATAGAAAAAGAAATAGAAATGTAGCACAAAACATGGGAAACGTGCTTACCCCAAAACAGCTGAGCTGAATGTGCCGACTGCTCTTAGATGTGATGTGGGATGTCAGAGATAGAAGGTTGATGTGAGGAATTATCTATGCATCGGCCGGTTTATGAGTTTTGATAACATCAAGGTTGTGACGCGCATGCCACAAATCTAGGGAAAGTGACACTTGGAGGGAGGTTTCTGAATTGTTCCTTGCATGTAACCTCCAATTGCTAAATATAGATTCGTGAAACTAGGGATGCCTTTTGATGTTGCCTTGGGAGAAACAACCCATGCATGCAAGTCTATTTTTCTCAGTACCAGAGGGAACTGGTCAACTCAGTTGCACATGCAAGAGACTGATTGACTGCTGGAGAAAAATGCACATTGTTGGCTCAGAGTTGGGTTGGCTACATAGGAGATTTGCACAATTTTTGGGCTGAGCAGCTGACCGCTACCCAAATTTGCACAAATCCTGGGCTGAACAGCTTGCTGCTAGGAAAATTTGTCTGAATCCTGCTAGGAGAGTTGGCTGACAGGATTGTGCAAACCTGGAGCCCAGCAAGCTATCAGAGAGGATTGCTCAATTTCTAGAGGGAAGGCTGGTTGCCTTCCAGAAATGCACAATTTTCAAGGGGGAGTTGCTCAACCTGTAGCTGGACCAAGTCCAGGTGAGCAGCATGTGAAGGGAAAAGATCAAACTTTGATCGACATGGTTCCTTTGAGTAAGAAAGACACTGAAGCTTGAGGACATGATGAAGCAAGGCAAGCTACTATCAAGATTGGTAGGGAGGCTCCAAAATAGGCTAAGGCAAAATTTGGGAGGGTGGTTGTAGCCACTACAACACAAGGTTATGACGCGCATGCCACAAATATAGGAAAAGAGACACTTGGTGAGAGGTTTCTAAAATGATATTTTCATGTAACATCTAGCTGCTAAGAATAGATCCCTATATCTAGGGATTGCTTTTGCATAATGCCCTTTTCTCTTTAGGGAAGAGTAGACCATGCATGGAAATCAATTTTTCTCTGTCCTAGAGGAAACTGATCAACCTGAAGGCACATGCAATATCCTGCTTGATTGAGAGAGGGATTTGTGCAATTTCTGAGAGGAACTGGGTTGGATGTCCCAAAGTGATTGTGCAATTTTTGGGAGGAGCAGGTGACTACTACTAAGAATTGCGCAATTTCTAGGAGGAGTTGGGTTGACTGTCCTAGAGGGATTCCACAATTTCTGGGAGGAAGAGGTGACTGTTGCCCAGAATTGCATAATTTATGGGCTGAGTTGTAATGCTGGGTGAAATTATGCAATTTTCCCAAGGAAGATTGTCCAAATGTCTTGCGCAATTTCTGAGCCCAACATGTTGGCTAGTAGATTTGTGCGATTTCTGGAGGGAAGGCTGGTTCCCTTCCAGAATTGCACAATTTTTTGAGGGAGTTGCTCAGTGAGCGACTGGCCCAAGTCCAGAGTGGCAGCCTGTGGGGGGAGTGAAGTAAATTATCATGCACAGGCTAGTAGGCTGTTGAAAAACAAATGAAGCTGATGTACTTGAAAGTTCAAGACATGCTATGAAGAATGGTTGGTAGGGAGGCTCCAAAGCGAATCATAAACAACAGAATCATAAACAAAATTTAAAGATTTATCTCAAAATTAATTATGCTCTTTTTTCCCATTTATTAAAAAAGTCTGATGTGAATGTGTCATATGATCATGAGTTACATTTTTTGGCATGTGTTATTAGTATGACATGGTATTGTAACAACGCCTACTTATAAGCTAAGAATATCCATGGTAAAATGGGGTGAATTTCCATGGTCAATAATATTGTTACTATATTTTTTAAATTTATGTGTTTTTTATCATTATTATTATTTATAAAAAGAATTAATACGTGATTTAAACATATATATGTTTTAAAAAATTGTAACAATATATTATAGAGATTCATCATGGAGATTAACATGTAAATAGTTCTTCTTACAATACAATGGCTTATCAATACCATTTGTTGAATATGACATGTGTTGATGTGAAATTTTATTCAATTAATTAATTTGTGATAAAATAATTAGAAGAACGTAACTAACATGGAGATAAATCATAATCATTTATCTATGAATACTAGTGCTTAATATGACGTGTTGATGTGAAATCTTTTTCAATTAATTAATTTGTGATAAAATAATTAGAAGAGAATAACTAACTTGGAGATAAATCGTAATCATTGATCTCTGAATACTAATATGAATACTCCAACATATTCCATGGAGATTAAATCCCTACCATTCACCTAATTGTGCAAAGAGGCGCTCTCCATCCCAGCATGGAAGAGATGTTGTAAGGTTATGTTGCGTTAAACATAAAAATATAATAATTAAAACATTTTGGCTATGTCAAATTACATAGAAATAAAATAAAATAATAATTATAATTATCAATTATTAATAACTAAATCATCGGTAATATCCATCCATTACTAAAATGTGTTTTCCTTGTTCAAAAGGAATGATGTTAGTAGGAAGGGTGGTAAATTCATAAAAATATTGAAAAGTTTATGTAAATAAACAAATAATTCTATTAATAAATAAATAAAGGGAATTGAAGCACTTGGGAATGAAATTCTCAAATATGAGATACTTGCCAAAGAAAACAAAAATTTCATTGGTAAATGAGATTAGAATAATTCTTTCAGGATAAGAATTCTAGATAAGATTCTAGATAAGCTTTAATGTATACGAGAGAAAAATCCATTAAATTGCTTAGTTTGGGAAAGATCCTAAAATTGGATAATCATAAAGCACCGTGAGAGGGAAAGACATACTTTTATGGAAAAGCCTAGGCTAGTGGTTAAAAATAACTACAAAAGCAGGATGTCAATGAAGGAAATTGATCATGAAAGAAAGGTATTAAATACCTATGGAGGGGATCACTAGAGGTGATTTTGATCCACTAAAGAACATCTAAGCTAGGGGGTGAACTAGAACTCATTTGAAGGTTGGGTGGAAAAGGGTGCAGGATTCCCAAATGACGTTCTAGCAATTCCATGGTAATCGGTTAAATTATTTTATGTGCTAGTATATATGTACAAATGATACAAAAATAATTATTTTTTATTATACTAAATTATGTGTGAAATAATATGTGATAATTATAGAAGCATTACAATGAAAAGAAACAGTGGATGGTATACTATAGAACAAAAAAATTATTGTTCGTTATACTATAGGAAGCCATACATGAGTATATGTGGACTGTAGGGGTGATTTTTCCTTATAGAAACATGACCTCACATTTACACCGATGTGTACAAAACTAACTGGAAATGTTGGAATGTGTAAACTGTAAATTTTTGTACACATAAGTTGTAAGTAGTTAATGCATTATGTTGAGTGAGAGAAAGGAAATATAGTTAAACATGTCGGCTTAGACTTGGTAAGATAGCGGTCTAATTGGCTTCTTCGATAATCCTTTTACATAGGAACGAATGGAATGTATTCCTTTTTCTGCTAAGAATAGAGCGTAATATCGAAAGAGGAAATAATCTATTCGAGACGTTCATTTCATTCTGATAAATAAACTCAAAATCTATGGACAAGGTTGTATGGACTAGACATAAAACAAAGGAACAACTTGGAAAATCTATTGATGTAGAGGAATAAGAAGGAATTTTTGAAAGATATTCCAAATTTTTATTAAACACAGAAAGAGAAAAGTCGCTTGATAAGAGTCAATTTTATGATTCAAAATCTCTCTACAGGACCCACAGGTTCGTTTAGATCCTACACCAAAAGGAAACCAAATGAGAAAAACTCAACGAATCCTTCACCTAGGTTACTGAAGGATAACATAGAACAACTATACAGACATGATTTTTTATATTGCGTTCATTAGAAACAAAAATAGAAATTTGATAAACGTAAGTTCCAGTGAGGGAATATATATATAGATATAGATATATATTGGTGGCTACACCATAGTCAACAATTTTATTTAAGTACAAACGGAAGTATTAAACTAGCCTATCAACATTACATTTCACTTTTGGAATGCCCAACATCACAAGTACATACTGAAATCTCGTATAGAACCAATGCACTCAACTCCAGAGATTTGTGGGAAACCTACTTGGAGGGAATCAATAGAAAAGTTAAGGGCGGGCTCCTTTCCGTGGCTTTACAAATTAGCTAGAAACTTTTAGGGCACTAGCATTCCTACATAATCAAGTAAGGAATTGTGTAAGAATAGCACCTTACAGGAATAAGTAACCAAAGGAGTCACAATGAGAGGAAGGGGTTTGTTTTTCCTTAACTGGTATCTGAATAAACACCAAGTTACCTAAATCTGTGACCAGTGAAAGAAGAACATGTTAGGGGTATGATAATACTACTAAAGGATTTATTGAAAATACTAAATGAATACATTTGAAATTGTAAAATAAATTGCAATGATCATTTTGGAAAACCTAAAAACCATGTTCATACCCTTCAAAGTGAGCAAGGGACTGTGTACAACCGAAATAATTCTAAAAGGAGACCAAACAACACGCTCGTTTCAACCCTGACATCCAAAAACCGAATGAATAATTCTTATTTGACATGCAAATAAGGATGTTAAACCTCCAAGAAATTGAGGGTTATGTTTCATCGAAGGAAATTAGGGGTAAATTACGCACCAGGTTGTGGTTACATTTCTGCCTTCTAAACTATGGAGTCACCCAATTGGTGGAACTCATTTCCACTCTTGCCAATGTGAGAAGAATTGAAGAGAAATAAATATAGAAGTTAGTAACTCTGGTACATTCGCAAACAAAAACAATAAAATGAAGGAGATGATATAACAGGTATGATGGGAAAACTTGCCACATGAGTGGATAACCAACCAAATGAAGGGACCTCCATTCAAAGTATGCCATAATCCGAAGAAGTCAGCACAAAACAAAAATTAATACCCTCGTCAACAATTGAATGAGGAGGGACTCTTGACGCAAACATCCACACTAGAAATGCACTTGGGATAATCCCTGAAATTAAGGTCATAAAAACCATAGAATTGTACTCAATTATTTCCTGTATAAAAATGCGAAGTAAACGTGGTCAGTTTACAATATCAATTTAATACAGAGTGGTAGAAAAAAAAAGGAGCAAATACATAACACCTGGAACAAGAATTTCATCCCCAATCTTACCACGAAGTCCTGACAGAAATCATAGTGGGAAATGAAGGATTCCTCTCGTCAACAATTGAATGAGGAGGGACTCTTGACGCAAACATCCACACTAGAAATGCACTTGGGATAATCCCTGAAATTAAGGTCATAAAAACCATAGAATTGTACTCAATTATTTCCTGTATAAAAATGCGAAGTAAACTTGGTCAGTTTCCAATATCAATTTAATACAGAGTGGTAGAAAAAAAAAGGAGCAAATACATAACACCTGGAACAAGAATTTCATCCCCAATCTTACCACGAAGTCCTGACAGAAATCATAGTGGGAAATGAAGGATTCCTCTCGTCAACAATTGAATGAGGAGGGACTCTTGACGCAAACATCCACACTAGAAATGCACTTGGGATAATCCCTGAAATTAAGGTCATAAAAACCATAGAATTGTACTCAATTATTATTTCCTGTATAAAAATGCGAAGTAAACTTGGTCAGTTTCGAATATCAATTTAATACAGAGTGGTAGAGAAAAAAAGGAGCAAATACATAACACCTGGAACAAGAATTTCATCCCCAATCTTACCACGAAGTCCTGACAGAAATCATAGTGGGAAATGAAGGATTCCTCTACCTCCTCAACATTTTTGAGGACGAAAAAACCAGTTGAGAAGTACCATGCCGAATATTAACCCGAATATTTATAATGGAAGTGATTACAACTTTCTGAAATAGCACTAACATCAATCAACATAGATGTTTGATTGAAGTTGAAAGATTTGATTCTAATTATAGTATGTAGCTATCATTTCATCGTTTGGTTAAAATGACCATCCATCTATAATAGTGATTTTTCCTTCTAGTCATGTTACAGAAAAATTTCTTGGCGGCTTACATCCATTTTCAGGGAATTCAAGATATTTATAGGTGATGTGCTTGACAAACATTTCATGCACATTGGAGGCTTCATTTTGGTGGAAGTAAGGAGAGAAACTAGAAGGATCCAAATGACATCACCACACACGAATCCAGAGGCCACAATAGGAATGAACATATCTTCCCTTTTACGGTTGAGCTATTGCCACTCAAACACAATGACATTCCCCACACACATACCTCGATGAAAAGCAAGCTCCCTCAAGGAATTGAATAGCCACGTCCATTGGCATAGGAATGTACTAAGGAAAATCTTGGGAACTCAGTATCAAACTCATTCATTAGGAACATGAAAGAAAATGCACCATAACAGATCTGTAAGAAATGGGTTGGAAGAGCACCGAAACCTTCCATGACCAGAAAAAACATGTTTTTGTAAACTATAGTATAGTGTAATAACCCTCTGTACTTATGTAAATATTATTTAACTATACTGAACTATTTTCAGTAATCGAAAGAAGGTCATAGAAGACTCAATTTGGAGTAAATATGATGATGTAATAAACATATTTTTATAATAAAAATAAACTGGAAGATTTACTTGGAAAAGAACACTTGAGTTAATGAGATCATTGTTCCAATCCGAAATGTAATATGGATAGGATTGAACAAACTTCCCTTAACCTACTCGTAAAAAACCCTAGGGTTTGTTGGTTAATATTTGATAACATTGGAAGAGAAAAATATATTAAATCACTCAAAGAATAGGTGAATAAAGCATCGTGGGTGAAAAAGGCGAGCTTTAATGAAAAAAGAGGATACTTATTTGAAAAATAAAGAAAAATCGTAGGCTATGGGGGCTGGTAAACCCCATAAAATGGAACATCATTAAGGAAAGTATGCTAGGGAAGAAAGGCATAAAATACCTTGACCAAGAATCATAAGAGGTTGTGGATTGTGGAGAAAAATATAGATCTCATCTTGGGGGAGAACTAGAGGAGGATGCAATTCATGGTTGCTTGGTAAGTTGTTCTTTCCAAGTGGATCCAGTTGACCAAGGTCAGAATTCTGCTAGATGAGCATTTAATATTTCAGTTTTAATATTACAGTTATGGATCTGAAGATTATTTTGCGCTATGAGCATTTAATATTTCATTATGTTATGGAAGTTATTTGATATGAAGGTTATAAATGTACTCTTATCACTATGAAGTTAATTCCTACTCAACTTTAATTTTGTATACATGAGTTTTTGCTCGTATTGATAAATACATGCAATTTTTTAGAATTCTGAATTCTAACTCAAGCATAGATAAGGTTTCAAAATATTTTGGAAGTTCTAATTAAATGAGTTCTGGTGGGTACTAGGTTATAGAAATAGTGCATACATCGTATATCGAAGTAAGAATTGGAAAGTATATGTTCAAATTTGGTTGAGATTGTTTAAAGAATTTAATGAAAGATTAATATGGGTTTATGCTAATAAGTGGTAATGAATAGGATGTAGGTATATATGCATGTTACAATTAACCCCTCTCCGATGTTGCATGTATATAATCTAACTATATATTATCGAGTAAACCAGACAAAAAAATAAGTGTTGTATTTACACAGGGATTAGAGGTACTCATGTATTCAAGTGACATAGATGAAATATTCAAGAGAAGTGAAATCTTTCTAGTATCGAATAGACGAATTTATATCTCCTTCGGTGTTAGCAAATGGATTGGCAATCTTAATGAGATAAGAATTGTAATGTATCAATTGAGTTATATCAATTTATTCTTGTAGTTCCAGTACAAAACCGAAACTATAAGTGGAGACGGATTAAGGATTTGGAAAACTAAATTCATAGATTAAGCGTTTTCGGTAAAATGCCTTCAGGACAATTCAAAGATTAATGTAACGCCCAACAAAATGACCTAACTATCTTATCAATGTGAATTTTTTTATCTAAGGACTAGATTAAGGTTAATAATCATGCATATTTCCTCAAGTGAGAGTATGTGCTCATGTAGATATGGAAATGTAAAGGTAAAATCGAAATTGGTAAAAATTATAATCAAATAAAAACCAGTTACTTAACAAAACTGTTGGAAATAGGTTCCAGATGGAACTAGTTATTAGTTAAAAAATGAAATCTCTATATGCATGAAACTATGTCTATATTTTTGTTACATGGCTATTTGTTACATTAAGAATACAGTAAAAGAATATGAACTTCTAATGAAAAAAATTCCTAAAGTCACTGTCAAATAAACCACATGTAGTTATAATAACCAGAACAATAATTCACAGTTTATAATAGAAAGTGCAGCAGTTATACTTTATGAGAACATATGTCTTAATGGTTTCCAATAATACTAAAGCTATCGAAACAGTCTGGGAACTATCGTAACAAAATTTGAGTTATCGCCCAGCAAATTACATTAAACCCATGGAATATATGAAATATAAACAAGAAAATTAATAACTCATAGTTGTGGATGCAGACCTCTCATTCATAGGGAGATTCAAGTACATAATTCAATTAAACAATATTTTGAATATATACTTTGAATTGCAATATGAGTTTTTTTCAAGGCTAGCCAAGGCAACGATAAGATGTCTCTGGCAGTAGAAAATCATACCAAGAGATTGATCAATTCCACTTAAACATTAGCTTTGTTGGTTGTGAGCAAAAATCCAAGAACAATGGAGAACATAAGTGGTTTCGAAGCCTCCTATACGCAAGCTCTAAACTTTTGATGGTTGTGTGACCGTTGACAATGTCCCTTTTTGGGTGAGCCCATATAGGTGTTGGACTATAAAATAGATATAATTAACTGAAACTAGTGCAAACATTCTAATATGCATGCAACTTAATGAATTTAATCGAACGAATAATGAGTTTCTTTTTATGTTCAAAAGGACAATATGCGTTATACTAATGAAAATATGCATCACATGTTGTACAAGACCATAAATTAAATTGAGTATTACTAAGTAAAACATTAAAATCACAATATCACAATAGCATAGGAAGAGCACCAAACTTAAGTACTACCTCGGAAAGCAAGAACTTGATGGCATGTATAAGAAGTCATTGTTATGCTCATCAAACAATTTTATTATGAGATGATGTGTTTCTGGTTTCATCTGTACATAATACATGTTAAGAAAAGGAACACTAAAATTATTATGATCAAATCCAAGTAACAATTGATCTCTTAACTATGTCATTCAAATTGAACATATAGGGATAAGAGTTGCTATGTTACTATAATGGGAAACAAAAAAAAATGGAATAAGACAAAGGGATATAGGTTTTTGAGATATGAGAAACTTGAACTCTAAGAGAATGACAAAAAAACAAGTTAGAGCGACACACAGAGGGACAATATGTCAATAAGATGGAAACCATGAATAATAATTGGAATTTTGAATTAATTTTTTTATAAAAAGTAATAAAATAAATAATAAACATTGTAAAAGAAACATAAAACTTGTAAGCTAGACACATGAGGCCTGCATGTAGCCCACATGCCCCCCTTAGCCAAGAAAATCTAACCTAGGTTGATCATTGCATCCTGTGCATGATATCACTTTTGGACCTGAGAGTGCATACACTGAAGCCAAACCCATCCCTACTTTTTCTCTTAAAGCACCTGTTCTCAGTATGCATACCTATGCTCTTATCCCCGGGTTACAATGAACCCTTCTTTTCGAGCTTGGATATGCTTCAGTAGTTTGGTTTGGTTTCCACTTTGACAACATTTGATTGGGACCTCCCATCTGGTGCATACTTGATTTCCTTTGGGTTGATTGAAATGAACTGAGCAGCTCTATGCCTACCCTCGCCTACCCCTATCATTGGACTAGACACTGCTAGAACCAATCCTACTCTGGGTGCTACAGGAAGAAGGAACAATTGTTTCTGACTAGCTAGATCAATGCCTACTGCATCAAGGGTTGTGTTAGCGGCTTCTTTCCCTTCCTTTGTTTGTGCTACTAATCAAAGACTTGGAACAACTGCTTATTAGATATCCAAAATGTTGTGACTAATGTTGTTGTATAGGTAGGGGTAGTAATAGATAATGCATATATGTAATGTTGTGTTTTCCAAACAAGGTAGAATTTACCAAAAGAAGGAACAAGCTAACCAGTGGGTGAAAAATATTTTTATGCATCTGTCTAATCTACTGTTCCCATGGGTCACTTTGCTATTAGTAGTTGCTACGCTTGATCTGGCAAAGGTGGTGGTGCTTGCTCTAATGTCTCCACTACTTTCACTTGGTCCTTGGTTGAAGACTCCCAGTTGGAAGTAGACTTCCAGTGGGAAGAATCCTAATAACATAATCGAGCTCCTCAAAATCAACTGAGTGATTAGCCTCAAACATCATTGGATCCAATCTCTTCTTTCACTGATAACACGGTTCAGGCCCACTTGTGTGCCCAAAACATGGAACTAGGACATCAGAGCTTAGATTGAGAATAAACAAGATAAAGTGATTGATTCAAGTTTTTAGCCCTAGTGGTCATCCAACCTGCTCAACTGCCTCTAGAAGGTATATGTTGGGCAATATGTTGATGGATAAGTTTAGTCAACTACTTAACGAACAACTGAAATTGGAACTAGATCTCTAGATGGAAGGTATGCTACTCCTAATTCTATTACTTTTGGATCAACGATTGTCCTTTTTCATAGGTAAATCACAGAGACCATAGGTTTAGGGATCAGAAAACCTCCATCAACGATTGTCTAAATTATTAATATTTTAATGTGTAATTTAGTTTAAGAAAGTGTTAGAAGTTTTAGAATTTTGAAATAATTATTAATAATTATTATATTTGCCATACATGTGTTTAGTTTTTTTTTTATTTGGTATTAGTTTATTTTTGACTAAAAATTTATAGAGTTTATTCATAATTTAACAATAACAATTTATTTTTTGTTATTTTTATTATTATTTAAATTTATTTATTTGTAACGTGATTGGTTGAGGTCTTATTATGAGTTGTTTAGTCATTTCCATTTCTATTAGTTGCTAATATTTTGGTTTTAGATTTATTTATTTTTTATTTAATTTTTTGATTTTTTTTCTATTATTTTTATTTTCATAAACTATAACTTTTTCACAATATTTTAAATTTAAAATGACTTATTATCATATTAAATACATATTTTAATAAATTTAATTATAAACAATTATGTATATTAATGAAAATAAAACACTCACACGTAGATATATGTATGTTAATATAAAGAATATTAGTTAATCATATTTCTTAATTTTTGATGATGCCATTTAACAATACAATATTTTTTATTAGTTGTTTTATTTTTATGATGAAATCTTTGTCTTTGTTATTTTTTCTTGTTTAATTAGGCTATATTTTAGTTACCAAACATGTACTAGCTACTCCGTAGCCCTTTTTTGTTACATGATACAAAATTAACTTTTATAAAATATTTTACAATATTTTTGACAGTTTTTATAAGTTAGAGATTGAGATTTATCTGTAAAGTAATTATGATATTTTTGACATTTTAATTAAATTGATTATTAAAACAAATATTTTATGCCCAACTTTCATATGAAATGAGTTTTGGATTTTTGGACATGTGGAATTGATAAGCTATATATTGTTCCATAATATTATAAGAAAGTCTACTTACACATTAAGAATCTCCATAATAAAGTGTCAATAAATCTTTTGTGACATATTTTTTAAATGTCTATAAATTTAAATTGTACATTAAATCTTTACAACAACGAAAAAAATATATTTTAGATCATTTTCATGATTTTTTAAGATTTAAGAAAATGAAATATAAAAATAAATTAATGTTTATTATAAATTATTATCTATCAATATTTTACTTTAATTTATATATTTAAATTAATTTGTATACTTTAAAAGTATATTTTAAACCCTATAAAATTAAAATATAAACCTGTTTTAATATGAATATAAATTTAAGTGTAAAAAATAATAGTAGGAATATGATAAATATCTATATCGTGTTTAATATTTTTGAATTTTTGTCCTATCACATGAAAAGTTGGTCCTGTAATGGTTCACAAAACATGTCAATTTACATTGTTCAAATTACATATTTGAATATAAAAATTTATTTAATATTTTTAAATACTTAAGTTTTATAATTTTAATAATTAAATTTGAAATTTTATGATTTTAGATTCTTACATAATATTATTCAAAACGATCAAAACCGATCTTTTAAAATGGTTGAAAAGGATAGAAAATTTATACTCCGTTGATTATAAATATAAATATTAAAATTTAATAGTTAATTTTAATATATATATATATATATATATATATATATATATATATATATATTAAAATATTATTATTATTTAATAAATTATTAATTTATTTTATGTATAAATGATTGTATCCTTAATCGGGGTGAATGGGATCATGATAATGGAGGTTGGGTACCCACGATTCTCTTGCTTCCCATTACAATTAAGAGGGGGTTAGTATGGCCAACTCTCTTTATGTACGAAGTATGTGAGATTTAATCTCATTTACTATATTGATGGTCCACCTCTCGTAGGTTCCTTGTCTTGTTAAGTTTTTTGATGTTCGGTGGACTTTATTTTCGACTTGATCTTCTCCTCAACTCGTAGTGGGATTATTCTTCTACCAGCATAATACTAGAGGATTTGTATCTAGTGGTAAGTTGGTAGAGACATGGAGTGATTATAATCCATTATCTCAGAATGGGTTTCTTTCCTCTAGCAATGAAGTGGTAGTGGCCCGAGAATACACAGAAGGGAATTTGCCTTATGAACCTCGTCAATTCAACTACTTGATTGGGATAATGGTTGGTAGTTCAGTGCCAGAATGAGGACCTACTATGACCTCGGGCAATGGAACCCTATGGAGGCTACTGGAGGTAGAAGAGGATATTGTTAACAACAAATCCATGCATTCATCGTCTAAAATCTTGTCATCTCTAGTTAATTAGGTCAATATCTACATGCTACAGGATCCCCTCTTGTTCTCTAATTTTTGTTATCTTTTCAATGTGTTTTTTGGGTTCAATATTGGTGGATTCGAGATTTACGTTGTTACATGAACCAAATATTTCTGCCTCTTGCGGGTTGATGCTCTCCTCTTACTTCCCATTATTTGTTACATTCACTCTGAGTATGCATGGATCAAGTTTGACGGATTCCTAATCATTGTCATGAAAAGTTGCTAAAAGTTGTGCATTACTGTTTTCTAGCTTCCCAAGGTTTATGCATGATGATGGTATTTTGTGTTAGGGGTACATTGGTCTAGTTATCCATGTTAGCCTGTGTTGCCTCACTTTACTTGTGGTGACTTTTTCTTAGTCTCTCTTGGGCTAGTTAGAAACAATTCTCTTTGGTTGGGTTAATTGTGTCCCTGTTTTCTCATTTGGTTTCCACCTCATTAGTTCACCATGCAAGGAAAACAAATGTGCAACCACAATACAACCAACGGTTGCAGTTCACAAGGTCGGCCACATGCCTAGGCACAAGCTTAGGAAGCTACTAGTATCTTTCACTTAGTTACTCCTGCTAACATTCATGAGGGGATTTGTAAGCCGGAAAGTTATACCATTAATGATCACCAAGCATACTATATAGGAGGAAGCTAATTGGGTCCTTGAGCCTAGCCACTCCAGGGGAAGATAAAACTAGTACCTACATTCCATTACCCTCCATCAATAGATGAAAAATCTTTTGGGTAGAGTTTTGAAAGATAATCATGAATCATAATGACATTATTTCTTCCTTGAATGAGATTCAGATGTGCAATTATATTAGTGTCTTCTTTCGATAACTTGGATACTCGTCAGGTTCACATGCAAAGCCATCTTCAATACTAGCTAAAGTCCTCTGCTATAGCTAATACAAGTGCATAAGATCCTACTCCAATGACCTTTTCCGACTCTTGACTATTGAATATGGTTCTATGTAGTTATTTTGTTTCTTTATGTAGCTTAGTTTTGGCTAGATACTATAGCCGTCAAATATAGTTGCTTTATTTTGATACTCTTACTCTTAAATTATTGGCCAACGAATTTGGTTTCCCTTAAGGCACATTGAGGCCGATAATAATTTTTACTATGTGATTAAAGATGATGTATTTTGAAATTTACAAGTAATGAAAAGCTTAACATTATATTTATATATATATATATATATATATATATATATATATATATATATATATATATATATATATATATTAAAAGTCTGATTTTTATTAGGTTTAATATGGAAATAATATCTTTTTGGAAAAAAAAATTCATAGATTTATTCAAAATTTAATTGGATATTAAGAAAAACATAATTTTAGTTTATTTAATTTACATAATTGTCATCTCTAAATAATTGTATTATTTATTATTATTCATTTATATTTTGAAATAGAGTTTTTAGTATTTTAATTTAACTATTAATAATTATCAAATGGATGGTAGGGATCTAACATCCATAGAAAATTTTTGAGTTAAGAGTTTTTGATTCAAAATGCTTTGATGTAAGTCTTTCTAATTAATCACATTGAGTGATTAGGGTTGAATCCTCATGATGGACGACACTTACTATATTAGACACAAATTACTCCATTGAAAAAATAGAATATTTTTTATAGTATACACAAATAAAACACTATGATTTATTTCCAGACTAGTTATGCAATGTTTTCCCTCCTAGATGTATTTATTAATTAAAAAAATGTGATATGAACAAGTGACATATGAAATGAATTGTAGTTTTTTGGCATGCTTTTTCCTGGAATAAAAATCGTAATTTTATTAATGAAAACAAAATTGCATGTTGTAGATGCGAGACGCATTCATCAACGAGTAAAAGAATGTTGATCAAATGTTCATAGAAAGAAAAACACTATTGTACAAATGGGGAGAAAGGTCATGGTTTTCTCCCATTTTTCTTCTCAATCTTGCCCCACTCCCCTTGAGTCGGCATTGAAGGTACAAGTGCAAGTGAAGTGTCAGCCTCGGGTTGAGGGTTGCCCTTATCAGAATCAAAATTGTCTGATGTATGTAGTCTCTTAGATCCACTGGTATCCATTGTATCTTGTATCTTTGTTGGTTGTGATTCCATCAAATCTTGTGGATTTGTTACTTGTACTTCTGGTTCTTTGTCCATCTGGTTGTTCTCATTGGATATAGGATGTTCCACATCAGCTTCCTCCTCCTCATCTAACAGTGGTGGGAGGAATTTCCATCCCTTGAATTGCTTCCTTGTTTTTTTCTTTCTTTGGGTATCTTTTTTTGCTTCAGGGCATGTATTTTGTAGGTGTCCTATTTGTCGGCAAATTTTACATCTAAATGTTGTATTTTCATAATCTAGTATCTAAGTTCAACACCTCTGTTTGTGTTTCAATTGTATGTGGTCTGGCATGCCTTTATTGAGATCTACTTCCACACAAATTCGTGCAAAAGTGAAAAAAATTTCCTCCAGTCTTTGTGAGTCTGTTTTAATGTATCTCCCAATGGTATTTCCAATATCTGTAAGGACTTGTTGGTTCCAAAGATGTAATGGGAGATTGTGTAAACGGACCCATAAAGGCATCCTCAATACAACCATAGTATTTGCTTCAAATTCTGGAAACCATTGTGTGACAAAGAGGCCCGTGGAGCCCCAGAACCATGGTCCCTCGTGTAGAATAATGTCTCTAGCCTCTGTTGAAGGGAAATTTACAATGAAGAAACCCTTGGAACAGAGATGAATTTCACAGTGAGTAGTCCAGTTTGTGAAAATCCATTGGAAGAGCTCAACATGTTTTGGCCAAAAACTATTGAATCTATAAATAATATCTTGTTTTTCAAAAATATTACAATGATCATGTGTCTCTAGTATATCTATGTTTAATTCTTGGGTATAATTCAATTGCTCCACAATATATGGGCTGGGTTCAGTTCCAACATGCTTTGGTATTGTCGTAGGAGTATTTTTCGCTCGGAGGATGTTCTTAAAATAAAGCCCCACATTTTTATGCTTCTGTTGTGTTTCCGTATTTTTTGTTGAACTGCTCTCTATGCTACCTCCTGTTTGTTTTGTTTTACTGTAGGTTGTTGTTGCGCCACCTCTTAGCCTCATATTGGGTGTTATTATAGACACATATATAATATTGTAGTTCATGAGAGGTTTGGAATCCTGAAGAGCTCTGCCCCCATATATCAGATGTTGAGATCCAACAGGATATCCGATGTGGTGAAAATGCGACTCTTCAAATGTAAAACAGAGATTGTTGCAAGAACCCAAACCAAGATAGATATCCCCAAGGGGTTTTAATAAAAATTTGATATCGCTGAGAGTTTACGAGGGGTTCTGCTTCCGATTGGAGGTCCCTAGGCTGTGTCGGGTCAGATGCGGCGCCTTGCAATGGGTTATCTGTGAACTCCTTCAGGTATGTATTGTCCAGTTTCTGGTAGCCAAGCTCATTTCTATGATGAGTAGACCACATAAATGGAGATAGCCTAAACGACGCAGTAGTCCATAGAGAATGTAGGAGGGTGTAGATTTCTGTCTCCGCAAACAGTCCATACAGTGGGACTCGTCGATGCACATCCATGCACTTGTTCAGGAATCGTCCATACATGTCCATGTTGTATTAACAAGCCATGGTATTGTTCCATAATATTGTGATGAAGCTTATTGACAAATTAAAAAACTCCATAATAAAAAGATAGTTAAATCACTATAACTATAAAACTTGTTACATATTTTTTAATATATATATGATTAACTTATATTATTTTTTTAATATTAATAATAATAATTTAAATCAAAAGTATAATTTAATTAATTAATTTTTATTGGAATGAAGCCTTTTGATGTTTATTATAAATACCCCATACTTGAAACGTAGAAGGCACAGTTTTTATCAACTTGAAACATGTGACATATTCATAAGGACAAGAGTTAGTTCTTTTTAAGGAGAAGAGTTATTTCTTTTTGGTATTGTTCCGCGGGCTTTTGTTTTCACATAGTTTGTTGGACTGTTTTCATACATGGAGAGTGCATAAGAATCATGTGCGGTCATCCATGGTTTCTTAGAAGGTCGAATACCAGACAAGAAGACAATGGTTGCAAGAATATCCAAATAAAATAGATTATTGCCAAGGATTTGTTTCCCCCATCACACAGCAGTGGTTGCACATCTAAGTCAGATCATATGTACTAACAAAGAATGGATACAACATCAGCTCATGCAACACAAACCTCTGCTCATCAGAGGTTTCCCTGTCGGAACGGCTGCAGATTCAAGATCGTTTGTGCAATCATTTGGATGGGAAGAGCAGAGATATATGGGAAGGCGTTCCCTTTGTGTTCGAGTGGGCCTTGGCTTCAGTATTTTCTTCTGTTCGTAGCATCAGTTTGGATGACGGAGCGATGGTTTTGATCCATGCGATTTATCTGCGGTTTTCCTCTCAGTTGGTATGTTTGTCTCTATGTGATCTGCATTCTGCATGCCATGGGTTTCGACTTTCTTTGTTCGTTGACCATTGTTCGTTAGCTGCGGGGTGAAGGCTAAGATTTTTGAATCTGCCCAATTCTGTGTGAGGGTTATTGACACAGTCAGGCGCATTAATTTTCTTTGGGCATCTGTTTGGCGGTATTAATTCTCTTTTGTCTTGGGGTTGGTGTTGATTGTGGGATGCGTAGTTTTTTTAATGCGGAGTCGTTGTTGCTTCGTTCTACAGTCTTTCTGTCATCCCCATACCTTCCGTGGAAGACTGTGATGCCTTGGGAGTCGTACACTTGCGGTATATTTAATTAAGAGATTTGACAAGTGGATTATTTTTTTGGTCACTTTTATACTTTTTGGCGACTGTGATTTGAGTTTATCATTTATATTCTGATCGTTTCTAGGTAGTTGGATTATAGTTTTTTCCAAAGTAAGAAAAAAAGCTCTTTATATATATATATATATATATCATTTTTTTGAGATGTTAGTATTTGCAAGAAAAGATAATTAATTACAGTTCCCATGATATCAAAGTGTTACTTGTGATTCAGGGGAAATCGAGAGCGAGAAACATATTTGAGCAACATAGATTATCTAAAGCATGATACTATTCTGTATTGTTATGACAGAAAGTAGACAGAAAGTAGTATATACAGTGGCAAATATTGTAATGAATATACAAAAAACATCATTTGTCGCTATATTTTGAAACAACCATCCATTTAGAAGGGTAGTGGTCTCTTCCCTAGAGAAAAATTTGTAGGCACTCTATGACCTGTAGATTGTGTATCTCTCTTGAGCTTTCCATAGAAAATCAATTCTTTCCAACCATCCTTGTAGTCTATGATTGTTTTTTGATGCTCCCCCCATGACTTGGTTAATCATGATTTTTGATTTACCGTATATGTGTAGCTCGGGGTTTCCAAGGAAGCTGTTGAACGATAGGAGACCCCAGAGAGCTACAACTTCAACTTTGGTATTGGTACCATCACCACATTTCCAATGCATCAGCTTTGGTACTGGTACCATCACCACATTTCCAATGCACCCTGTATATCAAGTCAGCATTTATTGCAATCCAAAATCCACATGCACATTTGATTCCTTCTGTGACCCCATCAAAAAAACCCATAGGAAAAGAGAAATGTAAGTCATTTTTATTTTGGATTTCTCTTTAGAGCATAATGACTGTGCAGAATTAAAAGAAATATTTGTTATTATTTTGCCAATGATTACAAAGAAACCATCCCTACTGTTTTGAAATATGTTTCTATTCCTCCATTTCCATATTTCCCAGAAAAGAAAGAGAGATATAATTTGCCATGCAAGTTTCTGAGTACTCCACCATTCCAAGGACTCTCTAATGCAAGAATGTTGAATATAGGGGAAGCCCATAAGGGAAGAATTTTTTTTCCAAACCAAAGTAGTGGGGGTAGTGTAGAAAAATATGATCATTTTCTTCTGAGTGGTTTTTGCATATGGAGCAGATGCCCGACCCATACCAATTCCTCTTTTGCAAGTTTTCCCAAACAAGATTCTTGTTGTGGTAAACAAGCCAACTAAAGATAATAACTTTGATTGGTATTTTTGTTTTCCAGAAGGCATAAAGGGTATGATTCTTCTCTCTCCTTACGATTCTTTTTGTTAATGTTTGGTAGGTGTCTTCTACAACTATGTTGTCAGTATGCATTTTCCCCGAACATATTATTTTATCCTGGCTCCTAGATCTACAAATGCCCACTTGTTTCATAGATGTTGTGATCTGAATCCATTCTTCTTTCTAGTGATCAGATAAACCCTGTTCATTTGCATTTTTCTAGACAGGAAGATTTCCTTGCCAGTCTTTTATGACTTGTCCCCAGAAAAGAAAACCACAGTCATTTAGGAACTGTAAGAAATAGCTTGAGATGGATCGTTTCGGATCAACACCCAGAATCGGGTCAAAACCAATCAAGATATTATTACCAGACTGGAATTTCCATGTCAGTAGTTGGATGAAACATTTCTCAATTTTCAGGAAAATTGATCATATTTCCGAACCTTGTTTTTTTCCCAATAGAACCCAAACTGTACCAGTGAATGAATTCTTTGTTTTTTTTGTATTTATGCTGAATAATTTTACTCCAATTTCTTGCTCCAAATAATCCCCTCCAGAGTGATTTTATGAGTAAAGCCTCACCAAAGAGACGAACGTCTAATATTCCCCATGCACCTATGTTTTTAGGGAGGGTTATATTTGAAAGCTTGGTAAGATGGTTTTTTTTCCTATTATTTGCACCCGCCTAGATGAAGTTTGCCATGAGATGGTTTATGTCATTTAAGGTGGAGGAGGGGAGAGGAAAGAGATGTGCCCAATATACCCCTAGCTGTGCTAGAACAGTTTGTGTCAGAATAGCCCTTCCCCCTATGGATAGACATCTGTATTCCCATCTAGCAATTCTTTTGTAGAATTTTTATATGAGCCATTTCCAATCAGATATTCTATAACATGATGGTTTAAGTCTATACCCTAGATACTTCAGACCATTTTTCATACGTTTAGCTGCTATTCCAAATAATTCTTTTATATATGTTATAGTTCTCATGTCAGATTGACTATAATAAAGGACAAATTTATTTTTGTTCATGCACATTCCCAAATCATTTTCAAATCTACTGAAAATATTAAGAAATAATACCAAGCGAAGCGGCATAACATACCCATTATGAGGATGTCATCGACAAAGAGGTTGTGCGTGATATGTATATTATTGCCCAGCTTCAGTGGTTTGTAATACCCCTCTATCGCCGCTCTTTTGATATGTATTAGGCAATCCAGTACCAGTATAAATAATAATGGAGATAATGAACATCCCTGACGAAGGCCCCTTTCGGATCGGAAGAATCTTGTTGGAATACCGTTGATGATGATTACATAATTTACATTTTCCACACATGCCATGATCCAATTTATACCCCTTGACTGTATCCCAATCTTGCTAAAAATTAGTCTAAGAAAGCCCCAATCCAAACAGTCATAAGCTTTACAGAGGTCAACCCGCAGAATGGCTGCATCCATGTTCTTTGTGTGAATAGAGTGCACACTTTCTTGAGCATTTGCCACCGCATCATGTATGATTCTCCCCGGAAGGAATCCATGCTGTTCAGGAGAAATTTATAGTGAAAGGGTGTTACACAGTCTCCCCACAATAGTCTTTAATATAATTTTATGTATGACTTTGCACAATGAGATGGGTCTGATGTCTGAGAAGTTCTCAAACGATTTATTTTTCAGAATCAAGGCTATACATGTTGAGGAGATTTTTTGTTTAATATAACCTGTATTTCTTGATTCTTCGATCATACCAAGTAGGTCCATCCTGATATATCAAAGAAGTGCATAAATAGTTCAATTGTCCATCCATCAGGGCTGGGCCTTTTATCACTTTTAAAAGATTTGAGAACCCCAGCAGTTCTTCCTCAGAAATTTCCTTTGTAAATTCCTCATTTTTCTCCTGATCAAACATGTTGGAGTATGGTTCTATACCCAAGATCATATCTTCCATAAAGACATCTTCATTCCTTCTATAAGCATTTTGAAAGTGATTTACAATAGCATCGAGTATTTCTTCTTGTGAATATATTGTTCGCCCTTCCATGTCAGTCATTTTCCATATGGAATTTATATTCCGCCGGAAATTTGCGAATCTGTGGAAGAATTTAGTGTTTCGGTCTCCCTCTTTTAACCAGAGAGCTCTGCTCTTTAATCTCCATGTTGCTTGTTCTGCCATTAAAATTTCCTTCTTTCTATGCTTCATTTCTTGGATGTTGACTTGAATGTGCTCTGGAAGGAAATGTGTAGACATGGATTGCTAAAGTTGGTCTTGGATTTTTACTATTTCTTTTCTGTTGTCTCTTATTTTCTTTTTCTGCCATAGTTTGACTGATTCCCAGAGGGAATCGAGTTTTTCCAGTATACTATTCATAGGGGAAGAACCTGTTTTGTTAAAATTTTCCCAAGTGGCCTGTACCATCTTATTGAAGTCGAGATCTTGCAGTAAAGTTCTATTGAATTTAAAAGGGAGTCTTGAACGAGGAACTCTTTCTCTCCATTGTAGAGTGATGGGTATATGATCAAATATGAAATTACTGATGGCATTTAATTGGACATCTCCCGGACGATCCATTAGTTGCTCACGCACCAGGAAACGATCCAGCCTTTTTGCCACATATGAAGAACCGGATTGGCCATTGTCACATGTCGGAGAGATTTTGTCAAGGTAGATATCTACAAAATTATTCCTGATAATGTCATTTTGTATTTTCCCTGCCAAAGGATCAGATTTCCTATGACAACCCCAAGTTTTATCGAAACTGATTGTGCAGTTTAGATCCCCTGCAATAATGAGTATCTAAAGATCCATTATGCCAGATGATATGAATTTGTCCTAGAATTCCCCTCTTTCTCTGTATGGGGAATATATATTTAAAATATGAATATAACTCGGCATGCCACGGATATTTCCCTTCAAGAGAATACCTGCAAAACATTTATAAGCTTTCATGTTAATCCTTCTTGGATCCCATAAAGCAACCAGACCTCCCAAGAGACCCATAGGAGCTCTTGCAGTTATATGCCAGGTTGGAAACATTTTTTGGAAGTATTAATAGTATTGGGAACATTGTGAATTGTTTCTTGTATGAGGATAATGAACGGGTGAAGAGATAATAGTAGGTTTTTGAGGGCTAGATATTTTGGGGTAGTCCCCAGACCCTGAATATTGAGGGAGATGACGCACATCATCGTAATTATTTCTTAGACATCCGTGCTCTAAGGGTCTGTGAGGGGGAGATGTCAGCTATGGGAATATCAACGAGAAATCTCTCTAAAGGGGACGAGAAAGGATTTTTATTGGGATGACCTCGAAAGTGGCCACTACCACAGTTTTGCTTCTTTCGAACCGTGATATTCCCCGCTGAGTTTGGATTGATATAGGGAGATGAGATATCCATAGGTTTATGGATGGTAAGAGTACGAAGGTCAATGGTATTTCTTTGTAGTAGTAGGTCGAGGTCACTCCCCACAGAATTTGTCGAAGAAGCAGTTGGGGAATTTGGCAGAGTAACACTAAGACACGGTCCTTTATCTTTTTATTGATGTTGTGGCAGAGCTAGAGGGGAAATATAAGCTATTTGTGAGGTGGATGGAATATCTGGCGGTGGATGGGTGGCTGTCAATGGAATAGGAATATCCTGGTAATTTATCAGTTATGGAGGCAGGTGAGCCATAAATGTTAGTGGGCTGTCAGATGACGGAAAATCTGAATTTAACTGAGATGAGGGGATAATAATTGGCGAGGAGACAACTGATCCAAATGCATGTGGAAGGTGAGTATTCTGTTGACAATGTGTACCTATTTGTTACAAGGGATACTTTTGTGTCAAGGTCTCTTTCCCTTTTTGATTATGTCGACCTTTTCAACCCATTTCTGATATTGGACTCGTGGAACCATTATAACATTTTTTTGCCATGGAAATGACTGCTCGGCCGAAAAGGGCACTATTGTCGCATGTGACCTATTCAGTGGCAAAATGAGCACCTGAAGGGAACTCCCCAATAATCTAGTCTTTGATTAAGGAATATGTCGCCCCAATGCAACTCAATGTGGTTAGGAAAACCCCCTCTGTAACTCTTTGTTGGCATTATGGCTCAGGTTTGGCACTATGGCACAGGTGTTGTCCTTGATGGCAACTCACTCAAAGGGCAAATCACAGTTCAGGCTCTCGGAATGAAAGGAAATGAGGTATAGGCAGGTTCATCTTAACAAAATCGCGTATACACGCAGTTGTACCGATCAAAAGGCGCGTATACGTATGCATGCAATTTCATGCAAGGAAAAGCGCATACATGTGGGAAAACCTATGGTTGGTCCATGGTATTTAGTCCAACATATTTGAACCTATGGTTTTGGTCCTTGGTATTGCATTTAAAGTGTTGAACCCAAGTATTGGGTCCCTCGTATTAGTTCTCAATGGTTTTGGGCCATGGTTTGAGCAAGGCCTAAAACTATAAAAAGGGAAGGAGATCATTTAGCAAAGGTATCGACTTATATGTTGAATATCTTGAGAGAAGCAAGATCTGGAATGCTGGTGATTGGCTGGTGAGTTACAGCTGGATTTGAATCAAGGAGTAACCTGAGCATTACACGATGGTTAAGATCTTTTGATGGGTCAAGATCTCAAGGTTTGAATAGTAGTATCAATGTGTGATTTTGATCTATTATATTTGGCGCATGATTAGATCTATAAATCTGATAATCTGTCTATAATTGATGTCTGATTAAGTAAAAGGATAAATTATCTTTTATAGATCTGTACGCAGGTTCGACACATCAGAGGCGCGTACACACGCAGGTTAAGCAAGTGAAGACTACGTATACGTTGGTTGGTTTTGGCATATCTGCGTATGTACGTAGGTTTATATTAGTGAAGTAGCTTACGTCTCTTGAAATATGTTTTAGCTGATTTTGTTTAGTGATTTAGTTTTCTGGGTTTAGAATTGGTGTCTGGTTACTGGTATTGTTTTCTGGTTACAACATTCTAAGAATTTATTGGTTGATTTAGTATTTGTTTGCACAAAGGATTTTGGTTAATGTAGATATACTTGATGTTTGATTGATATACGTGGATCCAGTTTGAAAATTTATGAAACGTGGCCCCTCGAAGAAAAAAGAAGGTTGAAGCCTTCTGTAGGTCAGCACCTACGTACTAGTACCTCACTTAGTACAAGAGCTAAGGGGGTTGTAGCTCCCCTCCAGGAGAAGATGGAGAATGAGAGAAGGTTGTAGCCTTCTACAGGTTGAAGCCTGCATGCTGGTATAAGATTGTGCCAGTACAGAATCATTGTAAAAAGAAGTTTCTAATTGAAAGAAGATAGAGACATATTGCACCAGGTGGTTTTCACCCACATTGGGTTTCCACCTTATATCTTGTGTTCTTTTGTGTGACTGTCTACTCTACTTTTCTGTTCCTGCTTATTGTTATATGGTTTTGAGACACAGATTAATGATTAACATCTAGAGAATAGATTAAATTATAAGTCTGGAAGTTATACGCGAGTTTCATTAGTCAGAGTTGCGTATACATGTTGTTTTAATTCAATGAAGTAGCGTATACAAATCTTTGTATAAAGTGAAAAAGAATTTGACTTAATAGTACTGATTCACCCCCCCCTCTTAGTATTATTTTCAACAATTGGAATCAGAGCAGGTCCTTTAGAGGAAGCTTGATCGCTTGAAGGAAGATCTATCATCACGAGCAACTACGAAAAGGAAGCATCAATTAGGCCACCAATTTTCGATGGAAGAAACTTCGTCTATTGGAAGGTAAGAATCACTGCCTATCTTCAATCTCTTCGTACAGAAGTTTGGGATATTGTGGAAACAGGATACACTTTTCCATATGCAACTCCTACAGATAAGGCTGGTAAGAAGCAGTATGAAACAAATGCAAAGGTGGTCAATACTTTATTAGGGATCCTATCTCAATCAGAATTCATGAAGGTTATGTAGCTCAAAACGACAAAAGAAATATGGGATAAGATCGTTCTGAGCTATGAAGGAGATGAACAGGTGAAACAAGCAAAACTACAAACTCTCAGAATTCAATATGAAAATATCAGAATGTACAATGATGAAAGTGTGGCTAACTATTTCTTACATATAGATGAGATTGTTAATTGTATGAAAAATTTGGGTGAAGAAATAAAAGAAGTTGTTTTGGTTGAAAAGGTTCGAAGATCTTTGTCTTCTAAGTTTGAATCAAAAGTTTTTGCCACAGAAGAAAAACAGAATCTATAGAGCCTTTCCATGTCACAGCTACACGGAATCCTAACCACTTACGAAATGAGAAAAGGGGGACCATCAGATAGGAGAGAAGCCACATTCACAGCCTTAGGAAAAGGAGATTACAATGACTCAGGACATATGTCGGAAGAAGAGGAAGAGTCAAATTTTGTCAAAAACCTTCAACGGGGTTTTGGAAGATTCAGAGGTAAGCTCCCTTTCAAATATTTTTCTTGTGGAAGAGTCGGTCACTATGCTAACAAGTGTGCTCATAATAAAGATAAGCTTGACAAAGGTAAGGAACCAGTTAGATGGAACATAAAACAAAATGTAAGTAAGAAGAGCTATTACACACATGAAGACAATGATGGACTTTCAAATAGCGATGAATATGAACACGGTAATGATTATAGACTTTTGATGGCTTTTGAAGATGATGATTTCTTGGATGCTATAGATGAAGAAAGTATTTATGAAGAAATTTCTAAACTCAAAATTTGCTTAGAGGAGAAAAACATGATTATAGATACTCTGACATCCCAACTTGCTGAAATGGAGAAACACAATGAAAAGTTAGAATGTGAAATTGTGCGACTTAGAAAGGACATTGAGAAAACGAAAGCTCTTAATCTTAGATTTGCTAAATGATCTGAAAATTTAGATGAAATTATCAAAGTACAATGTTCTCCTCTAATCAAGACAGGTCTTGGGTATACCAAAGAAACATTTGAAACACAGAAGCCATCTACCTCCAAAAGTTATCTTGAAGCTGCAAGGAGAAGTAAGCAGGTTGATAATCGACAGCAAAGGTCCATTGGAGATCACCAGGTAAATCAGGGACAATTTACCTCAAGAATGAACAAAGACTACCAAGTAAATCGGGGGCAATCTGCTTCAAGGATGAATAGAAGCTACAACCAACCACAAGTAAATCATTCTCAATTTACCTCAAGAATGGATGTCAATAGAAACTACAATCATTGGTTGGTAGATTTGATAATCACAGGAGTTTCTTCAATGGCCAATGTTTCTCTTGTCATAACTTTGGTCACAAAGCAGCTCAATGTGTTGCCTACGAGACAATCATGACTAGAGAAGCTCAAAAACAAAGGAGTCTTACTGGGATCAAGAAAAGGACCTACAATAACTTTTCTTCTCTTGAAAATGAAATAGAATGTTCTATTTGTAACAACTTTGGTCATGAAGAGTCTGAATGCAGGAGTAGGTTTCAATAAATAACTCAAAAGGAGAAATCTTCATTAAGTCCCAAAACATGGAAAAGGAAAGAACCACTAACAGAAAGATGTGGGATAGCCTTATATGCAGAAGGACATGAAAATCAATGGTACATCGACAGTGGATGCTCAAAACATATGACAGGTGATAAAGATAAACCTCAGTCATATAGTTCCTTAGAAAAGGAAAAGAAGGTCTCATTTGGAAATGACACCCCTGCACTCATAAAAGGTAAAGGTTCTGTTCTTTTGAAAGAAAAGTTCAAGGCTGGAAATGTTATGTATGTTGATGGCTTAAAGCATAATTTATTAAGTGTCAGTCAAATGTGTGATCAAGGAAATGAAGTAATATTTCGATCAAATTGATGCATTGTTCGTGAGCTAGATACAGGAGAAACAGTGATCAAAGGCATAAGAACTCCGAATAATTTATATATACTCAAGGGAGGACAACAACAATGCTATCTAAGCAAGAATGATGAACACTGGCTATGGCACAGAAGATTGGGGCATCTAAGCTTCTCATAGATAAGGAAAGCATGCAAATATTAGGTGGTTCGTGATCTACCTGACATCAGAATTCTAGACAATACAATATGCAAATCATGTCAATTTGGTAAGAAAACCAGAACTAATTTCCTTGAGAAGGAAGGTTCAGCTAGCAGGCCACTTGAACTTGTCCATACTGATGTATGTGGTCCATATAGGAAAAGGTCACCTCGAGCAGAAGAATACTTTATATTTTTCATTGACGACTTTTCCAGGATGTGTTGGATAGGACTTATGAAGCATAAAGATGAAGCTTTCAAAAAGTTCAAATCATTCAAAGCCTCGGTGGAAAACAAATCAGATCGCAGAATCAAATGCCTCAGGTCTGATCGAGGAGGGGAATTTACCTCGAATGAGTTTTTCAATTTTTCTAAAGAACATGGAATAAGAAAGGAATTCTCTACTGCAAGGACTCCTCAACAAAATGGAGTAGTGGAAAGGATGAACAGAACGGTTCAACAAATGGCTTGTGCTATGCTTGATGAGTCTAGAACTCCCGCAACCTTCTAGCGTGGAGCTGCATTTGCTGTAGTTACTATTCTAAACAAGACAAACGTCTGGGTAAACAACACTCAGACTCCTCACGAACTATGGTATGGTAAGACTCCCACAGCAAAATACTTCAAAATTTTTGGGAGTAAATGCTACATCAAAAAGACTGATGAAAACCTTGGCAAGTTTGAACCTAGAGCAGATGAAGGCATTCTCCTTGGTTACTCTCCCCACAGTAAAGCATACAAGTGTTACAATAAAAGACGAAAAAATTGTTGAAAGTATTGATGTAGTGGTTGATGAAGAAGGAAAAATTCCAAGGCAAGTAAAATCTGAAGAGTTCGAAGATGATGAGGACTATCCTTCTACAACAAACCAGACTCATGATGAAGAAGAAACCCATGAGGCACCAGAAGAACTGATAAGGATAGAAGAAAAGACTCCATCCAGGTACGTTCAGAAGAATCATCCAGAAACTCAAATTTTGGGGCAAAAGGAGGCAGGTGTACAAACATGAAGAACCATTTCAGAAGCTTCAAGTTATCTAGCATTACTCTCCTCCACTGAACCACAAAATGTAAGAGAGGCATGCAAAGATGAATACTGGGTAAAGACCATGGAGGAAGAACTTGAGCAGATTGAAAAGAATAACACTTGGGAGTTGGTTCCTAGACCAAAAGATAAGAATGTCATAGGAACAAAATGGATATTCAAAAATAAGCTAAATGAAAATGGAGATGTGATTAGGAACAAGGTCAGACTTGTTTGTAAAGGGTATGCTCAACAGGAAGGTATAGACTTTGAAGAAGCTTTTGCACCAGTTGCTAGACTTGAGGCCATAAGGATGTTCCTTGCTCATTCTAGCTTTCAGAAGTTCAAAGTATTTCAAATGGATGTGAAGTCTGCTTTTCTAAATGGAGACTTGGATGAAGAAGTGTATATTGAGAAACCAGATGGATTTATCCTTGGAAATGATCCAAAGCTTGTATGCAGACTCAAAAAGGCTCTTTATGGCCTTAAATAGGCTCCCAGGGCTCGGTATTATCGCTTGGATAAGTACCTCCATCAACAAGGTTTCACAAAAGGTTCCACAGATAGCAATCTGTATATAAAAGTTGACAATGATAAGTTGCTAATACTTGTTGTGTATGTTGATGATATCATTTTTGGTAGCAATGAAGAAGACATGAGTTAAAATTTTGCCTTGGTGATGCAAAAAGAGTTTGAAATGTCTATGCTTGGGGAGCTCACATATTTTCTTGGCTTACAAGTCCAAAAAACAAAGACGACATTTTTCTATCACAAACCAAGTATCTCAAGCAGATCTTGAAGAAATATGGGATGGAAGATTCGAAACCAGTATGTACCCCTATGGTAACAGGATGCAACCTCTGCACAAATGATGAATCAGTAGTAGTGCATCAACCAACCTATAGATCCATGATTGGTAGTCTGCTCTATCTAACAAGTACTCGACCAGATATTATGCATGCAGTGGGAATAGTTGGAAGGTTTTAGGCAAATCCAAAGGAAACTCATCTTCAGGCAGTTAAGAGAATTTTTAAGTATCTTCAAGGAACTCAAAACTATGGCTTATGGTATCCTAGAAGTACAGATCTCACACTTCATGCATATACAGATGCAGATTGGGCAGGAAGTGTGGATGACATAAAAAGCACTAGTGGTGGTGCATTCTTCATGGGTCCTAGGTTAGTATCTTGGTTCAGCAAGAAACAGAGTTCAATTGCATTATCTAGAGCTGACGCAGAATATGTAGCTGCCGCATCTTGCTGCACACAACTCCTCTGGATGATGTAGACATTACAAGACATGAAAATCACTTGTACTCCACCTATCCCCATTCTATGTGATAATACAAGTGCAATCAACATTTCAAAAAATCTAGTCATGCATTCAAAGACCAAGCACATACCTATCAAATATCATTTTCTCCGAGAACAAGTGCTTGAACAAAAGGTCAAGTTGGAGTATGTTCCCTCTAAGGAACAAGTTGTTAATATCCTCACCAAACCACTGCCCAGGGAGACATTTGAATACCTCAGACAGAAGCTGGGAGTAGTTGATGCATCATCTTGCTGTTGAATCTTGTCTGTTTCTGAGAAAAGTGGTTGTACGCGAGTTGAATGAGGAGGATCCACGTACATACGTCGGTTTATGAAGGTACAATTGCGTATATGTTGGTTTGAAGAAAAGTAGTGGGGCCAGGCTCAGGATGACAAGAGTTTGATATGGGTTTGACAGAGACCATCAGGTACAGGTTCAGGGGGAGCATATATTCTTCTAATAATGCATTGTTGGCATGATCTTAGAAAATCTTGGTTCAAATTCACAGTTGGTTTGATTTGGGTGCTGGTCTGAATAATGATTGAAAAATGTTGCTGATGTTAGTTGTTGATAATTGTCAGAGTTTGCTGTAGATATGTTGTCTCTATGTCTTATATTTCTTTTATGAAGGTCATGTAACGACCTATTTTGGTTTCCCCACTATGCCTGGTATGAATGATGTAATGTACATATTTATGTGTAAACTTATGGTGTATCCCCACTTGGTTGGGTGGATGAGTCAATTCCTACTTGGTTGGGAGATGGATGTATGTATGAGTCTTGGGTGATATGAAGGTCTTTTAAAGTCATGTTTCTTGTATAGATCATCTTCTTGCAAACCTTGCCTACAGTCAGGGGGAGCTTGGACAACACAACAGAGCAGAGGATTCAGCATGTACTCAGGGGGAGCATAACCCTTTGCCCTTGATGTCAAAGGGGGAGAATGTTTTTGAGTGACTTGGGGTTGCCATCAAGTCCAAAGGGGGATATTGTTGGCATTATGGCTTAGGTTTGGCACTATGGCACAGGTGTTGTCCCTGATGGCAACTCTGAAAGGGCAGATCACAGTTCAGTCTCTTGGAATGAAATAAAATGAGGTATACGCAAGTTCATCTTAACAAAATTGCGTATACACGCGGTTTTACCGATCAAAAGGAGTGTATACATATGCACGCAATTTCATGCAAGGAAAAGCATGTACATGTGGCAAAACTTATGGGATGTCCATGGTATTTAGTCTGACATATTTGAACCTATGGTTTTGGTCCTTGGTATTGCATTTAAAGTGTTGAACCCAAGTATTGGGTCCCTAGTATTAGTTCTCAATGGTTTTGGACCATGGTTTGAGTAAGGCCTAAAACTATAAAAAGGGAAGGAGATCATTTGGCAAAGGTATCGACTTCTATGTTGAATATCTTGAGAGAGGCAAGATCTAGAATATTGGTGATTGGTTGGTGAGTTATAGCTAGATCTGAATCAAGGAGGAACCTGAGCATTACATGATGGTTAAGATCTATTGATGGGTCAAGATCTCAAGGCTTGAATAGTAGTATCATTGTGTGAGTTTGATCTATTATATTTGGCGCATGATTATATCTGTAAATCTGATAATCTGGGTATAACTGATGTCTGATTAAGTAAAAGGATAAATTATCTTTTATAGATCTGTATGCAGGTTCGACACATCAGAGGCACGTATACATGCAGGTTAAGCAAGTGAAGACTGCGTATACGCTGGTCGGTTTTGGCATATCTGCGTATGTACGCAAGTTTATATTGGTGAACTAGCATATATCTCTTGAAATATGTTTTAGCTCATTCTGTTTATTGCTGCAGTGTTCTCGGTTCAGAATTGGTGTTTGGTTACTAGTACTGTTTTCTGGTTACAACATTCTAAGAATTTATTGGTTGATTCAGTATTTGTTTGCACAAAGGAGTTTGGTTAATGCAGATATACTTGATGTTTGATTGATATACATGGATCTAGTCTGAAAATTTATGAAACGAGGTCCTCGAAAGAAAAGAGAAGTTTGAAGCCTTCTGTAGGTCAGCACCTATGTACTAGTACCTCAGCTAGTACAAGAGCTAAGGGGGTTGTAGCTCCCTTCCAGGAGAAGCTGGAGAACGAGAGGAGGTTGTAGCTTTCTGCAGGTTGAAGCCTGCGTGCTGGTATAAGACTCCACCAGTATAGAATCATTGTAAAAAGAAGTTTCTAATTGAAAGAGGATAGAGACATATTATAGTAGGTGGTTTTCACCCACATTGGGTTTCCACCTTATATCTTGTGTTCTTTTGTGTGACTGTCTACTCTACTTTTATGTTCCTGCTTATTGTTATATGGTTCTAACACACAAATTAATGATTAACATCTGGAGAATAAATTAAATAATAAGTCTGGAAGTTATACGCAAGTTTCGTTAGTTAGAGTTGCTATACACACTGTTTTAATTCACTGAAGTAGCGTATACAAATATTTCTATAAATTGAAAAATAATTTGACTTAATAACACTGATTCACGCCCCCCCTCTCGGTATTATTTTCAACACCCTTTTCAATGAGGATCCAGGCAACCCTTTTTTCCTGCGCACCTAGACAACGTGGGTCAATGTATACAAATTTTCCAATTGCATTTCTGATGTCAATCAGAGCCTGTTTTGTCCATAATTCCACCAGGAAGACTTGACAATTTTACCCATACAAACATGTTGGAGGGGCTATTACGTAGGGGGTTGTACCCAAATCAGAATGTTGGAGTGTTTGAATTTGATAAGAAAAATTCAAAAAAATCAGAATGTTAGAGTGTTTGAATCTTTTTTATGGTGGAAATGGATTTAGCACCATCAAAACTATCGAGGCATCCAAAATCTTGACATTTGATAGCTATAACCAAGATTTCGAAACATTTCTACCAAATTTTATCATAATCTTACCAAGATTTCTATTATTTTCAGAGTTGATTTGTGGATTTTTTTAGACTACGATTTCTGGTTTGTGGTTTCTGCATTGAATTCCCTCCGTACACATAATTAAGATTTTGTCTCGCGAGGTTATTTCTGCTTCATTAGTCTTTGGGGTCACTGATCTCCTATACGCCAGTGGGGATTATCTCATATGGTGGACTTCCACCTTCACATTTCACATTTAGTGGTTTCTTATTGTTTGGTTGAAGTGTCTTCTCTGTTCATTGGGTCTCCATATATTGGTTGGGTCACTTACGGTTTCGGCTTTTCTTGGATCATATCAGTGGATGAGCCGTGATGATTTGATTGACATGTCGGATCTCATTTTTTTGAAGACTTTCATTTTCTATCTTTATGGGTTTCTTGGATATGGCCTTTGGGGTTTCTACTCACTCAACTTTTGACTTTCTGGTGTGCTTAGTAAAAAACAACAAGTTTGTGTGAAAGGCTTCGATATTTTTTCACTGATACTTGTTTGGCATAAATAGATGTTGTATACAATTTAGATCCTATAGTTTAGGACAATAATTGACTAGTATAAGGAAATCTATAACTATTGAGATACAATCACATATTTTCAAGGATTCTAGTGATAATCATATGTTTATACACCTAGTGGTAGAGACAAATTAGGAACTTGAATTATGGAGAACCAACTTGGAGATAATTTCTCCCAATTGTCAACACTCCCCCTCAAGTTGGTAAGTAGATGTCACTCATGCCAATTTTGTTGAGAGAACCATTAAATGCTTGGTTTGACACTACTTGGGTCAGCACATCAGCGAGTTGGTCTTGAGATCGAACATGAGGAACTTAAATCAACTTTGCTTCTAGTTTCTCCTTGATAAAATGCCTATCAACCTCAACATGCTTAGTTTGATCATGTTGAATTGGATTATGAGCAATATCACATGCTGCATTGTTATCACAGTATAGCTTCATAGGACCAACTTGCTTCATATGTAAATCCTACAACAGATTTCTGATCCACAACAATTCACATATTACCTTAGCCATTCCTCTATATTCCGCCTCAGCACTCGATCTAGCCACTACCTATTGTTTCTTTACTTCGCCAAGTAACCAAATTTCCTCCTACAAAAGTCAAGTAGCCCGATGTAGAACGTTTATCGTCAATTGACCCAGCCCAATCACCATCTGTATAACCTTTAACATCCAAGCTATTAACTTTTTCGAATAAAATTCCCTTTCCTGGAGATGACTTCAAATAGCGTAAGATCCGGATGACAACATTCAAATGTTCTACGCTTGGGGAGTGCATGAATTGACTAACAACACTTAGTGCATAAGGTAAATCCGGCCTAGTATATGCAAGATACATTACTCTTCCAACCAATCTCTTGTAGCACTCCTTGTTAGCAGGAACTTGGTTTGGGTGCACACCTAGTTTCAGATTTTCTTCCATAGGGGTGCTAGCTGGACTACATCCTATCATGCTAGTTTCCTTCAATAATTCTAAGGCATATTTCCATTGTGACAGAAAAATACCTTTCTTTGATCTTGACACTTCAATTCCCCAAGATCCTTCATTTCAAACACATAGGCAAGATCTTCTTACAGTGATTTCCTTTCTTTAGGATCATCTCTATTTAGTATCATATCATCAACGTACACAATGAGGGTTATGATTCAATCTCCATTATGTTTCAAGAAGAGAGTGTGATCTGAGTTACTTTGCTTGTAACCAATAGACCTCATAAAGCTAGTGAACCTTCCAGACCACACTCTAGGAGACTTCTTCAAGCCATATAGAGATTTTTTTAATCTACAAACCTATTTATTGCCTTTAGTCTGCAGCTTACAACTAGGGGGAAACTCCATATATACTTCTTCTTGGAGATCTCCATGCAGAAATGCATTCTTTACATCGAATTGATGCAAAGCCCAGTCAAAATTCACTGCAAGAGATAGTAAAACATGGAGTGTATTAATTTTGGCTACTGGTGCGAATGTTTCCATATAATCAACTCCATATGTTTGAGTATATGCCTTGGTGACAAGTCTTGCTTTGAACCGTTCTATGGTTCCATCAGATTTGTATTTAATGGGGAATACCCACCTACATCCAACAAGTATCTTCCGTTCAGGCAAGTCAACAACTTCCCACGTTGAATTCTTTTGAAGAGACTTCATTTCTTCATTCATCGCCTCCCTCCATCTAGGATCTTTCAAAGCTTCCTGCACACTGTTAGGAATAGCTACAATAGATAATTGATTCACAAATGCCTTACTCTCATTTGACAGTCTATGGCAGGATACATAATTGCTTATGGAATACTTAGATTTGGTGTTGAGAACAGGTTCATAGCTAACTTTTGGTTTCCCTCTTATGACTCGATCTGTTAACATTTTTAAGTGAGATTCAGATTCAGAGTTTACCTGAGGCTCAGGCATGGAATTGGCTGGAGAAGACAATTGGTTTGGTGGTACATCGTGAGGGGAGGAAGACACAGACGACACTTCCACTTCCATTTGATCCGGAACCTCATTCTCCAAAACTTGCTGCCCATCTGGACAGTCATCTCTGTGAGTTACAGTGTCAGCATCACTTGGACATTCATAACTAGTTTCCAAATGGTCACATTCACCCCTAGTGTCAAAATTATCTCGACTTATAAGATCAAAGTCCAAATAATGATGCAAAGTCTCCATTTCATCTCTATTCTCCCCCTGAAGTGGATACACAGAGGCAGAATAATACATATCATCCTCAAGAAAGACCACATCAAGTGTAACATAAATTTTACAATAAGGGGGGTGATAACACCCATAACCTTTTTGATGTAAGGCATAGCCAACAAAGATACACTGAAGGGCATGGGATCCAGATTTTTTCTCAAGGGTTTGTGAAGGTGCACAAAGGCTACACAGCCAAAAACTTTAGGGGACAAATTCGGTATGGTAGGGGCACTCACAGTGTTATGGAGAACATCAAAGGGATTCTAAAATTGTAGTGAACTAGAGGGTACACGATTAATGAGATAAGCTGTAGCCGTAATGGCTTATCCGCAATAACTAATAGGCATATGAGACCCAAACAAGGAAGCACGAACAACTTCAAGACTGTGACGATTTTTTCGCTGTGCTACCCCGTTTTGTTGAGGGGGGTAAGGGAAAGTCGTCTGATGAACAATGCCATGTAAATTCAGGTATTGTTTCAAGTCTTGATTAACAAACTCTCCACCATTATTAGTATGAAGAAACTGAATATTTGATTGATATTGGGTGGCTATTATTTTGTGAAATTGCTGAAACAGGGAACTAACCTCATTCTTTGATTTCATTAAACAAACCCAAGTCATGCGAGTATGATCATCAATAAAAGAAACAAACCAACGTGCCCCACTCAAATAAGAAGTATTTGCAGGTCCCCAGACATCAGAGTGAATAACCATAAAAGTTGCAGGACTTTTATGCATACTAATGGGAAATGGGACACAATGACTTTTAGTCAGTTCACAAATGTCACACTTAAAATTTGAAACATTTAATTGAGAAAAGAGCTTTGGAAATAATTTCTGTAAATATCCAAAAGATACATGACCTAAACGCCTGTGCCACAAGCAAACTTCTGCATTCTGATGTGTGTCATTCTTATTAGCTAAGAAAACTTGAGCCAATTGGTTGCAACTTGCTGGTAGTAGATCAAGATGGTAGAGCTTTCCTCTCCTAGTACGATAACCAATTGTCTTTCGGGTCCGAATGTCCTTAAAAACATAAAGGTTAGGCCAAAATATCATGATACAGTTCAAAGTGAGGGTTATTTGAGAAACAGACAATAAGTTATGATTAAGAGAAGGAACAACTAGAACAGACTTCGAATTCAAATTTTGTGTAGGAGAAATTGAAACTTCTCCAACCACGGGAGAGGGAGTACCATTGGATGTGCACACTATATGGTGGTCTGAGGATTTCATGGATTGAATATGTTTAGTATCAAAGGTCATGTGAGTTGTGGCACCTGAATCAATTATCCTTTCACTATGACTAACAGGGACTGAGGTATGAAGAGACTTACCAACATTCCCAGAAGTAGCAATGAAAGAAGAGGCTTCCTCAGTAGTACTAGTGTTGGTGGAGGGCTCAGCCACAGCAACAGAAGCATGATGATTTGACTTTGAATTTCGCTTGCGAGGTGCCTTGGCAGGATCCCACCATTCTGGATATCCAATTAATTCATAGTAACGTGACTTTGTATGCCCGATTTCTCCACAGTGAGTACATACACATTCTTATTTTGCAGCCCCGATTTCATAGCTAAAATTTTGTGATCTAGATGACCGATTTTGGTCAGTTGTGTGATTTGGCAGACCAAAAGTGCAATCTGGTTTCGAATGTGTTTGCGATTGGTAAGGCTTGCCTTGATGAGCCACCATAGCAGCGGATTCAGAGTGTTCAGGTTCACCATGAAGTGCAGCTCGGCGAACGGCATCACGGCAAACATATGCATAAGTTGCTTCAAGATCGAGTGCAGGATCCTTTCTGAGAATCTCACCTTGAATTTGTTCAAAGTTTGCATCGAGTCCATTCAAGAAGATATGCACCCACAGTCTCTCAACTGATTTTTTATAGGCGACAACATCTTCAGGATCCTTCATGACAATCCTATCACGATGATCTAGTTCTTGGAAGATTTCTACTAGATCACCATAATAGGTGGAAAGAGAATGACCAACCTATTTGGTGGAGAATGCCCGTTGTCTTAGTTCAAAGAGTTGCGATTCATCTGACCCATCATAGAAAGCTTTAGCAAGAGTAGTCCAGATTTCACGTGCAGCAGACAGTCTATGATAGTGCTTCATCATCTCTGGTGACATAGAAGTCAACAACCATCCTTTGACCTTTTGATTTTTAGCATACAACTTTGCATAGAAAGCATCAGTAACCTGTGGAATAGGTGTTTTACCCATGAGGTATCAAGCTTCTCAAGCCCTGCGATATGCATTTCCATGATTTGGGACCAGACATCATAATTAACTTCGGTAAGGATGATATTGGTGGTGAAACTGGGGTTTTCTGATTGAACATGAATAACTGGTATAGAAGATGATTCGAGTTGATCGTTAGTCATGATGCAAGGGGTATATGAGAATTCAGGCTATGAGGTGAAGAACCTCGCTCTCATACCAAGTCAAAAACAAGAATTCTTTGTGAAAGCCTTCGATATTTTTTCACTGATACTCATTTGGAATAAATAGCCGTTGTATAAAATTTAGATCCTATAGTTTAGGACCATAATTGACTAGTATAAGGAAAGCTATAACTACTGAGATATAATCACATATTTTCAGGGATTCTAATGATTCTCATCTGTCCGTATAGCTAGTGGTAGAGACAAATTAGGAACTTGAATTACAGAGAACCAACTTGGAGATAATTGCTCCAAATTGTCAACATGCTTTGGTGGTAAGTTTTGGTGGGTCATTTGGACCAATGATTTACGGGTTTCTTGGATATGGCCTTTGGGGGTGTCTACTCACTCGACTTTCGACTTTCTGGTGTGCTTTGGTGGTAAGCTTTCATGGGTCATTTGGACCAATGATTATTGTCGAAATTCCACAATGGATGGCTATGCGTAATGTATTTTTTGTTGGTTTAGAGGCTTTCAATTGAGATTATTGTGGAGGCAGAGGAATAAAAAAAGAGATCATCACGTCACCAAATTTTCAAGGATGTTTGGGATTTAGAAGGCTCAAAGAGGGGAGAGGAGGGGCGAGTTTCAAGGGAAATGACTCGTGTGGTGCTAGCGGAATTGTTGGTCACCAATTACGCTGTGGGAGTTGAGAAGAAGAAATCTATTAGTGCAAGTGATAAGGTACAATCTTTGACCCCTGGTGTAGATATATATTGGGATAGTGTGGAGAGATTAAAGCACTAGTTGAGCATTGGTAATACCTGAAGGTTTCAAGGGAGCGTTCAAAGATCTCGCTCGATAAATGTTGGACATCCATTTCGAAATATCGATTGGAAATTAACCTTTTTCTTCAACAGATGGATATGCTTCCACTTCCTTAGCTTCGAGGATGCAGAGTTGACCTTGACCACACCTTGGGTTAGGGGTCAGAGTTTTTTGGGCCTCCAAAGCTAACATGTAGGTTTTAACTTGTTGAAGGAGGTTCTCCCTGTTGGAAAATGCAAAGTGGCATTTATTAATTTCAGTTTTCCTTAATTTTAATAATTTCTTCTGAATTATATTATTTTTGTTGTGTTTCTTTATTATATATTTTTTATCCAATAAATACTAAGGGAAAAATAATAAAGATAGTGGACACAAAAGTTAAGCTCCAAGCCATGGCAAACCGTATCTGAGGGGAAAACTTAAAAACTCTTATCTTTTTATAGAATTTGCTTCAAATGAGACAAAAAAGACCCAAACCTTAGGCCATGTCCTCCTCCAAGTATCAAGTCATCTCTTCCAAGAGAACTAACTTCTAACTGCAACTTTGACCACAACTTCTGCCATGCAATTTTGTCTTGCAATATCGTCGTGCAATTTCAGCCTTATAGCTTGTGATAGAAACCCTAATCGAGCTTCTTTAAGAGTCCTTTGAGGAGGATAGATCGCCTCATGGTCAACGAGCTGAAGATATATAATTCTCTCTTCAAGCACCTTGATTTTTCACTTCGCTCTCTTGCATTTTGGGTTTGGAGTTTCATCCTTCTTTGTAGCTGCACAAACCCTAGAACTTTGCACATGTGAGAGAGGTAGAGCCCAAAACCAAATTTTTCTTTGACTTCTTGGATTCCTCTTGCCTTCTAAATCTTTGTTGCTCCTTCCTTGCTTCTTCTTTCCTTAGATCGAACTTTTTCTTGGAATATGCCAAATGAGATCGAATATGCTCCTTTATATAGCTTTTCCAAGGGGTTGAATTCCCTCCTTTAGATCGACTTGAAGCTTCAAGAGCCAGCTTGTACTTTGGAAGTTTCCAAGACATTTTGAACTCAAAATAAATACTTTTACAAGATATATTTTGTGAGGAAGGGTCTTTTAAACATGATGTTGACCCTCTTGACTCATGACAATAAATCCTATGATCTAACAAACCTTAGAAGCTTGAACAATATGCTTTTAAGTAGAAGACAATCAACAAAGAACATAAAACTTATGATTTTACAATAATAAGTTTTTCTTTTCTTATTTTGTTTATTACATAAGATATATACTGAAATGAGTACAACAACAATTATGAGAACTAAAACTAGTTACATTTCTAACATTTCATCAGAAAATTGTCTTGAAAAAATTATTAAATCTGCTATTGGAACTTTAGACCATGCCTGTGATTATCGCCATTGCAATTATATTGATAATTTTTATTTTTGGAAGAAAATTTAAGAGAAATGGATAAATGGATGGTCTGGATGGATGTTGGTGGAGGTTGATTTCATTGGAGGTTTGGTGGCAGAGTTGGCCCTTTTTCTTTCACACATAACATAGATTATTAAGAGCTGCATTTTAGATGTTGGGATTGTCATGTGACTAGACACTTGATCGCTACGTGTCGTCAGAAGGCTTCATCAGGTTGGCTAGATCATTCACGACATGGTGATTTTGGTTCCTCGACATCGTCACAACAGCAACGGACGTTAACATGGGTTGTTTATGGTCAGAAAACTTTTGCAGTCTTGTGAAAATTTTCCGACCATAATTCGGTGAGTAAGGTTAACGTCCGTTTCTATAAACGGAGACTGAGAACTGGGCCCAAACAACCCCGTAAGTAAGTGATGAGAATCTGCAATCGGGATAAGGGTTGCTCCCGTGAACAAAGAAATGAAAAATCCTAGAAGGCCTTGGATAATTTGTCCAGATATGCCATATATAAAGAATCTGGGATGTTACCCTGGTGAAATGGTTCCACGCAACGCTGAGCTTGAAGGCTTTTGAAATCTCCCGGAAGAAGGAAAGGGAATTTGTAGACCAGCTTTGAAGGACCTGCTCGCATGCGCGTAAACACAAATCTCCAAATATCTTCACAAACGGAAACTCTCTCCCCAGTGCCAGCTTGCGTGAAAGTAAGAACATTCCCAGAGGTGTGGAGAGAAACCACAGTATTTTCTTCGTCATATGCAATTCTGCAGGTTTTAATATTTCTTGCATTGTTCCTCCAACCTGCCAGAAATAATTGATGTTTCTTTCAGGTCGCAAACACATATATAACCAGAATCAGTTAGAATTTTTGAATATTATTACAGTGACATTAGAATATAATTTTCATGTTTCAGTGGAAAGATGTTTAGATACGAATTTTGCTCCATTTCAAAGGATCGCAAATATTCAATCCTCATTAATGTCCCAAAGCAATCAATAATCAAAAACTTTCTATATGGATGAATTATCAACGCTAGACTTAATTTAATTACAATTCGATCTGTCATCCGATCCAAAATCCTAAGGATCGAGGGTGGCAATCAAGCCACTTTCCAAGTAACTTCTACACACGTATCTCCCCTCATATGACATGTTGATGTCGAGAATGTTCCATGAGACCTCGGTTGTGATTATAGTGGCAGGTCAAAATTTGTAACTCGTTTGAGCTTCAAATAACATATAGAAAAAGGCAACCCGATTGGCAGTCAGAGGATCCATAGCACCTGCCTACCTCGATTTGGAAAGGACCTCGTCTTTCTTCATCATTTTGGCGCAGACTGACTAAAGGTAAGGGATCTATTCGCTGCAACCGTGCAGATTTGACAACCTAACGAACACGGCATTGGACGCGTTGTTAGATCTCTGGACCTCCTTCCCTCCCTTTCCTTCTTGCTTGGTCTGAACAAACGAACACTCAATAGATAATGTGCCATTGTTGTTTAGACCAAAATTGATTACCAGAAGGTTTGATTTAAAAAAAAACGGTTACCCTACATTCCATTTCCAAACTTCTTTTAACGAAGATGGCAAATTGATTTTGTTTGACTCATTATTTTACTATAAATTTACATTTTCTGGCATTTAGCCATGGTCCATCAAAGATCGCATCTCTTGAAAGTATATAACTAAAAGTCAAACCCAAGTTCTTCAACAAATCTCCCAACACTACTAAACTCTACATTGTATCAATATCGTGAAGCCATGTGGTAAGTAGAATATTAATTTTACCGTTATATACGTACATATTTATGGAATTCCAATATGTGTAACGGCAAACATAAATGTATATAATATTAAAAGGAAATTTGAGTATTTGTGTTGAGAGATTATATTCTGTGATACATAATGGAAGTGTTAATAATTAAACCTAATGCAATATAATTCCAATAGAATTTAATTACAGAAGTGAAGATGGATGACAATTCAATCTTTTGAATAATGCACGTAGCTGCAAAACGTTTTAGGATTTATCAGTATTTCTGGTCAAAGATGCAATTCTTTATTGGGTAATATCTTTGACTTTTTAGTGTATGGACTAGGAAGCCCTTGCTATGAAGTCATAGATATTTTGATTTTTATTATTTGTTCCACATAAATATTTTATTTCTTATAAATTGGGGTAATTCGAGTTATACTTTCGAAAATTTGTTCAACAAAATATAACAAATAAGGTTCAAAGATTATTTAAAAGAAAATTGCTACAAAATAATTTTATGCATTTTAAAGAGCATTTTAAAAACGACATGTACTTTTATTATGACCATCCGTACAGTTGGACCATATCTTACTTCTATTATAATTAGGTGGATAATATGTACTTATTAACACAATCATATTTTCTAATATGATTCATATAAATTCACTAGATTTATATATATATATATATATATATATATATTTTGGTATATATAAAAATGGAAAGTAAAGCTTATCAACTACATTAGTAAATGTTGTTGGGTTAGTTATGTTATCAAATATAAATAATATTTAATTTTGGGTTTATATAACTTGCGTTTATAATATTAATCTCTTGTATTTAATATTATTCCCTTGGGTTTATAATACCTTAGGGTTTTAGAATTGATCCCTCAGGTTTATTATTCACTTAGGTTTATAATATCAATCCCTTGGGTTTATAATATCAATCCATTGGGTTTATTAATATAAGAGTTCATATTTATAGGGTATAATAATATTCATAGGGTTTAATATAAATCATTTGGATTTAAAATCATGGTCAACCATGGTCAACAATGGTCCAATGTCACATTGTGCCAAATACTGTCTCAATATGAAAATAAACTATGGTCAATCATATTCCAACATTGCATTGTGACAAAGATTGGCTCAATATGAAAATCAATGATCGTAAAGCAATGTAAACCATGTTTATTTTATTGTTTATAATATTTATATTAGGGATACCTTGGGTTTATAATATTTATCCCTTGGGTTTAATATTATTCCATTGAGTTTATAATCCCTTGGGTTTTTAGTATTAATGCCTTGGGTTTATAATATTAATCACTTGGGTTTATTTATCTAAGGATTAATATTTCTAGGGCATAATAATATTATTTTTTTACCCAGAGTAACCGAAAAGCCCGCCTGACACGTAACTACCAGTATACATATGGGGGTTATGATATGTACTCCTCCCCATAGCTCGAGTCACAAAAGGGGGGATTTTAACCTAGGTCTCTTGAGTTTCGATGATTTCACATATCTCAAATTACCAATTGAGCTGCATCACCGAGACATTTCTAGGGTATAATATTATTCATAGGGTTTATAATATTAATATTTATGGTTAATATGTATCCATTGGTTTTATAATCATAGTCCACCATGGTCTAACATCACATTGTGACAATGATTTTCTCAATATAAAAATCAACCAATGTCGCATTGTGACAATGATTGTCTCAATATGAAAATCAACCATGGTCAAACATGTTTGAACATCGCATTGTGACAAAGAGTGTTTCAATATGGAAATCAACCATGGTCAATCATGGTCAACCATAGTCAATAACTGTGGTCACATTGTGACAAATATTTTCTCTTGCTCGAATGTCACACTGTGACAACCATGCTCATCCATGGTCAACCATGGTCCAATGTCTCATTGTGATAAATGTTGTCTCAATATGAATATCAATCATGGCCAACCATATTCCAATGTCACATTGTGAAAATTATTGTTTCAATATGAAAATCAACAATGGTCAACCATGTTTATTTGAGGGTTTATATAACCTTGGTTTATAATATTTATCCCTTGGCTTAATATTCTTCCCTTGGGTTATTTTCTTTTGTTTATAATACCATAGGGTTTTAAAATTCATCCCTTAGGTTTATAATTAATCTACATTTACTAATGTGGTTGTGAGGTATATGTGGTTGTGGTTGTGGCATATATCAATCATGGTCAACCGTGGTCCAATGTCTCATTGTGACAAAGATTGTCTGAACATGAATATTAACCATGGTCAACCATGGTCCAACATCACATTTTGACAAAGATTATCTCCACATTAAAATAAATCATGCTCAACCATGGTCAACCCTATTCCGATATAAAAATCAATCATTATCCAACTTCGCATTGTGAAAAATGTTGTCTCAATATGAAAATCAATTATGGCCAACCATAGTCCAATGTCGCATTGTGACAAATCTTGTCTCAATATGAAAATAAACAGTGGTCAGTCATGGTCAACCATGTTTATTTTAGGGTTTATATGCCATGGGTTTATAATATTTACCCCTTGGATTAATATGAAAATCAACCAAAGTCACATTGTGACAATGATTGTCTCAATATGAAAATCAACCAATGTTGTATTGTGACAATTATTATCTCAATATGAAAATCAACAATGGTCAACCTTGTTTGAATGCCACAATGTGAAAAATATTGTCTCAATGTGGAATTCAACCCTAATCAACCATGGTCAACCATAGTCAATAACCATGGTCACATTGTGACAAAGACTATCTCTTAGTCCAATGCCACATTGTGAGAACCATGCTCATCCATGTTCAACCATGGTCCAACATTGCATTGTGAAAAATGTTGTATTAATATGAAAATCAATCATGCCCAACCATATTTCAATGCCATATTGAGACAAAGATTTTGTCAATATGAAAATCACCTGTGGTCAACAATGGTCAACCATGTTTATTTTAGGGTTTACATGCCTATGGTTTATAATATTCATCCCTTGGGTTAATATGATTCCATTTTGTTTATAGTCACTTGCATTTTGTGTTTTAATCCCTTGGGTTTATTATTCCCATGGGTTTATAATATTAATCCCTTGGGTCTAATATTATTTTCTTAGGTTTATAATACCTTGGCGTTTTAGAATTAATCCCTTAGGTTTATAATTAATCTACATTTATTAATGTGGTTGTGAGGTATATGTGGTTGTGGTTGTGGTGTATATCAATCATGGTCAACCATGTTCCAATATGAAAATCAACCATGGTCAACCATTTTCCAACGATGGATCATGACAAATGTTGTCTCAATATGAAAATAAATCATGACCAACTATAGTCCAATGTCACATTGTGTCAAAGTTTGTGTCAATATGAAAGTCAACTATGGTCAACCACAATGAACCATGTTTATTTTAGGGTTTATATACATTGGGTTTATAATTAATCATGCTCAACCATGGTCAATCATGTTCCAACTCCGCATCGTGACAAAGATTGTCTCAATATGAAAATCAACCATGCTCAATAACCATGGTCACATTGTGAAAAATATTGTCTCTTGGTCCAACGTCACATTGTGACAACCATGCTCATCTATGGTCAACCATGGTCCAATGTTGTATATGAAAATCAACCATGGTCAACCATGTTCGAACGTCGCATTGTGACAAAGATTTTCTCAATATGGAAATCAACCCTGGTCAACCATAGTCAATAACCATGGTCACATTGTGACAAAGATTGTCTCTTGGTCCAACATCACATTGTGACAACCATGGTCATCCATGTTGAACCAGCGTCTAATGTTGCATTGTGACAAACTGTGTCTCAATATAAAAACCAATCATGGCTAACCATATTCTAGTGTTAGGTTGTGACAAAGATTGTGTCAATAAGAAAATCAATCATGGTCAACCATGGTCAACCATGCTTATTTTAGGGTTTATACACCTTAGGTTTATAATATCTGTCCCTTGGGTTTATTATTCCCATGACTTAATAATATTTATGTGAGGGTTTATATAGCTTGGGTTTATAATATTAATCTGTTGGGTTTAATATTATTCTCTTGGGTTTATAATACCTTGGAGGTTTAGAATTAATCGCTTGGGTTTATAAGTAATCTACATTTACTAATGTGGTTGTGGTTGTGGAATATATTAATCCTCGTTAACCATGGCCCAATGTCACATTGTGATAAAGATTGTCTCAATATGAATACTAACCATGGTCAAACATGGTCCAAGATCACATTTTGACAAATATTGTCTCGACATTAAAATAAATCATGGTCAACCATGTTCCAATATGAAAATCAACCATGGTCAACCATTTTCCAATGTCGCATTGTGACAAATGTTGTCTCAATATGAAAATAAATCATGGCCAACCATAATCCAATAATAAATTCAATGTTTATAATTAATAATATAAAAATGAATAATTTTTATTAAATCATCAATTATTATATTATTAATTATAAATAATAAATTAATAATTTGAAGATCATTATAATCCATAATAATTAATAAATTATTAGTTTAAATATTATTATAATGATTATTATAATCAATTAAATATTATTATAATCTTTTTAGAATAAGTATGGTTATTAAGATTATTATCTTTTACTAATGACCATAAATTAAATATACTTATGAAATCCCCAAGCCTAAAAGGAATGAGAGTCTTTATAAATGAAGACCTCATTCGAGAAGACCAAGTTGAACTTAGGAAAGAAGTAAAAAAGGTCAAAGAGGAAAGAAAAGAGGGGAAATGGGCAATCATTAGGAATAGAAAATCCATTATTAGAGATAGAGTCCCAAACATGAATGATAAATAGGGAATGGGATCACTTGGATCCTCTTCTGGAATTGCCGTGGCTATCTATGGTGTAAGGGTCCCATGTTAAGTTGGATCGTGAGTGATATTGATCTTATTCTTTTAGTTGAAACTTGGGAGCATGATGATTCTAGGATACCTCACCTTGATGGGTTCACTCTTTAGTCTGCCTAGAATAAGATATCCTCTAGGAGAGGTTTTGGAAATATAGCTTGTTATATTAGGAAAATTGTTTCCTCTCACATCCAACTTCATTAAACAAACCCCTTCAGTCAATACATTTGGCTTGAGATCTCTGACTCTGCAGCTAATAGGATCTTCCTTGCAATCTATTATTTTGCCCTTATCATCTCTACATCCTATAAGAAAAACAACTTGGATAAAATTATCATTTCAATACCTTATAAAATGACATATACAACCTAAGAAATGATGAAAATATCCTTTTTCATGGGGAATTTAATGCTCATACTACTACTAACCAAGCTAGTATGTTAAGTAACAACTCTAACCGTGACCACTTATGGCTTGATGAGGATGGTCACTTAGCTAATACATTCAAGAGAAAATCTGGAGACATAATCGAGAACTTATTCGGCACCGATGTCTTTAAACATTGTAGTTCCTAAGACCCAATCATTTGTAATGGTATTAATAAATGGTGCCTCTCCAGTTAGATTACCTATTTCCATGGGTTGGGTAGTAGTGTTGTGGATTATGTGATCTCTAACATCCATGTCCTCAACCATATTACAAACTTTGATCTTCTTAATAGGTACAAGCCTGAGTTTGACCATAGACTTTTGTCTTTATCCCTCAATCTTGTTATTCATACCACCCACATGTAGGAGAACAATGAAATAAAAAGTCACATTCACTTCTATAGAAGTAATGTCGACCTTTTCTTAAAATATTTGGAAAGGAATTTAGACTCTCTAACTTATAATAGAAACATTGATAAAATCTACTACCATTTTACTACTACCCTTTTCACCACCATTAGTAAATTGTCTAATAATATTTCGTATAATAATAATAATAATAGAACATCCAATCCTTGGTATGACAAAGACTGTAAAATTTCCAAGAAAGCAATCAAAGACACCCCTAATGGGTGCATTAAGCTCTAGAATATTAGTATATACAAAGCTCTCATTAAGAGGAAGAAGGGGTCATATATTAGTAAGAGACAAGAGAATCTTATCCACCTTTCTAAAGTCGCGCCCATAAGGTTTTGGCGAAATGTGCTTGTTTGTAAAAGTAAAGATAATCATTCTATCCCCCTATAAAATTAGGATAACTATCTTAAGCAGTTGTATTACTCTCCAGACACGATGGGCACCATCTTAAATACTCCTATTAAGGATGATATTTTTCTCTAGAAGGTGTTGAGTTTGGGATTAATAAGCTTGCTAATGAGAATGCCAGAGATATTGAAGGTTACAAAGATGAGATCTTTAAAATGGGAAAATCTGTCCTCATTCCTCATCTCCACAAGCTTCTGAATTTGGCTATAAAGCATGACATACCTAAGCTTTGGACGCAAAGCCTTACTATGGCTATCTTCAAAATGGGGACAAAAGCATTCCCTCTAACTACAGGGATGCAAAGCCTTATTATGGCTATCTTCAAACTGGGGACAAAAGCATTCCCTCTAACTACAGGACCATTGTGATTAGCCACATCCACTACTACATGTAGGGGGGTTTTAAGGCAATATTTAAGACAATACTTGAGTAAATTTCCTTAACTTAAGACAAAAAGAAACTTGTGTATTGTCTTAAATATTCTCGTTAAGCGGGTGTCTCAAAATTATTTTCTTAAAAAATTGTCTCTATAAAGACAATATAGAACACATATTATTATTGTCTCTATAAACACGGGAATTATTGTCTCTTAAGAGACAGTTTCATTTGTCTCTCTAGAGACAATTTCATTTTTCTTTGTAGAGATAGCTTCATTTTTGTCTCTTTAGAGACAATTACATTTTTGTCTTTGAGAGACAATAGCAGAGATTAAATACATATTGTCTCTATAGAGACTATATGTCAATAATTCAAACTATTGTCTCTCTAGAGACAATATAAAAATATATATAAAAATAAATAAACTAAATCATTTTAAATGTTCTTTTAATGTAGTTTCAACATTCAAAGTTCCTGAATAGTGATTTTAATTACCTTAAATCTCTGTTGTTTATCGATATGAACAGAATAATAAATAAATAAATCCATTATTTTTAAAGATAACAACAAAGTCATTTTAAATCTAAATGAAAAAATAATTCTCCAAAGCAACAGTGAAAATAATAGGGCAACACACTTATATTTGCTGAAAAAACATTCGTGTCATTTGAACATGCAGGATCCTCAGTTGGAACTTCATTTTAAGACATATTATGAGGCAAAAGAAAAATGTTCTAGATTTCTCCATCCCACAATAGGGTTTATTATCTAACGTATAAATTCAAAGCTTGAATTGCATTAAATGGTGGAAATTAAATTCATATCTAGTTGTTAAATCCACAATTTCAAGGCCCTTGTATAATTGTGTTATGAAACTAGCTCACAAAAAGATAGGAAAGAAATATAAAAGCCTTAGAATTCAGCCTCTTTGAGGGGGAAACCTCCTTTACATTACACAAATGAATAATTCTTGGATGATACAAATGACAAGACCTTCGTTCTATATATAGGAGTCTAAGGGGTTATAATACAATCAGAGCCGACATAACAATAATAATATAGGGGAACAACAATAACAATAGTGGGCTTCTATGGAGCACAATAATAACAATATGGGGACTACATGGGCACAACAATATAATAAGGGGATTGCACTAATAACAGTTGGGGTTACACTAGTAGTATAGAGACCTAACATGCCCCTCTCCTTCAAAAAGTGTTGTCCTCAATGCTTGAGTAGCTCTGGATTATTCTGTATAAAGTTACCATCCATCCATGTGGAGTCTTTAGTGGGTAAGTTCTTCCGCTTGATAATATACTCTGAAATTGATCGATTTTGTAGTTGTTGATTTCTTAGTTTTGTGATTGCTTCAGGTTCCAATATGATTTTTCCTTCCTTGTCATGTTCTAGAAATATTGTTTAAACTAGGATCTTCCGCAACTTTTGAATGAGTTCCCACCCTACTTCGTCATTCTTCCATTCATCCCTAGCTTCATTTATCAAATTTGGTTGGATAATTATAACAACCTCTAGCATTTTTGCAACCATACGTTCAATTTGACTCCTTTGGGCATATAGATATCTGTAAGGCCTTATTTTTGGAGGAACACTTCCTCGAATCAAATGAATAGCATGATCATGATCACGAATAGGTGGGAGGCCATTTGGAGTCTCAAATACCTTGGAATGATTTTCCAAGACTTTTTGGATATCTAGAGAAATAGATGATTTCGATGTGGGAACCTTTGGCGAACATAATTTTGCAATTATGCCTCTTTGTTCTTTTTTTAGAAGCTTTTTCATTCCATTAGAGCTGATTATCTTTCTTGGTTTCCCTGTGATACCCCTTAATTCAACTTCCTTTCCTTCAGAAGAAAATTTCATGAAACTTTCTTGAAAATGAAAAGCTATTGTACCCAAGGATTTTATCCATTGGACTCCTAATACAACATCAACACCATCGAATGGAATGGAAAGCATTAGGCTATTCAATACATATTCTCCCATGGATAGCTTGATATTATGGCACTTTCCAGAGCAATTTATGGTTCCTCTACTTGCAACCATCACTTGACACTCTGGTGCTGGGTATAGGAAGCAATTCAATTCCTCGACTATCTTACAATGAATAAAATTATAGTTGCTGCCTGAATCAATCAACACTATTACCTTTTTCTTCTTGATATGTCCTTCTTTATTGATAGTTTAATGAGTGGTAATTCTGGCCAATGTGTTACAAGATATGGTTGGATTCATTTGTTCTTTATCTAGGGTTTGTTCCTGGTGTATATCCTCTTCTTTTGATCTTTCTTGTTGCTTTTCATCCTCCTCTTCACAATCTATGTAAATTAATTTCTTCTCAGCAGACTTATGATATTTAGTGTATTTTCTATCACAACTGTAACAAATCCCTTTTTCTCTTTTTTCTTCCAATTGTCATGGTGTCAACCTTGTAGGTTGTGGAAGGCTAGGGACAACAACAATTCCATAGTTGTGAGTGGTAGGCTTCCTTGTTGCCATAATTTTTCTTTCCATTTTTCTTGCCAACCTGAATGCCTTCTGCAATGAATTAGGTTCCCAAAGGTGAACCTCATGTTGGATGCTATCCCTTAAAGTCCCTATGAACACATCAATCTTGTGTTCCTCTGGAATATCTTTTACCCTTATGTTCAATTTTTGGAAGTCCTCAATGTGCTCCATCATTGAACGCTTTTGTTTGAGATTTATCAATTAGCTAAAAAAGGTGTTGCTTTTTATATCGTCATAATGTGCTATCATTTCTTCCATAAAAATTTCCCAAGTAACAATTTTTTTATGAGAGCAAAGCAATCGATACCATACAAACTGATTTGCTTCCAAATATAAAGTTGCAATACGTACCTTTTGTGTGTTTTGCACATTATGGAGATCGAAAAATTGATGCATCTGTAGTATCCATATTCTGGGAATATTGCCATTAAACTTCCTCATATCGATCTTTGGAACATGGTGGGTCTTCAATCCAACATTAGAGTCTATGAAATCATGATTAAGATTTATTTTTTTCTCATCATGAGTTTCCTTTACTACCTTTTCTCCATTTGTAAACATTTCTTGTAGCAACTTTGTCAAATCTGTCTTCAACTCGTCCATTTTGCCTTCCATCTTAGCTTCCAAACCATTCATCTTAGCTTCCATGACATTCATCTTATCTTCCATGTACTTCTTTAAACCATCTAGTTTATCTTCCACATCTTTCTTTAAACCATCCATCTTAGCTTCTGTTACTTTTTGTGAGAGTGAAGTTTGTCACACTTGGTCTCGTAATTTTGATATATCATGCTTCATTTCTTCCTCTCTTTTTCACTTTGTAAGAACTTGATATTGAATCTGCCATATCTCTATAATTACGGCTCTTTATGATCTAAAATTACTTCCTATGGTAGTCCTCTGCTGCCTGTTTTCAATGCCAAGACTCTGATCAAAATTGGATTCTCCAAGGAAGAGTTATTCCCAATATCCTAAGATGACCTAATTATATAATTTTTTGGTAGAGAGAACTTGTATGACATGCCACGTGTCACTTTTTCGACCTTCATATCAAAACAATATACACAGAAATATACCATTTATCCTATTTCTGTAATTTCTGACGAAATTTCAATCTGATGCTGAGAGAGAAAGTTATGACAATTTTCCCAAGGTCACCTATTTAGAATTTAATTCAGGATTCTGCAAAAACCCTAAATTCTTTAGATTATATCTCCGAAAATATAGTGACACAAGATCTGGAATTCAGACTTGAGCTTCACCAAGACTTCGGCTCAAATGGGTTTTAATTTCAGATTTTGACCCTTCGTAGAAACAAAATTATAGCGAAAATTTTATGATGACCTATTTGAGATGAAATTATTGAGCTTGCAAAAATACTAACTTCCTTGGATCATATCTCCGAAAATATAGCGAGACAAGATATGAAATTTGGACCCGAGGTTCAAACCAATTTCTTCTCAAATGATTTTTTCTTTTTTAGCTTCTAAAACTTCGTAGCGAAAACATTATAGCGAAAATTCAAGGATGACCTGTTTGGAGCAACGAAACCCTAGAATACAAACCTCTGATACTAAATGTTATGAAACCATCTCACAAAACGATAGAAAAGAAATATAAACACCTTAGAATTTAACCTCTTCGAGGGGGAAACCTCCTTTACGTTACACAAATGAACAATTCTTTGATGTTACAAATGACAAGACCTCCTTTTTGTATATAGGAGTCTAAGGGGTCATAATATAATGAAAGCCGACATAACAATAATAAAAGGGCACAACAATAACAATAGTGGGCTTCTATGGGGACAGTAATAACAATATGGGGACTACATGGGCACAACAATATAATAAGGGGGTTGCACTACTAACAATAGGGGTTGCACCAGTAGTATAGGGACCTAATAAATTGGAATTGTCTTTCTTGGTAACAAACAATTGTAATAAGGTATATGCATTTGAATCTACAATTGATTGGAAATCTTGTATTCATGAAGGGTTTATAAGATATGGAAAATTGACACAGGTATTGGTAACATGATATAGGCCAATTCTCAATCTATTAGTGACCTACAAAGTTATCTTCTTCAATATTGGCTTTCACAATTCGAGTTGGCTCCATCTCCTGTTTGCAGCCCGAGAATTGCTACAATTGGTACCCAAATTGGTTGTGATCTAGTTCCTGAGGAAGCTCCATATCCCATGAATCTAATTGAGGGCATTTAATCGTTTCCTGGAGGCACACCAAACCACCCATCCTTCTTCCCGTTAAGAATAAAATAATAAGTTCCTGTAAGGCAAGTTTTATACCATTTCGAAGAGAGCTGCTTACTGAAATAAAATAAAATAAATGTAATGCGTACCTGAAATAGAAATGTGTACACTCTTAGCATTTCTTCATTTTCACTTGCCTTGCCTTGCCGGATTCCTTGAAGCACCCGCAAATGCAAGAGTAGAGCCATTTCTAGGCTATCATGGAAATAATATTTTTGAGATATATGTTGGGTAAGTGTCATATCTGTTCATAATGAATCCTATTTAACCTTATATATAGTACATGCGAAAAAATTGAAATTAGGATATGAGCATAGCAAATTCTAGGTTGATCTGAATCTGATAAATAAACAATGAGTTGTGTATTTATGTGAAGATTAATAAGAGAACCAAAGGAAGAGAAATTTTCTACTATTTTTTAATACATAATAATTCTATGCTAAAAAATAATATAACAAGATGGGATGCATAGCAGCTAGTGCTTCCCTTAGGCAGGGAGCGGGTGGTTGAGTGGGTTGGTAAGTTATAGTTATACTTAGTTTTTTACAGTTTTAATGCATTTAGTTTCTTACAGTTTCAATGCAGTTAGTTTCTGTTTTTGTCAGTCAGAGAGGCTACATCCAATGGCAAAAATTCTAGAAATTCATACTTTTGTGTTCCTAAAGAGACAATTATAGTTAGTTTCTTAAATTTTCAATGCAATTAGTTTATGTTTCTGTCAACCGGAAAGGCTACATCCAATGGTATAAATTCATACTTTTGTGTTCCTAAAGAGATGAAGCATAGTCCATAGTTGGTAAGCATTAAACACAAGGGTTCTGCCATTGTAGTTATAATTTCATAATTGTGTGTATATCAATATATTGAGGCAATTATTATGCAAGCCAAAATGTGTTTTGAAGTGATCAATAAAAATGGACACAATCCATCAAGGCAGAGGCTAATAATTTCCTCACAAGGATTTCAATGGTGTGAGATTAAAGAAATTCATGCCTTTTCACTGGTGTTAGATTAAATAAATTCATGTATCACCTAGGATTAGTCTAAACACTTATCTAGTGTAGCCTTTAAACTTGCAATGCAACCTTTAAACTTAGAATGCATTTACCCAACTTATTATCCAAAACTCCAACCACTACCCCACTTGCTGTAATAAAACATCCTAAGTGATGATATCATAATTGACAAAACTCACATGTATATTTGATTGGTATCAATAAAGAACTCAATGATGATATATATGCTCTAGTATCCTTGAAAGTTTCATGGACTGTAGCTGCTTATGATCCACTGAATGTACAATAAGCACGGGATGGGAATTCTTTTGGGGGATTGTCAAGGTCTTCTACACCGGGACTTGGAACATTAGGCAATGAGTCTCATGATGCAGAAGTTAGTACTACTCATGAAGAATCTTCTAGCTCTGATAAGATTACATGTGAAGTAGCTATAAATGCCTTCAATGGAAGGAAGAGAAAACAAATGCAAAAGGATAAAGAAAAGTATTTTTCTTCTCTTCGGGATGAGATAGGTTGGTTTTCTTTGCTCCAGTAGTCAATTATTTTGGAATTTATTATAAATATTTTCAATATGATTGTAATGCTTAAAACATCTTGAGAAATAAGTTATATGAGATCGATTCGTTAGATGCTTGTTCTTTCATTGTGCATTGGAGAAATATGTAAGATAAGAGTAAGGGTTTATTGGGCCCCATTAGTGCCTTCAAATAAAATTCAATTAAAAATTGGTATTGAATAATGCTTTGAGCACTAGTAGACTGCTCTGTGTTGTGGCTTATTAAGAAATCCTTGTGTATGGAAAATTTGTTTCCTTTCATTGGAGTTGCTTTTAGAGTCATATCCTAAGGGGCTACCCCCCAAAGAGCAGAATTCCTTCTTCCTAGGTGTCAGGTCTGAGGGATATATGTTCTGACAACATAGCCTTGGACTTGCAACAGTTCTCATCCCTTTGAAACTCATGCCATGTGCCAAGAATGGGAGTGTGGTGGGAAAATTGACACTCCATTGACTTCACCAGCTAACCAAATACCCATTGTTATAAAAGAAAAATAGATTCTTAACACTAGCTCCTGAATGTCCTAAAAATAAGTTCTGAACATGGATATTTTAAAATGAGTTGTGCTTTAAGAAAATGTTTTGAATACAAGAGTAACGAATGCATTCTTGTTCTCTGTAATTATGCAATGTGGGAACCCTAGTAAGATATGAAAATATATTTGAACGAAGTAGATAAAATGAATCTAGGAGATGAAAAGTGTCCAGTAGAACAAATTGCATTCATAATCCCTTGCATGATAATAGCTTGTCTACTAACAAGGGCATCTAATGCAATCACAAATAGATGCTTTCTTCTCCTGAGAAGTAGTTTCCCTGAAGAACCTAACCTATGTAGGATGAACAAATCTATCACATAAAAATAGACTCTATCATCACCATATCATTAATAAAACTATATAATCTTTGATCTTTGCATGCTTCAAGACTAAATGTTCAAGTTCTGAAGTGTTTTGATGAAGCCTTGTTTGGAATCATTCCTTATCATTACTGCACAACAAATGTCCCACTTTTGGCTGCACTATTAATGGATCAAGTGTCTACTAGGGATTCTTCCTAAACCCAAATCTCACAAATGTATCTAATGGAGCTGAGATTAGGGTTCCAGTTTTATGGGGTTTATTTTGGAATCTAGTATACTCTTGTATTAATATCTTAGAAAAATGGTTACATTCATGGTTATCAGGGGCATGTCATAGAGGAAACCATGCCTCAGAAAATTTTTAAAGCCCAACACTATGCTATCTAGGAAAGTCCAAGTGTATCTGCTATAACCTAAGAACTTTTGCAAAGCATCCCTATACTTTAGAAACGACATTACTAACAAGTTAAGGGAAAAATAAACTGAAGCCAACAAAGTTAACTAGGAGGTGGTTTGGCTAGCCTAGCTTGGCTGGAGATCACATACAAAGATTGAGTTGGAGCTTATTCCTGGGGATTCAATAGTGCTTGCAACCACAACTGAATTATCCTTAATGAAAGGGTCCCAATCCATCATCTAAAAAAGGATCCAAATGCTTCTCCTTCTAACCCCATGAGTGCTTGATTCCATATTATTCTTGGGTGTTTGGTTAGCCATGGAACACATGGCGCGGAAAATGTAAAGTTAAGACTACAAACAGAGTGCGTTAGTGTGTGTATTTTCCATTGGGCCTAGCCCAGGGACTTGAGAGGAGTGTTAATTTTGCGGATTAACCATGTCAAAGTCAGAGTAACTCATTTCAACCTAAAATTCAACATTACAAGTCAAATGATTTAGTTTCATTTGGGCTTAATGTTAAATTAGTTCTGAGCTCAAGCACGGTTTTCAAAGTTGTAGCCCTACAGAAGCAACTTTTTGTTTTGAACATTCAAATATTTGGCATATCAGAAGTACTCTAGATATTATGGGCTTCAAAGTCAAACCTTCAGAAAGAAGGATGTTGAAATTTAAGAATGAGGCGACCCTCCAGAACCTCAAAAGCTGTGTGTAATGTAAATATTTTTAGCCATATAGGTCACGGTAATATAATTATTTTATACAAACAACAAAAATATTAAAAATAAAATAATAACCAAAAAATAAACATAGTCTTAGACTTTTTACTAGAGAAACATATGTTGAATGTTTAATTGTTGTTTATCAAATTAAAACATTCAATTGTTTGATGTGACATCCTAAATACCATTATGCAAGAGAGACTATGAAGTTCACATTAAGTGAACTTGCAACGAATAGAAAAATTGGGAAAAGGTCATTATATATATGTTTCAAGAAAGCATGAAAATCAGTTAGCACTCTGCTAAAATTTCTTCCAAAGTAAAATTATCACATATATTTCAAAGTAGATGATTGGAGCATAATAAGGATTCTATAAAAACAACCAATGAGTCAATTTACAAAATCAAGGAAGGTTGTCCATTACAACACATGTTCAAAAAACAAAAAAATTAAAGATGGGGTTAGCTTATAAGTTATAACATTTCATCCACTAGCTATGACACAATCAAATTTACGAAATAAATAGCATTGGCATAAAATAGAAATTCAAAATGGAATCCTTCTAGTGGGATGAGGAAACAAATTAGAGGAAAGGGAGAAAGGGGCATGCCAATTAACCTCCCAATATTGACATTTTTGAGCTATCCATTACTTGTTGTCCACTCCTCTACTAGCCTATACACCATACAAGACCCGTATCCTACTACAAAATCAAATTTAGTTTTAGATCAGTCGTTGATTTACTTTCCCATTACTGTTACTTACAATTGAATGTTACATTATAATATAAAGTGTTGGTTAATGGTGGCACCTATGCATGTCAACTATGTAATGTATCCTGAGAGCTAATATATATATTGAATGCTTCTACTCAAAAAACTCCAGAACTAAACAAAATGGTCATAATATTAAAACTTGATACATATGTATCTTCTAGATTTAAAAGAATATCATTTATTTTTCATTTAAGCACGTGATATATGAAAGGTTGCTTCTATGACTCTTATATTTGCTTCTAAATAGCATTGTTGTCTTGAAAATGTTTTATCTTAGAGATCATAATAAAAAACAAATGTTGGTCAAGCTACCTCAATGAGGGTCAAACCAAAGGGTTCCACCAGGGCCAGATTAATAAAAACACACTGCATACATCGAGTATGATCAATGATTCTTACTTGTTCATAGATGATGTAACCCTTATCTACTAGTTATAACATCATACATCAATTATACTTATGGTACTTTCTCTAAGTAATCACCAGCTATAAGCAGTTAAAGCAAGCACATCTTTAGGTATATAAGTAATAGTTGCAAAGGAAAGATAAAAAAGCATAACCAGTACCATAAAAATATTTCCTTTCTCCTTTCATGAGCACTTGTTGGCTTTGTACCTACACCAGGATTTATTTCATTCCTTTCATGAAGCCCTTGGTGATTGATGTAAAGATGTTCCAGATCGTGAGCGATACCCAACCAACTCTACAACAATAAGAATTAGCTGAAAGTTAAGGTCCAAAAATTCAATAAAGTGCTTCAGAAAAATAAAAATAAAAAGAAATCCATGGACCATGTGGGCCCTCCCATGAGTGCCACATGCCTCACCTCCTTCTCCATAACATAGCATGTAGGGCGTAAACCACGTCACTTAACATTGTATAATTGTAATATTTCTGCTAATATGTCAATACAGGAGGCAGAAGGATAATCCATCTACCGACTACAGGTGCACCAGTTTCAACATTATCATCTTCTGGTATTTTATAACAATAGGTTTTCCTATTCAAACATATCAAATATGCATGATATGAAAACTCAACTGTGTCTGATTGTACCGCTATATTTATAACATTGTTCCAAGAAATGAAAGAAAATATGAAGAAAAAGAAACTAGAATAAAGTCGATAAGACCCTCATATATGTTCACACCTATTAATGTACTTGATTACAAGTTCTCATTGGTGTGCAGAATTGCAAACCATGGGATATCTGATTTTGGAGGATAAAATGGATATATAAGCCATAAATTATTTCATTTACATGGTCATGAAAATCACATAGAAAGGTTTCCAAAAAAATGGACCAGAAAAAGTTGACATCCACCATTTCGAAGCTAGATTCTTACTAGAATGATGAATGAGACATTTTTCATTACTTCTTAGGATGTTATGATCATTAATTAAATTTAAGTGTTCATAGATTTAGACAAAAGAAAAGTTGACAGGCATCATTTTGAAGCTAAATTGTTACTAGAATGATGATTAATGCATTGTCATGACCACTTATAATGTTATTGTCATAAATTAATTTTAAAGGCTTAGTATAATAACTGTGACATAATTATAGGATTGGGTGTTTTGTTCTAATTGAAGCCTAATGGAAGTTGAGAAATTTGAATGTTAAGGGAAAAATAAATATATGGACTTGTTTCTACATAGTTGTCTATGAGATGGATCTATGCACTACCAAAAAATGATGTGTGATTTGGCAACAAACAAATTAGAGCCAACAAAAAGTGAAATTTTTACAATAATCCAGAGACTAACCATGCCTTATTGACTAAAAATGGAAAGTCCAAAAGAAAGAAGATAAATAAAATTAAAAGACAATAAAATACCTCCTTGGGGCTTGTTTCTCTCTTAAGAAGACTCCTTTAACACATGGATTTGTTATCCAAGAGAAATTTACGCTTTTTCAAAGAAGAGAGGGCTTGTTTTCTACTCTAAAATTAAATCTATCGTACATGATAGAATATGTTGCAACAAATAAGAAACAAACAAACAGAGTAACCACAGACACAACTAACCTGAACAGGATTAAATCGGCTGAACATGACAACTAATGCTAAAGATGCTCCCATTTTTTATAATTATAAAACCCTATGTGCATAACGATTACCACTCGTGAGTGTACAAAATATTATAAGTTAAGAAAATCTATAAGCCACAATGTAGACATCTTGCAACTACATAAAACCACTAAAATTTTGATGATGAGCTATAATGTGTCTTCTCATGTAGTTTTTAAGAAATGATAACTCACAATAAATATAATCCAAAACATTTTTCTTTTGTAACGTAGGATGTGGAACATCACAATGTAACATGGGAGAAACGACTTACCTGCGATGTTGATGAAGAGTACTTGGACATGGCAGAACACACACTAAACAAATTTCTTCCTTACCAATCTTCACCACAAATTTTCACCATGTCCACTCCTCCAATTTCCTATGCTCTAGTGTTTGGAGGCCTCCCATCTCTTCATCTGACAATCATATAAATTTAAGTGTTCATAGATTTGGACAAAATAAAAGTTGACAGGCTTCATTTTGAAGCTAAGTTGTTACTAGAATGATAATTAAGGCATTTCCATGACCACTTTGAATGTTATTTTCATAAATTAATTTTAAAGGCTTAGTATAATAATTGTGACATAATTATAGGATTGGGTGTTGGGTTCTAATTGAATCCTAATGGAAGTTGAGAAATTTGAATGTTAAGTGACAAAGAAATATATGGACTTGTTTCTACATAGTTGTCTATGTGATGGATCTATGTATTACTAAAACATGATGTGTGATATAGAAAAAGATGGATTAGACCCAACAACAAGGGAAATTTTTACGATACTCCAGAGACTAACCATGCCTTGTTGTCTAAAAATGAAAAGCCCAAAAGAAAGAAGATAAATAAAATTAAAAGACAATAAAATACCTCTTTGGGGCTTGTTTCTCTTTTAAGAAGACTCTTTTAACACTTGGATGTTTTATCCAAATGATTTTGACACTTTTTCAAAGAAGAGAGGGCTTATTTTCTACTCTAAAAATATATCTATTGTACATGACATAATATATTGCTACAGAATAAGAAACAAAGAAACAGAGTAACCACAGACACAACTGACATTAATAGGATTAAATTGGCCGAGCATGAAAACTAATTCTGATGATGCTTCCCTTTTGTATAGTGATAAAACGCTGTGTGTAGAACAATTACCATTGGTAAGTGTACGAAAATTTTTAAGTAAAGAAAATCTATAAGCCACAATGTATACACCTTGCAACTACTTAAACCCACCAAAATTTTGATAATGAGATATGACTTTTGTTCTCATATAGTTTTTAAGAAATGATAACTCACAATAAATATAATCCAGAACATTTTTCTTTTGTAACGTATGACGTGGAACAACACAATGTAACATGGGAGAAATGACTTACCTACGATGTTGTTGAAGAGTACTTCGAAGTGGAAGAACACACCTTAAAAAACTTTCTTCCTTACCAATCTTCACAACAAATGTTCAGCATGTCCACTCCTCCAATTTCCTATGCTTCGGCGTATGGAGGCCTCTCATCTCCTCATCTACCAATCATATAAATTTAAGTGTTCACATATTTGGAAAAAAGAAAAGTTGACAGACACCATTTTGAAGCTAAATTGTTACTAGAATGATGATTAAGGCATTGTCATGACCACTTGGAATGTTATTGTCATAAATTAATTTTAAAGGCTTAGTATAATAATTTTGACATAATTATAGCATTGGGTTTTGGGTTCTAATTGAAGCCTAATGGAAGTTGAGAAATTTGAGTGTTAAGGGATAGAGAAATATATGGACTTGTTTCTACATAGTTGTCTATGAGATGGATCTATGCGCTACCCAAAAATGATGTGTGATTTGGCAACATACGATTAGAGCCAACAACAAGGGAAATGTTTACAATACTCCAGAGTCTAACCATGCCTTGTTGACTGAAAACAAAAATTACAAAAGAAATAAGATAAATAAAATTGAAAGACAACAAAATACCTCCTTGGGGCTTGTTTCTCTTTTAACACTTGGATTTGTTATCAAAATGATTTTGATGCTTTTGCAATGAAGAGAGGGCTTGTTTTCTACTCTAAAATTAAATCTAGCGTACATGACAAAATATGTTGTAACAAAATAAGAAACAAAGAAACAGAGTAACCACATACGCAACTGGCTTGAACAAGATTAATTCGGCTAAACGTGACAACTAATACTAACAATGCTCCATTCTGTATAATGATAAAACCCTCTGTGTGGAATGATTGCCATTGGTGAGTGTACAAAAATTTTTAAGTTAAACAAATATATAACCCACAATGAAGACACCTTGCAACTACTTAAACCCACTAAAATTTTGATAATGAGCTATAATGTTTCTTCTCATATAGTTTTTAAGAAATGATAACTCACAGTAAATATAATGCGGAACATTTTTATTTTGTAATGTATGATGTGGAACAACACAATGTAACGTGGGAGAAATGACTTACGTGTGATGCTACTGAAAAGTACCTGGACATGGAAGAACACACCTTAAACAACTTTCTTCCTTACCAATGTTCACCACAAATGTTTACCATGTACACTCCAATTTCCTACGCTCTGTGTTTCGAGGCCTCCCATCTTGATCTCTTCATCTTCTAATCATATAAATTTAAGTGTTTAGATATTTGGACAAAATAAAAGTTGACATGCATCATTTTGAAGCTAAATTGTTACTAGAATTATGATTAAGGCATTGTCATGACCACTTAGAATGTTATTGTCATAAATTAATTTTAAAGGCTTAGTATAATAATTGTGGCATAATTGTTAGATTGGGTGTTGGGTTCTAATTGAAGCCTAATGGAAGTTGAGAAATTTGAATGTGAAGGGATAGAGAACCATATGGACATGTTTCTACATAGTTGTTTATGAGATGGATATCCTATAAATTGCTAGAGCCTAAAAAAATAGAGAATACATCAAAATTACCTGAAGTGCTTCATATTTTACCCTCCATAAATCGAGGTGATTTCTTAGAGGATCCCATGATGGTAACATTCTCTGTATGAACCAAAGGATATCAAGAATGAAAAAAATTTCCCAAAGGGATAGAAGCTCAGTGGATCCATTGAACTCTAAAATGAAAAAAAAAAACCAGAGAAAACCCTAGTAGCCAGAGAAGGAGATACAAATTATAGCCAAGGATATATAAAGCATGTAAGTGAATGAATGCTACTGAAAACAACCAAGAAATAATTACAATGAAGAAAGAAAAACAATAACAAATAGTGCATTACCTGAAAATATAAGGTCTCGATGAGTTGTACCGATTGACCCCATGAATGCCACTTATGCAAAGGTTTCAGAAAAAAGGGCATGCTTGTGGCTTTTTTTCTTGTAGCAGTGAAACTCAAAAATCACTTTAATAAGTAATATTGCTAATGAAGGTTGTAGAAGTAGTAAAAAAAGGAAATAATAAAAAAAATGAATCCCTCCCTAACATGATAGTTGGGCTATCCCTTGGAAACAGAAACATAAAGAATTTAATTAGAATCGCTACCTAACATGATGGTTGTGATTGCTCTTGGAAACAAAAACACAACAACAAGAACTAAATTCAAAATAGGTATGATCTAAAACATAATTCTCGACAAAAAAAATCTTCAATTATGAACTACCATAAGTGTACAAAGTCATATAGTCCAGAAGATTGTTGTAGGAGTGCCATTGAAGGAAACTATTGCTAACCCAAAGTCACAATATATTCAATTCATCATGTAAAGTCAAGGCATTGTTTTTTTGTGACACTCACATAAAAATAGTGTTGTAGGAAAACAAAGTACCTTCAAAAAACAAAGTACCTTCAAAATTTGTTTTGTTCCACAAAGTTCAAATACAAAGTATCTTGAAAATTTGTTTTGTTGCACATAGAATTAGTTTATGTTTGGACCCTCACAACCTAGTGCACTCCTGAGAAGCTAGAGCGATGCACATTCAAGTTATTAAAATTTAACAGATATCAATCGTTTTTTTCCTCTTTTTGTGAGGCGCTACATTTATTGTGGGTGTGAAAACCTCATCACATTCAACACACACCTCATTATTTATGTCTCCCATTTGTTGAAATTCAACAATGGTTTCCTGCCAAGGTTCAGGAATGAAAATTGAATGATTGTGTGCAACAAACGAATCATCATGTGCTTGTATCTCCTCCCCATGCTCACTTCCAGATGTTTCACCTGATTCCTATACACAACACACTTTAACTTATTAGAATAACATTATACCTCCAATTGATTTATTGCATTATTCAAAAAATATTATAAATAACTAACCTCAGGTTCATAACCAGTAATTAATTTTTCTCCTCGATCTATCATGTGTTGTCGAAGACTTTGGGAACCATGTAATAAAGCATATTTTAAGTCTTCCTCTAAATCTTGATTTTGAAACTCGTGAACCTACATTAATAAAGATAATCATATTTATAAGGTAAAAATAACTAATAAGATACAATTAACTCAATGTGACCATGGTTATTTTTCCTAAAGTAGAAAAAATAATAGATGGAAATATCACTTACCATGCCACCGCGAATACTATTATATCTACCAGAGCCTAATTTGTGAGATCCAATTTTTGACACCCTAGCTTGGGTTGCTTTTGTTGTATCTCGGAGGAATCTCTTAGCTCCTCCTTGTGCCAATGGTCTATAGTTTGGATTTTTGTGGACTTTCCTCTTAAACATGGCATCTTTCATAAGTTCATTCCAGGTTACTTGGTTAGTGATCCAAGATGGACGTGGATACATCAAGTTTTTTGTCAACTTTGACCTTAAATTGGACCTTCTTGAGTGAACGTATTTACTTGCAATCTCTAAATTAAGTTCCTTATCAAATCTAGGATTACCAAATGTTATTAGAACATCTTTAAATAGTTCTTATTATTTGGCATTGGTTTTCTTCCTCCAATCCATTTGGATGGTACTGCCAAATAATTATTTTGCACGGCGAAAAATAAAGTGATAAAATTTCAACCCCATTTCATCCTTCAAGACATTTCCTTCGGAAGTGAGCAATATTGTAACTTCTTGCATTCCTTTTGTTTTCATCGATTATATTGTTGTAGTCTTGGGGGTTGAGGTAGATGCGCTTATAGGTACATTAGTCACTTTGTCACTCACTTCCTGCATTTACAATGAATTTCTGCAACTGCTAAGAACCCAACCAAAATATGAAACTATTTTTCATTTCTAAAATAATTATCCTAAACATAACAAATGAAATTATAAACAAATAAAATAATTTTACTTGTTGATCTGAGTTAGGATCTACACTCTCCAACAATGGCATTTCCAATAAACTAATTTTTTCAATTATTTCTTGTATGATTTGAACATTTTTATGAATAGATGGTAGGAGATTTAACATTCTCGTTTGTGAGTCTATAAGACTCCTCAAAGAAACTATTTCTGGTACTAGTGGGAGAATTCTCACTGAACCCAATTTGATGTAAAGGGCATGTTATGGCGTTTTGGTCTAGGTGTAGAGGGCATAATATGACCCTCTATACCAATATATTGTATACTTGTTGGAGTCACCCTAGAAACATCCAGTAAGGCACAAATATAAATAATAAGATGGAATAATAGATGAATAATGTTGAAATATGTAACTAGGTTTGGTCTTCATAATGACATATGTAATCACAATTTTCTGTAATTTATGTAAAAAAAGGAAGAATAAGATTATTTTTGTTATGCTTGAGGCATGGATTTCATGCTCAAGGAATTGTATTTTAGATAAAGCTCCCATTGTGAGTTCTTAGGATTGGTCATTGAGTCATTTTCATAAAGACCCATTTGGGCATGTTACATATTGCACAAAAGATTTTTGTTTGAGTCAAATAGAGTCAAATGACCCTCCAGGACCAAGTCGAAATTTTCCATAAGCAACAATACTATAACTTAATGGAACGCATGAAGAATCAAGTCCCATTATAGAACGACAATATCTCTGAAGACTCATTAAAATAAGGTCATGAGGATGGCAAATGATCAATGACATGTACAGTATCGTTGCAAAGAATCATGGCAACCAAAATAATAAGCACTACAGATAGGTGTCCATGATGTATGTATAATAATTTCCTTTCTAAATGTCGATCATAAGATGTAGTAGGGTTGAATTTATGGGTTTATATTTTAAGAAAACCCTAGTATTTAGAAACTGAATATTAAGTTATTTGTTCCCTATGATTTCATTTCTAGGGCATGTGATAAAATCTAGAATGACATAAAGGGAAAAGAGTATGATCTAAGATTTGAATTTAAGAAACCCTAAAATGACCTCTTGATTACATAAAACCATAGAAAAGTAACTTTACGTCATGTTTTGGTATAATATATTGCTTGGGTTACTTGCTAAAATAGTATTGCAGGTACAAGAAGTAAAAAATGTATGGGGTGATCCATTGAAAGGCATGATGAAAGAAGGGAACTATACAAACCCTTAGACACTATTCATAATATATATTAATAGTAAGGAAAAAGTAAAATATGAAAGACCTTTTGCATGGTTGAATGCATCTTGGTAAGAAGGTGTCATGGAAAGCATACAAATTGGAGAAGGAGCTCATAGCTGAAGTAAAAGTCTAGATAATGGTAGCAGTCATCATAGGACAATGTAGCTCTTGGTAACCTCATAAATCATGTAGTTGTTGTGCGGAAACTTTATTAAATATATGCCCTAGATTTCTCAACAAATAACATAATCAAACTCACACAAATAGATGGTTGAATCTTACATTTTGCATAACATTGGATATATATGGGGGCATTAATGATCCCTGCATGCCAACATTTGGTGTATCAAGGGGCATAAATGAATCCTGCATGCCAAAAAAATGCACACTTAGAAAAAGCACAAATATTAATAAATAGATATAGTTAAATAAGTTAATTGAATGCACAAAAATATTGATCTGAATTACCTTAGATGTGTTAAAAGGTGTTATAGGGGTTGGAACAACTTTAGAGATTGTCTGATTTCCACAAACATAAATTAGCATAATATAATAAGGAACATAAGATAATTGAACCTATAAAAGACAATATTTAATCTTATCTCATGCATCATGATAGGAACGTCTTGCCCTTTTGAATTTGTTAACATTTCCATAAAAGTGGTTAATATCATTGAATCCCGCATAGTAGAATCAGGAACACCCATGGGCACATTCTCAAAAAAACACATAATAACATAAAAATAAGAAAACCTTGATAAAAAAATTGATAAGAAAATAGAATCGTAACACCAAATATATATGTATTTCAATTAAAACCTTAAACATTCAAATTAATTTACATTCATTACAATTAAAAACTCAATACTTAACTTGTAAAGAAAATTGTATTGTAGTGAATACTTACAACTATCTTAAAGTAAACATAGTGATCAAAAATGTCATCCTCACAAGTAAAAAATTAAACATTCAAATTATTTAATGTTCATTACAATTAAAAACTCAATGATTAACTTGTAAAGAAAAATTATATTGTAGTGAATCCTTAAAACTATCTTAAAGTAAACGTAGTGGTAAAAAATGTCATCCTCGCATCAAATATCCTCATCTGATGGCATATATACCCCATCATTAATAGAGCCTAAATCCACAATTAAATTAACACCATGATTTTCATAGTCTTCATCACCTTCAACTATAGGTAAATTAAAACCAACGAATTCATCATCTTCGTGGCTTTGATGCCCATGTGGTTGCTCACGTCCTTTAGACACTTCAGTAACCTAGTCTTGGTCTTTGCCTTGGTCGTATGCATCATTGACAATCAATTCTTCATCATCTCCATCTTGGCCATCTATGTCTTCAGGGGGAACTTCTGAATCTTCAAGTAAATCATGGTCCTCTACATATTGAAGAGATGTTACTCTTCATCCTCTTGGATCATAATCAATCACAAATGACCAACCATCTTGTTCTAAATTTGGAATGAGAAAATTTTGGTCACATTCACTTGGAAACACATAAGGTTCAGAAGTGGCTTCAAACCTAGATGTTTTGATCATATGGAATCCATTATTATGGAGCAAGCTATTTTTTTCTTCTCCCACTTCGATAATATTGTACCATTCAACACTATAAATAACTTTCTTGAAAGACATAAAATCAAGCTCTATAATTTCCTCCAACACTCCATAGTAGTGAAGTGTTCATGTGATTGGTTGTCTATCATTTGCATGTGAACGACATTCCACCTCAAATGATGCTAAAACTCCATAATCATAAGTTTTTCCCTGTTCATCAACTTTTATGATGTGAAAATGATGACCAAAATTCGACATTCATTTGTAATATCTTAGCTAAATTCATATAAATATCAACTAATTAGATTCAACGATATGAGATCTAACAAAAAATTTATTAAATATATGCAATATATTAATACATATGACCTCCCCATTTATAGACCCTTTAATGAAATTCAATTGTTGTCATGTTACTCTATCATTCCCTTTTGTTTCCTCGTGTTCAATATTAGTCTTTAGCCAATTCCACGAGCATATCTCTGGCCACATTCTTTTATGGCTTGCAGACAATCCTTGAGTAGAGTTTTCACCATGTCTATTATATATATCATCCCATGCATTTTCATATTCTAATTTCTTTTTTCTAGGGTACCTCCATCCATTCCAACATAAAGTCAGAATAGTATGCAACATACAAATGTAATGCCTCCCACTCCTTAGCATCTACAATGAAAAAATTATTTATTCAATGAATTAATAATTATTTAAAGCCATGTAATATATAATTTAAGATAAAAATAACTCCTAACATTTTTTTATATCTTTTATCCTACTTTAAGTCCCTTCACCCTCTATTTTTTCTCCTTCAAATGATTGAGATTGGGTATAATTCCATAATTGTGTAGCTTCAAGATGTAATTGAGGTAAGTACTCACTCAAATGAACCATTTCCTAGAAAACCATGTACTCCTCAACTATGGACCCTTCTGGTCAAGCCTTTTGCCTCACAAATTATTTTAAGACCTTCATATATCTCTCCATGAGCCACATTGTTCGAATATGAATAGGACCACACTGTTCAATCTCTTCTACTAGGTGTACAAGGTAGTGCTCTTGAGAATTAAAGAAGATTGGAGGGAAGAAAATTTGAATATCACACATTAAAAATGAAACATTCCTCTTCCAATACTTCAAGTCATCTTGATATATCTCTTTAGATGAGAACCACCTACAAGTATTACCATGTATTACAATAAATAATTGTTATTTCTTGTAAACGAAAAGTAGAAACTCTTGTAAAGGCATAACCAATGATGCACTTCAAATGATAAGAGTAATGGAAGAGTATGCATGATGGATTGAAAAATACCTCAGATATTTACATAATTTGTAGATAGTCAAAGTGACATTGTGGTCAAAAGTACTTGGTATTTCTATATACAACACATATTGCATGGTCATTAACAAGTAACCATGTTCAAATATGCATGAAATGATTTTATCACTATACTAGCATGACTATTAACAAATAACCATGTTCAAATATCCATGAACTGATATTATCACTAGGATATACAATTTTCTAATTAAGTTTCCAACAAATATAACATGTGACAACGTTACCTTTATCCAATTGTTCCAATCATGTGTTTTTAGGCCTGAGAACTCTGAAACATCTCTTGTGAATAAGTTTTTTAATGTCCCACCAAAGCCAGAAGGAAATCTTATGCTTTTCATAGTGGAAATGATGTTTTCTTTCTCATTGGATGTAAATTTCCATGGAGAATGAACATATGAGTTCTCTTCGTACAACCACATGTTCGACATGATATTGGCAACTCGAAGGTCCTTTCTTAACTTTATTTGTGCTTAACGGTTATTTCCATTTAGATGTTTCCACAAGAACTCTTCCGCATTTTTCTTGATGTGCATAGTATCAAATAGGTTGGCTATTAGAAAGCTCCCATAATATTCTAATTTGCAGAAAATAGAGAATCTTTTCATTCCTAGGGGAAAACCTGTCACTTCTTTTTTGTCATACATCACTTTCCACCTAGAAGGGTTTATCTTTATTGGCTTCCTCATTTTCACTTCTTTCCATTGAACTTATGTTTATCACGCACTTGAAGTCAATGATTTTGTGGTAAGAATTGTCGATACTCATCATAGAAATTTTATTGAGATCCCTTGACTTCCTATGTAACAATTTTGGCCCACATGATGGAAAACCATGTTTCCCCTTTGTTTGTAGTCCTAAAATAAGATTGGAATTCATATTCAGTAAATGCTAAAATGAACACAATCATTATCAATGTAATTTATATTATATTACCACAACAAATAGAGAGCCCTGAGGCATCATGAATTGTCCACATAAAAATCACATGAAATATGAAGTTTCTATCATTGATATCTCTTGATAAATCAAAGATATTTACACCATCCTATAATTCACGAAGCTCATCAATGAGGGGCTCCATGTATACATCCATACCCTTTACCTGATATTTCCCTAAGTAAACAAATATTTCTTTATTAGGATTAATTGAATTGAAATATTTTTATATAATCTTCAAGAGAGAATTGCAATCATATTTTCTAGTACCTGGTATGGTAAGAGTTAACATTGCATGTTCCTTTTTCATTTCCATCCAAGGGGGAAGATTGTGTTATGAAACCAGCTCAAGAAAAAGATAGAAAAGATAGATCAATGCCTTAAAATTCAGCCTCTTCGAGGGGGAAACCTCCTTTACATTACATAAATGAACAATTCTTCGATGATACAAATGAAAATATCTCCTTTCTATATATAGGAGTCTAAGGGGTCATAACATAATTAGAGCCGACATAACAATAATAATGTAGGGGCACAATAATAACAATAGTGGGCTTCTATGGGGCACAAGAGTAACAATATGGGCACTACATGGGTACATCAATATAATAAGTGGGTTGTACTAATAACAATAAGGGGTTACACTAGTAGTAAAGGGGCCTAACAAGCCCCTCTCCTTCAAAAAGCATTGTCCTCAACGCTTGAGTAGTTCTTGATGCTTCTGTATAAAATTCTTGTCCTCCCATGTGGAATCTTCAGCAGGTAAGTTCTTCCACTTGATGAGATACTCTGAAATTGATCGATTTCGTAGCTATCAAGTTCCTGTTTCTGTGACTGCTCTAGGTTCCAATATGATTTTCCTTTCTCTTCAATTTCTGGCAATATTGTTTGAATTGGGATCTTTTGCAACTTTTGAATAAGTGGCTATACTTCTTTGTCCTTCTTCCATTCATCCCTTGCTTCGTTTATCCAATCTGGTTGGATAATAGAAATAGCACAAAACAATGCTTCCACATCCTCATCGTTGAAGAGTCTTCCCATTCGGTAAGGTCGCCATTTTTTATGTGCATGTAGTATTGCCAACATTTCCTTCTCATAAATAGCTTGCTTGAGATGTAGCAGTAAAAATACCCAATCACCTACATCAAAACATTTTTCACTACAATGTTGATCTACCTATTGTTTTGTTTGATTTTGCACCAAAGTGGCGTTATCCTTTAAAAGTTGGAGAACTTGTTGTTGATGCTCGATGTGATCTTTCACTGCTTGAACCTTTTTCTTCTTGATATGTCCTTCTATCTCTAGAGTTTGAGGAGTGATAATTTCGACCAATGAATTACAAGATATGGTTGGATTCATTTCTTCTTTCTCGATGTGATCTTTCACTTCTTGCACCTTTTTATTCTTGAGATGTCCTTCTATCTTGAGAGTTTGGGGAGTGGTAATTCTTGCCAATTCTTTACAAGATATCATCTGATTAATTTCTTCTTTATTCGGGGTGGGGTCCTTGTGTATATCTTCTTCTTTTGATGTTTCTTGATCCTTTTCTTCCTCCTCTTCATATTCTATGTAAAATAATTTCTTCTCAGCACACTTATGACCTTTAGTGCATTTGCTATCACAATTGTAACAAAGCCCTTTTTATATTTTTTCTTCCAATTGTTGTGGTGTAACCCTTGTAGGTTGTGGAAGGCTAGGAGAAACAAGACTTCCATCTTTATAGTTGTGAGGGGTATGCTTCCTGGTTTCCATAATTTTGCTTTCCACTATATCACAAATCCCTTTTACTCTTTCCAATTGTTTTGGTGTTGCTCTTTGTATCCTCGTAATGTGCTATCATTTCCTCCGTGAAAATTGACCACGTAACAAGTTGTTTACGAGAACAAAGCCCTTCATACCATAAAAATTGATCTGGTTCTAAATATGAAGATGCAATACATACCTTTTGTAACAGTGTTACACCATGTAGATCAAAATATTGCTCCATCTGAAGTATCCAATTTACTAGATCCCTGCCATCAAACTTTCTCATCTTGATTTTTCTTGATTTTAGGAGCCCGATCTTGAAACGACTGTAACTCTGTACTTTTGAATCTTTAATTTCTGAAATTGTGACCTGTAGTAGCCCTCTGTGTCCTCTTTCGAATGCCACTAGTTTGATCCAAATTGGATTCTCCAAGAAAGAGTTATGCACAATCTCCCAAGATGACCTGATTATAGACCTTTCCAGAAGAGCGAACTTGTATGATGTGCCACATGTCACTGTTTCGACCTTTGGCTCTAAAAAATATATACAAGAAACTATAGTCCGTCATCTTTCTGTACCTTCTTATGAAATTTCAATCTGATGCTCAGAGAGAAAGTTATGACGATTTTCCCCAGGTCACCTGTTTGGAATGTAATTCAGGAGTCTGCAAAAAGACCAAGTTCCTCAGATCATATCTCTGCAAATTTAGCACAAAAAGATCTGAAATTTGGACCCAAGATTCGGCGGGAATTCTTCTCAAATGGGTTTTTTCTTAGCTTCTGAGACGTCGCAGAAAAGAATTTATAGCGAAAATGCCACGATGACCTATTTGGAGTAGCGAAACCCTAGAATCCAAAGCTCTGATACCAAATGTTATGAAACCAGCTCAAGAAGAAGATAGAAAAGATAGATCAATGCCTTAAAATTTAGCCTCTTTGAGGGGGCAACCTCCTTTACATTACATAAATGAACAATTCTTTGATGATACAAATGAAAATACCTCCTTTCTATATATAGGAGTCTAAGCGGTCATAACACAATTAGAGCTGACATAACAATAATAATGTAGGGGCACAATAATAATAATAGTGGCCTTTTATGGGGCACAAGAGTAACAATATGGGCACTACATGGGTACATCAATATAATAAGTGGGTTGTACTAATAACAATAAGGGGTTACACTAGTAGTATAGGGGCCTAACAGATTGTTGTTTATAATTAATACTGGCCAAAAAAAATATGTTGTTCTAAGGTCTCCAAAAGGATTGACGCCATATATTGCTAAAGAAATTCTTGCATTCCTTCGCTCATTTCTTAAATGTGGCCATTTTACCACAATCTCTTTCCAATATTTACTATCCGTAACCATACGCATGAAACCATCTTGTCTCCTCCCTTATGCTTCATAATACATATTTTTTTCCAACTTCTTTCATTTGAACATTCTCTCAAACCTTGGCTTTAGTGGAATGTGTCATAGTACTTTATAAGGAACCTTATTGGATAATTGATCTTGACGATACCTATTGGTGTGACACATTGGGCACTGTTTTAAATTTGCATTATCTCCATAGTACAACATATGGTCATTTGGACATGCATCATATCTTTTTTACTCCATTCCAATATCTTTCATTATTGAAGATACTTCTCTATGAGAATGAGGTAACTTATTGTCCTTTGGAAGTATTTTGTTTTCCAAAAGTCTGCATAGTGCAACAAATGATTTTTATAAGTATACACAATATTCAAAACTTTTAAGACATCTAGAGCATTAATTTATAGAAATATCAATCCACCGTTAATATATCAGTAAAGCATGTCTTTGTCAATCCATGTGTAACCTTCAAGTTAAACAACAACATAAGTGTCACCAATATAGAAGATTCAACATTTGCATAAAGAGATTTCCTAGCCAACTGAGCTAGGGGTGAATCAAGAACTTTTTCAAAAGATGTGTAGAAGTCTTGGATAAATTCATTGACACTAGCCTCATTTATCTACGAAGTGGCTTCATCCATAAATGTGTCTTGTCCTTCATCTTGAGAGTCATTATTATCAATATCATCTGTTGGTTCTTCATGAATATTGGGAACTGGAAACGACTTTTCATAAATAAAAAATCAAATGAAATGATAAATAATAATGTATTAAATAATGTGCATATTTATTTATTATAAGAATAACAATTTGTTGATTATAGTGCATCTATTCTATATAAACTCCATGGTCCAATCTATGGATACCAAAAAGCATTCACTTATTTAGTTTCCTATTTTGGTACATTTTGCAACTGCAATATATCATTTCATTAAAGTATTCATTTGTATCTAGAGTATGTCTTGTTTCCCATTCATATGAATATTCAAATGCTGATGTTCTATTTCCCTGAATGCACCATGTTTTTTCAGCAATAAGACTGCAATTTTAACTTGAATATTACTTCTTTTTCAAGAGATCATGACCAATGAATAAACCTAAGGAGTGAATCTATGAATATGTAGTTTTTCAATGTATTTTCTGGCTCTTTGATCACTTGGTTGTTCGTAATTTTGTTTTTTTGTTGTTTCAAAGTAGTGTTCAGTGCTTTTGTAGGAATTAGATATGAAAAAAATGGAAATCTATGTTGAAAACCCTGAACAAAATTTTACCAATTTGTTGAGTGAGCATTGAAGATCGGTCCAACACTTTGAGGCCAGCCTATTAGTGTGTTCCAACAAGCCTGGAATGGTCACAACCAAACTTTTGAAGTATCATTTTAGACTTATTTCTAAAAATAAATCCAACTTCTAACTAAATCAACAACATAAATACTACAAATACCAAAAGCAACATAAATACCTTGTCTGCCATTTTTTATAGAACAACGTAATAGAAATCTGCAAAGAAAATTTTGTCAACACTAGTTAGGATCATTACATAAATAAATTTTGAAATATATGACAACGTGTAAAACCATAAAATTATTCTAAAATATGTTTGTTTAAACTTTTATGCGTGTAATTTCATTGAGGCAGTTCTGTGATTGAAGTAATTTTTCCATTTGTCTGAATGCCATACTTGACCTAGGTGCCTTACCTCCTTGCTTTTCCCCATATAGTAGGATACAAACATTTACTGTTGTCATAAGACTGTATAAACCTTACAATCAAGGTTTGACAGAGTTTGATAAACTTACACCATTCTGTTTTTTATTATGATTTTTTCTCTAAATAGGACTGTATAAGACATAGAATCAAGGTTTGACAACTCAGTTATTGTGGCCATATCTTGGAAATTATCAGAAAAGATATAAAAGAAACAAATATGATAATTCAAAAATAGAAAGAAGATTTATGATAAGTCAAACATAGAAAGAATATTTGTTAATGAAGAAACTGAAGGCCAAGAAGAATGTGCCTAGAATTGCTGAAAGTGAAGGCCAAGAAGAATGTTTTTAGAATTTCTCGTAATGGAGATGTGCCCTTCGCAAATGCTAATGTCACCCTTGCAAGCATGGATTTGGGTTGCAAGCCCAACATAGATCTCCAAACAGGCCAGAAGAAGTTTTTGAAATGGTACTTGAGCTATTACGATGTACCTGGTTTGATGTATTGATGAAAAAATTGAAACTACTAAATGATACATTACCCCATTAAGATTACTATACTTCTGGGATTTATCATATTGTCAATAAAAATATTGAAATTATTTAATGATACATGTTCTGCAAAAAGTACTAAAGAATAGTACTCCTCACTGAAAAATACAACAATTATGTTGAATTAAATTGTAGATTGGAGGAAGAAATTTATTTTCTACCAGAAAAATTACCCTAGATCACTAAAGTCCTACACATTTATTTTCTCTCAAATTCTATGAATATTTTCCAATCTGTCATAGTTCCTTACACTAAGTCTGTAAATAGGACTTGGAAATCACTTGAATTACAACATAAATGAAAGTGATTGCCATTTGAAAATTACCAACTTTAAATTATCAAAACAATCAAAATGAAAGCACAGTCACATTTACCCATCTAGATCTAAATACAATCATTAATATAGACAAGGGCATGTTTATTCATTTGCATGTAAAATTTCTATGTAGATGTACTATTGAGTAGCTTTCCCATTGAGGGAGTTCTGAAGATTACCTATCCTAGAGGAAGCTATGAGAAGATATGCTTGTCTAAGTGCTCAACTGTTATCCCTATTGGTTATACCCTAATTAAATTTAATTTGTAATCCCTTTTTTTAGATAATCAAAGCTTTTGGAGCATACCTCTCCTCCAAAAATATAGAAAATTACATGAAACATTGGTGGATATTACACTAGAGTTATTTATCAAAACAATAAGTAGATCAATGTTAAATAAATCATCATATAATAAACATTTAATTTCCAATCATAAGAATTCTTCAAAGGAAAATCAATTTGTGATCAGAAGTATTATGTAAATTGTTACATTTAAGGTTCAAGTCCACTTATTAATCCATGTCTATCAAGGAGATTTATGTAGGAACCTACAGGTTATAGTGGTAAGGATCCTATATCACAAATATGTAATTGACCATGTTTCCAATTCCTATACTTACAAAACAATTATCCACACGAATGAAACTAATAATTCCCTTCATATTGAATTCCATTCTCATAATTTGAATACTTTTAAAATATACCAATGCATCATGAATATGTTGAAATTTCCATAAACCATATGCCTTCTATCACCATTTCTTACTAATCCATGAAGAATCCTACCTCCTAAGTGAGAAAATACTGCTTACACATAGTAAATTGAGCTTGTACTTATTCAATAGAGACCATATAACATTGAATTTTTCATATAATCAACTTCTTATCCACTTAAACTAACTTGAAAATAATTCCCATGAAAGTGGATGAATAGTTCACATATAATGAAATAGTGGAAGGGGCTTCAGGTAATATAGATACAACACCATAGCCACTAAATTTGAGCATGGTGTCTCTAAAAGAGGGTGTAGTTTTTTTTCTCCCTTTGTAGTAAGAAAACTTGAAACAAAGAGCGGGGAAAACTCTTCAATGGTTTTGTAAGAGGAAAATAAAGGATTGAAGGCCTAAAATGAAATATAATGTACCCTTGGGTGATTAAATCTCTTTCCAAGTTAAATAAATCAACTAACAACTACAAAAAATGAACTGCTAGGAAATAGTAGCTCCTCCCATGCCAAATCAAAGAGTTGTAGCTAAAATGATAACTAGGTGAGTAGAATCACAAGGAAAGAGAAAATGAAACCTTTCCATCATTCAACCCATTTTATGACACCCATGAAAATCTATTTTCAATGTCTACTTTAAATCTATGTTATTCAAGGCTCAAGCTAAATATAAATGGATTCATGATTTTCATTGTAGGCATTCAACTTTTTAGATGAGTGAGAAATTCTCTCTTTACCTAGATGAACAAAGTTTCAAGTATCAAGGACATCATATGTTGAAATATGGGCCTTGTACTATTTTGTATGTGGAAAATGCATGCAATGAATGTAGACCAATTCAAACTTTACAAGCTACTAAATTCACATGGTGTTATCTCTCATTCATTAAATACCATCTTAGATTTTTTACTACCTTTGAATTAAAATAGTCTTCTTAATGTTTAGACTAATTTTTTGAAAAAAACATGCTATCAATTATTGAGTTGGTAGTAAGGCCTTATTTCCAACTCAAGCTAAATGGATATACCAATTAGCCTTTGAGCAACACTTCTAACATAACCTAATAAAATTAATGAATTTTTTCTTAAAACATAAAAGAGATGACCACACATAATTCCATAAACTATTATATATTTTACATGTCTCTATAATATTTCTCAAAAACTTATATATATAAATACATTCTTTATTTTATTTTAATGCATAATTTTCTTTATCATATTTCCATACTTTATAGACTGATATTTATAATAATACAAACTAATATATGACTAATACTAGACATTAGTCTATTCCTTTAATTAAATTTAAATATATTTAATGACCACACGCTTATATCTTAATATTAATATATCTTAGTGAAAATTTACCCAAAGGCTACCTTTTGTTACTGATAAAATGGCTGAAAACTCATTCCACAACCCTAAAAAACCATAATTCCACAAAAAAAGATTGAAATGGTGAGTTATTATCATTGAAAATTTTACTAAATGAAAATCCTCACAACAATCCCCAATTTAATATGATGAGCCAACCTTATGATGCATACTGAAACGAACAGCGAAAATAATTGAATCCTCTAGAAAAATCCTTCACTAGATTCACAAAAATTACGGCAGAGACACGATTTTCTTGGTACGCATAATGAGAAAAACCAATAGGGCTAGACGTAAGGATATCCATAGCTAGTCACAAAAAAACCACTATCTCATAAAAATGCTTGTCACCTACTACTTAGTCTAGCTGGGAAGCCTAAATATTGCAGCACCTTTCTAGGCTACAATGATGTAATCTACATGGACCCCCTCTATGTGATGGACACATGGGATGGATGCCATTGAAAATAAGTCTTTTGTGATGGTTGCCACTAAAATTAGCGTTTCTGCATGTGCTAGATCTAGATGAAAGTATGTTTTCGATAGGTTAATGGAGACAAAAAAAAGTACATATTATTTACAGATTAAATACTGAAAAAAATACAGATTAGGCACACAAAAAATCGCAATAAAAGTCACAATGACACAATGCACTCAAACTTACTTGGAATTTATAGTCTCCTTGCAAATGTAGCATATCTACACCTGGTGGAGCCAAAAGCAAGAGCTTCTCACTCCCTAGAACCAAAAGCACCACTGTCTTTGCACTCCCACTAACCAAGGGCACTTGCACGCATAGACGAACCAAGCTCACTAGGAGAGAGGAACCACGTGCACTTGGACAATCAAAATCCTCTCCCAATCTTGTGTTTTTTTAATGGGTTTTATAACTTTGTATTGAGCTAAATACCTAACCTTAATCTTTATTCCAAAGTGATTAACCCCCTATGCCTCAATTTTTGGGCTAATATTAAAACAAATAGCTAAAGTAAATTATTCTACTTTATATTAATATGTGTTTTTTCTTAAGTTATACCAAAAATATGTAATTGTAGGGATGTTAGTTTGTTTGGACTCTCGTGAAGAATCCATAAATATATAAACTTTGAGTGGGCGTTAAGAGTATGTGTTTGCTCCTAAGAGGTCACAAGTTCAAAACCATAGGGGGTAGTGTATGAATGCCTTAGTAGACTTAACATTCAAATCACTAGGGGGGTGAGTCCCTTGTCCCAAAAAAAAAGGGGGTATCATACACCAATCGCTTGTGGAGCTTGGCCATGACCTTAAAATTAGATAAAAATAACTACCTTTCTAGTTCAAATAAGATTTACCCAGTGATTGGATTTATAGAAAAGTGAACTAGTCTTTGATTGATCTTAACCTTTTAAACCCACTCACAAGGATTGATTCACTACTACAATAAAGGCTTGAAGGGGGTAGCTAAAGTGTCCCTTTCAATAGTACTTGGGTTTCCCTAAACCCCACTCCAATAAAAAAAATACATGAAAAAGCATAACATCTAAAAAGTCAAGTAATTTAGCGTTGTTTATTGAAAAGATATGAATAGAATTTACAACAATTCTCTTAAGTGCAACAGAATTTGATATTGCAAAATGAATTAAACTCTTTGGTGTTGGTTCCTTTGTGTCTAGCTTTCCAATTGGTCAATGGAAAGGGTTCTATTTACTAACCTTTTTTTTTAATATTTAGAAACCAAATCAACTCGCCAGCCAAACTTGAAGATTAAATTATATTTTAACATCGGAAGCTTTATGAATGTATGGATTCCATGTTAACATGGATACGTATGCAACTCCCAGTTTATCATACATTCAAGAATAGACTTGAGAAGTTTTGTTAATATAAGTTGCAATTTATGTGACAAGCTCTCACTTCCATAATCATTTATTTTTCAAAATCTCTCACAACTTTAGCAAGTTTTATTATTGGATTACAACCACATATTGACAACTTAGAGAACCCACAAATGCATTGAATCAAATAGAAATCACTATGAATGGGAATCTAGGTATGTTAGTATATTGTAAAATATGTCCATAGGGTGACCAATAATCCAATCCTAATCATTTTTTGGTCCTAGAGTTCAATTGGTTAAGGAGTGTACTTCATGGAGCATTTTTGACATGAGCAAGTAGCTTTTATTTTATTACCTTGAAGCACATGTTGGAAATAATACTGAGAGGGGGGATGAATTAGTATTTATCAAATCAATAAATTTTTCATTTCATATTCAAATTTATATACGCTACTTCAACGAAGATAACTCACGTGTACACACAACTGTATTTAAGGCAACCAACGTATATCCAACAAACTTATAATTCAGTGAATTTATCATATACTGATCTTTAATCAGTGCATAAATACTTCAATAACCATATAAATAGTAACCATGTGCAGTAGTAACAGAACAAACCATCACAAACATGAAGACCAAGATTTAAGGTGGAAACCTAATGCAGGAAAAAATCCACTTGCTGCTATCTTCTTTTAATATATGAAAAACCTGTTCACAATCTTATACTGGTGCAGAATCATACCAGTATGGAGGAACCCACCTGCAGAAGGCTACAACCTTCTGTCATTCTCCAACTTCTACTAGAAGGGAGCTATAACCCCCTAGCTCTTGTACTAGCCGATCTGTTTACTAGTATGTAGGCGCTGACCTACATAAGGCTCTAACCTTCACTCATTTTCCAGCTGCTACTGGAAAGGAGCTCCAACCCCCTGGCTCTTGTACTAGCTAGTCCACTTACTAGTACGTAGGTGTCAACCGACAGAAGCCTCCTACCGTCACTCATTTTCTAGGATCTACTGGAAGGAAGCTCCAAACCCTTGGCTCTTCTACTGGGCGATATGTTTACCAATATGTAGGCGTTGGCCAATAGAAGGCTATGACCTTCTCTCTTCCTCCAAGGACCACATTTCATAAATTTTTAGATTGGACAATCCTGAAACACAACACCACAATCTAAAGGCCACGTTTTATCCAATTTTCATACTAGACCCATCAGTAACATTAAAGCTCAGAATCAATCACCATTGAACTACAACCATCAAATACATCTGCATTAACTAATCACTGAAACTCAATCATCAATCTTTGAATCAATCACTGAAAATCCATCATCACTAAAACAAATCAAAATCAATCAATCTAAACATTCAGAACACTATCGCCGGTACATAAAGCAGAACCCAAAACTCTGCATCAACAACCAGAACTGACTGGAACTTCAAACATCATATTTCATAATGTATACACTACTTCGATGTGTTGAACCAGTGTGTATATGCACTTTTATCAAAGTGAACCAACGTACAGATCTGCAAATACTAACTTAAACACTTCATAGCTATTATAGACTTCAGTCATACCCATATCATAACATTTACAGAATAACGCACACGTCAGTATTCATATCTAGACTATCCATGATCAGACCACATAATAATAATTAATTTCACATCTTATGATCCTAATCCATCATAAGGTCTCATCCCTCATCAACCACTAAGGCTCATCCTTAGTTCACATCAAGCAAAGCACCTGAAACCCACAACATGCATATTTTCTTCTAATCTCACTCTTCATAAGATATTCATTACTTGCACTATCTAGCCTAATGATCTTCTCCTCCTTATATAGTTTTAGGCCTTTCTCAATACCTTAGACCAAAACCACTTAGACCAATATCTTGGACCAAATACCTCAGGCCAATACCTCGGACCATATACCTTAGACCAAATACCTCAGACCAGATACCTTGGACCAAAACCTTGATTTTCCATACATACGTGCTTTTCATTCTGTGAAAGTGCATGTATAGGTATGTGCTCCTTTTGTTTTGTTAATCTGCATGTATACGTTTCTTGGACAAGGTGAACCATTGTATACTTATTAAACCACTCTCTTTCTTCAATCTCTAAAGTCTTATCTATAATCCTTTGTTGTTAACATGTTGCACTGTCAAATGTCATCTGTTTGAGTTGCCATCAAGGAAAACACCTGTATCATAATGCCAACAATCTCCCCCTTTAGACTTGATGGAAACCACAACACCAAGATACTCTCCCCCTTTGACATCAAGGGAAAAGGGAAAACCAATATATTCTCGCCCTTTGATATACATTTTGATGTCCATGCTCCCCCTGAGTAAAAGCTGAATTCCTTGATTAACCTCCCACTGAGTACATGCTAGGATGCACTAAGCCATCCATGCTCCCCGTGAGCACATGTAGAATATCATGACTCTATAACTCAACTATGTGAATATGACCTTCCTATCACCAATGACTCATACATACATCAGTCACCCAACCAAGTGGGGATACACCAAATTTGACTCATCCACCCAACTAAGTGGGGATATACCAAATCTTTATACATGATTGAAATAGAAATTATTACATCATCCTTCCCATGAATAGTGGGGTTACAAATTAGGTATTTTGATGACCTTTACATCAAATCATATACATGAAATTTATAACAAGGACCAACAATCTAAACAATACCATGATAGTCATGATCTTATATGAACTACACCATCAACATCTTCCAACAGCATCAATATGAAAAGCTTGTATATGTCCATCATCAAAAGAGTCACCTAAATCAAAACAACTATGTGGATCAAGCAATATAAGCATATTCATGTACCATGATCTTCTAACATAATGCTAACAATGCATTATTAGAAGCATGTGCTCCCCCTGAACTTGTGCCAACTGTTCATTGTCAGATTTGATCATTGCAAATATCAATAAGAATCATCAAGGCATCATCATCAATCAGATATACATCAAGTTTTTAATAGCTTATGAGGACCAACACATTTCCACATATCATCAGCAAATTGTAACCATCATCAAACAAAGCAGATAATTGACTGAACCATATCAGACCCCTTTTCCTGAGTCTGTCCCACTGCTTTTTCCTCAAACCAACATATACATGATTGTGTAGCTTCAAACTTACGTATATATGCAACTTGTCTTCATGAAAATTGCGTATGAGAGTTAAAACACTAAAGTTTCACACTTTTAGCCTCCCATGAGTTTGTTATGTCTGTACATTGTGCTATGCCACATCTTTCTGACTGTACTTCCTTCTTCTCCCATATCTTCGAGTGTGATGATGTTTTGTCCTTTTGGTATGGTGCCCAAAATTTTCTCCTACATTCCTTTTCTATATGTCCAAACTTGTTACATGCATAGCATCTTACATGTTTCATATTCCTTCCATAGCAGTCAATGACTTTGTGACCAAACATATTGCAAAAAAAACAATATCCCTTAAAGTACCTGAAAGCTAATGATCTTTCTGTGTCACGTTCTTGAACCATTCTACTTCTACATCTCACTGCTACATGTCCAAAATTATGACATATAAAACATTAAACATTATTCATCAAAGGAAATAACTGACTATCACTTCCATAGTTAGGAGTAAGACATTTTCTTTGAAGAATTTCTTTCCTTGGTTGTTGATGGGATTGACCTCTCATCTCCTTGTTGAGCATTTCAGATTTTGCATTAGAGTTCCTTGCCTCATCTTGTGAGATAGATTCACCTTCAATAGATTCATGAAAACCAACACGAGTTTTGATGATAGGAGACCTTTGACTACTAAGAATATTATCCAAAATCTTAGTATTGTCTTGAATTCATAACAGTTTATCCTTTTCTTCTAATTTACCTTTTAAGATATTTACCTCAACCTGATATTGCTCTTCCTTTTCTAGATATTTCTTCTTCTATATTTCTTCAGCCTTTCTTTCTTCTTCCACTTGTTGCCTTAATTTGAGAATCTCATTTTATTGTTCTTCATCTTCTTGAGGTAGTCCTTTATTCTGCTTATTTTCAATATCTTCGTTTAGAGAGAGAATCTTAGCTTCAAGAATTTCATACTAACTGGATCTATCTTTAAGTCTCTTGATTTTTGTACTCTTTTCATTTACTTCATTTCCTAATGATGTCACTTCATCTTGCAACTTTTGACATTGATCTTCGTTTTCCTTGTACTGCCTCCTTACTTTGTTTCCTTCCTCCAGTTGAGATTTTAAACTGGTAACTTCTTCTTTGATGGCACACTCCCTTTTGTTAAATAGATCTTGTTGATCTCTGATTTTATCTACAAGTCTTTTAACTTCTGCCTCTATGTTTCTTTCACGATCACTTCCAATATCTTCAATATTGCATGAACAAAGAAAAGTATCACTAGAAGACCAAAAATTTGTACCTCATACTTCATTTGATTGTTCATCTTCAATCTGACGTGATTTTGAATCTGAATACTTGCTTCCACCTAATGGCCAATTGTCTCTCTTGCTGTCATTGTTCCTTTGAGATGTCTTCTTTTTCTGAGGCACTTTCTTCTTTAGCTTCTTTCCCATTGTTTCTATGGATCTCCTTCAAGCGATCAAGCTTTTGCCAAAGGACTTGCTCTGATACCAATTGTTGGAAATAATACTGAGAGGGGGGGTGAATCACTGTTTATCAAATGAATGACTTTTTCATTTCATACTCAAATTTAAATACGCTACTTCAATGAACGTAACTCGCGTGTACACACAACTGTATTTAAGGGAACCAGTGTATATCCAACAAACTTGTGATTCAGTTAATTCATCATATGTTGATCTTTAATCAGTGCATCAGTACTTCATTAACCATATAAATAGTAACCATGTGTAGTAATAATAGGAAAAAGCATCACATAGATGAACACCGAGATTTAAGGTGGAAACCCAATGCAGGACAAAAACCACCTGCTGCTTTCTTCTTTTAATATCAGAAAAACCTATTTACAATCTTGTATTGGTGCATACTAATACCAGTACATATGAACCCACCTACAGAATGCTACAACCTTCTCTCGTTCTCTAGATTCTACTGAAAGGGAGCTACAACCCACTAGCTTTTATACTAGCCGATCTATTTACTAGTACGTAGGCGCCGACCTAGAGAAGGCTCCAACCTTCACTCGTTTTCTAGCTACTACTGGAAAGGATCTCCAACCCCCTGGATCTTATACTAGCTAATCAATTTACTAGTATGTAGGTGCCGACCTATAGAAGGCTCCTACCTTCACTCGTTTTCCAACTACTACTGGAAGGGAGCTCCAAGCCCATGGATCTTGTATTGGCCGATATGTTTACCAATACGTAGGTGTTGGCGAACAAAAGGCTATGACCTTCTCTCTTACTCTAGGGACCACGTTTCATAAATTTTCAGACTGGATACTCCTGGAACACAACACCACACTTTGAAGGCCACCTTTCGTCCAACTTTCATACTAGACCCATCAGTAACATTGAAGCTCAGAATCAATCAACACTACAATACAACCATCAAATACATATGCATCAACCAATCACTGAAACTCAATCATCAATCTATAAATCAACAACAACTGAATCAATCACTGAAAACCCATCATCACTGAAGCAAATCACAATCAATCAATCTGAACATTTAGAACATGGTCACCAGAACACAAAGCAAAACCCAGAGCTCTGCATCAACAACCAGAACCGACTGCAACTTCAAACATCATATTTCATAACGTATATGCTACTTTGATGTTCGGAACTAGCGTGTATATGCACTTTTATCAAAGTGAACTAGCATACAAATCCGCAAATACTAACTTAAATACTTCACAGCTATTCCAGACTTCAGTCATACCCAGATCATAACATTTACAAAATAACACATGCATCAGTATCTAGATCTAGACTATCCATGATCAGACCACATAATAATAATTCATTTCAGGTCTTATGATCATAATCCATCATAATGTCTCATACCTCATCAACCACTAAGGTTCATCCTTAGTTCAGATCAGGCAAAGCACTAGAAACCCATAACATGCATATTTTCTTTTGATCTCACTATTCATAATATATTCATTACTTTCACTACCTAGCCTAATGATCTTCTCCTCCTTATATAGTTTTAGGCCTTTCTCAATACCTCAGACCAAAACCACTTAGGACCAATACCTTCGACCAAATACCTCGGACCAATACCTCGAACCAAATACCTCAGACCAAATACCTCAAACCAAATACCTTGGACCAAATATCTTAGACCAAATATCATGGACCAAAACCTTGATTTTCCATACCATACACACTTTTCCTTCTGTGAAAGTGCATGTATACATATACTCTCCTTTTTTTCTATTAACCCCCATGTATACGCTGCTTGGATAAAGTGTAGTAGCGTGTACTTTTTAAACCACTCTCTTTCTTCAATCTCTAGAGTCTGATCTGTAATCCTTTGTTGTTAACCTGTTGCATTGTGAACTGTCATCTGTGTGAGTTTCCATCAAAGACAACACCTGTATCATAATTCCAACAACACACTGCCAAGCAAGTTTGGTCAGAGAACTCACTTTTTAAGGCTCCCAAATCCCCAATTCACCTGAGGTCCAAAAGCATAAATATCATGTTCAGATACAAATGCAAGTTATCCATCGGTAAAAAAAATACCATTGGAGACAACCTCTCAAGGTCACGACATGGAAAACAAGATCTAACAAGTTCTTTTATATTGATTAGATCTCTGGTTATACCCACATTTGTAGCAAACCAATTTCTTCCTCTATTTTCCACAACTCATGATTATTTCACTTTTCACTACTAAAGAATTGTAGTAGACCCAGTTTCTCTATTGTCCACCAGGTAATCTCTTATTTCCCTTGTTGCTACAAGAGAGCTACATAGATCTATTTCATGATGTCTTCTTATTTGGGCCTCAACCTTGTAGTTCATGAGAAATCATGACTGTGATCTCTTCGTTTTATTGTTCCAGGAATCCAGTCCACTCTCATGATTGTGAATGTAGAATACTATTGGAATCTATTACTGCTTTTGTCTCTTCAAGCACTGCAAATGAAATATTGAGACATCCAAACAAGTTCACAAGAAGAAACTGACTTGTCTGCCAAATTTCCTCGAATGCACCCATTTCAACATACAAAATCTGCAACAGGACATAGTGCTCTTTCATGCTCCACTGTGAAGTTTGCACAATCCTAACCGTAAACAATAGATTTCTCTATTAATCCATTATATCCTGAGCTATGAGTGACCACATGTTTTCATTTTTCTAGGATTAGGTCCTCATAAAACACTTTCCCACTGAGATGCTCACGAACTATGAGAGGTATGCCCACACCAACGTCCCATGAAACAACCATCAAATATCGAGCATCATCTCTAATTCTAAAAAGGTAATATGATTATAAACATAGCCACCTATTCAAAAGTGTAATATGATTATAAACATGGCCACCTATTCCAAACCATGGGAAACAAATTCTGCACTCTAAGAGAATTCCTACATGAAACTAAATAGCTAAAATCTCAAAGGTACTAAAAATACACCTTTTAATTATTGCTAGAATCTATAAACACATAAATATCTAATGGAAACATAGTAAACTGATTGGAAAAACCTATGATAGGTTTTCATTACTTCTGAAAATGAATATCTACTATAGAAAAGCAATTCACTACTAGTTTTTGAACTAAACACTCAATGAATAAATCTATACCTTTAAATTCTCCTTTATAGCTTGAGGATAAGATTAGGTACAATAAACCTAGACACATGCACAAAAATTCCTCAACTGAAGATGATATGAGGCATGCAAGCGTGCACCCTATTTAATAGATTGCATGCACCTAATTGAACTTAGACTGAAGCTAAAAAGTTAGAAAAGTACTTAAGATGATTGAAGATAACATGTGCAACTGCATGTGCCCTCTTTTATTTGTCTGTGTAATGCATGTAAACTGCATGCAAGCATGATGCAAAATGCATGTGAGCAACATGTAAACTACTAAGGGTAACATTATCCCTTCCTATATGTTCATGGTGCATGAATGCATGCGTCCTTAATGCTGGAAACTTACAAAATGTTGATTCATCCTCTTGTATATTCTATTGCTTTGTACTCATCTACATATCATTGTGTTGCTTAGAAAACAATTGGGTACAAATTTGTTGGGACTACTAGTAATCTATATGCAGGCCTACACTACCCTTTTGTTCCTTCTAGTGTAGTATGATAATGAACTTGTTCCTACACTTTCCAAGGTACCAAGGGATAAATGTCTAGTCCCTGAACCCAGTGTAACATAGGAGAAAATGCACAAAGTAGAGCCAAGAGTAGTTAAGGAAACCGCAGCATTGATGAAATTTACAGCCTTGGAGGTTGGAACCCTAGAAGAAAAGGAAATAGGAGAGGACATGATGATGTTCTTGTAGTACCAAGGTTTGGTGATGTTGCTTGGGGAAGTGAAGATAGATGTAGAGAAGGCACAAACAAGTGTGAAGGTGATGGAGAAGAGCAAAATACTGAGTAAAGTTGGATGTGAAGCTATGTTGCTCTATGATATTACTAATGGTAGTTGAGTTGGAGATGTAGCTACCTTTTTCCATGAGACATGTTTCAACAAATAAGAGCTCTATGATTAGCCAACAGAAGAAGACAAAGATAAGTATAGTGAAAGACACAAAGTTGTTCAAGGTGTAGAGCAGAAGGACAAGAAAAAGGAGCACTAGTTATTGTTGTGTACATGCTAGGATGGCATGAGCATAGAGGGAGAAACAATGAGGTTTGGTGATGGCATGCAGTTTTGGCACAAGGTCATGCTTTTAAAATTACCTAGGTAGTATGATAGAAGATCATCTCCCTTCTACGCACATCTCCAAAGAGGTGAACAAGTGGACTAATCAATCACCATTTTTACAACATGAAGAGATGGTGGAGGGGGAGAGGGGAATGTGGAGGACACTGTTTTCCTCAACTATCAAATATCTCTACCCATATCAGTGGTTGGTATTACTGTGGGCTTTTAGGAGGTATAGTTTAAAGAGTATCCACAGAATTCCCAACTATCAAATCTCTCTCGAGCTCAACCATTGATTTAGTACTTGTGAGTTAGAGTGTTAAATAGGTGGTTCGATAAGAGAGGGCCTACATTCCAACCATTGAAACCTCTACATGGTGATGGTTGGGTTGGTTCTCAAGGAAGGAATCAACTTTATTATGATGTTAGGTGGGCACTGTTGAACATTATTTGGTTAGGAAGTAAAAGAAAAGGCCATGGATATGAGGAATTCGTAGGCTTTCATTCATTCTGAGAAGGCTCTCATGAAAAGAGAAAGTGAGAAAGAGAAAATAAAAAGAGAAGAAAATAGAAAAGAGAAGGATACAAATAAAAAGGAAAAGAGAGCTAGAGGAGCTCTGAAAACAATTGCTAGGTAGACCAAAGAGGAGCCTGCTATAACAAAATAATTTGAAGTTTGAGGTGAACTGTTGGGTATAACAGCCTGTAGTTGTTCTAACCTATGACATAAGGTTCGTCGAACTTTAACCTTATGCTTCGAATTTTGGTGAACCTTAAAACATTTGAGGTTTGCGAAACCTCATCGAACCTCATAGCCATTGACCAAGTCCATAGATCAAAACTCATAACCTCATGTCACAACTCAAGATTTTAAATTATCCTTGCAGTTTCCATGTCAATGATAGCATTTTTATGTTTATGGATGTCTATTTCTCACTATTTTATCCTATAATTCATTATATATATATATATATATATATATATATATATATAATCTATATAGACAAACCTAATGGCGAACCTCATCTGAACCTTATTAAAAAATCTGAACTCAAACCGAAGCTAATCATTGTCGAACTCAGACTTGAACTCGAACCATGTGACATAGGTTACAACAAAGATAGAATGGAGAGGAACTGAGAGGAAACTCCAAGGGTGGAAAAGGCAGTAGAAATAGCAGTAGAAACATAGAATTAAGGAACAAGTCTTTGAAGAACAGGAAGATTCTAAGCAAAATCTAGAAGTAAAGTTGAATAGGAACCTACCACTACTATAGGAAAAGAGGATCAATTGTAGTGAGTTTGATGTAATGAGTTATCCATTTGATGGGCATATTTTATGATTTTGAATAAGATAAAACTGTTGCAATATTGGTAGAGTTAAGTACATTATTGTGTGGAAGAACTGTAGCAGGTGAATGAGTTAAATCGACTGTGTCTCACATATTTGAATAATTGTTCTTTTCAAGTGTCTAAATAAAATATTTTTTATGTAGAAATCTATAGTATGTAACAAATGTTTTAATCTTCCTATTTATATTCATATTACATTATTGTTAAAAACATAGATCAAACTGCACTTCTTGTTAAAAGAAAACGTTACTGATTTCCTACGAGTGGCTCTCCTTATTCCTTTGGCCACTCAAGCTTTCCCTAGTAGGGGCTAGGGTTTTCTCCTTTGAAACCCTTGACTTAATTATGGCGCTTGTTTTGGAGACTTATGGAAGCTATCTCTTTCAACGCACCATGAGGGTTTTGTTCGAATGACAACAATTCTCTTAAGTGAAACAGAATTTGATATGGTAGCATGAATTAAGGCCTTTGGTTTGGTTCCTCTGTGGCCAACTTTCTAATTTGTCAATGGTAAGGGTTCTATTTACTAACCTTTTTTTTTAATATTTAGAAACCAAATCAACTCACCACCCAAACATGGAGATTAAATTATATCTTAACTTTGGTAGCTTTATGAATGTCTGGATTCCATGTTAACATGCATATGTATGCAGCTCCTAGTATATCATGCGTTTGAGAATAAACTTTACACATTTTGTTCATATAAGCTGCAATTTATGTGACAAGCTCTCACTTCCATAATCATTTCTTTTTCAAAATCTCTCATAATTTTAGAAAGTTTGATTATAGGATCAATGCCACATATTGACATCTTAGAGAACTCACAAATTCATTAAATCAAATAGCGAGCACCATGAATGGGAATCTCAGTATCTCAGTATGTGCCAGAATGTGTCCATAGGGTGACCAATATCCCAATCCTAATCAATGTTTGGTCCTAGAGTTCAATTGGTTAGGGAGTGTGCTTCATGGAGCATTTTTTACATGGGTAAGGAGATTTTTTTTTATTCCCTTAAAGCACACTGCCAAGCAAGTTTGGTCAAAGAACTCACTTTTGAAGGCTCCACAATCCCCAATTAACCTAAGGTCCTAAACCCTCAATATCATTTTCACATACAAATGCAAGTTATACATGGGTAAAAACATACAAGTGGAGACAACCTCTCAAGGTCACCACATGGAAAACAAGATCTAACAAGTTCTCTGATATTGACTAGATCTCTGGTTATACCCACATTTGCAGTAAACTAGTTTCTTCCTCTATTGTCCACAACTCATGATTATTTCTCTTTTCACTACTAAAGCGCTACAGCAAACCTAGCTCCTCTACTGTCCAACAGGTAATCTCTTATTTCCCTTGTTGTTACAAGAGAGCTACAAATATCTATTTCATGTTGTCTTCTTATTTGGGCCTCAACCTTGTAGTTCATGAAAAATCATGACGATGATATCTTTGTTTTAGTGTTCCACGCATCCAGTCCACACTCATGATTGTGAATAATCAATAATAGATTGGGTAGGTAGATGATCGCTGCAAGCATAATACTATCGAAATCTGTTACTGCTTCAATCTCTTCAAGCACTACAAAGGCAATATTGAGACATCCAAAAAAGTTCACCAGAAGAAATTGATTTGTCTGCCTACTTTCCTTGAATACACCCATTTCAACATACCAAATCTGCAACAGGACACAATGCTCTTCCATGCTCCACTATGAAGTTTGTACAATCATAACCCTAAACAATAGATTGCTTTATCAATCCATTATAGCATAAGCTATGAGTGACTGCATGTTTTCATTGTTCTAGGTTTAGGTCCTCATCGAACACTTTCCCACCCAGATGCTCATCAACTATGAAGGGTATTCCCACACTAACGTCGCATGAATATGAGATGAGAATGACTCACATGCATGTCGGTGAATATAATTAAAATATTTTCCCTTAGAAGGAGGAGGCCACTTTGGAAACTTGTTTAACTGGTTAAACTATAGCTAAACTTTAAAACATGTGAAATTTTAATATTATTAATCCAAGTTTGATGGGGAATAAAATTAGGAATCCGTAACATGTCAGTAGTGTAGTTCTCTAAACTTCAACTCAATCCTAGTAAATTATTGTAATGGAATAGGTTTCTAACTAAAAATGTTATGGTAATGGAAACATAACAACTTGTATTTGGATTCTTTTTAAATTCATTACACTTTTCAATACGTTAAAAGAATCCTAAAAAGGAATAGATATATGTGAATCATGAAAAGGAAAATATTAAAAAGAATCATTAAAAGGAAAAGCTTTGTGCAAAATTACAGAGGGATAACTGTATGAATGGATCACAACTGCAGCCTGTATAATAGTGAAAAGAGAACCTGACCCCTCGACCAATGAAATATTAAAAGGTGTATTAAATATAATATAAAATATATAAAACTAGTGTATAAATCAATTATTGATTTTTTAATTATTTAATGGGTATAAAACTAGTGTATAAATCCCCTAACTATATGGATGCTACTCATATTTTCTTTCACTGCCTTAGCTAGAAACCAATTTAAGTGGTTTCCTTTATGCTCTCGGAGTTTGCATATAATTTCTTAATATTTCTTGATCTTGCAGGTAGAGGAGAAAGGAAATTTATCTACTAATGAATTTCAATGTCATTAAATTGGCAAGAATCTATGCATTACATGCCATTAAGGCATCTAATATTGATTCACACACAATAGCTACTACATATGCCAGCTTTGGTGCCTCTGGGATACCATTCTTCAGAGCTAACTGTTTCATTCCTTGAAACACACATGAAATTAAATTTATAAAAAAGTGGGCAAACAACATAGATATTTACTGGCATGTAATAACTAAATTAATTCCAAATGCAATCAGGATATATTCATGTCCGAGAAAATGTTATACCAAAATTCATCTAAAGGACGATAAGACAAAAACGCTCAGTAAATGAAAGGAAACCTCAATACCAATGCCTTTAGCTATGCAAGGAAAATACCTCTAGAAAATACAAGGAAAATACATCAAATTGCCAGGAAAATACTATTGGAAAATATATCCTTTGTTGTGTTCCTTGAAACATCTAGCTCATCTTCTAGTGCCCTTGGAAAATCAAAATGAAAGCCCCAACATATAAAAACTAAAAAAAATTAGCACCAAAATGATTTTTGGCCTCTACACCAAAAACAATTCAGTGGTTTCAGCTGGCTTGTTTCAATTTTCAGCGAGCCTGTTTCCATTTCTAGCGAGCCTAGCCCACTATTTCCTACTATTTTTCGCTCAGCCCATGCCCATGTGTCCCACTTTTACTATGAGTTAGGGTCTCTTAATATATATCTCACGCCACCCACCAATAAATGATTATGTGCTCTGTTTATTAAATTAACCATAAAATAAAATGCTAAGATATGTCTGAGCGTACATTTTATGACTAAGAGTCAACTCCCTACAAGATGCAACAGGGAAGGGGGAACCGCATCGTGGCTGGAGAGCCCTTTCATATCCTCATAAGGGGTATAACCATTGAGCCTACTGCCTTGAATTCTCATCAAAGAAACCCTATAAAGAACCACTTCGAATTTGGTTCAATAGCTGTCTAATGGCTCTCAATCCCTAAGTGGAAATGAATCTATATCAAACCCCCATATGGGTATGTCGAACAGGCTTAAAAAGGCTCTCAAACCCTAAGAGGAAACGAATTTGTATCAAACCCTATTTTTTTATTGATCATTATAACATCATTTTTTGAAAACTTTATGCCTTGTAATTTCAAAAAACTAGTCTCTTGCATATTTGAGGTCTATATTGCCCACATCTGCAAACAAAAATCTCAAATGAGTTTGAATCTTACAACCATTCATAAGTTATACACTCTCTACTAAATTTACTTGTCTTATAACTACCTTGATCTCGATTTGTGTAGTCAATTTCAGAAACTAATTTGAATAGACATAGAAGTAACATCAATCCTTTGCAATTCCCAATTCATCTTCTACTGTGCAAGTTTCTTAATACCTCACTTCCATGGCGAAAATTATGAAATCAATAATAGTTTAATACCTCACTTCTGTGGCAAAAATTATGAAATCGATAAGAGTTGTAAACAACATGGTTAATTAAGGAATTAAGACTTCTGGTTGGTTCGAAACGCGTCGACAAAAGATTGGTTATGTGATTTTGCCGAATATTATCTAAACAACATGGTTAATGTTTGGCATCTAAATGACTTAGATAACATAAAAATGCTTTATCACACGAGTTTGGTCTGTCAGCCCATGGGTCCTTTCTTTTACAAAAGCACCAAATTTCTATACCCCCATTCTGCTTTGCCTTTAATTTTTCCAACCTTTGCTTTTCATGTTTAGTAAGGTGAGGTCTTATCATTTCTTAAAGACTTGCCTAAGATTGAACCTATTGGAATATCAGTCAATTTCTTGAAGGGTACGAATACATCATTTGGTCATATATTGCTTCTTTCTTTAAACCTTAATCTAGCAAGTGATATCCCATCGAGTATCTAGTTTGACTATGGTTAAGCTCTAGCTAGAAATGTTTATTTCCTAGAGAATAGACTTTTCTCATTATTTTATGTTTAAAAAGCATCTTTAAATTTTGTTTAGAGGTGTTGGTTTCTTTTTTGGAGGAGAAAATTAATTTTTTAAACCTTTATTTACTTATTATTATTAGCTAATCAATATCTTTATAAGTCAATCATTAGTATTACCACATTTATTAGATCCAACTTCTTCTCTAAATTCATCTTACCTATTTTATAACATTCACCATTACCATTACTATGAGGTTAATCAATACCTTTGGAGTCAACCATACATGAAATATGGTAATTGCTTCAACAAGTGCTAGATCTAAACATTCTTACCAAAATTGTATTACTTCCTTCATCAAAAACTAAATCCTTCTCACCAAAGCCTTATTACCTCTTTCATTAGTTCAAATTTCATTCACTCCACTATATCTAAACATTCTCACCAAATAATTAGTTCCACTATTGGTCTAGATCAAGTTCTCCTCAAACCCATATTACTTCTTTCATTAATTCCAAGAGTTATTCATAAACCTTCTCACCAGATCATTAGTTCCACTATTGGTCTAGATCACGATCCCCTCAAACCCATATTACCTCTTTCATTATTTCCAAGAGTTATTCATAAAACTTCTCACCAAATAATTAGTTCCAGTATTGGTCTAGATCATGTTCTCCTCAAACCCATATTACCTCTTTCATTAGTTCTAGGAGTTATTCATATTCTCCGAGACGTCATATTTCCAAACCTATATTATCTCCATCATTAGTTCCACTAGTATTTTATCCACTCCCATAGACATTACATCTAGACCTTCTTACAAAATCCATATTAAGGTTTCCTTCATCACACACCATAACCATATGTTCTCACCAAACTCATCTTACCTCCCTCACTCTCTCCCACATGCATTAGATGTAAACCTTTTGAACAAACTTGTTTTAGGTTAGTTCCACCTATGGTACATGACTACCACATGCAATGCATCAAAATATTGTCATTGGACATGTTTTACCTCCTTTAGTTACACTAGTGGTTTTATTATGTTTCTTAGTGTTGAAGATGAATAACAAGGAATATAACAAACAATATGATGAAAATTCATTTTACTTCATTGAATCCAAAACCATCAAAGTAAGTTAAAACAATATGGTAATAATTTTATGGAAAGATAAACTCTTGCTCATTTTCCTCTTCAAGGGAAACCTCCCAATGAACTAATGATCAAATACAATCATTATAGTTAACAAATCCAATAAGGAGGACTCAAATATTATTCATTTATAAAACCTACATTTTAACCACTATTGGTACCTGTGCTAGTGAATAGGCCATATTACATTTATTGCATGAAAAATACCCGATACGAATTATTTAACAATAACTAGCATAATAGACTTTGTATACATTACATTAAATGACCACCATACTTATAATATTATTAACCATTATGGACCCCATTACATCACTAGGGGGGATCCCACCATTTCATCCCCTTTGAAACATATTTCTCTCAAATTTTATATCTATGATGTATCGCCATAAGACAACTTCCTGTGTATGGGAATTGCCCCCAACCCTAAGAGTGAAATAGTCCATGAAATGTGTTGATAAAGGGATCATCCATAAACCATGGTCCCATGTACAAGTACTAGACTCCACACTAAGAACGAAGTCATCCAAGCAATGCATCCAAAAATCCAACTATCAAGTATAAATGTTGCCTTCAATGCTGACAATGAAGTCATCCAAGAAAGAATTACATAATCTTATATCCTAGGTATAAGTGTGCATGTTCAGTCCCGACTAGTCACACATAAAATTGACGAATAGACATGAGGATTTTGTTAAATATTATCACCATGGTCATATGGATCCAAACATATTTCCACAGAGAGACTGTGTCATCCATAACCAAAATATCATCCACATAGATACAAAAGGTTAATTATTGATATGGAGTTATGTACTCTATGGTATGTATAAGTATTATTACACCAGAACGTCATGACTAATCATCAACAAACTTGTTTTACCAAGGTCCCTTAAGACTGTGGTAAAAACTTAGCGTGAAGAATTAAACTGGAACTTCAAAGATTAATTTGTTTTACTGTGACTAGGTTAGATATGAGGCGCCATCCGAGATCCTGACAGCAATATCAATAAATTTTACCAAACAACGATCTCTTTCACTGGGTTTCTTGATTGAGACCGTAAATTTCATTGAGGCCTGCTCACATTGCTTAGAAAAGCATAATATGCCATCCTCAAAATCCTCAACCTCCTAAAGCTAAAAAATAATATTAGGGGAAGGAAAAATTACTTTGAATCCTGACACACCAATAGGATTTTTGCTACTTGTTTTATCAAGAAATATAATTATATTAATGAAACAAGATGACTATGTAATCAACAAATGTTAACGCTCAAAATAGTTTTGTGAAAAAATTCCATCACCTAAGGAGAACATATAGATGAAGGAGATACTAAAGATGAGGCTCCCATAATAGGTACAACTTAACCTCCACCCATCAATATCCCATTCTAGTAGTTTCAGTTAATTTGATTGTCCCTCTTTAATGCATCCATCACTACAACACATGAACTCTTGAAGCCTAATATTTTCATATATTGAAAAGGCTTGGTTGATCCAATCCCTCTACTCTAGTACTTCTCACATGGATACATTGTCAATATATTATGTGTAAACTTAAGATAATTTGTGATACCATTTTTAGTATGATGAATTAAATATTCCCATCCATTCTCTACTTTATTTTATATAAAAATGAGAAGGAGACATGAAAACTTGACTTACTGGTGACGTTACTTCTAAATAATCCACAACATCATAAGATGATCCATATAAACATCACTAAAAGTCAACCCATATTAAATATTTATCAATTTAATAATTCATTATATAGTTTAATACATGTTATTTTCTAAACAAACCATGGTTGATAATAATTTTGTTAACAATAACAATAAATCTTATATAATAGAATATGTTTGTGTGTTTTTTCATTAGCAAAAACAAAGTTGATCATATTCTTATTCAATTTGAAAAAAATACACATAGTAGATGCTTATAGCATTCACAAGGAATTGAGTTCATTATATTCTCGTTACAAATTTCTATCTCAATATTTAAAATTCCAGCAAAAATATTAAGAAGCCCATAACCCTTTATAAAATTGTTGTAAACATCTAGTATTTTAAAAATTTATAATTAAACTATACCATGATAAAAGTTTAATTACTTCCAATAAGGAAATGTTGTACTCTATCGTCACCTATAATAGAGTACTCTCTCAAAGGTCTATGTAGATATGACATTCTATTCACTCAAGATGGATTATTGCAAAAAATATTTGGAGTTCTACTCTTCACCTGGCCATAGACCTTATTGCTCTAGATATTTCAAAAACAGGTCATGCATGAGCCATCAATCCATTACTATGTTGTCTCTTCTTAGCCTTTTCCTCAATTACACAAGAAAAAGTGATGACATCTTCTCCTTCTTCTCCCTCCTTATATAGAATACATCAATGGTAAGGAACCCAACCCCTATGGTCCACCTATCATTATATAATTATTCCTTTGTCTTAACATTTTGCATTCACATAAACCTACATTATATATTATTCTTCCACTGTCTTCAATTTTGTAATAATCAATATAATAATCAATTAGTAAAATTTATACATGTTACAAATTTCAAATTTATGAATGGAATGTCAAGAGAAGGTATCATGTAGATATTGAACATTGCATGTGTTAAATCAATACAAAATTTGCATATCTTTAAAAATTATAGCACTAAAAGTTGCACCAATGCTCTTTTTGCACATACCAAACAAGATTTTAGAAGGAGACCAAAATGCGAGATGAACACCACCAACGTAGAAATTTAATATGAAAATCCCAGAAACCCAACTTTCCCATTCAATAAGAAAATGATAGATATGAAATGTAGGGGAAAATGTTGAAAAGCATAACCACTTGGTTCTTTCTCGTATAACTTTTCTTGATGAATGAAAATATTGTATTCCTTTGTAGAAAAGTATGAGCTCTGAAATGTTCCATGATAATTGCATATTCTTGGGGCTTGGTTTTCAAAGCAAAGTCCAATGTTCACTCTAAACTAACTATGATCATCAATAACCACTTGGTGAATGCTAGTAGTCAACCACTAAACCAACCACACTAGAATTTGAAACTGAATAGGTCAAAATGAAAATTAAGTATGTTAACACAAGAGTTCAATAAGAACTTGCATTTGGTTACTTGTGCCTACTAGGGAGATATTTCCATTAAAGGAAATAATAACACCAGCAACAATACAACAAAGTATAAGTGATATGAATGATGATGTTACCAAAGATGTAAGTGCAGGACTAGGAAATTTATGGTTATCATGGTAATGATAGATCTCGAAGACAACATGATGATGTTGTTGGAGAGGGACATATCATTGTGGAGGGATAGATTTAGTTTCTAAAAGGGTCTCAACTCAATCTACCCAGTTGGATGGGTTTTTTACCTGAGATATAGTGAGATTGGTTAAATTCTACTTATCAGGCTCATGAGGGTAGGAGAGTGAGGCAAAACAGGGATGGGAATCTTAACAATCATCCACAAGGAAAATATGTTCTTGCATGTAAAGGTAAAGGGAACGCTACGGGGGTAATTTGATTCAAATCAAGAGTGACTTATGCCTCCCTAAATTCACATCATGAAAACTATGTTTATGATTCACCATTTTGAAGTTGCAAGAAGAATAGAGCGTAAGCACAAGAGAGAAGCTAAACATATTGTGGGTTGAGAAGAGTGCCAAGAAGGCCCTTTCTGGTTCTTCCTCTTTTAGATTGGAGATGCAAGATTTATGAGTTTTTATAAGGTAGTAGTAAAGATGAGATGGATTGTAAATCATATGCTGGTAGGGGTGTTGTTGGACTGTCACAGTGGAAAAAATGATCCAATCGATAAAATGAATGCCTACTTCCAAAGAAAATTTCATTGTTGAGGAGCAACTTGGGAGGGGTAGATGATGGTTCCCTAAGCTAGGTCAAGTGATTGCAATGGATTAAAGATCAACAGCTGCAACATCTCACGAGGAATATGATTATGCAATAAATGCACATGAAAAATTTGAAGTTAATGTGTAGGACTCATTACAAAGAAGTTGTTCAAACAGTCACCACTAAGTTTTGAATGGGATCTAAAATTTAACTTTCTCAAAATTGAATGAAGTTGGAACCACTCAGAAACAACCCTAAATAGTTAATTTTAATATTAAAAATTAAGTAAGTTGACATTATCCTTATCTTTCCTTCTCAAAAATGAAAGATAAGGAGAATGTCAACTTTTACGTTAACTTTAAAAATTAAATATTACCATGAATTACTAGGGTTAGCTTTAGTAGGGACCTGGGGTTAAGATATTTTTTTTCCTTTTAAGTATTTTTTATTGAAAACTTAATATTTGGTGGTCATTAACTATGTTGCACTACATTCTTCAAAATTGGTCAGTTTAGTAGAGAACTAGTCACTTTGGTGTTTTAAGTTCAATTCAATACAAGACCAACCTTAGCTAATCTGAACCACCAAACTAGACTAGTACAACTCTAAAACCATTGGGACCAACCAATTCCACTAGTTCTATAGGCTAGTTCCAATAAGAGTGTGCCCTTCTCAACTTCCTCTCAAGTCGTTTTGTTGGATCCTTTTAGGAATGGTGATTTGGAGAGTGCCATAAACTGCCAGACTATTGTGAGCACCTAAGATCATAAATAGTTAAGACTTGACAAAAAAAAAATTGCAAGGAACTAGTACAGACATCGTAAAGCATACTTATTGAGGACATGCATGCAAGGAGCTATTACAGACCTCCCAAGATACTTAGTGAGGATGTGCATGACAAAAAAATATTAAAAAAAAATTATCCACCCTCACAAACCCTGCCCAAAACATTCAAGTGTGGTGCAAAACAAATTTCTGGTAGGCTATTAATGCTACCAACAATCATTCCCTCTCGAATTTCACAAGAAGCTCCTACGCAAGATACCTCCTCCACTAGGGTTATAGTAAGTTCTTGCAACTGTGTGAGCTACAAGAAATTAAAATTTCCTTGGAATCTCCACTGATCTTAGGGAACTCAACTTCTCTGAATGCCCCAACTATTTTGGGTTGATTGATTAGTTAACTGGATGATCACTGAGTTTGACTAAAGTCCCACTGCTTAAATGACCTTCCACTAGTTCCTCCAAAAGTTAGAACTAGTTTAACTGACAACAACCTAAGATAATTGACTTTATTGCTACAAATTGGCAATCACATATGCAGAACTAAACTCTAACTCCTCCAACTCGAATTTACTGAGTAAACTAGGTGACACAAGGCATGTCATGCAAGTTAACACCATCCAAGTTGTTTGTTGATGTGGAAAGTCGATTTTTTTCAATTTAATCAAGGAAAAATCAAATTGAGAATTTCTTGCTGCATTTTTCAACACATAGTTCATTGGAATGTATTACTTTCACTATGAACTTGGCATAGTTCACATGTTAAGTTCAGAAGGTTTTGGGCTGTTGTGGTTCTATGTGTTGTGTATATACATAATAGGTGTCGATCTCTTTCTATTAGAAACAATACTCCCGATGAAATGTGGTATGGCCACATTCCTTCGGTGAGGCATCTCAGGGTTTTTGGTTCCTCATGTTATGCCTTCATACCTAAGTAATATGTAAAAACAACTCAGTGCAAGGATTCACAAATGTATCTTCTTTGGGTACTCATACCTCCAAAGAATACCATCTCTATGATGATGTGAATAAGAAGTTTATAATATCTAGAGATGTGATCTTTCTTCAGTCTTCCATGATTGACAATGTTGTTGAGTGGTAGCTTAATCGTTTAGATAGATTCGAATATGAAAAGTATTTTCGAGAGTTTGATAGTGAGATTCCACATCTCCTTCTCTTCACTCTATACTTTCTATGAAGAGCTTTAAAGAAATCATGTTGAAGGAAATTCTTTCCCCTGCTTTGTCAGGAAAGATCTAAGAGACTACTGGCAACAGGTAGCCAAATCTGACAAGCAGTGAGGGTACATGCAAGATACAAAGCAAGGATTAATGCAGAGGAGTGTATTGACTATATACATCTCATCAAACATCTTTCATCCCACTTAGGATGCTTCGGATCATGCCTGGTTAGTCATAAGATCATGTTGGTCAAAACCTCCATAATGTAAATAAACAAGTGGTAATGCTAGAAATCTTATAAGCTATGTAATAAAAAAGTGAAATGGAGAAAGAAACGTAGAGGAAACACATGAAATGAATTTCAGTTCTTGCAACGATGCATGTCATTGAGGACAGAATGATACGAAAATGATAAGAAAACTTGTAAGCTATAGTAAGAGGTGTATTTCAAAAGATGTGCTTCGTTTTCCATACCTAGCCTCCAAAGGCTTATGCATCACATCAAGTCTTCATGAGGTCCCAATATTCTATCATACCTTGGATTTATTGATCTCCTTATTTTTCTCCTCAGCTCCTTTAGAGTCATCTATCATGTCATCTTTCTTTGTGGCACTTGAGGGACAAAATTGTGTAGTTTCAGAGGGTAGTGATTGTTGTGGGATAAGGCCTTGGGAGGACTCATTTACACAGTTTTATCTCGATGCAAGGCACTACTATGGGATTAGGCCATGGGAGGACACATCTATGCAATTTCTGGATGCAAGGCAAACTAGGTAGTCAAGGGACAAATCTGCACATTTTTTGGAGACAATGGGTTCCAACTGAGGGAAGGACATTGGAGGGAACCACTGTGCAGTTTTGAGTGCTAAGGGAGGTTAGGATTTCTGCACATTACACAGTTCCAACATGCAAGGGAAAATCTTGAGGGTTACAAATGTTAAGTGTGCAGTTTAGGAAAGTTGGATGAGGCTAGGTTGATAAGGAAACTTCGAAATTTTGCTAAGTGTGGGATCAATGGAACTGATGTGAATAGTGATAAAAATTAACTATGAACACACACTTGAAAACTTAGCGATACAACATAGACCATCCAGATCATATAACACATACTTTGCTTAATGCAACAACCTTTGTGGCAGCTTAAGACAAGTGCGGCTCCGATGATAGAATTTGGGACGATAAAGGTGACACTTGTGTAAGAGTGTGTGAAATGAGTGTGAAACATGTCTATGTGGTGAGGAAAACCCATTCTCATAAAGATTGTGCCTTGAAGAAAAACAAACCTCCCTTTGCATGACAACTGATAACCCCCATGCCCAAAGATGACACATTATATGTAAAGATAAAAGCATGAATGACTCTTGAGATCGAAAAGGGCAGCTTGAGATCATCAACTTACTAATAAGTGACTAAGGAATGATCGATCACAATATCCATAGTAGGCTCCGAAATTTAAGTGCAGGAAAAAATTTTGGAGGGTGTTGCATCTACTACAATAGATCCTTCACCTTCTTGCTAGCTTCTTTTTCAACCAGTGCCTTGAATTCTACAAACTTGGAGAATGTCTCATCTTTCTTCCACATGAAGAAGATCCAACACTTCCGTGAGAAGTCATCAATAAAAATGACAAAATATTTGTGTCTGATAGTGTAGGTTGTCGAGAAAGGTCCATAAACATCATAGTGGATCCTTTCTAGGACTGCATGTGCTTTGTTGTCCCGATCATGGAATGTGGATTTTATGTACTTCCACAACGTACATCCTTTGCATACATCCTACTGCTTAAGTGCTCCTTTAGGGAGGCCAATGGTTATTTGTTGTATAATATTCAAGGTACCATGATGTAAGTGACCAAGTATTTTGCACCAAATTTCATTGACATCGTGACCTGCACTTTATCCTCCTTAGTGCTTAACGCAACACAGTTTTCCACATCTAGCTTATATAGGTTTTTCACACGAACCTCGATCTGCGTCACCTGTGTCATGGCTATGTGTCTCTGAAATGTTTTTCCTTTTTTGAATATCACTTCACAACCATGCTAAACCAACCACTTGGTGAATGCTAGTAGACGGACCAATAATCCTTTACCTTTACCTTTTTTTACTAGTGCCTCATATTGAAAATTTGAAGAAAAAATATTTCTCTCTTAAAAAATTATCTTGAAATCCCCCTCCATGTAGCAGCGTTAAATGAAACGATAGACAAGTTGTCTCTAATCGTATTAGCATATATGAAAGTTGCAGAAGAGGAATTGATGACCAAGAAACCTTGTTAGTAAAAGTTTTCGCCTTCTTCTTAGTCGATGACCCCCACAAAACAAAGAGCCCAACAAATCGTTGTCTTTATATAAGATAATGTGAATGGTAAGTAAAATAACAACCTCGATATAGGAGGAAGATAGCAATTGCCTGCAAGCTAACGGACTTAGGGTGCACTGTCAGAGTCAATTTTGTAGTTGTTAGATATTATTTTCTTAAATTGATATGTTTGTGTCTTAATTGTTAATTGTATTAAATAGATTTCATCTAAAGTGACCATTGTCTTAAATATAATGTTTTGTCTTAAAATATTTTTGTCTCAAACTGTTTTTGCCTTAAATATAAAGTTTTGTCTTAAAATAATTTTTTCCTAAATTGGTTTTGTCTTAATTTGTTTTTGTCTTAAATATAAAGTTTTGTCATTAAATGTTGTCTCAAACTACTTTTTGGCTTAAATATAAAGTTTTGTCTCAAAATATTTTCGTCTTAAATTATTTTTGTCTTAAAATATTTTTGTCTCAAATTGTTTTCTTCTTAAAATATTTTTGTCCTAAATATAAAGTTTTGTCTTAAAATATTTTTGTCTCAAACTATTTTTGTCTTAAAGTTTATATTTAAGACAATTCAATTGATATTAAATTTTAATGTAAAATAACTAGAATAAAAAGTTATTTTTTAAGTCAAAAGAGTGCTTTTGTCTTAATAGTGCCCTTGGTGTAGTAGTGATCCTAGCCAAGTTTTGTGGGCTCATTCTAGAAAAAAAACTTAGTGTTTGGGTTGAGAACTAGGGTAGAAGTGCTAAAGGGAAAACTGGTTTTAGGAGACATCGTCCAACGATTGACCACCTTGTCACCCTTAGGATTATTGTGGAGGAATGTCGTAATAGTAACACCGATCTCTTATGTTGTTTTGTGGACTTTAGAAAAGCTTTCGACACTATCACTCGAGATAAGATATGGGTGAGGCTTGAAGAGATCATGGTTCGTCTTGAACTGAGGATTGTTGTGATCCACCTCTATGAGGCTATCATTGCCAAGATTAAGGCTAATGAAGGGTGGTCTAAGGAGATTAAATGGAATATCGGAGTTAGGCTAGGTTGTCCCCTTTCCCCTACACTTTTTGGTATTTACATAGATAAACTACAGTGTCTGGAAACTATGGGTTGCAAAGGCACTGAGCTCACTGGTATTATCATTACTCTTCTCCTTTATGTTGATGATATCGTTCTTCTTTCAAGGAGCCATGATGACCTAGACAAGCAACTGAAGACTATTCATGTCTACTGCTCCAAGATGGGTATGACAGTTAATACCGACAAGACTAAATTCATGATCATTAAAGCCAAAAAGATCACCCACGGTAGTTTCATCTATGATAACCATTATCTTGAGCAGGTTTCTTCTAATAAATATTTTGGTTATTGATTTTCCTCATCAGCTCAACTAGAATTATAGCACCAAGAAAAGAATTGTTGGAGGTTGGAAAGCTTATATGATCTTGAAAACAATTGTAAGTCAATCGATCTTTACATTTGGAGTAAAAAAAGGTTCCTCTTCGAGACTCTCATCACCCCTGTTATCTTATACGAATGTGAAGTTTGGTGGTCCAGTATATGTAGGGAGTCGCCGAGAATGATTGAGATGATAAAAAGCCAATGCATAACCTATAACCTCAATATCAAGGGAAATACTCCCTATCCTATCCTCTTGATTGAAGCTAGCTTGTCCCCCATTGAAGGAAGTTTCACAATATGAAATCCAACAGGCTCCCAAAAATTGCTTCTAACTCTAGTCCAAAACCCCCACCTGTGCCTCAAGCACGGGTGGCATCACGATACTTAGTCTTGTCTCAAGCTTTGGGGGATCAAGGAGGAGATCATTGTGGGAAGCAAGGACAATATTGAAGATACTATTACCTCTAGTTTTAAGGACAAGATGTGGGATGTTAAGGAGCTGGAGGGTAAAAGGAAGCTAAGGTACTATAAGCAGGTGATCAACCCCACCCTCGATAACCAGAATTATCTCTCTATGTTGACTAGCACCAAAAAGAAAATGAACATCGCTAGGATTAGAAGTAACTCTCATGAGCTTCGGAGTGAGACCGATCGATGGTCTACTCCCAAGACTCCCTGGGACGATAGAATTTGTCAGCTTTGTGATACTAAGAAGGTGGAAGATGAAAAACAATTCCTTTTAGACTACCTGACTCTTGCCCACATCCGCTTTCAATTCCCTATCATCAGCCACACCTCTAATCTTCTTGACTTATTAAGCCAACCCAACTATAGCAATCTTGAAATGCTTCTTTCCCTGTTCTTTGATCACAGAAACAAGATTTTGAAGAATGACAATTAAGCTCTCTTTTCTTGAGGTCTAATAAGCACATCAGTCTTAGTGAACTTTAATTATCATCATCGATATTACTACTATTATCAAATAAATATTATTATTAGATTATCAATTAATATTATATAGCTTAAATAATCATTATTAATTATAACGATAATAATAATATTTTTTTTAATATTATTTCTACTAGTAAATATAAATAAAACCATCTACTTATATAACCACAACATGGTTGTGCCATGGCATGATAATCATGCTCAAATACGAAAAAAAAAAACTCGGTGGACTATAAATTTCCTGACGTTGTTGTCTGACAACGTAAGGGCAGTCGTCAAGTGCAATGTTTAGAATAGAAGTGGGACAATTCCACGAGCTCTGATGGAATCTTTTGCTCAAAGAAAGAGTACAAACACGTGGGTTCAAAGAAAAAGGTAGTAGGGACAAATCTTTCGTGAGAAAGGATTTTCTCACAAGGGTTTGAGGGTCGCTTTCTGAAATTCGCTTTTGGATTGAGAACAAAATTGGTAAAATTATTATACATGATAATAAAAAATAACATATATATAAAACTAATATTTTATATTTCTCAATTTCATGAATATAAAAAATTGAAACTGGTCGTTTAATCTTTTAGTGGCTTATTACTGTTGATAACAAATTTCAATGTCATGACCAATAGAATGAACTGTATTCTGTTAATACTGCAACATAGAACACACGCTCCTTATCAACTTGAAACATGCGACATCTTCATATGGAGATGAGTTCTGAGGCAAAGGATTAGCGTACCCCACCCACATATGGAAAAACAATCTACTGTACAAAGTCTTCGTTTTGGCCGAACTTTTGTTAAAGTATCCTCTGCTGGACTGTGGTCATATATGGAGGATTGAAGTATTGTCTGTTGGACTGTGGTCATACATGGAGGGTGGATCAGAATCATCTGCAACCATCAATGGTTTCTTGGAAGGTCGGATACCAGACCAGAAAATATTGGTTGCAGAAATATTCGGAGAAAATAGATTATTTGCCAAGGTTCTGCTCCCTCCGTACCAATCCATTAATTCTCACCATGATGCAGGAACCATTGCAGATGTAACCAAGGCCATATGTAACAACAAAGAATGGATGCAACATCAACTCATGCAACACAGCGCTCTGCTCTTCAGAGGTTTCTCTGTTAGAACGGCTGCGGATTTTAGGTTATTCGTGGAAGCATTTGGATGGGAAGAGCCGCCATATATGGGCTTTCCTTACAGAACTAAGGTGGAAGACAAAGTTTACACCACCAACGAGTCTCCCCTGCACAAGCAGATAGAATTCCACCATGAAATGTCGCTGGTAAGCATTGGATCATGTCGTTTTATTTGAGATTGAAGTTGAGAGGTGTGATCGCCCGAAATTTTATTTGCTGTTATTGAAATTGGAGATCAGTCCCAGGTGAATTCTAACTTCTAATCCATGTGCCGCGGATTAACCAATGGATCTATGATAAGCAGATTCGGGTTAAGATGAATCGATACGACTGAAGATATTTATTCTGCAATTCTTCATTTCTTCTATGGCCTTTACTGTTGGAGTATAATTAATGGTTTTCTATTTTCTACTACAATTGCGATGCAGATGAAAGTGTGGCCATCTAAGCAATTTTTCTTCTGCGAGACTGCACCTCCCGACGGTGGAGAGACTGCGATAGTTCTTAGCCAAAGAATTGTGCAGCGCATGGAAGAGAGAATCCCAGAATTTGTAACCAGATTGAAGGACGTAGGGTTAGTTTTTAAAATAACTACTCCCGCCGGCATTTCACCCACTTCTTTCATAGCCAAAAATTGGCAGACTGCTCTTCAAACGAACGAACCAAGTGAAGCAAAGAAAAGGTAAGTACAACGTATAATCCATTTGCTAGATTTTAATTATTGAGGATTTTAACTAATTGGGTTTTTGCTTGGAAATCTCCGACGTGGGCATGAGCTTTACAATCTGAAAACCCTAAATCCGTTTCGAATGATCACCATTTAAAACCTGGTTATCATCTTGGCAATTTCAAAGTGCTTATCTGGTCAATTTTGAGGTGCATATCATAGTGTGGGAGGAATCATTGAACTTTTATGGAATCTATAATTTACATTTTTGGATATCTTTCAATTTTTTAATTTTTTGGAATTTTGATGTTACACCAAAAAATTAGTAGTTGTTGATAGATTTTCCAAAAGTGTAAAATTACGGATTCCATGAAAGTGTTGTCATTTCTCTAAAACCCTTACAGTAGCTCAGGGGAATTTAACCTGCCGGTTTTGATGTAATGACAAACCTCTTTATGGTATGTACCAGAGCTTAGAGCCAGGTTCTTAGACAAGGTTCGATTCTCTCTAGTTACATCTCGAAGAAAAAATTTACACCTGGTAAAAAAAATCACCTCACCTCTATAGAATCCATAATTCTATTTATATATTTAGAAATTTTACCAACACCTATAAATTTTGATATAACGAAAAACCTCTTCCCACATTATCCCTTGGATCTCAGTCATGGATCTCAGAATGTCATGGTGTATACTAAACCCCGATATCAAATTGAGATCTCGAAGCCTATATATTGCCCTGAGTTTGGATGGGTTTAATGAACTCAAGGCATTGCTTCAGTTCAAAATATCAACGCACATGTCTATTCATACAAGTTCGCCCTGTTATGTCTTCTGGTTGTGCAATTAAGCATCATCTCATTCTTAGATTTGCTTTTCAGTTAATATTAATTTCAAAAGATAATCCTTTGGTATTTGAATGAATGGTGGGCAGAGCTATGGAGATGATGGGCTGTTCGAGCTTCGAATACTAAGAGGATGGATCAGCAGAGTTTGTATTCGGCCCCATGGAGGCTATCAGATCGTTCGAGGATACGGAGGGAGGCAAGTGTGGTTTAACAACATAGTGGGATATGGTGGAAACGACAGAAACCAGTCGCTGTCAATGGGAGATGGCTGCCATATTCCTGGTGAATCTCTGTATGCTTTTCAGGCTGTAGTGAATGAAAAGTGCGTAAATTTGAGGTGGGAGGAAGGAGATGTGTTACTGTTGGATAACATGGCTGTTCAGCATGCGAGAAGACCTTCAAAGCCCCCACGTCGAATCCTTATTGCCGTGTGCAAGTAGTCCATTATTCGCTGGCAAGGGATGTTGCGTGCCTTTATCAGTGAACTAGGTAAAGAATGTAATGTGTGCCTCTGTTTTTAATTGCGCGGTGAAAGGTTTAGGATAAGGAAGCTTCAGAATTTTACAAGTAACGTCACCAGATTGCTCCAGGCTCTTTAGTAGGATGCCTATGATATTTTGTAGATTAAACTGATGTGTACTATTTTAATTGCGTTGATGTGTACTATTCTGACTGTTTTGACAAATTATGCATGTGTATCATTTTATAATATGGTGAATTGGTGGATATTATCCCATTGTAACTGTTTTTGCAAATCACGCATGTGTGTATTATTTGTTGCTTCAAATCGATTTTCCAAAAGCAAAACAAGTGGACAACATCTCAGTGAAGTAAAATCACAGATATTTTATTTAATGACACCCTGGCCGGCCAAAAGGACACTCAATTTCAATTTAAGTATAATGGTTTGCAATAAACTGCAAATTAGAAACAACTTAGGACTCCATGAATGGTTTATTCTCGAAAAGAAGTAGTTTGAGAGGAGAGGGGGAATTCATTAAATTTGAAATTAATATTAAATTTGAAATTAATATTGGAGAGAGATGTGTATTTCTTGCGGGAAAGCATGGAGAATACCTTATTTTGGTGTACGATCATGGCAGCAATCTTTTCCATTTTTATAGTTACCCTGGAGGCCAACACTTTTGAGATAAAAATCAGGTTTGAATTGAAAAAGGAGTTACAGCTCACAGGTGAGTACTGCACCTAGAGACTGCACTCATACAAAGAGAACTCTCTCTGTACACTCTACTTACATCAAATGAGCAATTATATCATTAAGTATATTACTAGAAAACATGAAGTTGCACCCAAACTCCTAAACTCTAGGAACAAATCCTAAACTAAGGAGATAGGTGACAACTTGTGTAACGATTTCTCCATTAATACAAAATAATATTAATTATTTTCAACTGCCCCCCTTAATGGAGAAAGGATTATCCTGAACTCCTAGCATCCCTCTAAACAATTCCAACTTTACACACCCAAGAGGTTTAGTAAACATTTCAGCCATGTTATCACAAGTTTTACAATATTCAACACATATCTCTTTTGACAGTGGTTTCTCTCGATGAAACAGAGCTACAGTGCTCTGCTTTTTGCTGCTCCATGCTATGACCCCAGATCCAATGCTGAATGCGTAACTTGTGATAGATCTTTGATCATCCAAGTTACTTGCCCAATCGGAATCTGAAAAACCTACTAGAATAACCATTCTAAACCTTTCCAGCAAGCTTCTGGCATACCTCCCTTGAGTAAGAAAGGTTTGTCCAGAGTCTTTCCATCTGATACACTTGTGACATCTGATTTCTTTGGTCAGATTGTTAGCAATCCCTGTTACAATCATATCATCTACATATAAAGAAATCAAACTAATTTGCCTCTGTTTATTAAACTTGGTATACAGATTTGGATCATTCAAGCTCCTATGAAAGCCATGCTGTACAAAAAATGAGTCAGTTTTCTCATAGCACAACCTGGGTGCCTGTTTTAAACCATAAAGTACCTTTTTCAATTTACACACAAGATGTTCGTGCCCCTTTTCCACAAAACCTTCAGGTTGTACTAAATAAATTTTTTCCTTCAAGTCACCATTCAGAAATGCAGACTTAACATCTAGCTGGTGTACCTGCCATTTGTGTTTTATTGCTAGGTAAATTAGTATTCTAATGGTGTTTAATTCAGCTACAAGAGCAAAGGTGTCATCAAAATCTATTCCCTCTTGCTGTGAGTAACCCTTTGCTACCAGTCTAGCTTTAAATTTCTCTATACTCCCATCCGCATTTATTTTTGGTTTATACAGCCATTTGCATCCTATGGGGGTTTTTCCTTCAGGAAATTCAACCAAATCCCAAGTATGATTTCTATCTATTGATTCTATTTCCTCATACATTGCAACCCTCCATGCATCAGATTTACTTACTTCCTCATAATTTGCAGGTTCTACAATGTTTAAAAACTTTGACATTAATGCATAGTCTTTCAATTTAGAAGGTAATCGAGTATTCCTACATGATCTCCTTGGTAGGGGACTTACCTCAAATCTGTCTATTTCAGCCTTTTCTCGGCTTGCATTATTGATTACATTCCTTGTTACTTCCTCTTCTTGTTTCTGCTCCTGCTCTTCATCTTCCTTACTGTTTTCTTCCATTAGCAATGGAATGTCCCAATCACTGTTAGAGTCATCCTTTCCTTCTTCAATCTGTTCTAGTTCTAACATTGTAAATTCCCCAGGATTCCCAGGATTGAAAGGACCAACATGTTCGCCCTCCATAAGTCGCATAAGGCCTTCAACCAGATTAGAAACGAACTGGAAGCTCTGTGTCTGTTTCCCATTTCCATAGAGTGTCAAAGGTTCCTTGCGCAAAGCCTGAGCAACAAAATTACTTGCAACCTGACCATCATCACGGCACATTCACGGATTAAAAATTCGAGCACTCCGAACCTCAACATTTGCCCCAACACGCTTGGCAAGTCTGGATATGTTCAAGATTCCCACATCATTAGTTTTGATAGTCTTCACAGGATTGTGTTTGTAATGCACAGGGGAAGTGGGGCAAGCCAAATGGTAGATCTGATCAACCTCCAACAATAAGGGTTCCACAACATCATGCCTTATCCGTTCAAACCTCAGATTGCCAAAAAGATGCAAAACATTTTCCCTCCTTCCTGTGAAGAAATTGTCGACAACAATAACATTGTTGCCTCTTGCCATGAGCCTGTCAGCTCCACCCATCACGACAACTCACAAGGACTTTCTCTTCAAACGTAGGAGTACTTTAGCCCCCGAATTTGCCATTGGACCCGAATGATATTGAGCACACCGAGAAACAGGAGTCTCATAAACAACCTGATGAGGTTTGTCGGGCACAAACCTTCCATTTTCATTAACATTACAAGCCAAAAAGCCACGCTAAAGGATAAAGAAAGTCGATGTGATGGCGATTCCTATCAAAATTAACAGCAATTGTTGCTCCCTGAGCAAATAATCTACTGGGCTCATAATAGACCACGACTTTTCTGGCTTAAGAGAGTACTCATCAATGTAATTCATATTGGACTGATAAATTTCTGATCCTCTGATGAATCAGTCTTTAGTGAGCCACCACGAGGCAAGTCCGATCTGCTGCCACCAAACAGATCAGGAACTCCAATGCACCACCACCGGGCAAGTTCGATCTGCTGACACCAAACAGATCAGGAACTCCAATTCGCCACCACTGGGCAAGTTGATCTGCTACCACCGAACAGATCCGAAACTCTAATGCGCCACCACCGGGCAAGTCCGATCTGCTGCCACCGAACAGATCAGGAACTCTAATACGCCACCACCGGGCAAGTTCGATCTGCTGCCACCGAGTAGATTAGGAACTTCAATGCGCCACCACCGGGCAAGTCCGATCTGCTACCACCGAGTAGATCAGGAATTCCAATGCGCCACCACTGGGCAAGTCCGATCTGCTACCACCAAGTAGATCAGGAATTCCATTGCGCCACCACCGGGCAAGTCCGATCTTCTACCACCGATTAGATGGGGAACTCTAATATGCCACCACCGGGCTACTCCGCTCTCCTGCCACCGAACAGAGCCGGAAATTCAAAGTGCCACCACTGGGCAACTCCGAACTGCAAAAAATTGCAGATTTTTCAAAGAGAAAGAGGTTGGCGCTCCTCGACAGCGAAATACCCGTGCCAGAAACAAAATCCACGCGTCTTACGAAATTGGCGCGATTAAAGCTTGATTTTCCGCGCCAATAGGACTTTCTGGCGTGTTGGCGCGCTTATCACCCTCAAAACCACGCCAAGTGGCATGTCTGTTCCTTAAAAAACTGCGCCAGCTCTTCCTTCTGCTCAAAAATGGTGCGACTGTTCGCAACGAAACCACGCCAACACTTTCTTGCACTCAGAGATGATCAATCATCTAAGACCTATGATCTAGGTGTTACTGCAGTCCACCTGATCCTACGAATGCTTCTGTACACTCCACTGCCACTACAGTTCTGTAATCAATGATGCATCCTAAAAAAAAAAATTAAAGCTATCCCTACTCTGTGCTCTGATACCAAGATAAAAATCAGATTTGAATTGAAAAAGAAGGAGTTACAGCTCACAAGTGAGTACTGCACCTGGAGACTGCACTCATACAAAGAGAACTCTCTCCGTACACTCTACTTACATCAAATGAGAAATTACATCATTAAGTACATTACTAGAAAACAGGAAGTTGCAACCAAATTCCTAAACTCTAGGAACAAATCCTAAACTAAGGAGATATGTTACAACTTGTGTAACCATTTCTCCATTAATACAAAATAATATTAATTATTTTCAACTTTTTGTTGTAATTCCTTCCCCGAAACTGCAAGCAAATGAGTTTGCCATTATTCGCATTTTTGAGGAAAACACACCTTCCTTATTCTGCATTACCAATATCGCCAGAAGGTTACATTCTTTACTGTTTTCTCTTTAGGCTTCAATGGGTTAGTTCTCATTATCATGTGACATTGTCCAAAGGTAGTCCGCTACTTTTAGTAGGTAATATTGAGATAAACTCCTTATTGTTTAAATTTTTTTGTTTGTAATGGCGGTTGCCTCACAAAATTTATTGCAAAGCTCTTAATGAATACAGATGAACTGACAAACTTATTTAGAATTCACGAAATTACAGCTGTAAAGGATGTACCCTATTATATATTTTGACGGCTTCAATTCTAAACTGGACGTCATTTTGACGGGTTGCTCCTCTACAAGACACGTCAAATCTGATGTGGGAAAATTTTCGGTAACCGTCAAATACGTTTTGAAATGCTAAATACCTCTTGTGAGACGTCAAATTCCAGGCCAAGCTGAGGTAAGTATCCTGGTTGTCCTGACGATGAACCACACTGGTTGGTTCGAAACGTGTCAAGAAATGGTTTATCATGTGATTTTCGCCGAAAAATCTCTCGTAAACTGGGATAATATTAATTTAGTTTTTATTATTAATTTGAGTTTTTAATTAATTTGGAGAAATAAATGTACAATATTTGCCGTTGATAGTTACATTAAAAAAATTGAATGAGTAAAACCATAATATTTGTTAAAAAATAATAAATTGGATAATATTAATTTAGTTTCTTTAAAGTTTTAATTTTTATTATTAATTTGAGTTTTTAATTAATGTGGATAAATAAATATACAATATTTGGTTCTCTTGATAGTTACATTAAAAAATTTGAATGATAAACCATAATATTTGTTAAAAAATATTAATAGATTAATTTCATTTATTCTATTACATAATTTTTTTATTAATAACATTGTAATAATTTAAAAATTATATATAATAAGTATATTACATTATTCCTAATTATAATATTTTTAGAACTTAAAATCAAGAGACATTAAAAATTAAACATTTAATTATAAGAATATTTTTATATATCTATTAAAATATAAAGAGGAGCTCAAAGGATTAGTTTAATTGATCAATTTCTTTGGTTAAAACACTTTTTCTGTACAGATATGAAGGGATGTATTATGTGGAACAAATATTCTACCATTGTCCCTAAACGATATAATTAGTAATTATAAATTAAGATCTATTTTATTATATAAATTAAAATTTCAATTCTCTCGACAGTCTTTGGGTCACTGAACATATCTATATATATATATATATATTCACAAAATATTTGTAGAAGGTTGGTCCACCCAAAGGGACCACTTCCTACTAGTGCCATGAATCCTGACCCGAATAGTGTCTAGAGAAAGTCAGGATTCATGGTGTCGATCAATCTTAGGGTATATGTATATATCCACAAAATATGTTTACAAGGTTGATCCACGCAAGGGGATCACTTCCTACGAGTGTAACCATGAATCGTGATCCAAAGAGTGTCAGAGAGAATTGGACCCGTAACCTTCTAATAAGAAAGGTGTTTTATATGAAAAATAAACACTCGAGAGATTTGATCCCTCTTGAGCCATGATAGATCCAGTGTTAAATTAATCTAAATTGGTAGTACTTTATATTAACATGTATATTAAGCAAATAATAATGATAAATTATAATACTTTTTTCAAAATGATAAATATAATTATATAAAATATTTTTTTTTAAGTAAAATTATGAACAATTATTAAGAAAAAAAAGACAATATATTCCTATTACATTATTTCTAATCATAATATTTTTAGATCTCAAAATTAATAAATATTTAAAAATTCAAAATATTTAATTAATAAATATATAATTAAAAATATGTGTGAGAAATATATACTAGTTTAGATTCATTTACTAATTCTTGAGAGGGATCGAGTCTCTTTTTATTTTAAAATAGGTTTGTATCACAAGAGATTTTTATTTGATCCATCTAGGCACTTGGTAGATTGGGAATTGAGTGAATCTAGACTCATTTAATTATTAATTACAATTATAATGATTAATTTTATGTTTTTTATTTTTTTTATTAATTTTTTTTAAATTTTTATGCAATTTAACCTCCACAAAATATTTTGTTAATAATTATAATTATTTATTTTATATTTTATTATTTTATTTTTATTTTCATGTAATTTGATTGAATTGAAAATTTAAAAAAACATTACATTACAATTTCTCTACCATCTTAAATTGAAAAAACTGGTTTAAATGCAATAAAATAAAAATATTAACTATAATCCATTTTACAATATATTAAAATAATAATTCATAAATTTGACTATTATTTTTTCTAATTTAATTAATAAACCTATAAAATCTCATACAACATATTTTTTTAATTATACCTAAAATAAATATTATATCAAATTAAAAATTAAAAATTAAAAATTTACCCATCTTGTTGATATATATATATATATTCAAAATTTTAACAAAATTGCTTTCGCTCCGAGGGTTTCGCATGATGTGAGAACTGGTCAATGGTGTTCATTCTTGAACCGATCAAGCAATAGGATAATCGGGCCATGCATGCCTGACAAGCAAGCAAAGAGGCCAATAGATTGCCGACTACACACAAAACCTAACAGGTTTTATGATGTGCTCAAGTTAAATATGTCTATCATAATTTGACTTCTGATTTTTTTAACTATTCTTTAACCTCTAACATGTTTGGTTATTAATGTGACCTCTGAGATTGTCTCATAGATAGTTAGAGTTGTCAGTGAAATAAGACTTGTTGTAGCAATGGAGACGGCATCTTCTAAACTGCACGGCTAGACTCTTTCAAATGCCATGCCGTATTCCTTAGATTTATTTCTCTGTTACATGCATTTTATTAATATGGTAATATTTATTTTTGTAAAGGGCTATAATTGAGTTTGGAGAATTGTTTTACAACTAAGTATGATGTATAATATTATTAATCATTCATTAAAGTTGAAATTTTGTTTACGTTTATTAAAAAAAAATTAAAAATCTAAAAAAAATTAATAATAATAATTATACAAAACATTTAAGAAATATTTTCTTATAAAAAAATTTGCAATCAAAAGATTAAATCTAGCTAAACTCATATTAAATCAGTATTTAACATAAATCTATATTAATATTTATTACACTGTTACTAAATTCCTCAAAAAATAGACAATACTATTTCTATGCATCCCTGAAATTCAAATTCGATTCAGTAAAAAAAGGGTCCTCCAGTTCCCTGGAAAGATTTTATAGAAAACTCATGGCCAAGAAAAATACAAGTGGGCTAACACAATCGACTAGCTCAAGAGGCAAATTCAATTTTCCAACAGTAGAGTAGAGCGGGTCACCTAGTACACACGATGGTGGCGCCCACCCCTATCATATTTTCCATCCCATTCACCGATAGATGCTACATCAATAAATAATTTAGAAGTCCCCCCATTGTTTCATCCCTAATGGTTTCTCCACATAGATCCCATCGCCCCAACTATCATCTTAGGATGACAATTGAGTGGATGGGATAGTAGGTGCTTCCTTTGATTTGGTTATGCATCTGACTGCCCTACCTATTTTTTAACATACAAAAATGCTCGAGAGACTCACACGGAGATAACTCATTGATGAATATTTTATTTAACATTAATGGAAATAATTTTCTGCATTTTTTTATTAAATTAGATGCTTTGACTCTTATAATTGTTGCAAGGAGGTATAACAGAGAGGTTGGGTTAGTAGAAAAGGACAACATCATCGTCGATGATTATTTTTCTTCCCCTTAACTCTAAAGTATAAATTTGTAAGTGTGATAATTCATTGTGGGAAAATAGTATGTGAATTGCTTCTATATGTGGTACCTAGATACACTAACCTCACACAATATGGTAAATATATCTTTCGAGGATAAAAATGATGATAGTGAGGGTGGAAGTGGTAAATGACTGACCGATGAGAGCCATTTTGTATATATTGGGTGATAAGTGATACTTTCATATTTGGACATGAGGCATCATTTTGGATATGGGGTATGATGTACCATTTATTAAGAATGCACAGTTGATATAATTTTTAGTGTATGTGTATAGACACACACATCCCATATCACATGTTCTATGAATTGAATTTTATGTTTATTTGCAATTGAAACACTAAATCACGAGTTTGAATTTTTATACCTGATAATTTAAATTTTTGAAATTTAAAGTTTTAATTTCGTTATGAAGATGCGAAAATGCAACCGAAGAAGCAATCTTCCTTGAAGAAAAATAAAAGACTATTTAATATATTCACTCTTGTATCAAAACTAACATGTAATTATCATTATGCGATCCATAAAATCAAATACTTGGTTATATTAAATTTCTTTCCACATGTTACATGGACATATGACGTTATTGATAAGTAAATTTTAATCAAAGGACTAAAACCATTTAATATTATATTTGTAAGGAATATAGCATTTATAACCATGGATTCCTCCCTATACTTGTATATGTTTTCAATCTTGAGACCTCATGACACTTAAAGAAATGGGAGAAGGGGCCTTACATGCAACTTGTTATAATCCTAACATATAACGTGAAAGAATAGGCTACATCATGGGAACAATAAGAACAGACACAATACAAAAAGAAACACAAAACTTGGGAAGGAAATCCAACCATGTGTTAATCGCATTTAATTAGTGTATTATGTATGATGGCACACATAGGACTAAGAGGTCACTAAAACATCTCCATTGCCATCGATGCCTCCCTCATACCAAGCAATGATGCAATAAATCCTCTGATATCTACTTCTGATGGGAGTATCCTTATTGTACATCACCATGCATACCGACCTTCATAGGTAACTTAGCCATAGTAATGGTCAACTGGGTAGCAAGATGCATGTATTCAAGGTTTATTGTGACTTCTACTTGTTTTATAGCCACTTATTACATATCTCAACTCTTCACATTCTCTATAGTGTCTTTACCATATGGAATACTAATCCAACTAAGAACTGCGGGGAACTTCTCTCCAATCAAAAGGGCTTCTCTTGCCTCTCTCTATGGATGAGTCTAATGTGTGGCAGCTTCTCCTGGAAGTCCTTTATTCATACATATAATTAGTAAAGGTTTGCACATCAAATATCATATTCTTTACCTTTGTCATCATCTTATCATTTCAACATTTTGTGTGTGTGTTTAGCCTGTCAAACATCATTCTTGACTGCATTATTTTTCTTCTCACATGTTGCAAGTATTTCTATCAAAGATTTAGTTATGCCACTTCTCTCACAATTCTACTGCAAAATTTTGTATGCTGCACTTTCAATTTTCTTTCCAGCTATAATAGATGATATTTGGTCCTTGCCTATTGTTGGATTTATTTTTATGCTACTAATTAATGTTAAGATGTTTCTACCTTATCATATGAGTTTTATAAAGAATGGATGTGTTGATTTCTTGTCTCTTATTGTTGTTTTCTTGGAGTCCACATTTAAATTTGTGAAGGAAACTAATAACAACTCGACACACTATGCTTCTTTTTCTTTTTGGTCAGCTAGGATTTTCACAATAAGAGTTGATTTTATAGTGACAAATGTTAGAAATAGGTTGATATCATCAACTAGAGATTGATTCTAGTTACAAAGGCGAAGAAAATATCCTACCTTAAACAAGCCTCATGTTTCACTCTTCCCTGACTTATGACTCCAGCATGTGAATGCAAGTCTCAGTGGGGTGCAAGGAATTGTCTTTTCAGGATTTATGCCATATTTATTGCAATATTCTTCAAAGGAATTTTGGTAGAACTCCCCACCATTTTTTATTCTATTGCATGTCAATAATTTATTAGTTTCCCTTTCAAAAACCATATGAAACTTCTGAGATGTATCTAGAACTTGACCTTTGCCTTTAATAGGGAACTCCCACACCTTCTTTGAATCATCAATATAGGTGAAAAAATAAGAAACTCCTTATGGTGATTTTATATTAATTGAGCCCTATATTTTAAAGTGTATCAAATATAATATTTTAGTATCCCTATTATCTTTTGCAAATGACACCCTTTTTTTCTACCTATTAGAGAAATTTTGAGGTGAAATAGTCCTATGAAGGAAAACTATAAAATAATAGTGGAAATAATTAAATAAGATTATATTACCTCATCAGATTTTGGAGTGAAAAAAGAAAAAACTACTTTCTCAACTTGTATTTTCCTTAAATTTTACTCAACTACAATTTAACTCAAATTTCGAGTAGGAGAACTCGTTGGATGCGAAATTTAATTTCACATCCAAGGAGTACCAATATTGAATACTTTCGATGGATCCTGCTACTCTAAAAATGATAAATACATGAAAAAATGTGATTGCAATCATGAATGTCATGTATTTCTCATTTTTATTGTAGTGGGCTCCATTGAAAGTATTCAACATCAGTACTCAAATGAAAAATTATTTTTTTCATCCAACGAGTGGTCTTGCTAGAAATTTGAGTCAAACCATGGGGAGATAAGTTGAAAAAGTAGTCTTTTCATTATTATTTTTTTTATAGAAATTTGTTAGAAATTGCAACCAATCAAGATTTTGAATTGAAGAGAAGAGACACAATTCTACTCTACTAATATGTGGAATGGAAATCACAATTTAGAAAAACATGCATAGACATGCAACAAGAAAAACCACAAGTACACATTAATTTTTAGGGGAATCTAAATGCTGAAAACCACTCAAGCCTCTTTGCATTAATCATATGAATAACGAATCTAATACAATTGCTAGCTCTAGCTCTGAGCTGAACCTGCAAACAAATAATTGTTATCTCTTCTCAACGAACAACTCTGGCCAACACTTAACTAATTAATTTCTCACCTAGCCTCCTATTTCCTTGCACAATTCCTAAGGAAATTAGCCCCTATTGTTTAGGATTTTCCTCCAAATTGATTACGCAATTCCCAAGGATTGATCACTGAATGCATGCAAAATTTTGTATGCTCCACTAGTATACAAATAATTTTACATTACTCTTAATTCCTCCACTCCAGCTAAGGAATTTTGATTCCATGCATGCAAGAGATTTTCTAGGCTTATTGATTAGTTAACTGATAGATCTATGATTTGGTCTATTGTCTCACTTCACAATCAACCTTCAACCAACTCTATCAATAGTTAGAGGTCAGTAAACTGATTACAAATGGAAGTAATTGAACTAGATTGCTCAAATTTAGCAATCAACACATGCAAGTATGAACTTGAAGCCCAGTAACTCGAATTCACTGAGCTAACTAGGTGAGAAGATCCATGTCACACTAGTTAACTGCTTCCAAGTTGTCTTGCTGATGTGGGAATTTGATTTACTGAATTTGACTAAGGCTAAAGTCAAATTGAGCCTTTCTTGCTACACTTTCTAACACTCCCTCTTAGCAATAAAGGTATGTTACACCACCCCTATCCAACACTCGTGGAATGTACTGTAGTACTACCTCTCAATGTTTTTGTTGCTATTGTAACAACTAAAATTGAAAAGCATCCAAAATACAAAATTAGTTGTGTCTATGTGCTACAACTGTTTCTTGAGCATTGGACTGCTACTAGTCTTTGCACTATCTAGTCGGAAAAATGCATTGTTGTTGATTTTGCACTATGCCTCCTACATTGCTATCAATACCACTCAGTGATTTTTAGCATCTGATTGCAACTAGTTTGCAACTCCCTCTCAAGATATGCCTGCATCTAGTGACATTGATCCTTCTTCTACTGAATATTGTGGGCCCTTGTAGCAAGGGTAATTATCCATGAGGAATGTATAATGCAACTTCTACTGCTCTCTTATGGATCCTTCCCAATTCCTTACAACTTAGGGACTAAGGTTCTACATCACCCCACCTCACTCCTAGAGGTATAATTACATGCATGATGAAATATGATCTACTCATACTTCTGCTGCTACTGCTCTATTGTTACTTCCTCATTGCCACTGCAACTACTACAATAATGATTTTGATCCCTCACTAAGGTTGCTCTCTTTGAAATTAGACTCCCTACGAGTCTTAATCTCCCAGTGGGAAATATCTCTGCTCCTCAATTTCCAAATATCAATGATAAAAACTCCTTTTTGTGCCACTAAAGATTGGATCATTGATCTGCCAACTAACATCATTCTATCTCCATTAAGAAGTATGAAAATAGGGTATTGTCAATCTACCCTGAACTAGGGATCAATGAACTGTACCGCCTTCTAGCTCATTATTTCTTCAATGATCATCGTACGCAAGGAATTCAACGACTACCCACTTTTCAAGATTTTGGTTGCTTGAGAATGCTACTTGTTGGGAACTTGTGATGATCCTAAATCTATTCCAAGCTCAAAAATTTGAACTTCCCTCCAATTCATACTCCAATCTCAATATGTTGAAAACAATTCTCCCCAATCTGAAGAAATGTTGCTACAATGAAGTTGTAATTCGAAATTCCTTAATGACTAGCTCAAAATATTGGTTCTAATGTGATTTCGTGGCTCTGATACCATGTAGAAATTTGAGAGAAATTGCAATTTCTCAAGGTTTTTAACTAAAAAAAAGAGACAAAATTCTACTGTACTAATTTGCACAATGGAAATCACAGCTTAGAATAACATGCATAGACATGCAACAAGAAAAATCACAAGTACACAATTATTTTTAGGGGAACCCAACTAAGAAAAACCCCTCTAGCCTCTCTACATTAATAATATGACTAGAGAATATATTACAATTTCTAGCTCCGGGAACTCTGAGCACAACCTGCAAAAGAATAATTGTTTTCTCTACTTAATGAACAAATTTGGCCAACACTAAGCCAAATATTTGCTCACCTAGCTTCCTATTTCCTTGCATAATTAATGAGGAAATTAACCCCCATTGTTTAGGGATTTCCTCCAAAATGAGTATGAAATTCCCAAGGATTGATCACTGATTGCATGCAAAATTATGTAGACTCCACTAGTATACAAATAATTTTACATTAGTCTTAATTCCTCCTGTCCAGTTGAGGAATTTGAATTCCATGCATGCATGAGATATTTTTGGTTGATCGATCAATTAACGTACATATCTCTAAGTTACATTGTTGTCTCACTTCATGACTGAGCTTCATATGACCCTATCAGTAGTTATAGGTCAGTTAACTGAGCACAACTGAAAATAATTGAATGAGATTACTAAAATTTAGCAACCAACACATGCTTGAGTAAACTCCAAGCTCACTAACTTGAATTTAGTGAGGTAATTGAGCGACAAGAGCCATGTCAGAGTAGTTAACTACCTCCAAGTTGTCATTCTAATGTGGAGATTCAATTTACTCAATTTGACTAAGGCTAAAATCAATATGAGCCTTTCTTACTACACTTTTTATCATTTTTATCATTTTACCTTTTAACTCCAATAATGGTGAATAATCCCCCATTGTTGACATCGTCATCTTCAATTTTATTGGTCGTTATAATATTCATTTTGGTTGTGCATTCTTTTTTTAGGCCCATCTTTTACATCAAAATTTCTCTAATGCATAATACAATGTTCGTAAAATTTAAATTGGGTAACTTTTATATTAGGAAAAGGCTTTTGCTCAACAAGAAATTTTAGACATCTTTCATTCATATGCCCAAGCTTGTTGTGCCATAAATATCATACAAACTCTTTCTTTATAAGAATAACAATATTTGACATTCACAACCTCCATTTTAAGGTTTAGATAGTGCCTATTCTTTCCCCTTATTCAACAAACAATTAAACTTTTATAATTTTCCATCCTCTCTTTCAAAACACTATATGGTAGCATTCATCAACTAACATTCCAGCTAAAATCAAATTCATTGGAAGTTGTGGTACATGCTTGACCTGCTTAAGCACTAAACTACAACCATTTTGCATCTTGCTTAGAAAATATCCTATTCCTTGAATATTGCAAATAGTTCTATTTCCCAGGTGAACCTTACCCATACTACTAAATTGATAATAAATAAAAAAATCTTTGCTTGGGGTAGCATGGTAGGATGGTCTATAATCTAAAATCCAATCAGTATCTCGATTGTATTCATAAAGGTTTGCATCATCATAAGTGAAAATAACTAATACCTTAGCTTTTGTTTCCATAGTAGTGGTTTCATCATTAAGGTTCTCCTCACTAGATATGGATTTTTCCTTTTACAATCCCATTTTCTATGTCCAAGTTTCCTACAATGATAGTAGGTTATTGTTCCATGCCTAGACTTTGACCTCTTTCTAGAGATTGATCTCTTTAATTTCATTCTACCATGTCATCTCCACAATCGCGAGGAGCTAATGCCTCTAGACTCGATATTATTTCTCCCATAATTTTCCTATGTATTTCATCATTTTATAAGCTGCTAGAAACATATTCAAAGCTTAATTTATCTTTTCAACATAGTTACCGATCAAACGGGAACTATTACTCCACAATGGGTACTCGAGCCTAAAAATCCCCCAGAAATGAAAAAACAACCCAAAAATAAAATGTGTTGATTCTACATCACCATTTTTCTCAAAGTAAATTTCATTATTTTTTAAAAATAATGGTAAAAAACAATAAAAGCCATTTTGTTTGGTGAAAAAACCACCTAGAAATCGAAAAGTGTTGATGCTAGAATAACATATTTTTTTTTTTCAGGGTGCATTTTCAACATTTTTTAATAATTACGTTAAAGATAAAATATCGTGACTCTAAAAAACTATAAATTTCCAATGATTTTCAAGCATGACATTAATGATAAAATATCATGTCTTTGAAAATCCTTAAAATTCCAACGATTTTTAATCATGACATTAAATTTAAAGTATAAGTTCTTTGAAAAACCTTAAGATTCCAATAAATTTCAAGCATGGTGCTAAGAAAAAATATTAATAACTATTTTCAACCATAACAGTAAAGATAAAACATCACGACTTAGAAAAACATTAAAATCTTGACAACTTTTCAACCACGGAATTAAAACCAAAGATTATGACTACAAAATAATCTTAAATTTTCAAAATATTTCAAGCATGACATTATGGGAAAATTTGATGTCTAAAAATGAACACATGAATGAAAGAGTTATTATACCAATAATAATATTTTAAAAATGCCAAATGTATAGTGATTCTGAAATCTTAGCCTAAGACAACTTGAAACATTGCAAAAAAAAAAATTAAAACTCTACTATCAAATTGACACGCATTGTAGTTGAGCTCAACCTGTTGTAATGAAAACTTAAAGACCAACCATGAAATTAACACATTGTGGGGCATACTTGATTCATTATAATCAAAATTTTAAAAACAATGATCAAATTACACATAATGGGATCAGGTTGCTAAACAAGCATCAACACAAACCCTACAAAAAAATTATATATATATATATATATGAAAGATACATAAGAAAAGGAAACAATAGCACCGTAGAAATGGAGACGGAAGCGGACGGGTTCAATGGCAAGGCTAGGTTTTTATTGAAGTTTTTACTATAACCCATGTGCAGATAGTGTCATTGGTTGGACTGTCACCTGGTGTTTTCTATTTCCCTTGGATTTTTCACAGAGGTTCTACTTTTTAATCTATCATTCCAACGCCCGATGCGATTTCGTCTTCAACCGATGCTTGGTCTCGAGGCTTTTATCCATTTTTTTACAAACTGCTGGAGGGGCAGACTTCCCTTTGTTGCCACGAGGTTCCTGTCACATTGTCAGTGGTTGAAGGTTTATTTTCACCAGGTTATCCACCTAAACAATTACGATTTTCTCACCCTGAATATTTCTGGACTGCCGGTTTCAGTGTTCAATGTTTTCTTTCAAACCCTAGTTAGCGGGCTAAAGGATTCAATACCTTCCTTTTTCTTGGAATGGCCCCAACTTTTTCTATGTTAGTAGGCATCTAGATGGAAGAAGAGCTCCTCGACTATTCCTCAAACTCACTGGCCCCAGAATACATCAAGGTCAACTACTCACACCCGTCAACCGTCGTGTTTGCACCGGAAGTTAACTTCTTATTGGCTCTTCAGGTTACAAAACTTACCTTACTCATGAACGAAATGGAGGTAAATATTGAGGGCTAAGGTAATATTCAACTGACAACAGCCACGACGGAGGGACTATTTAGCCCAAGAGAAGGCTCATAGTCTCCTTTTCTTTCCATCCCTTCACCAACTAAACTCTAAGAATGGTCACGGCCTCTTCCGACTATCACAAACCGTCAAGGAAGTGTGGGAGTTTTGGCGGCAAGTGTAGTGGCTTACATCTCGGTGCTCAAGGGTTTGATGCATAGGCAGGCCTCCTGGGTTCGACGCCCATGTGCTAAGCTCACTCACCCATGGTTACTGCACCTCCCTCAGGGTATTTCAATGGGATTGCAAGGCATGAGATAGGCACCAAGGAAAATAAGTTCTCAGAATCAGATGAGAATGTTCAAGTGGAGGACGCCCAGGCAGTACAACCACAAAAACAACGTGAAAGGAAAAAATAAAAGCACTCCAAAATGAAAGAAATAGACTGTCACCTAGTTTTCGAGGAGGGCATTACAATGGATCAAGTAGTCCTAAAGGAGAGCACCATATTCATGGGAAGGGTTAGAGACAGAAACTATACACCTGCACAACTACGGAAATGGACTGCAGAGGTATGCGGCAATTTGCTGACGCAACTACTTGGTATCATCACCCTATCTCGGGGGTGGTTCACCCTTATCTTTTCTCAGCTTGTCTAGGTTGATTAGGTGTTGACAAGATACTAGCATATCCAAATGACCCTTGTGTTATTGAAGAGATGGTCTCTGTTTTTTAACCCTGAAAAAGAAAACCTCGGTGCAGGTCTGATATGGGTTCGTCTTCAGGGTCTTCCGCTCCAGTTTTGGGCAGAGGAGGTTTTGAGAATCATTGGAGATGATTTAGGGGTGTATCAGGACCACGACAAAGCTTATTAGGATACTGGTTGCTTGGCCTTAGCTCACATAGTGGTGCATCTTGATACTAGAGAGGGCCTGGTGGATAGTTATCTGCTACAGATGGAGACAACACTCGCAGATAGATTCTTGATGATGAAGGCATCCCATTCCATTGTTGAAGGTGCCTTGAGGTGGGTCATTTATACAAAGACTTCCTCCTTATGTCCGGGATGCATCAGGATCCTCCCAAAACACTAGTATCAACTAGCACTGAAATGATGGAGAGAAATTTCCCTTCACTGGAAGATTCAGATTTTGTGAGTACTCCTCCCCCCTACTCCTCTATTTTCAAATGAATGCATGGTTTCAGAATTTTCTTCTACTCCTATGTGCTCGTCTGGGTCGTTTTCTGAGGTTGGCAGGCTCTGCTCCCCATTGCGTCCTATATGATCGGTCCCTCCCTCCTTCCTAGATTCTAATCCATCTACCAGATCAGTGTAGTCTGACCCTATATGGGGTGGGGGGGGGTAGCTTGACTTCTAGTGGTTCTCATCAATACTTCCTCCACTCTCTCCCTGCCTCTCAGCCCCCAGCCTTTGGTTTGGAAATGGATCCTCTCCACCCAACCCCTTAAAACCCCCCCATGGGAGACAATCCGAAATATCCAAAGTTATTAAGAGGGCGGGTGTTGAAGTGGCTTCAGTGGTTCAAACCCCCATTGATTGGTTCCTTAGAGAAAAGGAAAACCCTCACAATGATCATCGATGATGTGCCTCTCCTTCACCTGTAGGGATGTAGCCATCCCGAAAAAGGAAACTAGCTCTAAAGAGGCTATGTGTTTCAGAAATATTCGATGTAATTTTTTTGCAAGAAACATTGGGTTAAGGGAGTCTGGTTAAAATGTTTCTTCTAATTTTCCTACCAGACCTGAATTTTCACTTTTTGGATGTAAGGGGATGCTCGGGAGGCTGTCCCATGGGCTTTAATATAAAACTACTCAATTCCTTGGGGGGTGAAGGCTTTATGGGAGTTGACATTACCTCCTTAGATCTTAACAGGCCTTTCAGGCTCGTCAACATTTATGGGCCATGTCACAACAGGGAACATTTTTGGAATAGACTTATGGAAGCTGACTTTATGCAATTTGAAAACTTAATTATAGGAGGTGATTTAAATTTCTCCCTAGGTTTTGTTGAATCATGCGGTAGCCAAGCCCAATCTGGCCATCTCTTGGTCTATTTCGAAAATCTAGTAGATACTAATGAGCTCTTGAACATTGACTCCGCCAAGACCATACTGACCTGGAGGAAAAGAAGAACAAGTGAAGGGGTACTAGCCAGGAGGCTGGACTATTTTTTGATCAAGGCCCCGCTCCTTTCTAGTTTGAACCTCTTTTGCTAGTGGGTCGGCTCAGGTGGGATCTCAGACCATTCCCAAATCATTTTGGAGATCAAGGATAACAATTACAAACCCCTAGTGCCATTCAAATTCAACTCGACATGGTTACCTGATGCAGAGTTCCACAAATTAGTTGCTGACTCTTAGATTCGTTATCGGTTAGATGATCAAATATCCCCGACTGTGGTCATTTCAAACAATTTGGCATGCATTAAATAAAAAACTATCAAATGGGCAAAGGAAAAATAGACGAAAGATGAGGCCGATCTCCTTAGGATAGAGGTGGCGCTCAAAAGCCTGGAAGCCACTGGGATTGCTTGTCTTGCTTCGGTGGAAACAAAGGCATAATTAAATCTCCTGGAATTGGAAAGATCAGATTATTGCCATAGAAAGAAGAACACTGGAGGCTTAAGAGAAGTGCTCTTTGGTTATGAGTAGGGGATGAAAACTAAAAATATTTCACCCATTTTTCCTAGGGAAGAATGTCAATTAACACAATTTGGAAGCTACACGATCAAGTTGCAAGAAAGGAAAGCACATATGAGAATTTGGCCGACATGGGAGTCTGTCATTTCAGTAAAATTTTCAAGGATCCTAATGGTGTTAGTCTCCTAGAAATCATCCGAACAACATCTAAGCATTACCCAAATTTGTTGAACCCGAACAGATGAGTCTTTCAATTCCCTAGTCACTAGAGGGGAACTGGAGGCTATGCTGAAATGCCTTAAAAGGGACAAAAGTCTAGGCCCAGATTGGTGGTCGGTGAAATTATACAGCTCTTTCTTGGAACATATTGGTGACGATCTATTAATGGCCATTGAGGACTGTAGAAGCACAAGCAGAATGTGTGAGGGGTTTAATGAGATTTTCTTGGCCCTCATCCCCAAATCTAACAATCCTTCATCCTTTGATGATTACCACCCCATCTCCCTCTACAACATCATATAAAAAATCATTTCCAAAACTATTTCTCTTCATGTTAAACCCTTTCTATCTTGCATGATTTCCATGGAACAATTTTCTTTCCTCAGTTAGTGCCAAATCCATAAAGCTATAGGGACAACTCAGGAAGCCCTCCATTCAATCAAAAAGAAGAATAAAAAGTCCATCATTCTCAATATTCACCTCTCCAAATATTTCGATTAGGCTACTTGGCCTTATCTCCAGCTCACACTTACCCATATTGGCATCCCCCATTCTTTCATCTCCTAGACTATGTGGTGTTTCACATTTACCTCATATAGTATTGTTATTAATGGTGCTACCTCTGGTTTCTTTCTCACAGAACAAGGGCCCAGGCAAGGGTGCCCACTCTACCCCTTACTCTTCCTTCTCATTATGGAAGGATTTAACAGATTGATTAAAAATGCTCGTGAGGTGGGAGATCTGGACGGTGTCCAAATTTTGGATATGACCACTCTCTCACACCTTTTGGTTGTAGATGATGTACTTATTTTTTTAAATGACTCTATTTGTGACTCACAAGGTTTCAAGAAAGTCGTGTTTTTTTCTAAAGCAACAAGTATGGAACCAAATTATGAGAAGTCCTTGATTATCTTTGTGACATGCCTTCCAAATGAGGAAAGATATACAGCTCAACTATTTGCCTATGTTCGACACGGTTTGGATGATGGGTTAAAATATTTGAGCTTCTGACTAAAACCAAATGGATACCATATAGATTAGTAGGCTTGGTTCATAGCAAAAATTGAAAACAGAATCAACATCTGGCAGCAATGTTGGCTCTCTAGAGCAGGCACACTCACCCTAATAAAATCGGTCCTCAAGGCTATCCCAGTCTACTGTATTACACTGGCATGGATCTCAAAAGGCATTCTTAACAGTATAGAAAACATTTGATGCCGCTTCCTCTGGAGGGGTCAAAAAACAGGGTGGACATTTTCTTGGGTAAGCTGGGACTAGATTGCCAAAACCAAAAAATTGGGTGGATGGGGCATAAAAAACCTTCAGCTTTTTGCAATGGCACTTGCGGCAAAAATGGGCTGGCATATCATCAATTCTTGAAGCCTTTGGTAAGAGGTCATTTACTTCAAATATATTCACCCCCTCTCAATAATGGTTTGGGTCTACAGACTTATCATTCACTCAACTGCAGCATCCATTATTTGGAAGGATATTTCCCAATCCCTTCGTATCATAAAGAACTGGCTGGCATGTAAAATAGTGATAGGAGATCAGGTGCGATTAGGCACAAACACCTCGGGCGGTTGTGGAAGTGTGCATATAATTCCAAGGGACCTGTTTAATCACCTCTCCAGGTCCGGTATCACTCATATCACCCAGATTGTAGTTTCCAGACATGATCGATGGATGCCTCAGTGCTGGATGGATGATAGGGTCTTAAACGTCCTGGATAGATAGTTTGAGGAATAACAATTGTACATTGGGGCCCTTGAGGATGCCAATGTAAGGTTAACTGAATAGGAAGATGTCCTCATTGGTGCCACCTCTAGAAATTAAAAGCTCCCCCAAAATCCATACTATTTATGTGGTGCATTCTCACGAAAAATTCCCCCACAGAGTTAAACCTCATGCACTAGGCTTTTCATGGGCCCTCAAGATGTTGTTGTTGCAAATTGCATGCGGAGGACACAAACCATCTATACCTCTCTTGTCTATTGATAGTTCATTTCTAGTCTAGTATTACATCAAGTCTGAATCTGCCGACAATTTTGTCTGGTCACAATGTGGGGGATGCTTGGCATAATTGGTGGATAATGACACTCTCTCACAAAGCCAAAAATCTTCCCCTAATCGTCTTTTGGGGTATCTGGATCAACTGTAACAGAAAAATCTTTGTTGATGCTCTGATCAACTGGTTAACCTATTGTACCAATTTAATGGCCATTTACAACTTGATCCCAGAGGACCCTGACAGAAAACCTCCTCGGGCATCACTCTAGAATGCATTGACACTAGTTACCCTTGGGGATATTTTGATGGCTCGACACAAGCTGAGGGTAGTGGGGGAGGGGTTATTTTGCACATCAATAATCTTGTGTCCTAAAGAATCCAAGTAGGCCTAGGAAGGGACACCAATAATTTTTCTGAGCTAAACAGTCTAAAACATCTTCTCCTTTTTGCAAGGGAACAAAATTTCCAAAAGATTTAGATATATGGGGATTCATAGCTGGTTATCAATTGGATTAATGATGTATATCATTGTCACTTGTACACACTTACAGACACGATGGACGATATCTTTACTTTAAAATCAAAATTTGATTTTATCGTATGCTCTCATATATACAGGGAAAGGAATGAGATCATTGATCGTCTTTCCAAATCGGTCACGTAGCTAAACAGGGGACAATGGAAAATACAGGAATTCAGGGAGGCTATTTTTTACTGTTTCTTCCATCAACCATTCATTGATATGAATGGGGATCTATTGGAGTGATCTCAAAGATCACTTTTTTTTGGGTTTTTTGTGTTCCATCCAGTTATAGTTACATTTGGGACATTTACTCTGTTTTTCGTTTATCATGCATATAATATTTCTCTCGACTACTATGATGTAATATGTATACAACTTTCTAAACTTTTTTGATCTACTATCAGCAGTGAATGCATCTCATACATGCTGCACTGATACATCATGTAATTTTCTTAATATATTTGATGAAAATTGCACCTTCTTCTTTGGTAAAAAAGAAAGATACATAAGAAAACAAAAATTCAAATATTGAAAAAACGAAAGTAAAAATTAATAACAAGTAATAAAACATGACAAAAAAAATCAAATATAAAAAATATATAGTAATGACAATAAAAAAAATATAAAATATAAAAACAATTAACCATACCATGTAAAATTAAAAAATAGAGAAGAGTAAAATTAAAAAAAAAAAAATTAAGAAAAAAATTAATTACAAAAATAAAATACAACATTAAAAAAAAATTAAGAACTAAAAAAAAAAAAAAATCTCCCCGGCCTCTCGAGGCCCAACTAGGAAGTGGTGGCAAGGGGATGATTGATCACAAAAAATAAATTAAATTTCATAAAATAAAAAAAAATAAAAAAATTTGAAAAAACATAAAAATGTAAAAAATAAATAAATTAGAATTAACTTGTAAAAATGAAAAATTTAAATAAAAAATAAATAAATTAAAAAAAAAACAAAAAACAAAAAAAAAAACAAAAACAAAAAATTTAAATATATATATATATATATATATATATATATATATATATATATATAATTTAAGAAGAAATAAATAAAAATAAAAATAAAAACCCACTTTTTAGAGTTAAAAATAAAAAATAAAAAATAAAAACGTCATTAAAAAAATGTTAAATAATTACCAAAAAATAAAATAAAATAAAATAATTAAATTAAACATAAAAAAATTCAAAACAATTAAAAATTAAAATTAAAAATAAAAAATAAAAATATTTAAATTTAAAAAATATATATATTAAAAAATTTAAGTTATATAAAAAAAAAAAAAAAATTAAAATATACAAATTAAAAAAAAAAAAAAAACAAATATAAAAATTTAAAAACAAAATTTATTTAAATTAAAATTAAAAGTAAAAAAAAATTAACAATTAAAGAAAATAAAATTAAAATTAAAAAGACAATTAAAAGAAAGCATTAAGAAGAAAATGAAAAAAAACATTAACCCTCCCCAACTCTCCTCTTCCCCTAACCCCTCCCCTCGACCGCTCACTCCCCTCCTCTCACCACCCTCAGCCCTCCCCTCTCCCCACCCAACCCCAGACCCCTCACCCCTCCCTGCCTGTTGCACCTCCCACCTGTCCTCCCCGCCTAGGTCCCCAGCTAGTAGCCAAGAGTCCACAGGCCGATTCCCAGAATCGCCCTGCAGCCTCTTGGGCACTGGCTAAGGGCCCGGGTGGGGAGGGGAAGGGGTGCCACGGGGGGGATGAAGGGGTCAGGGGTTGGAAGGGTCGGAGGGAAGGAGATGAGAGGGAAGGGCGGTGGGAGTTTTGGGAGAGGGGACGACCGAGGGTCACAAGGGGAGTGGTGAGGGAGGCAAGTGGGGGTGGGGGAGGGCTAATGTTTTCTTTTAATTTGTTTTGATTTTTTTTAATAAGTTTATTTATTAATTTTTATTTTTATTTTTTTTGTTTGTTTTTATTTTTTTTGTTTTTTTGTTTTGTTTTGTTTTGTTTTTGTTTTTTTTTTTCTTTTATAATTTAATTTTTTATTTAATTTTTGCTATTTTTTTAATTTGTTTTATGCTATTTCTTTATTTTTATAATTTTAATTTAAAAATTAATTCTTAAATTTTTATTTTTATTTTTGTTTCTTTAAATTATTTAATTTAAATATTATTTCATTTTTTTAATTAATTTTTTGTTTTGATTTTAATTTTTTTTTTAAATAATTTTTGGTATTTACATTTTTTTTCTAATGATGTTTTTATTTTTTATTTGTTTTTTTAACTCAAAAAAATGCTTTCAAATTTTTTTTGTGGTTTAATTTGTTTTTATTTAAATTATATATATATATATATTGAAAAAATTTCATTTTTTATTTATTTTTTGTTTTTTCTCGTTAATTTTTTTAATCATTTTTCTTATTTTTACGAGTTAATATTGGTTTTTTTACAATTTTTATAGGTTTTTTGTTTTTTGTTTTTTTTGTTTTTGTTTTTGTTTTTTTTTTTGTATTTGACTTTTTTTGTCATGTTTTTTTATTTTTATTTTTGTGTTTTATTACTAACCCATTTTCTATTTTTTTTTTTTTTTTTTATGTTTTTTTATTCCTTTTATATATTTTTATGTTTTCTTACTAACATGTTTTTATTATTTTTATTTTTGTCATGTTTTATGTTTTACATTTTTATTTTTATTTTTATTTTTCTTTGTTTCTATAGCTTTTTGTTTCTTTCTTTTCCTTTTTTTATGTATTTTTTTGTATTTGATTTTTTTTTTGTCATATTTTTTTATTTTTATTTTTATGTTTTATTACTAACATGAAAATCACCAACATTGAAGAAAAATTATCTACACTTAATTAATTAGAAAAATTAAAATGTAAAAACTAAGCCCTTTAAACAAAAATGGTTGATATTGATCAACGCTTTTCAAAATCATGATGAAAATCACTAAGAAAAAAAAAGTTTGCACTTGGTACATAAAAAAAAAAATTTAAAGTGTCAGAAATAATCTCTCTAAAAAAATGTGTTGTTGTTGCATCAACACTTTTCAAAATCATCATTAAAATCACCAACATTTAAAAAAAATGTTCATACTTGATAAATAAAAAAACATAAAAGTGGCAAAAATATGCTCCATAATAAAAAGTTGTATTTTGAATCACCATTTTTCAAAATCGAGTGATTTTTTGCTACCTCAAAAAAACGGGTACTAGGTCATTTTCTCGTTTAATCGATAACTATGTTTTTGGTGCTACATTAGTTATGGTGACAACCAAGTTCTGTCTACTATTAGGAATAGAGCTTAGGAGTAAAAGAGATTTGATCTGATAATTAAATATAATCTTCAACAAAGTGAGTTTTTTCACCACAGTGTGAAAATCATTTAAATGTTTAGTTACTAAACTCCCTTCCTTCATTTTTAGATTGAATTAATTATTCATCAGAAAAAATTTATTGACTCTTATTTTGTTCATATAAATCATGAAGCGTTTTCCATAAATATTCTATGGACTCACTAATACAAAATGACTAATTAGTTACTAGAAAAACAACTAAAACTTGCATATAAACGACCATTTTTCAGTCTGTGACCAATAGTAGTTAATTTACAGTATCTTATAATGCGACTAACTTTTATTCATTTTTAGCTTAGTCCTTAATTGGTTTCCTCAATTTTAGCATCTAATAATATATTTCGTCATAAATTTGGTCATTAGTTTTTCACTGGTTTAGTCATTAACTATTGCAATTAATGACCAAATATACAACAAAATTAACTACTACATGAATCATCGAGAAAACCAATTAATGACCAACATGTTGGTCGTGTTCTAAGATACTGTAAATTAGCTACTAATAGTCATACATATACAAATTTTAGTCATCACTTGGAACAAATTAATGGCCAAAGAAATATGACTAAATTTTACTCATGTTATAACATATGGTAAATTAGCTACTAATAGTCGTATATATGCAAAATTTAGTCATCATTTTAATTAAAACATTATCATTTGTAGTAGACATTTATCTTTTTTTGGTATTTTCATTTTCATTATATAAACAACTGATTTAGTAGTTTCTATTCATTTCATTTAATTTCATTCATAATCATTATAAACAACTAATTTAGTCATATATTCATTTTATTCGTGTTCATTATTAATTAATATAAACTATTAATTTACTATTTTTAGATTGATTTTATGTGTTTATTATTAATCAATATAAATTTATTAGTATGATTTTGGGACTAAATTGTTGGCATTATAGTACAAGTGTTGTCTTTGATGGCAACCCACATATATGATGTATGATGACAGTTCACAGTGAAACAAGTCAACAACAAAGGATTACAGATCAGACTCCAAAGGTTGAAGAAAGAGAATGCTTTAAGACGTATACGGTGGTTCACGCAGTCGAAGTCATGTATACAAGCAGGTACACAGAAAAAAAAAAGAGTGTATAAGTATGCATGCACTTTCACAAAAAGAAAAGCGCGCATGGGATGGAAAATTAATGATAATGAATACTAGGGGTTCCCACCATGATATTGACCCATGGTAATGAGTGCGACAAAGAATATTGATACCATCAAAGAATACCAACAACATAACTATGGTTTTGTTCTAAGGTATTGAAAAAGGATCTAAGTATATAAGAAGGAGAAGATCAAAGGTCTATGTATGCAAGCAACCAATATCTGATGAAGAGTTAGATCAAAAGAAAATATGCACGTTATGGGTTTCTGGTGCTTTTCTTGATTTGAACTAAGTATGCACCTGTGTTTAATGATGGATGAGGATCATAAGAATTGAAATGAATTATCATTATGTGTTCTGATAACGGATAGTTTAGATATGATTTCTAACACAAGTTTTATCATTTATATGCTATGATCTGAGTATATGTGACATCTGGAATAACTGAGAAATTATAAGTGATTATTTGCAGATCCATACGCTGGTTCGCCTTGGTGAAGGTGTGTATCCACGCTCGTTCGACACTTCAAAGTAACGTATACATTATGACATATGTCTTTGAAGTACCAGATTGGTGTTTATTATTGATGTAGAGTTTTGGGCTCAGTTCTGTGTTTTGGTGATAATGATCTGACTGTTCAAATTGATTGATTGTGGTTTACTTCAGTGTTGACGAGTTTCAGTGATTGGTTGTATTGTAATTGTGTTTGATTTTGAGTTTCAATGTTACCGATGGGTCCAATATAAAAATTGGATGAAACGTGGCCTTCATATAGTGTTGTTGTGTACGAGGAGCATCCAGTCTGAAAATTTATGAAATGTAGTTCCCGGAGGAAGAGTGAAGGTAGTAGCCTTCTATAGGCCGATGTCTACGTACTAGTAAACATATCGGCTAGTACAAGATCCAGCGGGTTGGAGCTCCCTTCAAGTAGCAGCCAGAGAATGAGTGAAGATTGGAGCCTTCTGTAGGCTATCTCCTACGTAACGGTAAACATATCAGCTAGTACAATAGCTAGGGGGTTGTAGCTCCCTTTCTATCGATGATAGAGAATGAGAGAAGGTAGTAGCCTTTTTCAAGTGGGTTCCTACGTACCAGTATGAGTCTACATCAGTACAAGATTGTAAACATGTTTCCTTTATATTAAAAGAAGACAAATATGACAGCAGCAGGTGGTTTTTTTCCCGCATTTGGTTTCAACTTTAAATCTTGGCGTTCACGTGTGTTACTTATGTGTGATGGTTTATACTATTATTACTACACATGGTTACTATTTAATGTTTAATAAAGTACTGATGCACTGATTAGAGATCACCGTATGATGAATTAACTGAATCATAAGTTCACTGGATATATGTTGGTTGCCTTAAGAACAGTTATGTGCACATGCGAGTTCCCTTCATTGTAGCGTATATAAATCTGTATGAAATGAAAAAGTTATTGATTTGTAAATATTGATTCACACCCCCCCCCCTCTTAGTATTATTCCCAGAAATTGGTATCTGAGTAGGTCCTTTGGCGAAAACTTGAATGCTTGGAGGAGATTTGTCGAGAAAATGGGAAAGAATCAAAAGAAGAAAGCACATGAGAAGAAGACAATATCTCAAACGAGCATTGACAACAGGAGAGACAATTGGCCATTAGGTGGAAGCAAGTATTTAGATTCATAATCATCTCAAATTGAAGATGAACAAGAAAAAGAAGTATCAGGTACAAATTTTTGGTTGTCTGGTCATACTTTTCTCTATTCATGCAATGTTGAAGATATTAAAAGTGATAGTGAAAGAAATATAGAGGCAGAAGTTAAAAGACTCACAAATAAAATTAGAGATCAACAAGATCTATTTAAAAAAAAGTAGTGTTCCTTCAAAGAAGAAGTTACCAGATTAAAAGCTCCGTTGGAGGAAGGAAACGAAGTAAGGAAGCAATACAAGGAGAAGGAATATCAATGTCAAAGGTTGCGGGATGAAGTGACTTCATTAAGAAATGATGTAAATGAAAATAATACAACAATCAAGAGAGTTAAAGATAGATCCAGTTACTATGAAAGTCTTGAAGCTGAAGTCGTCTCTCTAAAAGAAGATCTTGAAATTTATCATAATGAAGAACTACCTCAAGCGGATGAAGAACAAGAAAATGGTATTCTCAAATTAAGACAACAAGTGGAAGAAGGAAGAAAGGTTGAAGAAACCATGAAGAAGAAATATCTGGAAAAGGAGGAGAGATAGTAGGTTGAGGTAAATTAGAAGAAAAGGATAAACTGTTATGATTTCAAGATAGTACTAAGATTTTGGTTAATATTCTTAGTAGTCAAGGATCTCCTACCATCAAAACTGGTCTTGGTTTTCATGAAACTATTGAAGGTGAATCTAGCTCACAAGATGAGGCAAGGAACTCTAATATGCTCAACCAAGAGATAAGAGGTCAACCCCATCAAAAACCAAGGAAAGAAGGTATTCAAATAAATTCATTTACTCCTAACTATGGAAGTGTTAATCAAATAAATAATGTTGAATGTTTCAGATGTCATAATTTTGGACATGTTGCAGCTAGATGCTGAAGTAGAATGTTTCATGCTAATAATTGTCTCATAGAAAGATCATCAGCTTCCAGGTACTTTAAGGGATATTGTTTTTCTTGCAATATGTTTGGTCACAAAGCGATTGATTGCTATAGAAAAAATATAAAACATATAAGATGTTATGCTTGTAACAAGTTTGAGCATATAGCAAAGGAATGCAGGAGAAAATCTCAACCAACATGCCAAAAGGAGCAAGGATCATCACACTCCAAGGTATGGAAGAAGAATGAATTACATTGAGAAAGATGTGGCATAGCTAAGTATATAGACAAAATGGACTTAGGAGGAACTGAAAGTATGAAATTTCAGTGTTCTAATTCTCATACATAGTTATCATGAAGATAGGTCATGTATATACGTGAATTAGAAGTTGCAAAATTGTGTATATGTTGGTTTGATGAAGAAGCAGTGGGACAAACTCCAGAAGAGGGGTCTGATATAGTTCAGTGAATTATCAATTACCTTTCTGTTCTGATTGATGATGATTACAATCTTTTGATGATATGTAGAAGTGATTTTGGCCCTCATAAGTTGTTGATGACTTGATGAATAATTGGTTGATGATGATGCCTTGAGGATTCTTACTGACAAATGTAATGGTATGATCTAACAGTGAATAGTTGGCCCAGATTTAGGGGGAGCATATGCTTCTAATAATGGATTTTTGGCATTATATTAGATGACCTTGGTACATGATGATACTTATATTGCTCGATCCACATAATTGTTTTGATCCGAATGACACTTTTGATGATAGACATATACAAGTTGTTGATCTTGATGCTGCAGACAGATGCTTATGGTTCATATCATATATGGTGTATGATAGTTGCTGATGAATTTCATGGTCTTGTTTGGATTGTTGGTCCTTGTAATAAATGTCATGTATATCATTTGATGTAAAGGTCATGTAAAGACCTATGATGTAATAATCGTTATATTCAGTCATGTAAGGATTTTTGAGATCATGTCAAATTTGGTATATCCCCACTTGGTTGGTTGATTGATGTTTGTATGAGTCATTGGTGATAGGAAGGTCATAGTCACATAGTTGAGTTACAGGATCATGTTATTCTTTTGAAAGAAAATCTACAATCTATGTATGTTCTCAGGGGAGCATGGACATCATAGTACATATTTAAGGGGGAGAATATCTTGGTCTGCCCTTTGCCCTTAATGTCAAAGGGGGAGAGTATCTTGGTGTTGTTTGATATATCTAACGGGTTCTACAGCTTCAAAGGGGGAGAGTATCTTGGTGTTGTTTGATATATCTAACAAGTTCTACAAATTGACATAATAAACACCGATATGGTTGCCATCAAGTTTAAAGGGGGAGACTATTGGAATTATGGTACAAGTGTTGTCCTTGATGGGAACTCACATATATGATGTATCATGGTAGTTCATAGTGCAATAGGTCAACAACAAAGGATTATAGATTAGACTCCTGAGATTGAAGAAAGAGAATGCTTTAAGAAGTATACATTGGTTCACCTAGTCGAAGCTGCTTATACAAGAAAGTACAATGAACAAAAACAATGTATACGTATGCATGCACTTTCACAAAGAGAAAAGCACATATGGAATGGAAAGTTAAGGATAATGAATACGAGAGATTCCTACCATGATATTGACCCATGGTAATGAGTGCATCGAATATTATTGATGCCATCAAAGAATACCAGTAGCATAACTATGGTTTTGGTCTGAGGTATTGGAAAAGGATCTAAGTATATAAGGAGGAGAATATCAAAGGGCTAAGTGTGCAAGCAATGAATATTTGATGAAGAGCTAGATCAAAAGAAAATAAGCATGTTATGGGTTTCTAGTGCTTTGCTTCATCTGAACTAAGTAAGCACCTAAGTGTTTGATGATGGATGAGTTCTAATGATGGATCAAGATAATAAGACCAAAAATGAATTATCATTATGTTGTCTCATAACGGATAGTCTAAATCCAATTGCTAACACATGTTTTATTCTTTATATGCTATGATCTGAGTATATGTGAAGTCTGGAATAGCTATGAAGTTATATGTCATTATCTGCAAATTTATATGTTGGTTTGCCTTGGTGAAGGCAGATATACACGATGGTTAGACACTTCAATGTAGCGTATAGATTATGACATATGTTTTTGAAGTTGCAGTTGGTGTTGATTATTGATGTAGAGTTCTGGGTTCATCTCTGTGTTCTGGTGACAGTGATCTGATTGTTCAGATTGATTGATTGTGATTTGCTTCAGTGTTGATGAGTTTCAGTGATTGGTTGTGTTGCAGTGGTGATGGACTTTGAGATTCAATGTTACTGATGGGTCTAGTATGAAAATTGGATGAAATGTGGCCTTCATATAGTGTTGTTGTGTGCTAGGAGTATCCAGTTTGAAAATTTGTGAAACGTGGTCCCTGGAGGAAGAGTGAAGGTAGTAGCCTTCTGTAGGCTGGCGCCTACATACTGGTAAACATATCAGCCAGTACAAGATCCAAGGAGCTGGAGCTTCTTTCTAGTAGCAACTAGAGAATGAGTGAAGGTTGGAGCCTTCTTTAGGTCGGTGCCTATGTACTGGTAAACATATAGGCTAGTACAAGAGCTAGGAGGTTGTTGTAGAATTTCCCACTGTAGGTCAATAGATTATGCAATATACTAAAGCAAAATACCAGATCTACTTCTACAACAAACTTGTGGAAGCATAATCAATTATGAGCAAGATCAAATAGAACACATATAACTGAGAATGAGAAAGCAATCACACGTGAACATAGAAGCATACTCTAGTGAAATCCTTAGCTAAAAACCCTCATCTTTGTATTATCATACAAGTTGTAATATGTTCGGATTACACAAAGCTTTAGCTCACAAGCTATCCAGCTCTCAGTACAATCGAACAATACAACTCACAAACTGAATAGACACACCATATGCCTTCCTCCAGCCCTCCAAGCCTCTTATTTCTTGGTGCAGTTTCTCTTGGGGTTCAATGCTGCAACCTGTGTGAATTGGCCTCATCACACAACCATCAAACTCAAAAGTAACTGTGCAATCTCCAAGGAATGAATTCCTTCTGCATGCAAGAGATATCCTCCATGGAATATTCCTGCAACTAATAGTACACTGTCCCATCACCTGATCTCAACTGGGTCTCTGATTAAACAAACATGCATGAGTTACTTATGAGAGAATATTCAGTTATCTGATGTGCAGCGGTTACATGCATGCACACATTAAATAACTGAACTCAAAATCAGTTCCACAAATTGTTGGAACTAATCTAACTGGATTTAACTCAGGTAACTGAGCTAACTAATTACAACTCAAAGTACAACTCATCCTGATATCTTTAATCAAGGGATAACTTCCTCAATCAATGGAGAACTGTTGCATGTCTTCACATAAACTTAATGTTTGATTTCCTACAACTAATCAACTCAAGATGAATTAATTAAGTATTTTACAAACAGCTGCTAAGATCAAATTCGAATTTTAATTCTCAATTTTAGTTCAGGGACTAACTAAAATTGGAATGTATCCCGAAATGCTATTTATAGAAGTTCTATTTTTAGCAGTTCTATTTTTAGCATTTTTGTTGTTATTTTCAACACTCCCTCTCAACAAGAAAGGGATTATCAATAACCCCAATCCTATCTCTGTCGAACTCGAACTTGCATTTTGACAATGCCTTAGTCAAAATATCTGCATCATGTTCCTCGATTGAAACATACAACAACAACATGATCCTATTGACCACACAGTCTCGAAGATGGTGATACCGATATCAATGTTCTTGGACCTATCATGAAAAACTAGATTCTCAGAGAGTTTGATACAACTCTGATTATCGCAGTAGCTCATAGTTGGATCCATCCTCTGACCAAACAATCCCACTAGAATATTCCGTATCCAAATGGCCTCACATGCGGCCTGACAGGCAACCATGTATTCAAACTCTGCTGAGCTAAGTGCAATCGACCTCTGCTTCCTGTTGTACTAGGAAATTGTAGTTGAACCAAGGTTGAAGATTCCACCAGAAGTGCTCTTCCGGTCAGATGGACTCCCTTCTCAATCCACATCTGTGAAGCCCTGAAGCTTCACTCCCTATGTCTGTCTATACCACAATCCATATTGGGATGTGCCTCTGAGGTATCTTAGCACATGCTTCGCTGCCTTCCAAAACAGATTGGTAGGCTAAACCATAGCTTGACTCAGTTGGTTCACCACAAAGCATAAGTCTGGTTGTGTGTTCACTAGATACATAAGTGAACCCACAAGTTGTCGATAAACAGTAGCAACTACTACCTCACCTGAAATAGCATCCTCCTTCCTCCAATTACCAGCTAGAGGAGCCTACATGGGCTTGCACTTCTCCATGTGGAACCGCCTGAGTATCTCATTGGCATACTTGCCTTGAGACACAAAAAATTCTCCATCCTTCTGCCACACTTTCATGCCTAGAAAGTAGTGCATAAGACCCATGTCTTTCATTTTGAACTCTCTTGCAAGGTCCTTGATCTAGGTGGATATTGGTGGCCACCTGCCAAGTCCACCTGGACCCCCACCATTTTTTCTCTCAGCATTTTCAGTTTCCTTAATTGTAGCACAACTTACTATTTTTAGCAGTTTTTCGGGTCCTGAACTTCTGGAGCCGTTTTGAGGCCCTAAACGACATTTTTTGGGAAATCTGGGGGCAACATGGGTCCATGGATTGATGATTCCCTTCCCAAAGTGGTAGTGCTCGGATAGATCTTTCTAACGAGCCATTGTACGCGTCAAACAGAGATCGTATGCCAAAGTTACGACCCCGGGAAGTTGATGTACCAATTTACCCAAACGGGGCCCACAATTTGGCGTTTCATCTCCTAGGGTTAGGTTTTGGAATGTTAAGGGTTTTCCATTGTTTCTCAACAATAAATAGGCCTTCGAGCCTCATTGTAATAGATTTCGGAGGCATGTAGCCACCACATCTCTTCTCAGAGATAAGCTACCATCGCCCTAGCTGGTTTATTTCCATTTTTGGTTGTAAGCATATTTCAGTATTTTCCATTAATGAAATGAAGTATTATTTCTGCTGCATCTTTGTGTATATGGTTATCTCTGTAATTTGTTGCATTCCTGTTTAAATCCGGATCAGTGGTATCAGAGCGGTCTGCTTTTTCTCTGTTTTTCTTTGCATGTCCCCAACAAGGTCAGGATATAAGGAGTTAGGGCTTGAACTGGTTGAACCTTTGCAAGACCAGCCTCGAAAATCCCGACGGCCTCCCATGGCGGATGAGAAGAAAGACGAGGGGGTAGGAGATCCCATCAAAATCTTGCTCGAAGAATCCCTCGAGCGACAACAGAACGCAACGATGGACAACTTTGCCCAGATCCTTCAGCGGCTACCCAGAAGTGATGCATCGGCTTCCAGCAGCTACTCTGGAAATGCCACGCCCTTTAAGGTACAAGTTAATTTTGAAATCCCCATATTCGAGGGTCAGATAGACGCAGATGGCGTAGATAAATGGTTAAATCTGCTAGAGGGTTATTTTTCTGTTCATGAATTTTCGAGTCAGGAAAAGATTGTTTTCGCTCTTCTCAAAGCACCCCCCCACGTCAAGGACTGGTGGGAAACCTACTGCGAGCAGAAGGATGAAAGTATTGGCTCACTATTTTCAGCCGCACCCACCTGGAATTCATTCCGGGATGCCATCAAGGAGCAATACTGCCCTGTCGGAAGCTATGAGGATGAATACATAAAGTGGACCACGCTGTGGCAAGGAAGGGACCAAGACGTGCCAGAGTTAACCAGTCTTTTCCATACCCTTCGCACAAAGTTGGGTATCAAGGATTCGGACCAACATTTGATACTCAAATACCGTGGCTGCCTGCACAAGTACATCCAGGAAGAAATACAATTCCTGAACATCTCCTCGCTCGGCGCAGCATACCGATATGCCGTCAAGGTCGAGCAGAAGTTTAAACAAAAGAAGCGAGACTTTGTATCTGCGAATCCAAAGCAGGGGAAAGGTGCCCCTAAACCACAGAAAAAAGGATAAAGCCAAGGTGGGACAGCCCAAGACAACCCGCTGAATCTGCAAGCAAAGAACAGCATCGCGAAGCCGAAAAAGGACACTGGAAAATGGTGTGAGTTCCATAAGAGCTCCACTCACAACACAAGTGTGTGTCGGGCCAAACAGTCACTGGTGGCTGAGCTAAAGGTTACAGAATCAGATGCATGTTCCGACTCTGAGTCAGAACCCGATAAGGGGAATGAAAAAGGGAAGTAGATCATTGATGCAGATCCCAATGCCACTGTTGCTACCGCCAAGATCCAGAAAAATGAGCCCGAAGATCCAGAGGAGGAGGAGCGTCTCTTCCACTCCCAGATGTGGGTAAAGGGCTCCCCGATACATTTCCTTGTTGATAGTGGGAGTCAAAAGAACCTCATTTCGGCAGAGGTCATGAAGCGGTTGGGCATACGGACCACAGCACATCCACAACCATACACCATTGGGTGGCTTCACCAAGGACGAGATCTTCGTGTGACCCAGCAGTGTCGCCTTCCATACAACATCAAGCCCTTCACGGATGAGGTATTGTGTGACATTGCTCCCCTGGAAGTTTGTGATGTATTATTAGGACAGCCATACTTGTGGAAGCGACATGCTGTGTATGAATCAAGGCCCCGTCCTGTTACTATTACATTGGGAAATAAGTTGTACGGGATACCAGAGGTAGCACCACCTACCGCCATATCTTTGATTACTGCAAAACAATGCAGTAAGATCATTTCCAAAACCAGGAAATTTGTTTTCCTGATGATACACCCTCAAGGAAAGAAGAAGACGATGGTCGCGGCCTCAAGACGGGGTCCCTCTGCACGACAACTACAGATGGACAAGGTTGTGGAGGAGTACGAGGACATCTTCACCTCCCCTGCAGGGGTTCCTCTGCACTGTCAGGTGAAGCACTCCATCGATCTGACCCCAGGTGCGCCGCTACCCAATGGACCAATTTATCGGCGCTTCATTCTGGAGAACAATGAAATCAAGAGGCAGTTTCAAGAGCTCCTGCAGAAAGGTCACATCCGTCTGAGTTCATCGCCTTGTGGGAGCCCGATCGTGTTGGTACAGAAGAAGGATGGGACGTGGAGACTCTGTATTGACTATCGGGCACTGAACAAGATCACTGTCCGTAATAGGTACCCGATCCCGCGGATTGATGACCTCCTGGACCAACTAAAGGGGGCGAAATATTTCAGCAAGATCGATCTGAAGTCAGGATATCACCAGGTACCAATCGAACCCTCTGATGTGTGGAAGACTGCCTTCAAATCCAAGGAGGGCCTTTTCGAATGGTTGGTTATGCCTTTCGGATTGGCGAATGCTCCTGCAACCTTCATGAGGCTAATGGATGACATCTTGCGGCCATTCACCAACTCCTTTGTAGTAGTATACTTGGATGACATTCTGATCTTCAGCCATAGTTGGGAAGAGCACCTCCACCACATCCGACAGGTTCTCCAAACACTGTGGCAACACAAGCTATGTGCCAATTTGGAGAAATTCACTTTTGGCATGACCCAGGTTCAGTATCTGGGATACATCATTGATGAACAGGGGGTGCATGTCGATCCAGCCAAGATCCAAGTCATTCGGGATTGGCCATCTCCAACCACTCTAACAGAGCTTCGAAGCTTTCTAGGTCTTGCCAACTTCTACCGCAGGTTCGTGTTGGGGTTTTCTCATATTACGTGGCCCTTGAGTCAAGTCACCAAGGGAGGGGCAAAAGCAAAATTCTTTTGGTCTCAATCTCAACAGAAGGCATTCATGGAGTTGAAGGATCGCCTCTGCACGGCACCAGTGATCGCGTTACCAGATTTACAACAGCGATTTGAGGTCGAGACAGATGCCTCTGACTATGCTATTGGGGCAGTCCTTACTCAACATGGACATCCGGTGGCATATCACAGTGAAACACTTTCAGACACAGTCTGGAAGTACCCCACTTATGATAAAGAGATGTATTCCATTGTACAGGCCTGCCGACAATGGAAGCATTACATTTTGGGGAAGGAAACGGTCATCCACACAGACCACCGACCCCTGCAGTTCATACAGACCCAAGGGAAATTGCAGAATGATCGCCATCAGAAGTGGTCTACATACCTGCAACAGTTCCACTTGAATATCAAGTATAAGAAGGGCAGCACCAATAATGTTGCAGATTGCCTCAGTCGACCACCGATCATGGCATTAACCACCGTGCTCAACTCTTGTGGGCACGAGACTTCTGATTGGCCACTTCTCTACAAAAGTGATCCAGAATTCGGCCACACATACAAAACACTCTTGGAGGGTCGACATGTTCCAGATTTTCACCTCCAGGATGCCTTGTTATTCCACCTGGGTCACCTTTGTGTTCCTTCAAGCGAGCGTGCCAAGATGATTTGGGAAGCACACTACAGTCGGGCTGCTGGGCAATTCGGGGTCGAGCAAACAGTGGCAACACTGCAAAATTATTTCTATTGGCCGAATCTTCGACAGGATGTTGGGAAGTACATCAGATCATGTACTGCCTGTGCCATTTCCAAACCGACCATTAAGAAGCATGGCCTCTATACCCCGTTATCTACCCCTAGTCGACCTTGGGAATCCATCTCCATGGATTACATGTCAGGCCTTCCTTCCACTAAGCATAGAAATGACTATGTTTTTGTGGTCGTTGACAGGTTCTCAAAGATGGCAATTATGGCGGCCTGCAAGAAGAATATCACAGGAGAAGCCACTGCTAAACTCTTCTTTGAACGAGTGTGGGTGCACTTTGGGATCCCACAGTCTATCATCTTAGATCGGGACAGTCGGTTTCTCAGCACATTTTGGTCCAGTCTCTGGTCAATGCTGGACACCAAACTCATGAAGTCCACAACCTTCCATCCTCAAACTGATGGCCAGACAGAGGTTGTCAATAGGATGATTGTGCACATTCTACGCATGTATAACTCAAAGCATCCATGCACATGGGATGAGAGCCTCCCCTATGTTCAGCACAGCTACAACCGAGCTCTTCACAGCTCCACTGGCCATAGCCCTTTTCAGGTGGGTTTGTGATTCCAGCTACTATGCCCCATTGATGTGGCCATGCCACTTGCAGCTACTCACATAAATTCAGCTCATGTCCAATCCGAAACTGATAAGGCCACCAGCTTCATTGAACGCATCCAACATATTCGCCAGCAGGTCCATGACATTCTTGAGAAATCAAATGCCAAGTACAAGCAGCAACATGATCAACATCGGGTGCCACACACGTTTCAGGTGGGTGACAAAGTCTGGTTGCATTTGCAAAAGGAACGCCTTACTGGAGCCTATCGGAAATTGAGACCACTCCGATATGGTCCTTACACCATTACTAAGGCTATGGGAGACAATGCATTTGAGCTCAGCATTCCCCCATTCCTTGGCCTGCACCCAGTGTTCAATGTGGACCGCCTTCGGCCATACTTTCCACCATTGCTAGACACATCTGACATTGCAGAACAGCTCAAACCCACAGAATTAAATCCAGATTGCATGGAACAAGCTGCAACTGATCGGATCATGGACACACGGATCAAGAACACTCGCCAACAAAATATCCAACTGTATCGAATTGTCAAAGTAGGCCAACTCCTTCAGCAGGGCAAGTGGCTCACCAGGGAACAGGTTTAGCAAAAGTTTCCTCATCTCCTGGAGGAGCTCAACGCAATGGGGACCATTGCTTCCTAAGGGGGGAGGAATGATCCAGGTGGATATTGGTGGCCACCTGCCAAGTCCACCTGGACCCCCACCATTGTTTCTCTCAGCATTTTCAGTTTCCTTAATTGTAGCACAACTTACTATTTTTAGCAGTTTTTCGGGTCCTGAACTTCTGGAGCCGTTTTGAGGCCCTAAATGACGTTTTTTGGGAAATCTGGGGGCAACATGGGTCCATGGACCGATGTTGCCCTTCCCAAAGTGCTAGTGCTCAGATAGATATTTCTAACGAGCTATTGTACGCGTCAGACGGAGATCGTATGCCAAAGTTACGACCCCGGGAAGTTGATGTACCAATTTACCCAAACGGGGCCCACAGTTTGGCGTTTAATCTCCTAGGGTTAGGTTTCAGAATGTTAAGGGTTTTCCATTGTTTCTCAACAATAAATAGGCCTTCGAGCCTCATTGTAACAGAGTTCAGAGGCATGTATCCACCACATCTCTTCTCATAGATAAGCTACCATCGCCCTAGCTGGTTTATTTCCATTTTTGGTTGTAAGCATATTTCAGTATTTTCCATTAATGAAATGAAGTATTATTTCCGCTGCATCATTGTGTATATGGTTATCTCTGTAATTTGTTGCCTTCCTGTTTAAATCTGGATCAGTCCTCCTTGCAAGACTTGATTACCTAGTCATCACCTATCAAAATCAAATCATCGACATAATGAACAATGATCAATGGCTTACCTTCTACCATGGTGCGGTAAAGGTTCACATCTACTTCACTCTTCGTGAAGCCCAACTCAGTGAAATAGATGTCGATCCTGGTGTACAAACCACGAGGTACTTGCTTAAGCCCATACAAATCCCTCTTGAGTCGGCACACATGTGACTCATGATCAAAGGTCTCGAAACCTTCCAGCTGCTTAATGTACACCTCTTCCTCAATCTTCCCATTGAGGAACGCTATCTTCAAATCCATCTGATGGATCTTCCAACCCATCTGAGCTGATATTGCCAACATCGATCTGATAAATGAGTAGCTTGCTACAAGAGCAAATGTCTCATCCTAGTCAATCCCCTCAACCTATGAGAAACCACAGGCAACAAGCCTTGCCTTATGTTTCTCAACACTGTCATCAACTGCCTGTTTTACCTTGTGAAGCCATCTGGAACTCACCACTGACTTGTCCTAAGGTCTTGTGACCACATCCCAAACATAGTTCTGAACGATGGAGTCGTACGCCTCCACCATGACATCAACCCAGACTAGTTTTTGCACTACCTCTTCGAATGAAGAAGGTTTTGACTCTACACACTCCCCAACGAGGGTCATGTAACCATTGTACCGCTCAGGTGACCTCCTCTGTCTCCGCTGAGAAGATTGTTGTCCCATATTCTTCCATGTATCCAATATCAACCCATCAGCTTCCCTTGAGTGTTTTCGCCCCATCTCTAGAAGACGTAGCATGAGTGGATGTCTCCACTCCTCGATCCTCTACATGTGGCCGCTCCGCATCAATCTGAGGCTCATCCTCCTTAAGAACTAAAAGTTCCTCCTCTGCATGCAACTTGAGCTCCCTCTCAAGTGATACTCACATGGCGTTATACTCATCGAACTTTAGATCTTTGCGTACCACTGTCCTTTGACTAGTAGGCATGAACACCTGATAGTTGTGTGGTGTATCAGTGTACACCACAAGTATTCCCAACTCAGCTTTTCGATCTAGCTTTTTCTGAGCATCTTTGGTCACATGGCCATAAACCAATGATCCAAAGATCCTAAAGTGACTCACATTTGGTCACTTCACAGAAAATGCCTCCATAGGTGTCTTCATTCCCAGTATATGGTGCGGGCTTTTGTTCTGCAAGTATACTATTGTCGTGCATGCCTTAGCCCATAAATGAAATGGTAGGCTTTGGTCATGGAACATCGCTCGAGCTGCTCCAACAATTGATCTATTCTTCCTTTCGACAATCCCATTCTATTGTGGGTTATGGGGTGCCATCAACTCCCGTTTAATTCCTTCTGTAGCACAAAAGTCCTTAAACTGTTGGGAGACATACTCTCCACCATTGTCGCTACGGAAGGCCCTTACTTTCTTTCCAGATTATTTCTCTGCCAATGCTTTAAATTCAAAAAATCTCAATAAGGTCTGATCCTTCTTTTGCATAAAGTAGATCCAACAATTACAAGAAAAATCATCAATAAAAATAACATAGTACCTTTGTTTAGTGGTGGAGGCTGTAGAGAATGGTCCACAAACATCTGTGTGGACTCGCTCTAGGATTGCTCCAGCTCTACTGTCTCAATCCTGAAAGGAAGATTTCACATACTTACCCAAGGTACAACCTTTGCATGTATCATTATGCTCCAATTTTCCCTTTGGAAGTCTGGTAGAAATCTGTTGCATGATCTTCAGGGCTCCATGGTGCAACTGCCGCAATCTTCTATGTCGTAGCTCATCAACATCTTGGCTCTGCACCAGCTCAGCTTTGGAACTTAATGCAGCACAGTTGTCTATCTCAAGCTTGTAGACATTCTTCACTCAAATCTCGATCCCCTTGGTCTGTCTAGTGTCGGTATGCCTCAGGAATAGCTTTCCTTTACTAAAGACTACATCATAGCCTTTGTCTTTTAGCATAGCAATGGACACAAGATTCTTCTTCAGACCTGGTACATACTTTACATTAGTTAGGGTGAGAGGAGCTCCATGCTCCCTCTGGAACACAACCGTACCTTCACCTAAAACATAGTACTTTCCATCATTACCCATCTCGATGCACATCTAGAGATCCTTCTCCTCCAAGGTACTAAAAATATTCTTTTCACCGGACATGTGGAATGAAGCTCCAATGTCCAGGTACCAAACACATCCCACCATGGATAAAATCATGCAAGTGATGAGAGAGAAATCCAACTCGAACTGTGAGGCCGGTGCCTTACCGTCTGATCCCTTCGAGGATTCCTCCTTGGATTTCTTCTATGGACAATTCGTAGCATAATGGCCCACCCCATGACAATGAAAGCATCGTACATTCGATTTGTCAAACTTCTTCCCACCATGGGAAGAACTGGATTTGGAATGGGATGCCTTCCCTTTCCCTTTCCTTGCCTTACTCGCTAAGGATAGATTTTCCTCATCATCTTTCTTTAATGAGGATCCATCTCTGGTGCTTCTTCTTATCTCCTCCTGCATCAGATCCGACCAATGTCATTCCCAATCTGGCAATTTCTCTCTTCCATTTACCATGTCTTGGTAGTTATGCCAGCTCTCAGGAAGACCAAGGAGACCAAGACTCAAGATTTCATCATTGGATTCATGATCCCTACACTTCCAAGCTCATCCCTATAGGTGGTGAGCTTGTTCAAATATGTAGAGATCGTGTCACCCTTTTCACAATTGATTTTTCGAAACTTGTCTTTCAGTGCCAACTTCCTCTGATCACTGTTGTTCTAATATATATCTTTCAATGTTTTCCACTTTGAAAATGATGTCTCCTTCCCATGGAGACTTGATACTATGTGGTCTCGAACTCCCTCCAGAAGGATTCTGCTTGCTCTAGCCACACATTTCTTCCATTCGGCCAATTTTGTAGCATTAGCTGCTATCGACTTGGGGACTTCTTGATCAATGAAGTCCTTTATACCATTTTGTTGTAATATTGCTTCCATGTGATCCTTCCAGGCTATATAATTCAAGCTTCCATCAAGGGAATACTTGGGTCTTAAACCATTGAACGCCATTGGTGAAATTGAGACGTGATAAGAAAGTGATTTCTATACTCAGGAACATCGAAATTCAAACTTCTCCCTTCTTGTATACTTTTCTTCACTTTGATCACCTTTGCTTTGATACCATGTAGAAATTCCCACTGTAGATCAATAGATTATGCAATATACTAAAGCAAAATACTAGATCTTCTTCTACAACAAACTTGCGGAAGCTTAATCGATTATGAGTAAGATCAAATAGGACACATATAACTAACAATGAGAAAGCAATCACACATGAACACAGAATAATACTCTGGGGAAATCCTTAGCTAAAAACCCCGATCTTTGTATTATCATACAAGTGGTAATATGTTAGGATTACACAGAGCTTTAGCTCACAAGCTATCTAGCTCTCAGTACAATCGAACAATACAACTCACAAAATGAATAGACACACCATATGCATTCCTCCAGCCCTCCAAGCCTTCTATTTCCTTGCATAGTTTCTCTTGGGGTCCAATGCTGCCACCTGTGTGAATTGGCCTCATCACACAACCATAAAACTCAAAAGTAATTGTGAAATCTCCAAGGAATGAATTCCTTGTGCATGCAAGAGGTATCCTCCATGAAATATTCCTGCAACTGATAGTACACTGTCCCATCACCTAATCTCAACTGGGTCTCTAACTAAACTAACATGCATGAGTTGTTTATAAGAGAATATTCAGTTATCTAAAGTGCAACAGTTACACACATGCATGCATTAACTAATTGAACTCACAATCAGTTCCACAAACTGTTAGAACTAATCTAACTAGACTTAACTTAGATAACTGAGCTAACTAATTAGAACTCAAAGTACAACTCATCTTGATCTACTTCATCAAGGGATAAATTCCTCAATCAATGGAGAAATTGTTGCATGTCTTCACATAGACTTCTTGTTTGATTTCCTACAACTAATTAACTCAAGATGAATTAATTAATTAATTTACAAACAGCTGCTAAGATCAAATTCGAATTTTAATTCTCAATTTTAGTTCAGGGACTAACTAAAATTGGAATGTAACCCGAAATGCTATTTATAGCAGTGCTATTTTTAGCATTTCTATTTTTAGCATTTTTTGTTGTTATTTTCAACACTTCCTCTCAACAAGAAAGGGATTATCAATAACCCCAATCTTGTTTTTGTGGAACTCGAAATTGCATTTTTAGAATGCCTTAGTCAAAATATCTGCATCCCATTCCTCAGTTGAAACATACAACAACAACATGATCCTCTTGACCACACAGTCTGGAAGACGATGATACCAGGTATCAATGTGCTTGGACCTTTCATAAAAAATGGGATTCTCATAGAGTTTGATACAACTCTGATTATCACAGTAGATCATAGTTGGATCCATCCTCTGACCAAACAATCCCACTAGAATCTTCCACATCCAAATGGTCTCGCATACTACCTGACTGGCTGCCATGTATTCTACCTCTACTGAGCTAAGTGCAACTAACCTCTGTTTCCTATTGTACCAAGAAACTACAACTGAACCAAGGTTGAAGATTCCTCCAGAAGTGCTCTTCCAGTTTGATGGACTCCCTACCCAATCTGCACCTGTGAAGCCCTAAAGCTTCACTCACTCCATCCATTTGTACCACAATCCATACTGAGATGTGCCTCTGAGGTATCTCAGCACATGATTTGCTACCTTCCAAAAGAGCTTGGTAGGCTGAACCATAGCTTGACTCAGTTGGTTCATCGCAAAGCATAAGTCTGGTCGTGTGTTCACTAGATACATAAGTGAACCCACAAGTTGCCGATAAATAGTAGCAACTTCTACTTCACCTGAAGTAGCATCCTCCTTCCTCTAGTTACCAGCTAGAGGAGCCTGCATGGGCTTGAACTTCTCCATGTGGAACCACCTGAGTATCTCATTGTCATAGTTGCCTTGAGACACAAAAACTTCTCCATCCTTCTGCCACACTTCCATGCCTAGAAAGTAGCGCATAAGACCCACATCTTTTATTTCAAACTCTCTTGCAAGGTCCTCCTTGCAAGACTTGATTAGCTGATCATTACCTGTCAAAATCGGATCATCGACATAAAGAACAATGATCAATGGCTTACCTTCTACCATGATGTGGTAAAGGTTTGCATCTGCTTCACTCTTGGTGAAGCCCAAATCAGTGAAATAGCTATTGATCCTAGTGTACCAAGCATGGGGTGCTTGCTTCAGCCCATACAAAGCCCTCTTGAGTCGGTACACATGCAACTCATGATCGAAGGTCTCGAAACCTTCTGGCTACTCAATGTACACCTCTTACTCAATCTTCACATTGAGGAACATTGTCTTCACATCCATCTAATGGATCTTCCAACCCATCTGAGCTGATAGTGCTAACATCGATCTGATAGATGAGTACCTTGCTACAGGAGAAAAGGTCTCATTTTAGTCAATCCCCTTGACCTGTGAGAAACCACGGGCAATAAACCTTGCCTTATGTTTCTCAACACTACCATCAGTTGCTTTCTTTACCTTGTAAAGCCATCTGGAACTCACCACTGACATGTCCCGAGGTCTTGGGACAACATCCCAAACAAAGTTTCAAACGATGGAGTCGTACTCCTCCACCATTGCATCAACCCAGATTGGTTGCTGCACTGCCTCCTCGAATGAAGAAGGTTCAGACTCTACACACTCCCCAACCAGGGCCATGTAACCAATGTACCGCTTGGGTGATCTCCTCTGTCTCCATTGAGAAGATGGTTGTCCCACATTCTCCCTTGCATCCAGAATCAACCTATCAACTTCTATTGAGCGTTTCTTCCCATCTCTGGAAGACTCAATATGAGTGGTTGTCTCCACTTCTAGATCCTCTGCATGCAGCTGCTTCGTATCAATCTAAGGCTCCTCCTCCTTATGAACTAAAAGTTTCTCCTCTGCATGCAACTTGAGCTCTGTCTTAAGTGATACTCACATGGCTTTCTGCTCGTCAAACTTTAGATCTTTACGTACCACTATCCTCTAATTGGTAGGCAAGAACACTTGATAGTTGTGCGGTGTATCAGTGTACCCCACAAGTATTCCCAACTCATCTATTGTATCTAGCTTCTTCCAGGCATCTTTGGTGACATCACAATAAACCGATGATCCAAAGATCCTGAAGTGATTCACATCTTGTCGCTTCCCAGAAAAGGCCTCCATAGGTGTCTTCATTCCCGGTATATGGTGTCGGCTTTTGTTCTACAAGTATACTATTGTATTGCATGTCTCAACCCAAAAATGAAGTGGTAGGCTTTGGTCATGCAACATCGCTCAAGCTGCTCCCACAATCATTATGTTCTTCCTTTCGGCCACCCCATTCTGCTATGGGTTATGGGGTGCTATCAACTCCCATTTAATTCCTTTTGTAGTGCAAAAGTCCTTAAACTATTGGGAGACATACTCTCCACCATTCTCACTATGCAAGGCCCTTATTTTCTTTCCAGATTCATTCTCTGCCAAGGCTTTAAACTCAAAAAAACCTCAATAAGGTGTGATCCTTATTTTGCATAAAGTAGATCCAGCATCTACGAGAAAAATCATCAATAAAAATAACATAGTACCTTTGTTTACTGGTGGAGGCTGTAGAAAATGGTCCATAAACATCTGTGTGAACTCGCTCCAGGATTGCTCCAGCTCTACTATCTTGATCTTGAAAGGAAGATTTCACATACTTACCCAACGTACAACCTTTGCATGTATCTGTATGCTCCAGTTTTTCCTTGGGAAGTCCGGTAGAAATCTACTGCATGATCTTCAGAGCTCCATGGCACAAGTGGCCCAATCTTCTATTCGATAGCTCACCAACATCTTGGCTCTGCACCAACTTAGCTTTGGAACTCAATGTAGCACAGTCGTCTACGTCCATCCTGTAGAGATTCTTTACTCGAATCCCAAACCTATTGGTCTTTCCAGTGCCGATATGCCTTAGGAATACCTTTCCTTTACTAATGACTACATCATAACCTTTGTCTTCTAGCATAGCAACGTACACAAGATTCTTCTTCAAACCTAGTACATACTTTACATCAATCAGGGTGAGAGGTACTCCATGCTCCCTTTGAAACACAACCATACCTTCACTTGAGACACGATACTTTCCATCATTGCCTTCTCAATCTGCATCTGGAGATCATTCTCCTCCAAGGTACTGAAAAGATTCTTGTCGCCGGTCATGTGGAATGAAGCTCCAATGTCCAGGTACCAAACACATCCCACCATGGATGAAACCATGAATGCGATGAGAGAGAAATCCAACTCGAATTGTGAGGCGAGTGCCTCACCGTCTGATGCCTTCGAGGATCCCTTCTTTGATTTCTTCTATGGACAATTCATAGCATAATGGCCCACCTCATGACAATGAAAGCATCACACTTTCGATTTGTCAAACTTCTTCCCACCATGGGAAGAACAAGATTTGGAATGGGATGCCTTCCCTTTCACTTTCCTCACCTTACTCTCTCAGGCTATATTTTCCTCATCACCTTACTTTGATGAGGACCATCTCTGGTGCTTCTTCTTATCTCCTCCTACATCAGATCCAACCAAAGTCGTTCCCAATCTGGCAATTTCTCTCTTCCATTTACCGAGTCTTAATAGCTATGCCAGCTCTTAAGAAAATTGAGGAAAGCTAGACTCACCATGTCATCATTGGCTATTGAGATCCCTACATTTCCATGCTCATCCATGCAGCTGGTGAGCTTGTTTAGATATGTAGAGATCGTGTCACCCTTTTCACACTTGATCTTCCAAAGCTTGTCTTTCAGTGCCAACTTCGTCTGATCGTTGTTGTTTTCATAAAGATCTTTCAATGTTTTCCGCATTTAAAATGGTGTCTCCTTCCCATGGAGACTTGAGACTATGTGGTCTCAAACTCCCTCTAGAAGGATTCTCCTTGCTTTAGCCACACATTTCTTCCATTCTGCCAATTCTGTAGCATTAGTTGTTACCAGCTCGGGGACTTCTTGATCAATGAATTCCTTTAGACCATTGTCCTCTAATACTGCTTCCATGCGATCTTTCTAGGCTATATAATTGGAGCTACCATCAAGGGCATACTCGACTCTTAAACCATTGAACACCATTGGTGAAATTGAGATGTGATAAGAACTTGATTTCTGTATTCAGGAACTTCAAAATTCAAACTTCTCCCTTCTTGTATATTGTTCTTCACTTTGATCACCTTTGCTCTGATACCATGTAGAATTTCCCATTGTAGATCAGTAGATTATGCAATATACAAAAGAAAAATATCAGATCTACTTCTACAATAAACTTGCAAAAGCTTAATAGATTATGAGCAAGATCAAATACAACACATATAACTAAGAATGAGAAAGTAATCACACATGAATATAGAAGGATACTATGTGGAAAGCCTTAAATTAGCTAAAAAACTCGATCTCTATATTATCATACAAGTGGTAATATGTTCGAATTACACAAAGATTTAGCTCACAAGCTATCTAGCTCTCAGTACAATCAACTAATATAGCTCATAGACTAAATAGACACACCATATGCCTTCCTCCAACCCTCCAAGCCTCCTATTTCCTTGCGCAATTTCTCTTGGGGTCCAATGCTTCCACCCATGTGAATTGGCCTCGTTACACAAATATCTAACTCAAAAGTAACTGTGCGATCTCCAAGGAATGAATTCCTTCTGCATGCAAGAGATATCCTCCATGGAATATTCCTGCAACTCATAGTACACAATCCCATCACCTGATCTCAACTGGGTCTTTGACTGAACTGACATGCATGAGCTATTTACGAGAGACTATTAAGTTATCTGAAGTGTAGCATTTACATGCATGCATGAATTAACTAACTGAACTCACAATCAGTTCCAAAAACTGTTGGAACTAATCTAACTAGACTTAACTCAGATAATTGAGCTAACTAATTACAACTCAAAGTACAACTCATCCTAATCTCCTTAATCAAGGGAAACTGTTGGATGTCTTGACATAGACTTCATGTTTGATTTCCTACAACTAATTAACTCAAGATGAATTAATTAATTATTTTACAAATAGTTGCTAAGATCAAATTCTAATTTTAATTCTCAATTTTAGTTTAGGGACTAACTAAAATTGGAATGTATCCTGAAATTCTATTTATGGTAGTGCTATTTTTAGCACTTCTATTCTTAGCATTTCTTGTTGTTATTTACAACTGTTGTAGCTCCCTTCCAGTAGAAGCTGGAGAAGTAGAGAAGGTAGTAGGCTTTTGTAGGTGGGTGCCTACATACTTGTATGAGTCTGCATCAGTACAAGATGTCTTTATATTAAAAAAATACAAAGACAACAAGAGCAGGTGTTTTTTCTCCCGCATTGGGTTTCCACCTTAAATCTTGGTGTTCATGTGTTTTATTTATGTGTGATGGTTTATTATGTTATTACTTCACATGGTTAATGTTTAATGTTTAATAAAGTATTGTTGTATTGAATAAAGATCAACATATGATGAATTAACTGAATCATAAGTTCACTAGATATACGTGAGTTGCCTTAAGAACAGTTGCATGCATATGCAAGTTCCCTTCACTGAAGTAATGTATATAAATCTGATTATGAAATGAAAAAGTTATTGATTTGTAAATACTAATTCGCCCACCCACCTCTTAGTATTATTCCCAACATAAATTTTAAGAAAATGTAATACAATGTGCATGTTTATCTAATATGATAACGCAAAGTTACATATGTTAATTACATGAGTAAATAATATCAAGTGAAAATACAAAAATTTTAAACCATATAAATTTTATTATATAAGATATCAAGTATTAAAATATGAGTTTCCAAATTAATATCGGTTGGACTACAATTTACACATGAAATATTGTTTCGTCATTTCAAAACATTATCACTATGTTGCCAAAGCATTGCAAGTGAATTCACCAACTCTGAAGGCTTGACCATCATTCTCTATGACTGTGTCTTGTGCAAGATATTGGCCCTAAGGGTATCACTAGACAAATTATCTTCTCTCTCTCATTTTGCATTTTCCGCTCCAGTGTTATTCTTCTCCTCTTTCTTCAATTGCTACTTCTTACCATCAATAATGAGTTCCTCTCCTGAAAGTGAAAAAATATACATTGTAGAGTATAAGATATGAAAGACGATGAATACTTGAATATAAAATAAGGTAGACTATAAAATATTTATAAGACATATACCTCAACATTAGATAGGGATGACTACGCAGCTAGATGACTTGTATAAACAAAGAAAGTAAAACGTCACCATAGAAATAGTTGAAAATAATTATATTATTTTGTATTAATGGAGAAAATGGTTACATAGTTGTAACGTATCTCCCTAGTTTAGGATTAGTTCCTAGAGTTTAGGGGTTTGGTTGCAACTTCCTAATTCCTAGCGTTGTACTTAAATGATGTAATCATTCATTCATGAACAATAGAGTGTACGAGATTGATCTCTCTGTTCTGAGTGTAGTCTCCAGGTGCAGGCCTCACCTGTGAGCTACATCTCCCTCTTTTTCAATTCTGTTCACATTTTATCTTGGTATCGGAGCTCAGATTGGGTGAGCCTGATCTTGTATCACATCTTGTGATTGAAGTGCCTTTGTGGCCAGCTTGCCTCGTGGTAGAATTGCCTGTGTGGTTTGAGGTGCCTCTGTGGCCGCATGTACACAAAGAGCTTTGTGCTCAATTGAGCAGGTGGACTGCAGAACACCTGGCTCGGACTCGGATGTTTCTTTTTTCTTTGAGTAGAAGGGAATTGGCGTGCTTTTCGCGCTGACAATAGCGCCATGAAGTGGAATTGGCGCGGTTGTTCGGCTATTAATCATGCCAGAGCGCCAAAATACCCGATTGGCGCGAAATTTCAAGGATTTATCGCGCCAACAAATTTTACTTAAGCGATTTTTTCTTGGTGCAGATTTTTCACTCGGGAACGCGCCAATACGCTCGGGGACGCGCCAATATTCCTACAAGGAGATCTGTGGGAAGCCTCATCTTTGTTTGGTGATTTGCAAAGGGAGCAGATCAGAGAAGTTGCAGATCTATCCGGGAGAGGCAGATCGGATCAGTTTTGATCAGATTGATTTTTTGGCTGTATTGAAAAACGACGAATTTGCTCATCAGAGCGGAATTGATCTTGCTGAGTTGTCAGATATTGCGAGATCTGAGTCAGTGAGTAGATCACGAGAGCAGCAAATCGGACTTGTCCGGTGGAGGCGTATTGGAGTTCCTGATCTATTCGGTGGCAATAGATCGAACTTGCCCAGTGGTGGCGCATTGGAGTTCCTGATATGTTTGGTGGTAGCAGATCAGACTTGCCCGATGGTGGCTCATTGAAGACTGATTCATCAGAGGATCAAAAATTTATTAGCCCAATATGAATAACAGTGGTTAGTACTCTCTTAAGCCAGAAAAGACGTGGTCTATTATCAGGCCAGTATATTATTTGCTCAGGGAGCAACGATTGCTGTTAATTTTGATAGGAATCGCCATCGCATCGACTTTCTTTATCCTTCAGCATGGTTTTTTGGCTTCTAATTTTAATGAAAATGGAAGGTTTGTGCCTAACAAACCTCATCAAGTTGTTTATGAGACACCTGTTTCTCGGTGTGCTCAGTATCATTTGGGTTCGATGGTGAATTCGGGGGCTAAAGTGCTCCTAGGTTGCAAGAGAAAGTCCCTGCGAGTTGTCGTGACGGGTGGAGCTGGCTTTGTTGGCAGTCATTTACTTGACAGGCTCATGGCAAGAGGCGACAGTGTTATTGCTGTCGACAATTTCTTCACAGGAAGGAAGGAGAATGCTGAGGTGCGGATTGCTCGAATTTTCAATACATACGGTTCGCGAATGTGCCATGATGATGGTCGCGTTGCAAGTAATTTTGTTGCTCAGGCTTTGCGCAAGGAGCTTTTGACAGTCTATGGAAATGGGGAACAGACACGAAGCTTCCAATTGCTTCTGATCAAGTTGAAGGCCTTATGTAACTTATGGAGGGCGAAGATGTTGGTCCTTTCAATCTTGGGAATCCTGGGGAATTTACAATGTCAGAATTAGAACAGATTGAAGAAGGAAAGGATGACTCTAACAGTGATTGGCACATTCCATTACTAATGGGAGAGAACAGTAAGGAAGATGAAGAGCAGGAGCAGAAACAAGAAGAGAAGAAAGAAGAACAGGAAAAAGGTGATAAAGCAAGCCCATTTAGAGCTGACAAATTTGAGGTAAGTCCCCTACCAAGGAGATCTGGTAGGAAGACTCAATTACCATTAAAATTGAAAGACTATGCATTAATGTCAAAGTTTTTAAACATTGTAGAAGCTGCAAATTATGAGGAAGCAAGTAAATTTGATGCATGGAGGGATGCAATGTATGAGGAAATAGAATCAATAAATAGAAACCATACTTGGGATTTGGTTGAATTGCCTAAAGGTAAAACCCCCATAGGATGCAAATGGCTGTATAAACCAAAAATAAATGCAGATGGGAGTATAGAGAAACTTAAAGCTAGACTGGTAGCAAAGGGTTACTCACAGCAAGAGGGAATAGATTTCAATGACACCTTTTCTCATGTAGCCAAATTAAACGCCATTAGAATACTAATTTCCTTAGCAACAAAACACAAATGGCAACTACACCAGCTAGATGTTAAGTCTACATTTCTAAATGGTGCCTTGAAGAAAGAAATTTATTTAGTACAGCCTGAAGGTTTTGTGAAAAAGGGGAAGGAACATCTTGTGTGTAAATTGAAAAAGGTACTTTATGGTTTAAAACATGTACCCAGGTCGTGGTATGAGAAAAATGATTCATTTTTTGTACAGCATGGCTTTCATAGGAGCTTGAATGATCCAAATCTATATACCAAGTTTAATAAACAAAGGCAAATTAGTTTGATTTCTTTGTATGTAGATGATATGATTGTAACAGGGAATGCTAACAATCTGATCAAAGAAATCAGATGTCACAAGTCTATGAGATGGAAAGACTCTGGACAAACTTTTCTTACCCAAGGGAAGTATGCCAGAAATTTGTTAGAAAATTTTGGTATGGATCAGTGTAGATCAGCAGCAACACCTTTGCAGCAGAATCTGAAGTTTAGCAGTGACGATTGCACGAAAGAGGTTGATGCTACAATGTATAGACAGTTGGTTGGCAGCTTGATATATCTTACAGCAACCAGACCTCACTTAGCATACTCTGTTAGTGTGTTGAGCCAATTCATGTCAAAACCACTTGAAAGTCACTGGGTAGCAGCAAAAAGTGTGTTGAGGTATCTTTGTGGTACTGTTAATTATGGCATTTTATACACTGACGCATCTGATGTTATTCTAGCAGGTTTTTCAGATTCAGATTGGGAAGGTAACTTGGATGATCAAAGATCTATCACAGGTTACGCATTCAGCATTGGATCTGGGGTCATAGCATGGAGTAGCAAAAAAAGGGTAGAGCACTGTAGCTCTGTTTCATCGAGAGAAACTACTATCAAAAGAAATTACTGTTGAATATTGTAAAACTTGTGACAATATGGCTGATATTTTTACAAACCCTCTTACACGTGTGAAGTTTGAATTGTTTAGAAGGATGTTAGGAGTCCAGGACAACCCTTTCTCCATTAAGGGGGGGAGTTGAAAATAATTATATTATTTTGTATTAATGGAGAAAATGGTTACATAGTTGTAATGCATCTCCCTAGTTTAGGATTAGTTCCTAGAGTTTAGGGGTTTGGTTGCAACTTCCTAATTCCTAGTGTTGCACTTAAATGATGTAATATTTCATTCATGAACAATAGAGTGTACAAGAGTGATCTCTTTGTTCTGAGTGTAGTCTCCAGGTGCAGGCCTCACCTGTGAGCTACATCTCCTTATTTTTCAATTCTGTTCACATTTTATCTGAAAATAACACCTTGGGAGCTTAGTATTCAACCTTCAACAAAACCTTAGGCACAATCATACTGACTAAGTTACATGTTAAAAATATCAGGCAATAGATAACTTGTGAAAACAAATGGAAAAAAAATAGATCAGTGTAAACAATATCCTTTTTTCTTGTTCTAAAAAAGTTATGTTCCTTAAATTTGGATATTATTTTTCCCACAGTAAAATTTCCTCACTATTATTTCATATGCTTTTAGGATCATTAGATTGATCCAACATCATATTGGATTGTGGAGAGAAAATGATTCAACTTTCCAAGATAAGTACCTCACTTGGTTGAATGAAGGTGCTACTTGTGAGTAGTGTCAAAACATTAGGGAAGTGGAACACTAAGGCCTAAGAAAACATATCACCACTTTTCCATTGAAAGAAAAAATTTCAATCCCGCAATGGCCTCTAGGAGTACATTTCGTTCCATGGATATCACACTTTGACATATGATTGTCTAATACAATGAGAAGTGTACATATATTGTCACAATGCCCCTCACTGTCAGACCCTATAGTTGTGTCCTATAATATTAATCATATTATATTATTTAATTCTAAATTATGACTATTATATTATTATTAATTTGAATAATTAGTCTAAAATTGTGTTTTTAGTATCCACGTATACATGAAAATATTCAGAAAAAAAAGGTACATTTTGTGACTAGTTAATTTCGAGTGAATCTAAATAAACAAGAAACTATGGTGCCTCGGTGTTTCTCTAGTGGTTATCTACTCATTGTACCAATTGCTCCCATTTCTTCTACTGCTTTTGGTGAATTCCTCTTTGATGATTTCTAATGCCAATGTAGTGGATATTTATCCTCGATGTTTTTCTGAGCCAAAGGGAAGCTCCATAAGTAACAACCAAAAATTACCTTCAAATATATTATTGGGGGCCAAAATGCAATAATTATATGACAAACCAAGAAACATTATATGTTAATCATGTTCCCTTTAATATTGATTAATAATTTCTTTGCATGATCATGTAATACTAAAGTGTCAAGCAGGGACATTTAAAGTCAGTGATCCATCAATATCACCTTTGAGAGTGCTTAGTAGTTAATACTTCCTATTACACAAATAGTAGATCACCAACTTCAAGGATATCAATACAAACCCAACAAAAATGAAATTAAAATAAATGGTAGGAAGTTAAATGCGACTAATCTTGAGTCAATAAAATACAAATCCCTCCACATTAGCAAGGCATTCTTAGGCACTAAAACAAAAAAATCATTCCATTGCATCATTTTCACATTTTCTTTAATTTATTTAATTGAAAACATAACTTATAGAATAAAAAAAAATCATTGAAAATGGTCTCAAAATCCTAACAAATGCTCGAGTGATTTTTGTATCAATTAAATAGAAAGGAAATTTTCGATATGCTTTTAACTTGTGGAATATATTGAAGAATATGAAGCTTTATCATCCCTTGCTCCTAATCAAATTGTAATCTGTGGGTTCCAATCAAGTAATCAATTTCCCTACAAGATAGTTAAGAGATCAATTTGGAGAAGGACTTCTAGAAGCATTGGGATAATAGAAATGGAATTAACTAGGAGAAAAATGAAGCACTTTAGTGGGTGCTCAAAAATATTTGAATGCAATTGAAAATGATTTTATACTCCCTCCACACATTTTAAAACAAAAAACATTCAACTTCATGTCATTTATTCTCCACCTTTCTGTAATATGTAATTCTTTGAGCAAGAAGAGAGCATTAATAAATATTGTCATGAATAGGACTCTTCATAATCCTAATAAGTTTGGATCTAGCAAATAAACAATTTCATGTAGTGAATAAATATTACATGGTATATTTCAATGATTAGAATGACAACTTTATTCTTAATCTCATTAAAACAAAAATAAGTTCAACCCTAACTAGTCGGGATCTAACAAATCAAGAATTCCATGTAGTAACGTAAACTTACATGGTAGATCCCAATTATTTCCAATGAAAAATTTATCCTTGATCTTATTACAACATAGATAAATTCAAGACTACAAACATATTTGCTTATCTGAGACAAACTTTGAACACATTCCAAGATTTCATATAGTTATATGATATGATTTACTTGTAGAACATGATAAAGCTATCTACATCTAGGACCCATCACTAGAAAATAGTGTTATTGAGACACCATCTCATGGCATTAGAACCATGTAGATAGATAGTGTTATAGAGATAACTTGAAACACCTATTCAACACTACTTTCAAGCTTCAAATTCATCAACTGATTTACTTTAGTAGAAAATTCTAGTGGGATTTCATTAAATACAACCCGACAAAATCCATTTATGATAACCATCATTGCCATCTCTCGATCTATCCCCCTCTCGAAATAGAATAACTGATACTCCCCAATTTTTTGAGGTACTTGCTTCATGTTCAACATGGGCTATTGGGTTCTTCATGTGGAAATGTTGCAGATATTAGATGTATAATGGAAACACGCATGCAATTCAAGGTTGCTCCTAAAGTCTCTTGGGTGAATTATAAAAAAACATCTACTTAAAACATGATATATGGTAGTAATAAAAACGTACCCAAGATCCCACTTAAGAATTCAAAATGTTGGAAATAGGAGATGTATTAAACAATATCAACTATTTAATTCCATAATCACACTAAAATAGACAAATCTTTTAAATGTTGAAAAGTGTGAAAAAAATGGAGTTGGAATATTATAGTTATGTCAGGGTATATATAGCTATGTAAAATGTAATTTCTATCTAAAACACATAAATGTAACTTCTATAACTACATGAAATGTAACTTCTATATAAAAAATGGAGTTGGAATATTATAGTTACATCATGGTAGATATAGCTACGTGAAATATAATTTCTATATAACATTCTAAATATCCTTTTCGGTAATTTAAGAGAGTACCATTTTTTAATCTTCGGTTAATAACTTAATACTCCACCAAAAATAACATTGAATTGGTTCTTCACCAACCAAGGGTAAATTTCAAAACAATGTGAAAATTCTTACTCATTCCCTTGCCATATTTCTGATATTTTATTTGTGTGTGAATTTAAGCTAGTGTAATGTAAGTTCTACATATTTGACAATTTAAATGTAAAAAATTACCCAGATTGAAGTTATACAATTAACATATGCACAATAAGATACAATATGCATGAATTATAAGTAATATGATGTTTAAATGTTATATAAAGACAAAATTTTACTCATCTCATTAACTCTTATCTTATAGTTGGCGATGGATATAGCCTTTAAAATTATGAACCATCATTGTCATATCTTATATTTAATGATGGATATAGCTCTTAAAAAGCATCAACCTTTTTTGTTATTTTATGTGCAGTCAATTTAAATGGAAGTGCTCATAATTTTGTTCAAAATTATCTTGTACAGTTGGAAAGAAAATGGTGTGGGGGTGGTGTTTCTAGTGATTTTAAAACTTGTTTTAATTACCTAAATTTAGCCTACTTAAAATAAAAACGGGTGGTTTTGCTATTGATTTTCAAAGTTTTTTTAATTACCTAAATTTAATCTATTTAAAGTAAATAGTTGCACTGACCATCATATCTTCAAGTCAGTAACTTTTCTTGAGAGAATATTCATGAGATCCACCATCTCTGAAAATTATGAAATATTAGTAGTATCAATGACCATCTTATCTTCAAGTCAGTAACTTTGCTTGAGGGAATATTCATGAGATTCACCATCTTTCACTAAAAATACAATGTTGGCATATAATCTTTTATTGTGTGTTTTACTCCGTGTCACAAATTTATTGATATTTTATGATTCTTGGTTTCAATTTCCATGCGAAGACTAGATTCATCATTCCTGCTAGGATTTTTAGTTGTGCATACATGATATTGCTCACTTCTAATTGTATAAAAAACAGAGAGTATGCACAATGACATGTAGTGACATGTGGGTGTCTTTTTTACTCAATGATATTCTTGATTTTTTAACCCATTCCAATCCTACCACAATGAAATTAAAAGAACCAAGAACATAAGGACTATCAATAAATGAAATTAGATGCTTTAGAATGCAACCCAATTGTACCTGAATGTAACGATAATTATTTGCAGCTGCATGGTCACCAATGAGCATCGAATCACACTGTGAAAAATTCCTTGCATTATGGAATTTGGTTGCACATGCAGTGATCCTCTATAGTAGTTCCTTGACTTGGCTATAGAGATAATTTTAGAAACAATCCTACTCCTACAATTCTTCCCTACATGGATGATCTTTGTCCCTCCTATCGATAGTTTTTTTTCAAGGCAACGGAATAGAACTCTCCAATTGCATCATCGCCTTTCAAAACAATGCTTGAGTATTTCTAGGTGATTGTTGAACCAGTCTCCACTCAGGTCCATGAAATTGTTGATTTGTCTCCATCGCACAAACCTCTTTTCATAATAAAATTATAAATCCCATGCCTGCATTCCTCGTCCCAGACATACCAATTATTTAAAATGGAATACTTTATCATTGCTCCCTCAGTGTAATATAGATCCACTACTATGGTGTGGAGATGATTGGTCTCATAAAATAGTGTAGTGCATCCTTCAATATATGTCACAGAACTCCTCTCACCTCACAAAACTCCTCTCATCTACAACAAAAAGATTCCTCTCAAACTTCTTGGTCTCCATTTCATTCATCCTGAAATATGTGGGTTTTTCCATGGGTGACAAAGTGTGCTCGGGGATTTAATAGAAGGAGCTACCAATAAAAAAAAAATGTAGCATAATAGTTATTAGTAGAAGGAACAAGCTTGCCAAGATACTTCCTAACTAGATAAAGGTACTCCTGAATTACCTCTTATAACAAACGAAAGATAACCTCAATTGACTATAGAGTCTACCTATGCATGGTAGCAATGAAAACATTGTCAAAAACAACATCTACAACAACGTTGGTCAATCTCTTCTTCTAGTCAAAGGCATGCCCAACTTTTGAAAAGTATAAAGAAGGTCAAGGTCCACCTCATCCAAGCTCCCCTTCTTATTTTGCTCTCTCTGTTTAGGTTCAAAATAATAACAAAGGTATTGGAAATTGATTAGTGGGTAAAAGTTATCAGACCATTTTGGTTATTCCATTTTTAATCATTATGTGTAAGCATTGAGTCTAAATTGCAAAGGCCATTAAGGTTCCTTCTTTTATTTGAAATTAACCCAATATTTGGATAGTTCTAAGGTTTAATGGATCTAAGTGTATTCTACTTAAAATATAGTAACATGGTTTAAAATTGTAGGCATTGAGAGAAGAATCTAAGGATTTCATGTAACAAAGTTTGAGGAAGGTCTACCATTTGCATTACCAGAAAATTTACTTGCATCACTTGAGCACTTTGAATTTGGGCATGGTAGAGTCCATTGCACAAACAATCAACCATTTGAAGAAAGGTGAAAAGAAAAAATAAATTTCATGCATTAGAAAGGCTAGGAAGGAGAGAACTGATCTGTACAATAACGACATGCAAAATTCTTACTTTTCCATTGTATTTTGAGGAATTGTTGGCCGCAATCATGATCTACATTATCATAATCATTAAACCCTTTGTACAATAAGGACATGCAAAATTCTTTCTTGTCTATTGTATTTTGATAAATTGTTGGTCATAATCAAGGTCTGCATTATCATAATCATTAAACCCTCAACTCAAATTTATGCTTTGATCATATAAATCATTGAAATTATTTACCCATAAGAATAAAAATCATCTTTAGTAGAAAGAAAGAACTCTCCAGAGTCCAAATTCATACCCATGTACAAATTACCAAAATCACCACGCACATTGACCTTGCCCTTCCTCCATCTAATCGTTGATGCTCTACTATGGTGATTCCCATGAAATACATAGATCACGTTGATGATCTTCCTTCTCCTGGAATTTCCAGGCATATATAGAAAGGGTAGATAAAAATACAATGCTACAATGTGATGTTCTAATCTGTGAATATTTTGTTTGAACCCAACGCTAAACTGGAAATGAAAAAGAATAGATATATTTATAATGCAAAAAACAAAAGAAATATTTATAATATAAAATCAAATATATAAATTGCAATTGGGTTAAATGATTTATTTTTAATAAGAATTTGTTATTTTTGGGTGAGACGCTAATTTAGAAAGAAGAAGAAGTTAGAGATGATATTGGGATGAGTGTAAACATTTAAATATGACCTCAATTAATAATAAAAAGTTAAATTAACGAAGATAATAAAATTCAATTTGTTATATTTTGATTTTCTTATTAACTTGTCAATAGGCTTTGTTACAATACCATGGGCCAATACCATCGCTTATCAATACTACAAGTCCAAATACCATAACTTATTCCACATCCGAAATATTTTATAGTAGTATGACAAGATCCTTAATTGTGGATATTCACCCCCATGTTACGGTAGATATTATGAACCTATAAAAAATAGCATTTGTTACAATACCATGGGTCAATACGATTGGTAAATACCATGGATTATCAATACCACATGCCCAAAAAACATAAATTATTTCACAATCAGAATATTTATAACAATATGACAAGGTTGTTAACCATGGATATTCACCCTCACTTTACCATAGATATTAGCTTGTAAATTGGCTTTGTTGTAATACCATGGGCCAATATCATGGCTTATCAATACCACATGCCAAAAACCCATAACTTATTTCATAGTAAAAATATTTTATTTTAATTTAATTTTACAACATTTTTTTAATTGAATCTAAAAGGGAAAATGTTTCAATTTGAGATATATCTAAACCTTGTATCCTCACAACTACTAAAAATATTCCCATAGAAATTAAATTAAGGTTTTAATAAAATTAAGCTAAGATGGATCTATGTCAATTCTTTATATATATATATATATATATATATATAAAGAATGGGTATAGATCCATCTTAGCTAAGGATGAGAGAAAGATAAAATATAATGCATGATTTTTTAAAGTTTTTCATTATTTTATTTTCTTTGACATGATTGATCCAAAATATAGGTTTAACATTTTACAACCAATTAATTTTTTTAATTTAGACAATTTCTTAAACAGAATACAATGTGATCAAATTTAAGAGAGATTTGGGGACTAGGCGGAGAGAGGGAGGGAGATAGTGAAAAGGTTGTTGGACAAAGAGAGAGAGAAAGAGAGAGTGATGGGGGGGCAAGATAGTGAGGTGGGAGAGATGGAGCGAGAGGATGGAAGAGAGATGTGTGAGAGAGAGAGAGAGATGGAGTGAGAGGATGGAAGAGAGATGAGAGAGAGATGGAGTTGGAGTGGAAGAGAAAGGGAGGAAAGAATAAATATATATAGAGATAGAGGTCGAGAGGGAGAGGAGTGATAAGGAAGAGATGAAGAGAGAGAGAGGGACAGAGGAGAGGAGGGAAGAGAAATACGAGGAGAGGATAGGGATAGGGAGATAAGGGGAAGGGAGAGAGATGGAGAAGAACGGGGAGGGGGGGAGATAGTGATAGAGTTGGACATAAGAGAGAGAGAGAGGGAGAGAGAGTGATTTGGGGGGAAGAGATAGAGGGAGGTGGGAGATAATGGATAGAAAGGAAGGAAGATAGAGATGAGGACAGAGAGATGGAATTGGAGGGGGTAGGAGAGGGAGGGAACAAGAAAAACATAGAGGGAGAAAGGTGGAGAAAGAGAGGGGGTGACAAGGGAGTCATGGAGAGAGATTGAGGGAGAGATGAGAGAAGGAGGAAATAGAGAGAAGGATATAGATAAAAAGGGAGAGAAGAGGAAGAGAGAGATAGACAGAGAAGGGGAAGATAGGGAGAGAGAGTGTGTGTATGTTTGAGGGGTGAGATAGAGAGAGGGAATACCAAAGAGACAATTAAAAATATAGATATTATATAGTATTATATAACCCACATAGATCCATATTAACTCTATAACTATCGAGTTCCGAGACGTGTCCAATCTCTCGACGTGCAAACATTTCCTCAAGTTCTACACTAGAAAAAAAAGTTTGCAGCTCGAGAGATTGGGCCGCTATCCATGCTTGATAGATTGGGGCTTAAGATGGATCTAGGTCAGTTAATATGAAATTAAAGTAGTTTTTATTTGATATTACAGTATTAAAAATTAAAATTGCTCTTCAAATTAATTTCAAATTGGAACTAGATCCAATTATATTCAATGAATAGATCTTTAAAAAATACGTAAAATATATTTTTTATTAAAAAATATATTTTTAAAATTACAAATTATTAGAGATAAATAATAAAAAGTTGGTTCACCTATACACCATGTGAGGATGAAGAAGTGTTTAATGAAGGATAACCTTTCACCCAATCTTTAACAAACTTTCAATCCCCTATCACTTGTAAGTTTAGATTTCTTGATACAATTAAGATGACTAACATAAAAAAATGATTCATATTATTGTAGTACTTGCTAGGTAGTTGTATTTTTGTTCTTAGACTAAATTATTCATTCACGTTAGTCATTTTTAGTTGTATTACTTATTAACTAGTCACATATTCTAACCCGCGACTAAATTAGTGATTTATGTTAGTCGTTTTTAGTTTAGTCACTTAATATTGCTAATTTTTTGTAGTATTTCACTTGGAAAAGCTATGGTGGCTAACGTTTTTAGTCACCTAGTGACTAATTTCTGATTGTCTACTCATGAACCTTTTTGTGAAACATGAAATTATTATCGTTTCCACCAAATATTTCAAAATAGAAGCAATTTATTTTCAATCTAATAGATCCCAATCTTCATGAGTCTCTCATGCCTCAATTTTCCCTTAATCCATAAATGTAGATCTTTGAGTGTGAGTATACATTTCATGTTAAATCTCTATATGGTAAAATTTATCCTATTAAACTTTTGAATGCTTATCATTGGCCCCATTAAACCACCTGTATATAAAACCTACACACAAAATCTCCAACAGGAAGTTTGATCTAATACCAGTTCCTATAATTTAAATAACAATCAATAAATTAACAACAATAGATATAACACAAATAATAACTTATAAAAATCCCATTAATACGATATTGACCATCAATAATAATAACAAAAAATCCGACACAAATAATAACTTATACAAATCCCATTAATAAAATATTGACCATCAATAAAGTAACACAAAAATAACAAAGAACACAAACTTTAATTAGAAACCATGTCAATGTACTAAAAAAATCCATAGAGAGAGATCAACAACTATTTTATTACTAGAAAACAATTACATGAGATTAAGCTTGTTAGCCCAACACTCAATGGATTCTATTACAATTGATGAATTCAACCTTATTTATACAAGAAATATCCTTTACATTTGAAAATAATCCTTAATTACATTCAACAAAAATACTCCTTTACATTTGATAGAAAACCTATAAGCCTTTATTACATTCCAACACATAATAAAAGAGCATTATTTTTATGCTGGACATGTTTTTCGCTATTGGATTTGGATGTCTAGATATTGTTCATTGCAATGAATCAACAAGCATACTTTTCATCTCCCTTGAGCTTATCCAAATTTGACACATGAACCTCTGTCTTAGTCTCACAATGATTCACCATCTTGGTCTATGACATGGTCTCACAATGGTTCGCCATTTTGGTCTATGATAGCGAATGTGTCTCGGTCTACAATGACAAATGTAACTACAATAACAGATTATCGAATATTAACATCTTAGCGAAGCCATCGCGGGGATTGCAAAAATACCAAAACTTTGCAAAATAGATTCTAATTACATTGAGCCTGTCGAGATTAAAAATTCAACAATTGGAGAGGGCAGAGTAATGTATACTACCAAGTTTGTAAAAGTCAGAATGATGTTTCTTATTTGCAGGGCTTTGGCTAGGCATGATGATTAGAGTTGTCAACTAAATGACGATCCGATGGCTAACAATCTTGTTCAGAAAGTAGAAAAGGCTACCACCCACGAAAGCGATGAGCTGCTCAAGTTATTTCTTTCCTTCGACCCCTCCAATGGCATCAACCTCAAATAATTCACCCCCAAATTTCCGGAATTCGATCTAAACTTTTGTGAAAGCATGTCCACTTCACCGTCAATATGAGAATCCGTGCACAATATGATAATCTCAACCTTGAAGGTATTTTTGTTATCCTAAGGATGATCTCATTCGATGATATGTTTCTAGAAAACATGAATAATTGGTTGAATCCTACTAAAAATAGGAGTTACTATAGTATTTGGTTGATTCTATCTCTTGTCAATCATTGATGTTGTCCCAACGCCTCCAGAATCAACGTCGGCGATGTTATGAGCATTCATGCGACAAAGGACATCAAGGAAGGCGAGGAAATCACCATCCCCTACTTCAACGTTCTTTTTCCATGCCCTGTTCGCCTACTTTAACGTTATTTTTCCATACAGTGTTCACCAAGCCGCTTGCAGGATGTGGAGTTTCTCCTGTACCTGTGAATGATTCTAGTTGGAATGGGTTTTAGTATCTATCAATATTCCGAAAGGAATCTATGAAAAGTTTTTTCGACCTATTTGGCAGCCAGTCTGCCTAAGAGCGACACAAAGATTTAAGAAGAACTGGATGGATTGTTAGAATCTCCTGGAGGGATGTTTCGAGTATGGGATACAATGTTCATTAAGTATTTGTTTATTCTCCTATTTGTATAAGACATTTTGAGAAACTATCTGTATAATCTAAAAATGGCCAAATAAACATTGATTGCAACTTGCTTGGGTCACATTGGATATTTGCTTTTAGATTGTAGAAACATGGCTACCTATAAACAGATTATGGCCATCCAACATGAGTATGAAGGCTTTTATCAATGCACCTTCCATCTTAAGGAATGTTGCGATTTTGTATATGCGAGCCATAAGAAAAAGATATTCAAGGCTATTTTTCGTAAACTTTCGAATAGTTCTCTGATGTCAGCCTAAGCTGACAATACCCACATTATGCAAATTAAAATTGCATGTCACTGATCCCAAGACATAATCACTTCTTCCATGGTGAAAACCTTCTTAAATAAAGGTTTAATTTTCTTAATTAAGTTTTAAGGCCCCTCAATTTAGTATCACGCGGAAACATTTTAATTGACTAACCCAAAGTCTAAACGTTCATTTACCTTTCCATCAGGACATTATAACGCCCTCATAAACTTTAGTTAATCCTTAATTTGATCGTCTTAACCTTTTAATTCATTAATGTCACGCATAATAATCAAACCCATACCATGCTCTCTGACTTTGGTTAAACCCAACTTAAACACATAATTCATTACTTAGCTTTATTTCTATTATAATTCTCCTATAATAGAAATACTCCACAAACACACATAAGCCTTACCTTTTTCACCAATCCTCATCCTTTGGACATTTATTGATGCTTACCTTTATCAGTTTCACTCTCCACTATTGATTTCACTCCATTAGATCAACAATTGTCGCATGATCTCCATTCATCCTCTAGAACTCAAATACATTTAACTCGCATCCATAAACCTTTGGAGTCCGCTCTTTCCCAAGCCTCATTGGCTTCAACCTCCATCATAGATCTTACCCTGCGATCCGACGGTTGATGTTACACCTGATCCTCCGTCATAGATGAAAACCCATTTGATCCGACGTTCCAAAACGATATCGGCCAGACAACTTGTATGAGGATTACCAACCCAATAAAGTTGTTTCCTTTCTCCTCTAATGTGCTACATGTCAACTGCTTAATGGAATCAGGTGACTCGCCTTTATTACCACTTACCTTTTCTCCGTCTGATAAATAGCTTCTGCTTATAAACCCACCTTTCTTCCTTGATTAACACCCGAGATTATTAACGCTTGATGACTGTAGATCTTCTCCCATCGACGGCTGTGGCATCTCCTTTGGATTCCTCTTCCACTAAATCTTAAAATGATCTCTGTCATTCATTTCTTGATTCCATTCTATGTGACTTAATCCTGGTTGCTTATCATAAACAATCTCGTCCATTGATCTCCAATATCCAACAACTCCTATGCATCACTACACTCTCTTTTGTTTCTTCTCTTCACTTCATTTTTATGTCATTTCTTCAGTGTTTTTCTGTGGTTCGAGTTTCTTCCAGTGTTCTCGTCTTTAGTGTCCTGCCTGTGTATTTGACTTTGCTCTATCCTTCTATTGTTTAGGAGTTCTCCAAACTATCTTCTCACTGATCTCGACTTCTGCTTACGCCTTTACGTTTCCTTCACCTTCACTGTAACATTAAAGGTTCCCTCCTATATTGTCTATGTGTATAAAGCCAATAACACCTCTCTGTTACTCTTCTCTGAATTTCGCCTCTAATTCTGCACCTACAACTTATGTTACACAGAATAACTCAAGATCCCACACAATCTATATCTCAATTACTCAATATACACACAACAGCTCAAAATTGAGTTGTTTGTATTAATAAATAAATATTTACATAAGAGTCTCTCTCTCTCTCTCTCTGGCCTGATATTCTAATCAGTGGCCTCTATTCTCCTAATCCCCATAGGCTTACAATCAAACCTCTAACTCTGACCTCTAACTACTAAATAACTAACTTGACATGACTAACTCTTTCTTTGCCTTTTTGGCTTGCATTTATACAAAAGGATTCTATAACCAATTTTAGGTTTAGATCCATAACCTTCTGAACAAAATCCTAAAACCTATTCCTTATCTCTAAGGATCCTCTCTTATCCACAAAATCATGAACTAACTCCTAATCTAAGTTTTACAATTAATTCTAAAATCTCTCAACTATCATAAATCTTGCATGTTCTCCTACATTTGAGAACATTTACAAATATGCCTTACAATACTTAATTAATTCCCTATTCTAGCTTCTCACATTAAAATCACTCAAAACCTTAATAATTATATTAATTTAATAGTTAGGAAACCAACATCGTTAAAAACACAAGACCCCTTATGTCTACTAAAATACAGTGATTTTCTTGAGCTGAATGCTCCTGCATCAGACTCCCAAAGTAAAAAATATTCATGATCTCCTGATCATGTCTCCTCATATGTTAATAGAAAACCTCCAAGGTCCCAAAATTTAGTTTGTAACTCTCTGAAAGCTTTGCACTTTTAGCGCTACTATATGTCTGTTGCATTATGTTTCATCTTCCGCTCATTGTCAATCAGGTTCATGTTCTGATTGAGCATCCTTCCTTCTGTCATTTTCTTCCATATGGATTGTTTCATCATCAATTGCCATAGTTCTTCAATCTCCATTTCCATCACATCCTTGCATCGATCCATACTCTGCCACTTACTTCTACCTATTTCTCTTTCTTTTAGGTTGTTTTTGCTATCCACTAACTCTTCAAATGATTTTTCCTCTCTCTGAAGTTGTCAAAATCTAACTCTTACTCCTACCGTCTCCCTTTCATCCTTACCCTCTTTCGTGGATATCTCTTTCTGCATTGAATCCTAACTTTCTAGCATTCTCTCCAACAATTTAACATCTTTGTTCCATGGATTAAATTGTTCCACAGAATCCTCTTCTACTGTCTTTACCTGATTGCTCATTTGTGAAAAATTTCCTCTAGCATTTGCAACTAAACCTGCACTCACAAAACAATTGTTAAAATAAAAAACATAAGGCCTCAGCGCCTCTTCCTCCTTTGGGAACACTTCAGTATGCTGCTCTCATTTCTTCTCTTCTACTAGAACATCAGTATGTTGATTCAACCTCATTAAAGACTCCTCTAAAGAATTCTCTAATGTACTCTCAAGACTATCAGTTAGTCTTTCCTCCACATCATCTGCTCCAATGATGTCTTTCTACTCTTGTCCACTTTAACGAACTCCTTCCTCTGTAATCACACTGTCATACTCTGAATTTCCTGGAAAATACTCCAACAACTCAATTTCTCTGTGACACTTCATAAGTACTTTATCATTACTTATGATTCTTGCATTTATACACAAATTATCAGTTTGGAAATTACAAAGTTCAACAGTCTCAACTAATGTTTCACATATCAGTGCTTCACACTAAATTTCATCTCCTTTCACAAGAAGTTTTTCCTGCATTGTCAAAGCTTCAAACGTCAATGTATTACTAAATTCTTTTTGTTGCAATAATTCATTCCTTTTCTCATTCAAGAGACATTCTCCATGATTCTTTACTTTAGAGTTTTTATCTTTTGAAAGATACTCTTCCATACTCTTGACAGCTTCAAAAGATTGTTCATCCACTGCAAAACCTGTAATCACATCAAAATTATTAGATTCAACAATATAAGGTTTTACATTCTCCTGCTGGTCTGCATTTTCCCAACAGTTCAGAAAATCATCAATAATTCCTTCTTCTTCACCCAAAACTTCACCCTACTCTGGTTCACAAATAGAAACTTCCATATCCAACTTAGCTTCTCTGAGTTTTTCCACCAACCACTTTACTTTCTTCGGTTGTAGTCTTCTTTGTAACTTAGACCACTTCAGTGGCTTCTTCTTCAAGACCCAACCTAGTCTCTAGCTTTCCTCAAGCATCATCATTAATACATCGAGTTTTTCTTTTAATTCTGCAATTTCCTTGTCAAGTTGCTCTTGACTCATTCTCTTGCCATTTTCCTTGGCATCCTCCTTCTTCACTTTTCTTCTGCTGTGGTTTTCCTCAGAACCTCTGCTCTAACTATCAATATTCATTTTATCCTTCTCTATCTTCACGAGCTCTTCACCCACTTACTATGAGCTACATTAAAGGCTCTGCAACAACAAGTCCTCCCTTCTACCACTTATCTCACCAATATTTCCTCTGTACTTGGTCTTTTGGCAAGCCTTGGTTCTCTATCTCTGGAACCTCTTTTGAGAACTTCTCTCTGCTCCTTCTAGGCTTCAACTCATCTGCATATTCTAAGAATACAATTCTCCTCTTGTATTTCAATCACAATGAAATACTAGGTTCTAACCAGCTCTTCTTTCACTTAGAAACTCTTACTAGCTTCCTTCATTACTTAGCAATTCTACCTACATCCTCTGTGGAATTTCCTTTGTGAGCTGCAAAAAAACCCCTACAGTAACAAGTCTCCTTCTTGCTACATATGCCTCACTAAGCTCCTCTCCTCTGAGCTCAGTCTATTATCATTTCTCTGGTGCTTTCCTTTGGAACCAATTGAGCACTCCTTGCTCTAGATTGCTGCAACCTTATCACCTTCTTATGCTGCTACCTGTGCATCAATGTAAAGACCGCAAACTGTCCAATCTTCAAATCAAATCAAAACAAAACATTTCATCTCACCTTCAAGACCCCTGCATGATCTTGTTCTACCATTCACCTACACTTTGAATAGATTGTTCTATGTTTCCTTGCATCTGCAATTCTCCCAATATTCTGCCACTGTTTTTCAGAATAGAATCTGATCTCCTCTTTCCTGCATACACATATTAAAACATAACTCGTTTCTAAATTCTCTCAAAGACCTTTTACACAAAATTTCCTTATTCTGTTCTAATATCAATTATTTCAACCACAATTATGCTCTCATACCAAAATTATGTCAACCTTTGCCGACAATACCCACATTATGCAAATGAAAATTGCATGCCACTCGTCCCAATCCATAATCACCTGTTCCATTTTGTAAGCCTTCTTAAGCCAAGGTTTAATGTTCTTAATTAAGTTTTAAGGCCCCTTCATTTAGTTTCATGTGGAAACATTTTAATTGACTAACCCAAAGTCTAAACCTTCATTTACCTTTCCATCAGGACTTTATAACTCCCTCATAAACTTGAGCTAATGCTTAAGCTGCTCATCTTAATGTTTTAATTCATAATCCTGCGCATAATAACCAGACCCATACCATGGTCTCCGACTTTGGTTAAACCCTAATTAAACCCATAATTCATTACTTAGCTTTATTTCTATTATAATCCTCCCATAATAGAAATACTCAACAAACACACATAAACCTTACCTTTTTGACCAATCCTTGGCCTTTGCACATTTATTGATGCTTACTTTTATCGGGTTCACTCTCCACCATTGATTTCACTACATCAGATCAACGACTGTTTCATGATCTCCATCCATCCTCCAGAACTAAAATACATTTAACTCATGTCCATAAATGTTTCAGGTCCACTCTTCCCAAGCCTCATCGGCTTCAACCTCTGTTGTAGATCTTACGTTGTGATCTGATGGTTGATGTTACACCCAATCAAAAAAACTGCTCACCGATCCTCCACCATATATCAAATCCATTTGATCTCATGATCCACAACGATATCAGCGAGACAACTTGTACGTGGATTACCTGCCTAATAAAGCAGTTTACTCTCTCCTTCAACGTGCTACGTGTCAACTTCTTAAAGGAACCAGGTGACTACCCTTTATTACCACATACCACCTTTTCTCCATCCGATAAACAACTTCCTCTTATAAACTCGACTCTCTTCCTTGATTAATGCCCAAGCTTATTAATGCCCGAAGACTGTAAATCTTCTCCCATCGACAGGTACGACGACTCCTCCAGATTCCTCTTTCGCTAACTCTTAAATTTATCTCCTTTGTTCATTTCTTGATTCCATTTTACACAACTTAATCCTGGCCGCTTATCACAAACAATCTGGTCCGTTGATCTCCAAGATCCAATGTCTCCTATGCATCATTACACTCTCTTTTGTTTCTTATCTTTACTTTGTTTTTACATCATTTATTTAGTGTTTTTCTGTGGTTCGTGTTTCTTCCAGTGTTATCGTCTTTAGTTTCCTGCCTATGTATTTGACTTTGCTCTATCCTTTTGTGGTTTAGGAGTTCTCCAAAATGTCTTCTCACTGATCTCGAATTTTGCTTGCGCCTTTACATTTCCTTCAGCTTCGCTATAACATTAAAGGCTCCCTCATGTACTTTCTATGTGTATAAAGCCCGTAACACCTCTCTGTTACTCTTCTCTATTTTTCACCTCTGATTCTGCACTTGCAACCTATGTTACGTAGAATAACTGAAGATCACATACAATCTATATCTCAATTACTCAATACACACACACGAACTCAAAATCGAGTTGTTTGTATTAATAAACAAATATTTACATAAGAGTCACACACTCTCTCTTTGGCCTGATATTCTAATCAGTGGATTTTGTTCTCCTACTGCCTGTAGGCTTCCAATCAAACCTCTAACTCTCACCTCTAACTATTAACTATCTAACTTGACTTGACTAACTCTTTCTCTGCCTTTTTGGATTACATTTATACAAAAGGATTCTATAACCAATTTCTAGTTTAGATCCATAACCTTCTCAACAAAATCTTAAAATCTCTTCCTTATCTCTAAGGATCCTCTCTTATCCACAAAATCATGAACTAATTCCTAATATAAGTTTTACAATTAATTCTCAAATCTCTCAACTATCCAAATCTCTCATGTTCTCCTACATTCGAGAACATTTACAAATATGCCTCACAATACTTAATTAATTCCCTATTATAGCTTCTCTCATTAAATCACTCAAAACCTTAATAATTACATTAATTCAACACTTAGAAAACCAACTTCCTTAAAAACAAAAGACCTCCTATGTCTATTAAAATACAATGATTTTCTTGAGCTGAATGCTCCTGCATCATTCTCTCTTGTGAGCATGGAAAACTTTAGGGGCTAATATTCCCAATTGGGCTAATTTTCCATGGTTTTTCCAAAAACAAGATTTGCCAATTTCAATTTTTTTTCTAAAAATGATTTGCCCAAAATGTATAGTATACAATTATATTACTTTAAAAATTGGGAAAATTGTATAAAGATGATATATAAAACTATTATAGATTTGAATGTTTTTACAAAAATATCAATAAATGATGGCCCAGCCCTCCAACGTGGCGTAGCTATTTCACTGTGCAATAGTTAATGCAATTGACGTTGGTGTAAATGCGAATGTACAGGCCTCTAGATTTTTCGGAGGGTTTTAACCGGCGGTACCGGTTGTGAAACTCCACCTGTGGGTTCTGTCCGTCAAGTCACTCCCGCCTTTTGTCAAACCAATCCTCGGTTTTGTTGGTCATTTCATTGTTTACTGTGTTAAACCCCGGCTCTGCTCTGCGGAGGGTTTTTGCGCTTACAGCTTCTTCGTTCTGGCGTCGAGTTACTCTGGTGCCTCCGGCCTCTCGCTATTCTGCGCGTTGGGATTCCTGTGAGGGCGACATGCCGTTGGTTCCTTACACCGTCATGCGTTTTATTTACTGTTTCTTTAATTGTTTTCTGTCAAATGGGTTCATTCCACAAACTCTTAACTTGTGACTGGTTCTGTGACAGGCTCCCTTCGGCTCCACGCTTCAGTAAACCACTTCGTTTCAACCTTGTCTCGGAGGTAAGCTCTGGTTCGATGCCAGACTCTGTCTTCACTTCTGTTTCAGGCTCTGACAAATTCGTCCCTTGTTCTTCAGTTTATGGGTATCGGTTGGTTTTGCAACGCTGCCTTTACAACTTCAGGTGAGAGCCATAGGTTATGGCTCGCTCATTTTCTGGCTTTCTTCTTATTTGTTTTTCTCGCTTCGGTTTGTGCTAACCCGCGTCCACATTCATTCTTGCAGGTTGTTTCAGGTGTCTGACCGCCGAGGGTTTATACTCCCTACGTTTGCTGGAGATAACCCGAAACCCTCAAGCCTTATATATCGGGTAGGGTCCTTCCGGCGTTGTTTCGCTTGTCAGTTTGTAAAGAAATTGAAGTTCTCATCTGTAAATAGTTACAGTCACCTGGGTTATGGAGGAACAATATTCTGCTATGTCATTTAATGCTTGTCTGTAAATATTCACTGTTACTTGGGTTTGCAAATGAACTATATTGTCCTCTGTCGTTTACGGTTTTGTTAGCCTGTTTGTGGCATCTATTTGCTTGGAGCGGTTTCGTTTGTAAACGAAACTCGTTTTGGTGAGCGTTTTATGCTCAGAAAACCTCTGTTATGCGTTTTATTTGTAATAATTCAGTTAAATGAAATCACTGTACTTTCGTTTCCAGCAATTATATGTTTTGTAAAAAAAAAGGTATGAAAACTTGTATATTCGCTACCTGGTCACTTTTATCGATGTCAATTGTCGGTCCTCCTTCCTGTGTGGAAATAGCCTCCTGTAGCAGCGCGTGCTCTATTCGTTACAACTTACTATCTTCAATTATATGCTCACTGTAATTGTATGCTTACGGTACTCTTATTTCAATCGATGTTAATCATAGATAATATCAACCGGATGAATTAATTTAGCAGTGGTTAAAAAAAAACAATTTTATTTCAGAGGAATGTATCTGTGTTTCTTTCTCGCGAGGGGTTTTTTTTTTCACTATCTTTTTCCCTCTGCTTTTAACATCCGGGAAGCATAACTGCTTCCACTTCTAGTTGAACTGTCTAACCAGAATTATTACAACTGTCAACCAGTTTCTTTCACTAAAATGCTAATTTATTGTTAATTAATTCCTAAACTAAAACAATTCACAGTTTTGCAATTTCTATGGTCTCTAATGACCTTCTGGGAAATAAAACAAATAATAAAGAAAAGTAAAACAAATGACAAGTTTGATAACCTGTCCAGCTATGCATGTGTTCTTTGCTTGTTCTTGTAGTCCCCATGAGACAGTCAACCACCTTCTGTCTCCTAGGAGCTGGATGCTCCTGCATGAATAAACATTTTATAATTTGCAATTTGGAGACTAGTAAAATTCACCAAAATTTCTAAACTTTAACACAAATTTTCACCCTTAAAATTTTCCATACTTACAAGAATAATTGTAATTTCACTTATAGATTCTTTATTTTTACTTTATCAATTTGCATAACAAATTACAACCCATTCCTTTACTCTCTGCCATCTATTGCCATAGTTTATTGTTATTTTGTACAAAGAATACCGTTCCCAATTTACCAGGAATTAAAAATAACTGATTGACCTTCTGTGTGAGTGACCGGTGTAAAATAGCATTTCCTTTAAAAATTCAAGGGGACTTTGTCGGTCTCGTTAATTGTAACCAAGCGAGGTATTTGCGCGGGCTCATCTTGAGGATGTCGATATTTATTTCAGGTTCGTTTAATTTTTCCTTTCAAGTTTTTCAATCCAAATATAGTAATTCAAATAAAAATATTTTGTACTCGGAAATAAAAATATGTTGAATAATATCTAACATATATCTTAATCATGTTTAACATCTAATTTCCTATGGAGCTCATGATTTTGATGACATATTGTAAAGAGCCACCGAGAGGTTGGCGTGCGTAAAGTCACTAGGAATTATGATTTTGATCCATGTTCTTGAGTTTTGTATCTCAAAGTTGATATTAGTTAATTTCATGTCCTTGAGTTTTCTATGTCCAAATTAATTTTCAATCTTATCTTTTCTTTGAATTCTAGAGTCTTTTACATGTTCTTTTGAAAATAATATATTTATACATGTTTGACCTTTGTAAACACAACTTGACATTACTTTATCTACACTTCTCTGCACACTTCGACATTACTTTGAATGGCAAGGGACGTTGGCTTGCGCACTGAAGTTAGTAGGAATTATTATTTTGCTCCATGTCCTTGAGTTTTGTAGGTCAAAGCTAATATCGTTAATTTCATGTCCTTGAGTTTTGTATATCTAAATTAATTTTCAATCTAATATCTTTTCTTAAACTTTATAGTCTTTTACATGTTTGTTTGAAAATTATATAATTATACATGTTTGACCTTTGTAAATAAAACTTACATTACTTTATCTACACTCTGTGTACACACTTCGATATTACTTTCTCCATTCATTTATTTTGACACTCAAAGGACTTTATAGGATTCCATGCATTTAAATGCATAATTGAAAATTATATTCGAAGAGAGGTATATAGTATCTAAAAAAATTATATACAAATAAAAAATTAAAGGACTTTATAGGATTCCATGCATTTAAATGCATAATTGAAAATTATATTCGAAGAGAGGTATATAGTATCTAAAAAAATTATATACAAATAAAAAATTAGAAATAATATAAATTAAGCGTCAAAACCAAAATGAATCTAACTTTATTTTCGAGGATAATAATAAATTCAATTCTTTGCAAATTTCAGTTTCAATAATTAATATTTTTTTGTTCTTCAATAGCTTATTTCAAACATGTCTCACCTAAAGTCTTCCTTTTGTTCCAAAATATTTCCAAAATTTCCAACCACTATGTTTATATATCAAAGCCTATACGACAAGAAAAATCGAGAGCAAATAATCTAAGGCGTGATCGTAGTAAACAATTTGGGAACGACCTAACATCTATATAATTTGGAACCATTGTAACAACATCAATTGAAGACAAACAAACATGGTGTTTAGAACAACATTAACTCAAAATTATATCTAATCAATACAGGTTTGAAATGCAAAGATATTCTATATTCATAGAGATGATGGAAGAGAATTTGAAGAAAAACAACATTAACTCAAAATTATATCTAATCAATACATGTTTGAAATTAACTCAAAATTATATCTAATCAATACATGTTTGAAATGCAAAGATATTGTATATTCATAGAGAAATGATGGAAGAGAATTTGAAGAAAATACAATAACGAAGGGCATTTGACTAAACAAACAAGAAGGAAATATAATGAAACAATCTATTAATTACTTACAAGAGTAAGCAAGTGAATAGTAAAAACAAATAGCTCATATAAAAGTTAGTTTGAAGAAGTCATACACCCTGATAAAATAAGTGGCATAAAATTTGTTCAACACTGACCAAAAGGAAATTACGCAAGGTCCATTTTAATGAATATTGGATACATAGGAGTTATAGAGCTTCAAACTAGCTTGGTGCTTGTGAAGACTAAAAGTCGCTAGGGGTTTCCGGATGCCGAGGTCCAATGGCGATTCAACATCCCACCTGTATGAGTGAGTGTACCCTATGACCTCATGGAAATGGAAAATCATTGGTCAGTGTTACAAGATCACAAGAGGCAGAGTATATGTGTTCCAAGAAGGATATGTCCAAAAGTGGCACGAGCACAGGGGCAGGGGAAGGTGTAAAGCTCATCTTGGGATTGGCGACACTGAGTTGCAACATCAAATTCCTACACTCATCGTGTATAATGTCTACGTGTCGTTGTTGTTGCTCTCTTTGTTGGATAAATTAGATATGCAAGAAGTGAAAGGTAATGATTCTTTGTGGTGGGAGTGATTGGAAGGAGTGGGAGACTAACCATATCATCTTTATCTATTTCAGGGGTTATGAGCAACTTGGAATGCAACACAGCATTGGCTTCCCATTGCAGAACATTGTGATCTTGCAACTGAACCTTCCTAATGCATAACACCTATGTGAATTTTCCTATGCATCTTGCACAACAAGAGGAGAGTTTAGGGTTCGATATTGGAGGTCACTTCAACACGGCTAACACTTCAATTTTCTCCCCTATATTTTTGTTATTGGCTTGTTAATCCTTCAGGGTTCTTTACGCCTCTCAGTGCACTTGCTAATATTTTATAACTTTGAACTCATACATAAAATTAACAACACACAATGGTTGTAGCAAAACGTACAGAAACCCGTAGCTTTCCTTGAGAGATGGCTATGGTATTCATGTGAAGCACTATATGAATTTAAGGCTACACTAAATGAATAGTGTGCAATTTTTCTATACTAAATGAATAGTGTGCAAATTTGAAGGGAGGAAGGAGATGTGTTGTTTTCTTGGATAACATGGCATGCGATAAGAACTTCCACGTCGAATCCTTATCGCCAGATGCAAGTATGAGATTATTGAGTGGCAACGGATGTTGCGTACGTTTACCAACGAACTAGGGAATGAAAGCAACGTGTACTTTTGTTTTATGTGAATAGTGAAAATTTTAGGATAAGAAGACTTCGCAATATTACAACTAAATAAAGTTAGTCCGTCGACCTCGATGTTCCAATGGTGCACTAAAGATGAATGTATCAGGTCACCAAGTTGCTCCCAGCTCTTTTGTACGATGCTCCTCATCGAAATGCTGTGCGCTATTTTGACTTCTTTCTCAAATTATGAATACGTACAGTAGTCTTGTCCTAAATATTTATGTGGATCATTCTCGCGTCTATTATTTTGACTGTTTTGGCAATTACGTATAGTGTATTTTTCCGATTCAAGTTGATATTTTTTCCAAAAGGGTAGAAGTCGACAAGTCGACAGCATCTCCGTGAAATAAAATCAGAAATATTTTATTCAAGTATATCTAGCTTGATCTTGGATTATAGGTGTGATAGATCAATTTGGTCTAAGTGAACTTAACCACCACCATCATCATAATCAATCAATCAATTTATTTATATATTGTAAAATTTTAAGTTTTTATATTATTTTTCTTAATTTTATTATAAATTAGATATTAAATTAGTCTTCGAATATTTTTTTCCCGTGAATAATTAATCTAAAAATTAGAGATATATGAAATTAGAGATATATGCTTTATTTCTTTCTAGATTCATGGTTGTAACATTGATACATAAAGATAATTTAGAGATATATACTTTATTTCTTTCTGGATTCATGGTTGTAACAGTGATACATAAATACTTTTATTATTCGCAATTATATTGTTAATTTAAAAAAATTAAAATTATTTACATTGAAATGAGCGATAATATAAATATTATTTGGTAAGTATATTATTAATTTTAAAAAATCATAATTATTTACATTGAAATGAGTGATAATATAAATATTATTTTGAAGGATTATTTTATCTTGACTTTCACTTCATTAAATCAAATTAAATTAAATTAAGTTATTGAATTTTAGATTTTATTAGAAAAGAATGTTGGAATTGTTGTCCTATTTATTTTCATGAATGTTTATATTTTAATCTTAAGTTTTTTAATGAGTTTATTTCTTTTAAAATAGTATTTACATTTGTTGATGTGAGTATTAATGAGTTTATTTCTTTTAAAATAGTATTTATATTTGTTGATGTGAGTAGTATAGAAAAGTTTTTTACAATTACTTAGAGTTTTAGTAAGTGGAAGACAACATATTTTTTTAGTGATTTATGTCTTTTTTTTCTAAGTTTAATTTAGAAAAAATATAATAATTAAAGTGAACTAATTATTTTGTATTATGGGCTTATTTTCTAAGGAAAAATAATTTATTTATTTAAGTGATCTATAAATAATCTCAACCTTTGATTTTCAAGATGTTTATAGAAGGGAGATTCAAGATAATTCTAAAGGAAAGGTTGGAATTATAGATTTGGACTCAATGGAGACTATAAATGGAGGCTAAAGATGGAGGTGAAGAAACAACAAGGAACACAAGTTGGTGCTTTTCTATTGTGCAGTAGTGGTAGGGCGTAGACCTAGTTGTTGGGGTGTAGATCTGATTGTTAGAGGTGAATTGTAACACCCCAGGTTGCATACGAAAAACAATTAAATTACAGTTTAGTTACTTTACTTTGAATCTAGTATATTTTATGTTGCTTAAGAAGCTAATGAAACTCTAATACAATCTTAAAAAAAGTTTATTATTATTTTGGGTATTGTTTTAATCTTGAAAGGAAAACTCATGGGAAGACCTACAAAATTTTCCAATTTCTAGACAGTTGGGGAGGACAATTATTTACCCTACCACTTTGAGATTTAAAAATAAAAATGTCAGAGGAGAAGGGGGTTCTTTTTTGAAGGTTTGGAAAAGAGGTTATCAAAAAAATGAATATTGTTTTGGAGGTAAGACGATGCCTGAAGAGCGAATTCCTGAGCTGGTCTAGAACTAGTGGATGGCTCTAAGTCGAATAGAAGACTGCAATTTCTGGCTGGGTTGAGTGAAGTCTTGATGCCACTGAACTGACCAAGAAGGATCTTAGTCGAACCAACTGTTTGAAAATTAGGAGATCTCAAGGGGAGAACTGGTCATAATAACTGTTCTCGTAGGTACGGACGAGTGGTCTTCTTGAGCAATCTTTCTTGGACATATTACAACTATGCAGATAAGAATTGGAACTATCTTATTTATTTTTATGTATCTGTGTGAAAAGAGAGGTTTCTGAACTGATACGTTGTGAACATGGAAATGATTTGGAAAATTCTTCTAAAATTTTCCTCCATTGATATGCAGTAATAAACTATTAATGTATAGATGAATGAAATTGTTGTGTGATGATTTACATTTTCTGTTAAGAGAATATTTTGGGAAAGTTTGGGTTCGTTAGATCATACTGTTGCAGTTATTATAAAAACATGTGGCTAGGACAGTTGCAAAAAATAAAATAGATTTACTTAGAATATTCATTATCTAAAAATAATTCAGAATGAATGGACCAAAACCCTTTTCTCTAATTAGATATAGGAAGATTTAGTTTTCTTTAGAGGATGAAAAGCATAAATCTCTTTGCTTAGATTGATGAAATAAAGCGGCAAAACATGCAATACTCACTGCTTGGATTGATAATTCCTAAGGAAGGTTGGATTGATAATTCCTAAGGAAGGTTAAACAGTAGGAAAGACTAGTGATATTGGAGCCTGTGAATGTGAATTCTGAGCAATGACGTTTATTAGTAGACAAATTGGAATTGGTAACCACGTGAGTAGGTTTTGTATGGAGTGAGAACCGTTTTCACATGTAATGTAATCCTTTGTCCACCGAGGGTAAGGTTTGGAAAATTAGGGTTATAAAAAAAATCCTTTGTCCACCGAGGGTAAGGTTTGGAAAATTAGGGTTATAAAAAAAGAGGTAAACTCTATGGAGGGAACCCTAGCGAGAAAACAACCTAGCAGATCTCATCCAAGAACCTATAAAAGTAATAGTAATCATGAAAAGATTGTTACAAATGTGCAATCTAAGGAGAAAATAGAATATGATCTTTTAATAATCTCTATTTTGAAAAACTATATATATACCATAACTGGCAGAAGGGAATTTACCATACATGCACCATAATAAAATAATTCGTATCAAACCCAAAGGTAAATAATGACCAAAATGTATAATATTCCATGAAGTATAGAAGTATGCAATGAAAATGAGAGAATTGTAACTTTTGATATTTTATAATCCAAATGTGAGAACCATAACAGGAAATGTCTGAAATTACATTAGCGTTGTTGTGAAAGAAAATAGGAAACAAGTTCAAATAAAAATTATAGAACCTGTGTATGATTAAACACATTTAGTAGTGTCAATATTAAGTGAACAATTCCATGCCTTTAGACACTGATGGGGTTAGGGCTCGATAGCCTGACAAAGGCCTCTGTTCTAGACAAAATTCTTAATTAACTCATGCTTAATAAACCTATGCGGTCTAGTAAGCACTAGTTTGCTTGTTAATAAATTTCATATTAAAGGGTTAACCCTTGTGATAACAATATTGACTTGTAATAGACATAGTGACCCTAGCAACAAATATAAAAAATCCATTGGTGAAAGAAGACCATCTAAATTATCAGTGTCGTAAAAGAGGAACCTCGTATAGTAGAGAACAAGTTGATTAGAGTGACACCGTGTTAAATCCTTAGTAGTAGAGTGACAAGCATGTATAACATTCCCCACCTGTAGAAAATTACAACTCGGGTTAATTCAAACGCTAGCATCAAACGTGGAAAAAATCAGTAAGCAAACAATTTATGGTCATTACCTGTCAAGGGTGATTGGCCACGGTTGTTTTCAAGGTGGAAATATACCGGAGGAGAAGAAAATGTTAAAAGTATTTAAAATAACAAATTAATAGCTTTCAATAAGAAACCCTTGTCGTTATTACCTGAGCCTTGAGGTTGACCGGAATCCCTGTGAGCAACCTAGCATGAAATGCTTAGCATCGTGCCTGTAACCACTGCAAAATTGAGAAATAAGGATTTATAAACTACTTCTTGTTATTCACGGTGTGATGCTTAAGCTTTGTTATCAAAATCCATAAAGAATGTTACGTGTAGAGGGTGAATAGCATGTTATAGCTAAAACCCTAGATGGGATGTATTGTAGAGTGCCAAGTGAGCCCTAACAGGAATAAAGAATGACGGACCAGGAAGTGGAGGCGGCCGGTTACTTCAACCATTCCGAAACAACCTCCACCGTCAAATTAATCTTTTTCTAATCTATAGTCTAGATGAAAAACGCAAACCCTAAAAAATGGTTTGAGAATGTTCAACAGTAAAATGTGGATTGCTACCCATTAATTTCAGGTGTTCACCTCGTCATAAACTTTATATAACCATAGTTTATGGTGAGGTAAATCAATGTATGCTGCTAAGAGCATTTGTGAATATATGTGTGTGAACATTAAGTTATAACTATTAGATATTCCAATAAAACACCATAACCATGTTTTCCATTATGTTTTAAATTTTTAAAGTAATCAACTGTAAAGTTGATCAAGGGCGATGGGAGACTATCATAGCTATCACATAGTTTGCGGATAATTACTATGGTGTAAAAAATAATTTATTTTTGTAAAGTGGTAATTCTTTATGTAAAATGGTAAATGGAGGGGCGTACTTGTTACAAGTGGTATCAGAGCGCACTGGTTTCAACATTGCGATCGGAATGGGAAAGGAAGAATAACAAAACAGTTTTGTTGCACAAAGGGTAGCAGAATATGCGAAGATGATTAGGATGTACCCCATCAGGGAGAATGACAATTGGATTGGAATCTGCACCTTTCACGGGAGCCAACCCATAGATGTGGGTGCAGGTAGGGGATGGAATCCACAGTAACACATATGCGATGTTACTGGAAATAGTTTAACAATTGTAGGCTAAAATGAAAAATTTGAAGGCTGACAACAAAAGATTAAGGTAAGAGAAAGAAATAATTTTGAAGAGTCTTTCCGATAAACATAACCAATGGCATCCAAATCCAAACCTAGAGGATGAAAACAAAGATTAAGAACAATAGAAGAGAAAGGAATATCTTAAAATGGAAGGAGGTCGGATAGATAATGAATGAGGTTCAGAAAATGTCTTAGATGGCAGGGGAAACAAAAGTGAGGAGACTGAATTACAAGTTGAATTAAAAAATGTTAAGCCTCCCATGTTTGATGGGGAGAAGGAAGGGGATGTTGAGTCCTGGTTCATAAATATGAACAAACACTTTCAAATATATAAGTATGAAGATAGTCTAAAGGCTAGGCTGAAAATTTATTAATTGTAAGGTAAAGCCACCCTGTGGTGCGAAGAATTTAAGACTGTGTGGGGAATTGATGAACAAGAAGTTTCTTGGCATAATTTTCAAAAATATTTCAAAGATAAGTATTTAACAGAGCGATTGTATGATGAAAAATTGAAGGAGTTTCATGATTTGAGGCTGGGGCAGCAATCTTTGGATGCATTGTGACTAAGTTTACCTCCTTATTCATATACATACCTTATATTCGTGAGGAGAAAGCTAAATTACAAAGCTTTGTTAGTAGTTTTCCAACTTCCAAGAAAGAAAGAATAGAATTTGACAATCCAAAATCCATGGATGAAACCATTTAGAAAGATAGAATCTACTACCAACAGGTGAAGTAGAAAGGAGAAAACAACAAAATTTGGTCAAATAAGAAACGGCAGAAAAAATTTCTGAAGGTTAAGAATGCAAGGGTTGTTAGTTCTAAGAATATGCAAAGGAAGTAGCAGAGTGGGTTTCCAAGTAAGAATTAAGTGAAGTCTAGACTGCCCGGTGAAAATTGGTTGACTGAAGCATCTAGCAAGCTAGAGGCCAGCCAACAACAGAAACGACCATTGTAATGTTGGGGTTGTGGAGAACCCCATTATTAAAAAAATTGCCCACAACGTGCCATAACGGAGCAGGTAGAAAAGTCCAAGAAGCTTCCACGTTTAGATATTTGGAAAGAAGTATTCCTCAAATAAATGCAACCCTAGAGGACAACCAAGTCGAGTATCATCCTATCATGGTGGAACTCTAAGGTAAAATAGCTAACCATGTATCCATTTTGATATATCCAAGTGCGAGTTTGAGTTATGTTAGCCCAAAAATAGTTGAACTATGTCACTTATCCCACACTAAATTTAAAAGCCTTTGCTTAGTACAATTGGCCATTGGGGCTAAGCACAGGGTGACAACGAGAGTAGAAAACTATCCATTAGTGAAAGTAGGACAACAACTGACAATAAACTTCAATATGTTGCCTTTAGGACCATATGACATACTCATTGGGATGGATTAGTTAGAGAAGTATTGGTCGGTAGTAAATTGCAAGGACAAAACTATTTACCTATTGGAAGGGGGTGTTAGTCAAGAAATTCAGGGAATTACAAGAGCCATTAAGTTACAACCAATCACTACTAATTAGTTAAGTAAGTGTGCTTAGAAGAGTTGTCAATTATATGCCATTCAAGTAGGCTATACCAGTTCCAGGGAAAAGATAATTTCCCTAGAAAGTATACATGTTATTCAAGAATTTGTTGATGTGTTTCCTAGAGAGATTCTGGGATTACCACCTAAAAGGGTTATTGAATTCACCATAGAGTTAAGTCTAGGGGCTGCCCGAGTGTTAAGAACTCAAGATGCAACTACAAGAGTTGTTGGATAAAGGCTACATATGCCCAAGTGTGTCACCTTGGGGGGCTCCAATACCTTTTGTAAAAAGAAGGATGGTGCATTACGACTATGCATTGATTACCGACAACTTAATAACTTAAGTATCAAGAATAAATATCCTCTACCAAGGATAGATGATCTATTTGATTAGGTTAAAGTGGGCCATCATATTTTCTAATATTGACGTGCAATCTAGATATCATGAGATTAGAATAAGGGAAGAAGATATTTGCAAAACAACATTTAGAACACGACATGGGCACTATGAATTCATTGTGTTACCATTCAGACTCACCAATTCTCCAACAACTTTTATGAGTCTGATGAATGGTATCTTTCATCATTATCTAGACAATTTTTCTTTTTGATATTTTATTGATGATATTGTGATCTACTCCAAGAATTTGGAAGAACATAAAGAACACGTTCATATGGTATTGCATGTTTTACGGGAAAATTAGTGGTATGCTAAATACAACAAATGTGATTTTTATAAAGACCAGATCCAATATGTAGGACATATTATCTCCTCAGATGGTATAGTTGTAAACCCTGAGAAGATAAGAACCATCATGGAATGGTTTGTACCCAAAAGTGTGGTAGAGATTAGATATTTCATGGGTTTAGTGGGATACTATCGACAATTTATAAAAGGGTTCTCCAAAATTGTTTATCCTATAACCTATTTTCAAAACAAAGGAAGAGCCTTTCACTAGACAACCGAATGTCAACATAGTTTTGAACTCTTGAAACAATTGTTAACCACAACCCCTATATTGAAGCTAGCGGGCCCTGAGAAGGAATTTACTGGATGCATGGATGCATGCTAAGAAGTAGTTCGATGTGTGTTGATGCAGTTAGTAAAAGTGATAGCTTATCAATCACACAAGCTGAAATACCATGAACAAATATATTTAAGTTATGATTTGGAATTGACAGTAGTGGTATGTGCCTTGAAAGTGTGGCGGCATTATTTTTTAGGGAAATTTTTTCTCTTAGTGACATATCATAGTCGTTTAATGAATTTATTTAAGAAAACCAATATGAATGCATGACAAGCAAGGTGGACTACTTTCTGGAGTGAATTTGAGTTCAACATTAAACATTTGAAAGGAAAGGAAAATCGTGTGATTCATTAAGTAGGAAACTGCATCATGGATATGAAATATTATACAATAGGATATAAATTAATTTTTATAATCAAATTAGAGAAGATGCTATGAAAGACCATGAATATGAATTCCTCTAGAGGCAAGCTAAGCGAGAACAAGATTCTAGAAAACAAAACGAATATGGGATAAATAGATACAAGTTTTTGACCTTTAAAGGAGGGATTTATGTGCGAAATAATAATTCTATTAAGCAATATATGTTAGATGAATTTAATAGGAGTCCATATATGGCCCATCATGACTATCAAAAATTATTCTCCGCAATTAGAAAGGGTTATTTATGGCTTGGTATGAGAAGAGATGTCACATAATAGCTGGCTAAATTCCTAGAATGTCAGCAGCTTAAGGCAGAACATCAACATCTGTATATTCTGCTTCTCCCACTTCCTATTCCTATGTGGAAATGGGACACAATTACGTTGGATTTTATAATAGGTCTACAAAGATCCAAGAAACAAAACAACTCCCTCATGGTGGTAATGGACAAGTTAAGCAAGAAAACTCCTTTTATTCCCGTCAAATCAACTTATAAGGCTATAGAAATTGAAGACATATTTATGAGAGAAATTTTTAGATTACATGGGATGCCTAAAGTAGTGATATTAGACAAGGATGTCAAATTCACTTCTTCTTTTTGGAAGGCATTAATTGCGGGTTTGGGAACTCAAATTCAGTTTAGCACTATTTATCACCTACAAACTGACAGACAAACTGAGCGAGTAAATAAAATCTTGGAAGACATGTTAAGAATGTATGCAATGAAAATACTAATTAAGTGGGAAGATTATCTTCACTTAGTTGAATTTACGTACAACAACAACTACCATGAGTCTCTAAAGATGAGCCCCTTCGAGGTACTGTCCCTTCGAGGTACTGTATGGAAAAAGGTGTATAACACCAACTAACTTGAGCACTCTTGAGGATAAGTTAATCCTAGGATTGGATATGTTAATTGAGATGGAGAAGACGGTGAAAATGGTACGACAAAATTTAAAAGCTTATCGGGGTAGAAAAATATCTTATGTTGACAAGAGAAGAACGTATAGAGAATTTCATGTTGTTGATCATGTGTATGTGAGAGTGAAACCCAAAAGGAGTACGTTAAGGTGGGGAGGTTGTACGAAATTAGATCCTCATTACTGTGGTCCCTTTCAGATTTTTGAAATAATAGGTTTAGTAGCTTATCATCTTGCGTTACCCAGTCATATATGAGTCCACAATGTGTTTCATGTCTCACTATTAGAAAAATATGTATATGACTTGAGACACATCATCAATTGGAAATATGTACAAGTAAAATGTGAATTAACATTGTGTGTGTATATATATATATATCTATATATATATATATATATATATATCTATATATATATATATATATATATATATATATATAGATATATATATATATATATATATATTATTTCTTTGGTTTAATACTACATGATTAATGACTTGTATATGGTTGGCTATACAGGTCGAAATGCATGGAGAGTTTCTGATAGAATATCTACGTATTCTAGAATGGAGAGAAACAATGTTGCGGGGATGAGCTATCACCCATGTTAAAGTGCATTTGAAGGACTTTATATTGGAGAAGGCTACTTGGAAGGATGAAATATTTATGTGGCAAGCATGTCCTGGTTTGTTCCAAGACTCAGTAAATGCCAAAGGCAGTGCTATGTTTAAGGAGGGGAAGATGTAACACCTGAGGTTGCATCAGAAAATTAGTTGAATTACTGTTAATTACTTTACTTTGAATTTGGTAAATTTTAGGTTCGTTAAGAATGTAATGAAACTCAAATACTCTCTTAAAAAAAGTTTACTATTATTCTAGTTATTGTTTTAATCTTGGAAGGTGTTGATGGTGCTGGAGTAGCCAACATTTAGTGGATTTCCCCGGTAAGAAGTCCTAACTAGATCTCAGGACGTTTGGAGTAGGAGTCCCAGCAGTGGGTGGTAATGTAATGCTTTGATCGTGGTAGTGCACAACGATAAGTATGATAAATTTGGGTTGAAGCGAGTGTGTTACCTTGCAGCGAGTCAAGTGAGATGCATGGGGGTTCTAACACATGGAGGGTAAAAGGAATTCTATCCATTAGAAGCTTGGTACGCAACTCGAAAGGAACACACAAGCGTAATGACATCACAAGCTAAAGTGTGGAATAGTCCACAAATTAAATTGAGAGGTTAATCGAACAACACACATTCAACCAGATCTATACAATTGCATACAATAACAAAATATGCATTAAAGCATGCTGGCTCTGTTATTATTATTATAAGTGAAAGTTACATCCATACATGCACCATTGATGACCACTAGCCCCAACAGTGGAACATTACAGTCAAGAACACCTTCTCCTCCAAATAAGTATACTCGCTCTACACTTTGGAGAATACAACCTCCGTCACAATACTCCCAAGCCATTTCTAAGCCTAAGCCTAGCCAAAACCTTGGGTCCCAAGATCTGGTTCTATGAGTTATGAAGTTGTATTTTTAACAAAGGGTGGGGTGACCCTTGACACTCCACTTTGTGACTCTTTGACTACCCTCATGACTCTTCAACTTCTTTACAAATAACTCATTCCACAATATGACGACCTTTCATATTCCACTGACACTTGGAATTTCAAATACAACATATTTACAAATAATATTAGAATTTTCACATGTACCCATGTGAGAAAAAATTGGCTAGAGATAGCATCACAAGGCAAAAAACTATGACTCTAAAGTTTGAGGAAAGACGACCTTGACAACCTCCACTTGGTGCTTCTCGTTCATGTACTCATGCTAAGCTTGGTACTGTGAGATGATATCCCCAAACTACTTGATGGTGTCTTTCTAATAGTAGACTCTTGCCCCCATAGCATATGGGTATATGAACTTGGAACCTGTATCCAACTTGTCCTGAAGCATGTGCAACATGGTAAAGACCATGACGTGACCACCAATATACTTTTGTATGTTATATGTGCTAAGCTCTAAGTCATCCCTGGTGATCTCTCATCTTAACTGCTCGATATACCTATTGATCTCTAGCCGAACTTTGTTCTTGTTTTTAGTGTTGGTGAGGAAACCGATTGAATGGATCCTGAGCATTCTAACAATCACATCCAAACTCTTATACAACTATGCATATGAGGCCTGTATGCTAATGATGAATGTGGTGAGCTGCTAATAGTTCTGTATCAACATCTGAACCATTGCTTTCTCCAGCTCTGCCTGAGGCTTCATCATCTTTGGCAAGTGAAACGCGCCCCCATTAGGGGAATTTTGAGGTCTAAAATGTCCATTCTAAGGAAATTATAAAAAAATAGTGAAAATAATAAAATAAGGTTAGATTACATCATCTAATTTTAGAGGGAGAAAAGAAAAAAATATTTTTTCAACATGTATTTTCAACTTATCTCCCTATGGATTTACTCAAATTTTGAGCGGGAACACCTGTTGGGTGAAAAATTTGATTACTTATCCAAGGATTACCCACATTGTATACTTTCAATGGAACCTACTACACAAAAACTCAAAAATACATGAAAAAAGTTATTTCAATTAATGTTTTTCATGTATTTATCACTTTTCATGTAGCAGGGACCATCGAAAGTAAGCAACATGGGTACTCCTCCGATGAGAAATTAAATTTTGCATCCAACGATTAATCCTACTGTAAATTTGAGTAAAACCTTAGGGAGATAAGTTGAAAATACTAGTTGAAAAAGTAATTTTATTATTTTTTAATCTTTTTAATTTTTTACTCCAAAAATGGTGAATCATTCCCCATGGTTGACATCATCATCTCGAATCCTATTAGTTCTTATAAAGTTTATTTTGGTTGTACATTTTTCTTAGGAGACCCATTTTACACCTGAAAATTTCCCTAATGCCATTGTACCTCATTGTCCACTCTTGCACATGGGCGATGGTAGCATGCATGTCCTTAAGAGTTTAAAAAAACCTTTTGCTCCGTTGTAATCCATTCACATGGACAACTGCTTTATGCAAAGTGATGAATTTGTCATATAGCTTTTGCATTGTAGTCTCAAGTGTTGATAATTCATCAGGTATTGATTTCCTCATCTCTGCCATTATGGAAACTGTAGAAATTTCATTTGTAGATCAACCTGATATATGCAATGTACTAAAGGATAATACTAGACCTAGTTCTACAAAACAGTTGGCGGAAGCTTAATCCATGAGAGAAAAATCAATAAGAACACATATAACTAATTAAGAAGAAAAAATCACACATAACACAGAAGATATATCACTAGGGAAAGCACCAGCCTAAAACCCTAACACTCTATTATCAATCAACTAAATATCCTCTTCAATCTACAAAAAGAATCAGCTCAAAATCTATCCTGCTCTCTCTGCAATCAGAAGATGAAGCTCATGGACTACCTAGGCCTGAATATATAGGCTACACAAGTCCTCCAAGCTCCTATTTCCTTGCGCAATTTTGATTGGGGTCCAATGCCATAACATGTGAGAATTGGCCACATCATACCTACTATAACCTCAGGTCCAACTACGCAATCCATAAGGAGTAATATTCCTTTTGCATGCAAGGAATATTCACAAGGAATATCCTAGCAACTGATAGTACACTGTCCCTCCATCTGATCTCAACTAGGTCTCTGTCTAAATTGACATGCATGAGTTGTCTATGAGTACATTCTCAATTATCTGAAATACAATAGTTACATGCATGCAAGCATTAACTAACTCAAGTCTCATTAATTTAACAAACTGTTAAATTAATCTAATTGGACTTGACTAACTTAAACTAAGTCAATTGATCATACTCAATACATAACTTGTCCTTATCTCCTTTAATCAAGCGGTAAATTCCTCAATCAAAGGAGAAACTATTACATGTCCTCACCTAGACTTCAAGTTCATAATTCCTTAACTAATTAACACAAATTGAATTAATTAATTGATTTACAAACTATTGTTAATATCAAATTCGATTTTTACTTCCTATATTTACTCCAGGGACAGACTAAAATAGGAAGGGACCCTAAAATGCTATTTTTAGAAATGCTATTTTTAGTAGTTTCACTTCTCACCCAATGTTGATAATACCCACACTAACAAAACTGCTATTTTTAGTAATGTTATTTTTAGCAATTTCTATTTTTAGCATTTCTTGTTGCCCACTTTTCAACACTCCCTCTCAACAAGAAAAGGGTTATTCGTAACCCCGATCCTATCTCCTTGGAACTCAAACTTGCCTTTTGACAATTCCTTTGTCAAAATATCTGCATCCTTTTCCTCGATCAAAATATATAACAACATCATGATCCTCTTGACCACACAATACCGTACATGACGATAGCGGATATTTATATGCTTAGACCTATCATGAAACACTGGATTCTCAGAGAGTTTAATGCAACTCTGATTATCACAATATATCATGGTAGGATCCATCATTTGACCAAACAATCCCACTAGAATCTTCCACATCCAAATGGCCTCACATGCAACTTGACTAGTAGCCATGTATTTAGCCTCCGCTAAGCTAAGTGCAATTGATCTCTGTTTCCTGCTATACCAAGAAACTGCAGCTGACCCAAGGTTGAATATTCCTCCAGAAGTGATCTTCCTGTCTGATGGACTACCTTCCCAATCTGCATCCGTGAAGCCTTGTAGCTTCACTCCCTTTGTCATTATGTACCATAATCCATACTGTGTAGTGCCTATGAGATATCTCAGCACATGCTTTGCCAACTTCCAAAATAACTTGGTTGGCTGAACCATAGCTTGACTCAGCTCATTCACCGCAAAGCACAAATCCAGTCATGTGTTCACCAGATACATGAGTGAACCCACAAGTTGCCGCTAAATAGTAGCAGCTACTACCTCACCTGAAATAGCATCCTCCTTCCTCTAGTTACTAGTTAGAGGAGTCTCCATGGGCTTGCACGTATCCATGTGAAAGCACCTGAGTATCTCATTGTCATACTTGCTTTGAGACACAAATACTTCCCCATCTATCTACCACATCTCCATGCCTAGCAAGTAGTGCATGAGGCCCATGTCTTTCATCTCAAACTCTTTTGCAAGGTCCTCCTTGTAAGACTTGATCAACTAATCATCACCTGTCAAAATCAGATCATCAACATAATGTACAATAATCAATGGCTTAGCTTATACCATGATGTGGTAAAGGTTCGCATCTGCTTCACTCTTGGTGAAGCCCAACTCATTGAAATAGCTGTTGATCCTGGTATACCAAGCACAGGGTGCTTGCTTCAGCCCATACAATGCTTGCCTGAGTTGGCACACATGTGACTCACGATCGAAGGTCTCAAATCCCTCAGGATGCTCAATGTATACCTCTTCCTCAATCTCCCATTGAGGAATGTTGTCTTCACATCCATCGGATGGATCTTCCAACCCATATGAGCTGATAGAGCTAGAATTGATGGTACAGGAGCAAAAGTCTCATCATATTCAATCCCCTCAACCTGTGAGAAACCATGGGTAACAAATCTTGCCTTCTGTTTCTCAACACTGCCATCATCTACCTGCTTTACATTGTAAAGCCATCGGGAACAAACCATTGACTTGTCCCCTGGTCTACGGACAACATCCCACACACTGTTCCAGATGATAGAATCATACTCCTCTACCATTGCATCAAACCAAACTGGCTGTTGCACTGCCTCCTGAAAAGAAGAAGGCTCGGTCGATACACACTCCCCAATGAGGGCGATGTAACTAGTGTATCTCTTAGGAGATCTCCTCTATTTGCATTGAGAGGATGCTACCCCACATTCTCTCTCACATCTAGCATCAATCTGTTAGCTTCCCATGAGTGTTTCCACCCATCTTTGGAAGACACTCCAGGAGTGGTGATCTCCACTACTGGATCCTCAACATGCGGCTGATCCACATCATCAGGAGGCTCCTCCTCCTTAGGAACTAATAGTTCCTCATCATCACCATGCAACTTGAGCTCCCTCTCAAGTGACACTCGCATGGCTCTCTACTCATCGAACTTCAGATCCCTATGCACTATGGTCCTCTGATTGGTAGGCAGAAACACACGATAGTTGTGAGGTGTATCCATGTAACCCACAAGTATCTCCAACTCAGCTGCTGGGTCTAGCTTCTTTGGAGCATATTTGGTCACATGACAGTAAACTGCTGATCCAAAGATGTGGAAGTGACTCACATCTGGTCGCTTCCTTGGAAAAACCTCCATAGGTGTCTTCATCCCAAAAATACGATGAGGATTTCGATTCTGAAGATACATTGTTGTACTGCATGCCTCAGCCCACAGATGAAGTGGTAGGCCTTGGTCATGCAACATCGCTTGAGCTACTCCCACAATAGACCTGTTCTTCCTTTTGGTGACCCCATTTTGTTGTGGGTTATGACGTGCCGTGAGTTCCCATTTAATTCCTTCTGAAGAACAAAAGTCCTTAAATAGTTGGGAAACATACTCTCCACCATTATCACTATGCAAGGCCTTTACTTTCATTCCTGATTCTTTCTCTTTCGAGACTTTAAACTCATAAAACCTCAAGAAGGTTTGATCCTTCTTCTGCATAAAGTAGATCCAAAATCTACGAGAAAAATCATCAACAAAAATAACATAGTACCTTTTCTTTGCCATGGAGGTTGTAGAGAAGGGCACACATACATTTGAATGAACTAGCTCCAGAATTTCTCCAGCTCTACTATCCCGATCCTGAAAGGAAGATTTTGCATACTTACCCAAAGTGCAACCTTTTCATGTGTCTGTTCGCTGCAGCTTGCCCTTGGGTAATCCGGTAGAAATTTGTTGCATGATCTTCAAGGCCCCATGATGCAAGTGGCCCAGTCTCCTGTGCCACAACTCACCAACATCTTGTCCTTTCACCACCTGTGCTTTGGAACTCAGTGAAACACAATCATCTACCTCTAGCTTATAGATATTCTTCACTCAAATCCCTATTCACTTGGTCTGTCCAGTGCCGATATGCCTTAGGAAAACCTTTCCCATACTAAAGACTACATCGTAGCCTTTATCCTAAAGCATAGCAATAGACACAAGATTCTTTTTCAACCCTGGCACATACATAACATTAGAAAGAGTGAGGGGAGAATCACGCTCCCTTTGAAACACAACCGTACCTTCACCTGAGACACGATACTTTTCGTCATCGCCCATCTTGATCCGTATATGGAGATCCTTCTCCTCCAAAGTGCTAAAAAGATTCTTGTCACCTAACACGTGGAAAGAAGCTCTATTTTCCAGGTACCAAACACATCCCATCATGGATGAAACCATGAATGCGATAAGAGAGAAATCTAGCTCAAACTGTGAAGCTAGTGCCTCACCATCAGATTTCTTGGAGGAACCTTTCTTAGACTTCTTCCGTGGACAATTAGTAGCATAATGGCCCACTTCATGACAATGAAAGAATCTCACCTTCGACTTGTCAAACTTCTTCCCACCTTGAGAAGACTTTGATTGGGATGCCTTCCCTTTCCCTTTCTTAGCTTTAGTTGCTAAAGCTAAATTCTCTTCATCATCATGTTTTGATGAAGATCCATCCCTGTTGCTCTGTCTGATCTCCTCCTGCATCAAATCTGACCATAGTCGTTCCCAATCTGGTAGTTTCTTGCTTCCATTAACCGAGTCCTAGTAGCTATGCCAGCTCTTAGGAAGGCCAAGGAGTGCTAGACTCACCATATCATCATCTGTTGTAGTGATCACTACGCTTCCAAGCTCATCTTTGCAATTGGTAAGCTTGTTCAAGAACGTAGTGATCATGTCGCCTTTCTCACACTTGATATTTCAAAGCTTGTCCTTTAGTGCCAGCTTCCTCTGATCACTGCTATTTTGATATAAATATTTCAATGTTTTCCACATTGAAAATGGAGACTCCTTCCCATGGAGGCTCGAGACTATGTGATCTCGAACTCCCTCCAAGATGATTCTCCTAGCTCTAGCCACACAGTTCCTCCATTCAACCAACTTAGTAGCATCAACAGGCTTCAGGACTTCTTGATCAATGAAGTCCTTAAGGCCGTTATCTTCCAATATTTCCTCCATGTGATCCTTCCAAGCTATGTAGTTTGAGCTGCCATCAATGGCATACTCAAGCCTCAAACCATTGAACGCCATTGATGAAATCTGAACTATGATAAGAACTTGAGATCTATATCCCGAATAATAAGCTTCTAATTTCTATCTCCTTCTATATATTGTTCTATGCTTGATTCACCTTTTCTCTGATACCATGTAGAAACTTCACCTGTAGATCAACTTGATATATGCAATTTACTAAAGCATAATACTAGATCTAGTTCTACAAAACAATTAGCGAAAACTTAATCAATGAGAGAAAAATCAATAAGAACACATATAACTAATTAAGAAGAAACAATCACACATAACACAAAAGATATATGACTAGGTAAAGCACCAGCCTAAAACCCCAACACTCTATTATCAATCAAGTGGAAATCCTCTTCAATCTACAAAAAGAATCAGCTCGAAAGCTATCCTGCTCTCTGCAATCAGAAGATGAATCTCATGACTACCTAGGCTTGAATATATAGGCTACACAAGTCTTCCAAGCTCCTATTTCCTTGCACAATATTGATTGGGGTCCAATGTCATAACATGTGAGAATTAGCCACATCATACCCGCTGTAAACTCAGGTCCAACTACGCAATCCATAAGGAATAATATTCCTTCTGCATGCAACGAATATTCACAAGGAATATCCTAGCAACTGATAATACATTGTCCCTCCGTCTGATCTCAACTGCGTCTCTATCTGAACTGACATGCATGAGTTATGCATGAGTAAATACTCAGTTATCTGAAATACAGTAGTTACATGCATGCAAGCATTAACTAACTGAACTCTCATTAATTTAACAAACTGTTAAATTAATCTAACTCGACTTGACTAAGTTAAACTAAGTCAACTGATCATACTCAATATAGAATTCATCCTTATCTCCTTTAATCAAGGGATAAATTCCCCAATTAAAGGAGAAACTATTCCATGTCCTCACCTAGACTTCAACTTCATAATTCCTTAACTAATTAACTCAAACTGAATTAATTAATTAATTTACAAACTGTTGTTAATATCAAATTCGATTTATTACTTCCCATATTTAGTCCAAGGATTAACTAAAGTAGGAAGGGACCCTGAAATGCTATTTTTAGAAATTTCATTTTTAACTGTTTCACTTGTCACCCAATGTTGCTAATATCCACACTGGCAGAACTACTATTTTTAGTAGTGCTATTTTTAGAAATTTCTATTTTTAGCATTTCTTGTTGCCCACTTTTCAACATAAATTGTGCTCTACTCTCTGAGTTGTTTTGACTCTTGTATGGATACCTGCAAGTTATTTACCATTTGTTCATTATTAGCTAACAGGAACTTACTATTAGTGCTTGTGTCTCCTGCATAGGCCAAGGTAGAATCGACAATGGAAGTTGGATGCTTTCTGGCATCTGACACTATCACCCTTTCCTTCATGAAATCCGGAAAGTGTTTTCCTCACGCTTGTACAAACGTCTTTAGTAAGTCGTCAAATGAAAGATTCTACACATCCATAACTAGATCATCATCAAGAAGGATGACCTTTCCTTGCTCACTTGAGATTAGTTCCAACACTGGAGATGGTGGATACTATGAGGTAACCTCGGGTGCTCTCAGCATGAGGTTAGTGTCTTCATGATGTGGCTCATCCCCCAAATCCATCTCTGTCACTTCAATCAGTTGCTCAATTTGTTGAGCAAGCTCTCGATCCTGCATCTATTCAACCTCTTCTTCAACTTCTGGCTATTCCGACTCCTCAGCCTGTATGGGTGATGTTTGCTCTATCATCATGACTTGCCTTTATTCTTCCTCTTGTTTATGCTTTTCTCTGCTTTCTCTCCTTTTTAGTTCTTGCTCTTCCTTCAACTTCTCTTATATTTCCTGCAATATTATGCTTGCTCTAGCCTTTGAATTTATTTCTTCCCTTGCTCTTCCCTCTTTATTCGTTGTTGCCTCTTTGCCTCTGCTACCAAAGTTGCTTTCTTAGTGATAGGATATTCCCTCATCTTGTAGCTTTCCTGAGCCTCTGGGTTCTCAGAAATATTCCTCTTACCCTTGTCATGTGTTGTATTATTGCTTTTGTTGTTTCTTCCTGCATTGCTACTGCATGGAGAGCAAACTTGAATGACGTGGTTATATTGAACGACTCGTGGAGCTTGGAGTCATTGTAATAGTACCTCCAAGGGTCCTCCTCATGCTAGTGAAATGTCATGTGTATCCATGGATAGTACATTCTCACACAATGGTTCTTGCAAATACCATGAGGATCATACGGATTGAAGTCTTTGGTGTGGAATTCGAACTTCAATATCTCCTTAGATTCAACATCTGCATCTTTCATTCTCTTGATCTTGTATAAACCGATTCTTAAAGGAAGAGTGGGCCATGGTGCCTTCATATTCCTGTGTAGTCCTGATGATAATCTTATGGAGAGGTGATATGAGTCCTCTTGCATGACCAACTTGTCCGTGGCATACCTTGGTAGAAAATGTGGAGGCTTCTCTCTGCCAAACACTCAGATGAAGATGCCACTGAGTGAGGCATACCAATTTGCAATGTTAAGTATCACCTCCATCACTTCTTGGGACATGTAGGGTGGATTGTGCTCAAAGATCATATTGTACAATGAGATGATGAAATGGTCTGTGAGCCTTGCCATTACTCCTCGGTAGCTACAGTTGGAAATAAACTTACAATAAATATTGATGACAGTCTCTTTTGGTGTCCATGTCCAACTCATGCAAGGAAACTATTGTCAAGCATAGAGTACATCCAGAAAGTATGCAAACATGCATAATCTCGCTTGCTAATCCTTAGGTGGATTCCAAGCGTTGTTCACATGGACTTTCAACTGATAAGCCAACAAGTCCGACCAGTTGAATGGCCTTCCATCACTCACCAACTAGTCCAATACAACTACCCGACCTTCACGAAAGGTCCCAATGCTTTTTTGACCAAGGATTCGTCATGCAAAGATGGTCAAGAACTGGTAGGCACTCCTTAGAGACTTTGTCTTGTAAACATGATTGGAACTTTGATGACTCTTTCACCCAGCACCTGATTGTATCTCTTATGTTTACCTGGCTATGGGAGGCATAGAAAAGTGTGTCCATCCTCTTCGCCAAATGAGGTAAATGATACATACGATGACATTTCTCCGCGCTGAAGTTGGCAAGATCTATATCGCTGGCACTACGTAATGTCATAGTCTCTGGATCTATGTGTGAGACAATCTAGTTGATGACATTTGCACATGGGAAGGCGGGGTACCTACATGCAACCTTGTAAAAGCCTAACTGATGGATACTGATATAAACTTGCCGATCCTCTAAGTTTTCCTTGAAGTCCTCTACAAAAATATCCTTGATTTGATGCCATGTCAACTTCATTCCCTTCTCAATGAACAACCGAGTGTCTGTATAAAATGGAAAATTAATTGACACATGCTCAATTGCTTCCCCAATACTACTCTCGACAGTTTTCTTTGAGTTTCCTTTGATGAGGCTCTCTTGGACGTCATGTTAACTGTAACTATTAGAGATATGCTCAACAAATGTTTTACTTGGGGAAAAAGAGGACACTCATGGCATGGAAATGTTAGCTTAAAACAAAAAGCAAATTCAAGTTCAGATCAACCAATAACCCGAGCTAATGTTAGGATGGATTGCACAATTATCGTTCATAGAGGCGACTAGCTGCCTCCTAGAACTGTGCACTATGTAGTCCTAACAGTCAGCGGGGGAGAGTTGTTGACTAGAACTGCGCAATGCATAGTTTAGTCTAGGCACATGCGAGAATCCCAGTGGCCAAGACTCGTAGACTGGATCCTAGATCTGCATAGTGGTCAGTTGGGGCTAGGCAAAGGTAGGTCCTACGCAATTAAGAAGCCAAGGTTGAGGCCTTGAGCTCCTATAATGCATAGTGCATTCAAGGGAAAGCGATCTCCGGGCAAGAAAATCCCAGATTTGCCTAAGAGGAGTGTGAAAATGAGAAAATATGAAGGATGGTGAGATGTTGAGTGCATATTTCACTGAGTGATGATGCATGCAAGTAAAACAAGTGCAGGAATCAATCAAACTGAAGGAAAATGAAATATGTGGAGAGAGTTGCCGCAACAACCACCGTTAGCTCAAAACTGGGTAATGCATACGACATTCATGAAATGCAATGCAAAACTTAAAACAACACTTCTACGAGCTAAAACAAGGTAAAACGCCAGCAATTGTTCAAGAAAACAAGTGAAATAAAACTCTCACCAGATAAAACAGCAAAAGCGATAAAAAATGTGGCAAAAGACTAGAAAAGCAAAACTTACCTGGAAAAGTGACGACGATCACACCAAAGGTTTCGTGATCTCCTCGGCAATGCCAGAGCTCCAACATCAAATGTGGAAATGAGCTCTGGCAACATTGATTAAATAGTTGTGGGTGATTTAGGGTTTATGATGCGAAGGTGAAAAATCGAGGAAAGAGCGACACTTGGTAGCAGTTTCCAAAATAATTCAAGTACCTTCTTCAGACTACCAAAAATAGGTCCCTATTTTCTAAGGATGCTTTTTCACTTTTTGCTTTTGATTTTTTGGGAAAAGATTCAATGCATTTCATGGGGAGGGGCTAGGCAACTCTCCGGCTCATGCACTGAAAAGAAGGCTTCCTCTCATGCTCTGGGTTGAGTAGCTCTATGATGCCTCTCATGCGTTTGGCAATTTCTGAGTTGAATTCTACTTTTGAAATAGCTTTGTGCAATTATGGAGCTGAAGGCTCACTGTCATCTTGAACTGCGCAATTCGCGAGAGCAAGGCTGGTTACCCTCAAGCATTGCGCAGATCTCTAAGGCAAGCCTGGAATTGGGTGGAAACCAAGTCAAGAGATCGACTTTTGGGTTAGACAACAAATACAATAAACAAACATAAGCCATGATGCAAAAAATAAAACTCAGTCAAAACACAAGTACCTAGGTCAATGCAAGATGAACTACTGTAATTTAGAAGAGAAGCTCTAAAACTAAACATAGACTACACTCCATAAAAAAAACCTAAAAACCTTTTTTGTATTCCAATCCATAATAATATTTTTTTTATATAACTATAAACTCATACATAACATTAACAACATAGTGGTTTTTTGAGAGAAACCGTAACTTCCTTTAGGAGATGGCTATGGTATTGAAGCTCTATATGCATTTAAGGCTATACTAAATGAATAGTGTGCAAATTTACTATACTAAATGAATAGTCTGCAAATTTGAAGGGAGGAATGAGCTGTGTTTTTTTTCTTGGATAACATGACTGCTTAGCATGCGATAAGAGCTTCCACGTCGAATCCTTATCGCCATGGGGAAGTATGAGATTATTCGTTGGCAAGGGATGTTGCGTACGTTTACCAACGAACTAGGGAATGAAAGCAATGTGTAGTTTTGTTTTATGTGAATAGTGAGAATTTTAGGATAAGAAGACTTCGCAATATTACAACTAAATAAAGTTAGTCCGTCGACCTCGATATTCCAGTGGTGCACTAAAGATGAATGTATCACGTCGCCAAACTGCTCCGAGCTCTTCAGTACGATGCTCATCATCGAATTGATGTGATCTATTTTTCACTGCTTTCGCGATGCTCCTAATCGAATTGATGTGTGCTATTTTTGACTGCTTTCGCAAATTATGAATACGTAGACTATTCTCTTCCTAAATATTTATGTGGATCATTCTCGCGTCTATTATTTTTTTTCCAAAAAGTATAAGTGGATAGCATCTCCGTGAAATAAAATCACAAATATTTTATTTAAGTATATCCGCCTGAACTAAGAATAATAATGTACTAACGTTTTAGTTTATTGGTTTTTCATAGTTTGTAATGAATATAAATAAATTAATAATAATTAGTATTATTATTATTATGTAATTTTATTGTTATTATAAATTAGATATTAAATAGGTGTTTGAAATGTTATTTTGTGAATAATTAATTTGATATATATATATATATATATATATATATATATATATATATATATATATATATATATATTCTGGATTAATGGTTGTAAAATTATAAATAAATATCTTTATTATTTCATAAATAGATTGTTAATTTATAAAATTTTATAATTATTTCTATTGAAATGAGTTATAATATAAAGATCATTTTTAAGAATTATTTTTAATTATTTATTCATTCCTATGAAGATTTTAATCACTCATATCATAATCTTAATTGTTGCCACCATGAAGATGTTATGATCTTAATTGTTGTCACCTTGAAGAATATTTTCTTAGTAATGCTTCTTCGTCCTCTATATGGTTAATCTCTACTCACATCATCTTACCTAATCTTTCTATACATTAGGTATCACTAACCACCACCCTCAACCTCCATAATCATACAAATCCTTAAATTGATGTCACTAAGAACATTACATATGCCTTCTTTAATAATTATCCAATTCATACTTAATTGATTTGAGCAACTTCTCAAATTCTTAATGTCAATGTAGTATTTTAGTGTGTGTAATGAGAGGAAATTGATATATAATTGTAACTTACGTTTCATATCAATTAGATCATAGATAATATTATCCATAAGAGTCACTTTCAATTGCTATCATTTTTAACAAATATAAATCATTTTGATATTTTTTGCCAAACAAATCTTCGTCTCCCTTTTAATTGATTTTGATAGAAAAATTTTAAAAAGTTATACATCTTTTATATTTAAAATTTTATTACAATTTTTTTAATTTTTCTCTTTTATGTCTTAATTTAGTTTTTGATTGATCTTATTATAAAATATAATTTATAAAGTTTTATATAATTTTATATATAATTATGCGAAAAATGTGATTTATAAAAGTTTATAAATAAATATTATTTTATTAATAATTGATTACACAAAGTTGTGATATTTTTAAAATGGAATCCAATGCAAGGTTTAAAGAATCCGATTGGATTATAACCATTTATAACAAAACTTCAAATGCAAAGCCAATACTTGATGAGGCTTGAGTTTAAAGACTCATTTGACATGTATTCTATGGTAAAAGTAAAGTAACTCGTATATTTTTGCTTCACTAAAATATGTGTCTACATTACATATATCATAAATTAAAAGGAATGTAAAAGCAATGTTTTTCATTGTTTCGTTTCACTTTTATATTTATACTTTTATTCTAGTCACTAAATACTTTTGTAGATTATTTTATTTTATATTAGTTTAATTTTATAAAGGTTAATTCAATTTTTGTAAATTATTTAATGTAATATATAGCGAGGTATTATGAGTTGTTTTCACGGAGTTTAATTTTATTTATGTTATTTAACTATTTAAAATATTAGGCTTAAATAGTGAGGATAAATATTGTTAATTATTAATTAAAAGATTTTGGACCAAATTGTTAAAAGAATCAAAGAAACAATTGAACAAATTTCTGAGAATAGTTACAACTGTTCCTTCAGCCCTTTTCCTTAAGTGGAAAAGAGGGCAGAATCTTGGGAGGGGGTTTGAAGGGAAAAAAAGACTATGTTGCAGTCTTCCTTGAGTTGGCGAACACAACCAGTGGGAAAGAAAGTTGAGGTAACAAGCTGTGAGGTACGAGACTTGATGCTGGACAAAGTCCTGATGCCCAAGGTACCCAACTATTCCTGATTAACAGAAGTGGAAGGGCTCATAGGGGGTATCTAGACGTAATTGCTAGTTCCGAGGTTGGGTGGACAGATCTTCCAATTATTTAATGTGTGTATAACGAAAGATAAGTAAGTGATACTCACATGGTAATCATTACCAGTAGATTAATTTGAATGTTTACTGTAAATAGAGATAAAATAACAATAGTGAATGACCTGTCTACTATAAGTAGGAATTATGAAAATGATTTAGTATTAATGATAATCCTTTACTAATTTTTGAGTGGAACAATAAAACAAATAGATGATGCATGCTTCCTAATGGATATTGATAAACATACAAAGAATTATACATTGTCAATTAGCAATAAATGTTTAGCTAATAAACAAAATAGCGTTATAGACAATTGTCAATTTAACCTGATAACATATGGGTGTATAAACAGTAGAGAAAATGCCTATCAGTTTCCTGTAAGAATATAAATAAATAAAAAATACAAACTGTAGACATGTTTATGTAGCAATATATATATGTCTAAATATCAAACCACCATCATACACATAAAATCTTCCTTCAAACTGTAGAGAGAAGTCAACATGGAACCATTTCTCTATGCTTTCGATTAAGTTTGCATTTACATTACATTTCATTATACACCTATGGTTTGTAGCCTCAGACAGGTTCAGAAAGAACCCATCTAGAGCCATGTACCCTAGTTCCTTAAACCAAAACCCATGAATTATGATCATATATATATATCTATATATCTATATCTATATCTATATATATATATATATATATATATATATATACATATATATATATATATATATATATACATACATACATATATATATATATATATATATATATATATATATATATACATATATATATATACATATATATATATATATACATATATATATATACATATATATATATATATATATATATATATATATACATATATATATATATATATCTATATATATAAAATGAATGAGATAACCTACAATCGGATGTGAAAGACATCAAATCAAATAACCTTCTCTAATCAATGAAATTTCAAAGTTCAAGAATTGATTATTCCGCAACTGGAATTCACATAAATAAAGACCCAAAAATCATTAACAAGTTTGATATAAAAGTATTCCATCGAAATCAGTCCAGTTCAACAAAACATTACACAAAATCCATAAATAAGTTCTCTCATGTGCTCGAAGAGAATGTACAGGAAGAGAACTAAGCTACAACAACTCTACGGTGGCTCATATAACCAAAAAAATAAACCCAAGATCTGAATTATTACTTCAATTCAAAATCAACAACACATCCTGTTCGTAGCCACAACATCAAATATTACAGCTCTTAAACCCTCTGTCACAGAAAGTGGTTCTCTGAACCAAGACACATAAACAAGGTTTCCAAACCACCTGGAAAGGATAGGAAGGAGCGAAGATTAGCAAAAGAGTCGCCTTTGGTCATGCACCAAACAAACAAGGGTTTTGAACTAAACCCAAAAGCCATACCTGCACAACAAGAAACTATGAGAGAGAGACCACCTTTGTAATAACTTGACAGTAATGACCAACCGTGGAATATAGTATCGCTTACTTGTGCGTGAACTGGGTAACCTTTGAAGCCACGACCAAACCTGTATGGAACCAGACCACCTCAATGAGGAAGTAATGGAAAATAGATGTATAAGACTCAAACAACATTATCAATAGCAAAATAGTGGTTACCTTGGAATGTCGGAGTAATGATTCTTTCCTCAAGACCGCGAAAGACTAGTTGAGGTTCTCCATTGCTACTCAAAAATGCCAATAACCCGTCAAACAACCTCGAGAAATGTCATAACCCACCCTTGGCAGGAGAAAAGAAATTCACAGTGTAATGTGAGCAGAAAGGGAACGAGGATGGCACCTGGAGCCTCAAAGGTGGAATGGCCACAGATTTTCACAGGATTGCCATAACAAAGCAGAGCACTGAGATAGAGAATAACCAACTGAACTATTCCTTCCACCAATATAGTTGATAAACCCTCCAGCTAGGCTCAAGCAATCAATGTCGTTGATCGTCACCGATCGAATGATAGCCAGGTAGTTAAAGTAATATCAAGATTCTTCCACGGTAAGGTAGGTGAGAGCATTAACAACATCGTAGGTGGTGAGGACAGGCACATAAAATCCATGCAGGAGGACACCTTAGAACCCTTCAACATTAATGGAGGGTAGCCTACCCGAGACCGATGCAGGAGTGCAGGAACAATATAGGTAGATGTGGAATATGCCACGTAGGTTGCCAACGTGGTGAACCCGTATCAACCCCACAATTCAAGTTCTAACCCAAATAAAAAATGCAAACCAAATTTATTAATGCAGTAATCATATGGGTCCACGATGTGACGAACCAAGGGAAGGACATTATATTAGTATTATAATGATAACGCAGAATAGATAAATGAATTAATTTTTTTTCTATATATATATTCATAGCTAGGATGTTACAAATGGTATCATAGCCTAGGCTTGCATACTGATACCTCTAGGTTATTCTAACAATTAATTAAGTTGTGATGTTCCTATACAGATATGAAATAAAATCAAATGAGTTTTGGTTGATTATGAACAAAGAAGCCGAATTAGCATCAAGGATAAAATGCATAGGAGCCCCAGATCATCAAGCCAGTAGGAGGTGCCTTGTGTAGAGGCCAACCCAGAACTATGGGTGCAATTAGGAGAAGAATTGACACAAGCTAACGCTTCCTTACTCGAGACAGTTCAAAAGATTCGTGCGAAGATGATGAATCTCAGAACGGACAATGAATGATTAAGACAAGAGCAAGATAAGATTCTTAAAAGTTTGTTAGATCGGCAAAATCAGAGAGGACCATATCTTAGTACAGAAAATAGAGAAAAGATCCCAACTACTCATAATGAGGAGGATCATGCAAAATCCATAGAAGGTCACAAAGAAGCAGATGAAGGGCGTTCATATAATGTTTTTGACCAAAGAAATCCAAAAAGGCCAAAGATAGAATTACATGGTGAGCTCAAAAAAATAGACCCTCACTGTTCAAAGGAGAGTTAGATGAAGCAGCGGAAGCTTTGCTGATAAACATCAGTAAATACCTCTAGATTTATGAATATATTAAAAAACTTAAAGCAAGGCTGGCAGTTTATTAATTATAAGGAAAATCCACCCTCTGGTGGGAAGAAATTAGAACCGTAAGAAAAATTGATGAAGAACAAGTAACATGGCAAGAATTCCATAAAGAGTTTAAAGATAAATATTTAACAGAACATTATTATGACGAAAAAGCAAAAGAGTTCCATGAGTTAAGTTTGGGGACCTTGACCATGGATGAATATGTAGCACACTTTACTTCCTTGTTGCGATACGTCTTATATATGTAAGAATAAAAAGCTAAGATCCAACGGTTTATTAGCAGTTTGCCCAAATTCATGAAAGAAAAATTAGAATTTGACTATCCTAGAATCATGGATGATGAAGTTTGGAAGGCTTTCATCTACTACCAGAAGATGAAGCAGAAAAGTGAGGGATCTAAAGGAGTTGTTGCCTAGAAAATGAGGAATTTTCCATGAAACAGATTTCAGAAAACCATACATGGTAGAAACAATCAGCAAAGAACTTTTGGAAGGTTTTCCAAAAACTGACCCAAAACTTAGACATTCACTAAGAATAGGCAACCTGAAGGAATTAGCAGAACTATTATTGAACAACCATCAAAATTGTCACTACAATGTTGGGGATGCGGAGAAGTGCATTATTACAAAAATTTCCTGCACAAAGCTCGGACTGAGAAACTTTCTAACATGCAAGAAGCCTCTATGGTAGGGTATATTGCAAGGAGTATGCCCAGGATTAATGATGCCTTGGATGATCATCAGGCGGAATATTAGCCCACCATGATCGAATCCGAAGGTATGACTACTGATTAATCTGTTTCTGTTTTATTTGATCGAGGAACTAGTCAGAGTTATATTAGTCCTAAATTGGTAGAAACATGCCAACTACAAAGTAGTAAATATAAACAGTCATGGCTAGTTCAACTAGATATTGGGACCAAAAGAAAGGTGTCAACAAAAACGGAAAACTGCCCTATAATAGTTTCGGGACAGCCTATCTTGGTCAAACTAAATATTCTTCCCCTAGGCTCATATGATATATTAATAGGGATGGACTAGTTAGAAGGTCATTGATCCCTAGTAGATTGCAAAGAAAAGTCCATAATTTATCTTACCAAGTCAGGATAGCGGAAGGAAATTCAGGGAATTAAGAAAAATATCATGTTGCACCCTATTATAGCCAATTAACTCAGAATGTGTATAAGAAAAGGGTGCCAGATTTATGCTGTCTAGGTAGGGTACAACAATGATAAAAATAAAATGACTTCTTTGGAGAATATCCCTGTAATCCAAGATTTCTTAGATGTATTCCCTGAATCTATTCCAAGATTACCGCCAAGTTGAGACATCGATTTTATAATTGAACTAGTACCTGAAGAAGCCTTGTTTCGAAAGCCCCTTATCATATGAGTGCTTCGAAATTGGCTGAACTTAAAATGTAGCTACAGGAGTTGTTGGATAATGGATACATATGCCCAAGTGTGTCTCCTTGGGGAGCCCCAATGCTATTTGTATGAAAAAAGGCCAGGACCCTACGATTATGCATTGATTATTATTAGCTGAATAAGCTGACCATCAAGAACAAATATCTGCTACCTCACATCGATGACTTATTTGACCAAGTGCAGGGAGCTAGCATGTTCTTCAAAATCGATTTAAGGTCCGGATACCATGAAATCAGAATAAAGGATGAAGACATCTGTAAAACTGCATTCCATACTCATTATAGACATTATGAGCTCGTGGTATTGCCTTTTGGCTTTATCAATGCATCAACCACGTTCATGCCCATAATACATGGTATTTTCCAGCCCTTTCTAGATACTTTTGTATTGATTTTTATCAACGATATACATATTGTAAAAATCAAGAGGAACATGAACAACACTTGAGAACGGTACTGCAGATTTCGCGAGAAAACCAGCTGTACGTGAAGTTTAGCAACTGTGATTTTTACAAAGATCAAATCCAGCATATAGGCCATGTTATATCAGCAGAAGGGATAGCAGTGGATCCGGAGAAAATCAAAACTATTATGGAATGGACTGCACCGAAAAACGTGGCTGACATAAGATCCTTCTTAGACTTGGTAGGGTATTACTACCTATTTATTAAGCATTTTTAGAAAATAGCTTTCCCAATGACTTTGCTTCAGAAAAAGGGACGAGCTTTCCACAAAATGCCAACAAAGTTTTGAGCAGCCAAAACAACTGCTTACAACTGCTCCAGTGCTAAGGGTAGCAGATCCGGGAAAATCCTTTGTAGTATGTACCGATGCAAGCAAAGAAGGCATTGATGGAGTACTAAATCAGGAAGGAAAGGTCATTACTTATGAGTCATGAAAAATGAAGGATTATGAATAGCACTACTTAGCCTATAATTTGGAGTTGATCGCGGTAGTGCATGCGCTAAAGATGTGGTGGCACTACCTTCCAGGGGAAGAAATATTTGTAGTTAACTGACCATAGTAGTTTGAAAAATTTATTTAATCAATCTAATTTAAATGCACGCTAGGCCAGATGGACAACATTCCTGAGTGAATTTGATTTTGACTTGAAACACATCAAAGGAAAATAAAACCGAGTAGTTGATGCTTTAAGTAGAACATTACATTGCATCTATGAAGTACATTTTAGTCAAGCATAATCTCACCTAAGAGGTTATTCGAGAAGCCTCCCTCAAGGATCTGGAATATGCAACCTTATGGAAGAAAGATTCAGAAGCCCAAGAAAGAGGGAAGCAATGTGAGTATGCAATTAATTTTGATAAAATGTTAACATTTAAAAATTGAATTTACATTCCTAACCAAATTTCTGTGAAGCGGATGTTATTAGATGAGTTTCATAGGAAACCTTATGCTACTAACCCAGGATACCAAAAATTTTATTCTGCAATTAAGAAGAGTTATTTTTGGCCAGGTTTACAAAATTATGTGGATGAATATTTATGCAAGTTCTTAGAGTGCCAATTAGTGAAAGAAAAACACTAGCATCCTGCGGGTCTATTGCAACTGCTACCCATTCCAGAATGGAAATGGGAGACCATCACTCCATATTTTATTATGGGGTTACCTCGTACTAGAAAGAAACATGACTCAATCATGGTGGTCATAGACAAGATGAGCAAGACTGCTCATTTCATTCTTGTAAAATCCACCTATAAAACGGTAGAGATTACAAACATATTAATGAGAGAAATCTTCTGCCTACACGGGATACGTCGAGTCATGATCTTCGATAGGGATGTTAAATTTACATCCGCTTTCTGGAAAACACTCTTTTCAAGACCAGGTACCCAAATCCATTTCAGTACTCCTTACCATCTACGGACAGATGGTCAGACAAAGTGAGTAAATCAAGTTCTGGAGGATATGTTGCGAATGTTTGTAATGCAACAACCACAAAAGTGGGCAGATTACCTCCACTTGGTAGAATTTTCCTACAATAATGGGTATCACGAATCTTTGGGTATGAGTCCTTTCGAAGTACTATACAGAAGAAAGTGTCGAGTACCCACTGGAGAATAAATTAGCATTGGGTCCCGACATGCTAGTGGAAACGGAGGCAACTATTAAGAAGGTTTGCCAAAACTTAAAGGCAACACAGGACATACAAAAAGTGTGTGCAAACAACAAGAGAACTCATAAATAATTCTAGATGGGTGATCACATGTATCTAAATGTGAAACCTCCGAAGGGCACCTTACAATGGAAAGGTTGTGCAAAATTGGCACCACAATACTGTGGGCCCTTCTAAATTTTAGAACGGATTGGGCATGTGGCATATAATCTAGCACTACCAGGCCACATCCGAGTACACAATGTGTTTCATGTGTCCTTGTTAAAAAAGTATATTTACAACCCTCGACATATTATTAACTGGGAAAGTATTCAGGTAATGATAAATAGAAAGCAATATGATTAAAAGATTGTTGTTTTGGAATGTTCTGACAACATATTATGAATGTGTAGGTAGAACCAGAGGGATAATTTGCAGAAGAGCCTCTTCATAACCTCGATCGGAGAAACCACCTTGTGAAGGTAGGTTATCATCCAGGTTAAAGTGCAGTGGAAGCACTTTGGCCTGGATGAGGCTACCTAGGAAGAAAAAGAGGCCATGAGAATAGATTATCCTGCACTGTTTATGTAGAGAAAGAACACCAGGGATGTTGTTCCTCTCGAGGGGAGGGATCTGTAACATACAATGAGACATCATGAGTTGTTTTTACCAAGTTTAATTTCATTTATGTTATTTAACTATTTAAACTATTGGGCTTAAAAAGCCAAAACAAATACTGTTAGTTATTAATGGAAAGACTTTGGACCAGATTGTTAAAAGAATAAAAGAAGCAGTTGAAAAAACTTCTGAGAACAGTTACAACTATTCCTTCACCCTTTTTCCTTAAGAGAAAAAGAGGGAAGAACCCTGGAAGGGGCTTGGAAGGGAAAAATAGGATTGTGTTGCATTCTTCCTTGAGTTGGCGAACATAACCAGTGGGAAAGAAAGTTGAGGTAACAAGCTGTGAGGTATGGGACTTGAGGCTGGATAGAGTCCTCATGCCCAAGGTACCCAATTGTTCCTGATTAGCAGAAGTGGAAGGGCTCGAAGGGGGAATCTGGACGTAATTTCCAGTTCCAAGGTTGGGTGGAGAGATCTTCCAATTATTTAATGTGTGCATAACGAAAGACAGATAAGTGATACTAACATGGTAATCATTATCAGTAGAGTAATTTGAATGTTTACTGTAAATAGAGATAAAATAGCAATAGTGAATGACCTGTCTACTGTAAGTAGGAAGTATGGAAATGATTTAGTATTAATGATAATCCTTCACTAATTTCTGAGTGGAACAGTAAAACAAATAGATGATGCATGCTTCCTAATGGATATTGATAAACATACAAAGAACTATACACTGTCAATTAGCAATAAATGCTGAGCTAATAAACAAAATAGCGTTACGGACAATTATCAATTAACCTAATAATATATAGGTGTGTAAATAGTAGAGAAAATGCCTATCAGTTTCCTGTGAGAATATAAATAAGTAAAAGATATGAAATGCAAACATGTTTATGTAGCAATATATATTTGTCTAAATATTAGACCTCCATCATACACAAAAAATCTTCCTTCAAACTACAGAGAGAAGTCAACACGAAACCATTTCTCTATGATCTCAATTAAGTTTTCATTTACATTAAATTTTTTATACACCTAGGGTTTGTAACCTCGGACGGGTTTGGAAATAACCCATCTGGAGCCATGTACCCTGGTTCCTTAAACCAAAACCCATGAATTCTGATCATATATATATATATATATATATATATATATATATATATATATATATATATATATATATATATATATACATACATACATACATACATACATATATATATAGATATATATATATAAAGTATCTAAAATGAATGACATAACCTGCAATCGGATGTGAAAGTCATCAAATCAAACAACCTTCTGTAATCAACCAAATTTCAAAGTTCAACAATTGATTATGCTACAACTGGAATTCACATGAATCAAGACCCAAAATTCATTAACAAGTTTGATATAATTGTATTCCATCAAAATCAGTCTAGTTCAACAAAACATTACACAAATTTCATAAATAAGTTCTGTCATGTGCTCGAAGAGAACATGTAGGAAGAAAACTGAGTTACAACAACTCTAGGGTGGCTCATATAAGCAAAAAAATAAGTCGAAGATTTGAATTATTACTTCAATTCAAAATCAACAGCAAATCCTAGCCATAGCCGCAACATCAAGTATTACAACTATTAAACCCTCTGTCATAGAATGTGGTTCTCTGAACCAAGACACATAAACAAGGTTTGCAACACAACTGGAAAGCGTAGGAAGGAGTGGAGATTAGCAAAGGAGTCACCTTCGGCTATGCACAAAACAAACAAGGGTTTTGAACCAGACCCAGAAGCCATACCTGCACAACAAGCAAGTATGAGAGAGAGACCACCTCTGTAATAACTCGACAGTAATGACCAACCGTTGAATATAGTATGGCTTACTGTGCGTGAGTTGGGTAACCTTTGAAGCCACGACTAGACTTGTATGGAACCAGACCACCTCGGTGAGGAAGAAATGGAAAATAAATGAAGAAGAATCAAATGACATTATCAACTTCAGAACAATGGTTACCTTGGAATGTTGGAGCAATGTTTCTTTCCTCAAGACCACCACAGACCAGTTCAGATTCTCCATTGTTATTCCAAAATGCCAATAACCTGTCAAACAACCTTCAAAACTGTCATAACCCACCCTTGGTGACAGAAAAGACATTAACAATGTAATGTGAGTGGAAAGGGAATGAGGATGGCACCTGGAGCCTCAGAGGTGGAATGGCTGTAGATTTTCACAAGATTTCCATAACCAAGCAGAGCACCAAGACAGAGAATAACCAAATGAACTATTCCTTCCGCTAATATAGTCGATAAACCCTCCAGCCAGGATCGAGCAATCAAGACCGTTGATCATCACCGATCGAATGACAAACAGGTAACTAAAGTGGTCTCAGGATTCTTCCACGGTAAGGTAGGTGAGAGCATTAACACCATCGTAGGTGGCAAGGACAAGCATGTATAATTCAGGCAGGAGGACACCTCGGAACCCTTCAACATTAATGGAGGGCAGCCCACCCGAGACCGATGTAGGAGCATGGGAACAATATAGGAAGATGTGGAATATGCCACCTAGGCTGCCAATGTGGTGAACCCGTATCGACCCCACAGTTCAAGTTCTAACCCAAATTAGAAACGCAAACCAAATTTATTAACACAGCAATCATATGGGTCCACGATGTGATGAACCAAGGGAAAGACATGATATTAGTATTATAATAACAACACATAATAGATAAACGAATTAATTTTATATTATATATATATATATATATTTATTTGTTTGTAACTACCATGATTGAAGGTTAACAAAATAAGGTCATTTGTAATTTTTATATAAACTTTATTTTTATTTTGATATATATATATGTATATATATTAAAAATTTATTAAAAACCTAAATTTAAAATTTTATAAGAAAAAATCTTAAAACAATGAAAAATCATTCAGTTTTAATTTTAAGAATTATTCTTTCCTTTGTGTAATTTCAATATATGTATTTTTTTCATTTTGATATAATATTTAAGATGAATGATAATCTTGTCTATCAACGTTCTCAAAATCAATTATTATTTTTATGAAATCAACTTCATGATTTACATTGAGGGTCCGTGCCAGATGATGTGGGATTTGTTTATGATTTTTTTTTCAAAATGGGTGTTGGTATAATGCTCATATGAATTATAGTGCTCGATGGTGTTCTAATATTATTGCCAAAAGAAAGAATAACATACATAAGAATTCTAAGAGTCATTCATCCAAAGTTATAAAATATTCTTTGAATAGTTCGAAGATTTCCAAGATGAAAGAAATAAAATCATAAGAACATAAAACATTTATTTTTTTATTTTTCAATATTGTAGGTGTATAATAATGATCATATACATAATGGAAAGGAAATTAAAAATAAAATTAAATACTAAAAAATTAAAATGAAATTTTATCTCTAAAATTTAATAAAAATAATGATATCTAAACTATATGATTTTTTTAAAGATCAAAGAAACATCGTTTACAACTTGAAAAACCACTTCAAATACCTTAAGAATATAGAAATATTTTAATGAATACAATGATACAGATTCAAGATAGAGAAAAATAGCCCGACAATGTTTCATAAAGACTTTGGTACCATGATGAAAATTATATATTTGAATAGGTCTCACACCTTAAAATAATCATTCACAAAAATAAATCAAATATATTTTGTAAAAATACAATGATAAAGGTTCAAGATATAGAAGAATAGCCAGAAAATAATTCATAAAGACTTTGATACCATGTTTGATGAATGTTATATATTTACATAGTTCTCACACATTAAAATAATCACTCACAAAAATAAATCAAATATATTTTGTATTTAAAATTTTAAAAAGAGACAGTTTAGCCTAACCAATATTGTTTGTTAATGCATTATATTAAAGCAAAACAAAACATTTAAATATAGACTAATCATTAGCAAACAAGTCTCCATGGTTTTTAAACAGAGACATATAACTTTCATCAATATTTTTATTAATGTTAAAGAATAATAACCTATGTGATTACATATATTTTAATACAATTATGACTAATAAATTATACAAATAAAATATATATTTAAAAAAAACATGTTACTCAACACCAAAATATTTTAATATGTTAATATGTATAAATGTTATCAAATATTTTTTTTAATTTAATTAAAAATATATTTTTTAATATAAATTTTATCATGCAACTATAGTGAAAATTCAATAATTTATTATTTAAATTATATTTTTAAATATAAAAATAAATTAACACATTGAAAATCACCAATCGATAAAATCTCGGGGCCAACGCTGATGCAAAGCTTTGCTCATAGAAAACGGGCAATCACGTGGACTCAAAGAAAATTGGAAAGTTTTTGCATAAAGAAAGTGGGTTGTCGATAAAATCTCGGGGCCAACGCTGATGCAAAGCTTTGCTCATAGAAAACGGGCAATCACGTGGACTCAAAGAAAATTGGAAAGTTTTTGCATAAAGAGAGTGGGTTGTAAATGAGATTGTAGATAGAAAAATCATTAAGAAAGTAAATAATAAAATAATAAACAAAAATATTGACAAATAAAACATATTATGAATTTCTTTTATGTTTATAAAAGCTACCGCTCTTGAAAGTCAATTTCTAACCCATGTTCGGCGTATTGGTTTTCTAATCCATGCTCTGTGTATTAACCAACGAAGCTACGACAAATAGATTGTTCCGCGTATTAACCAATGGAGCTATCACAAATAGGTTCAGTTTAAGATGAATCGAATATTCTTCAATTATTCATTTTACTATAATTAAAACTAAAGTTGTGTTGTCCAATCTTCTATGGCCTTTTGTATTTTCTGCTACAATGGCGATGCAGATGAAAGTGTGGCCATCTAAGCTGTTTTTCTTGTTGTAGGAACTACACACCTAGGACCTTCATTACTAGCACATGCAGACACTTAGTTAGAGCATGGAACTACATGCAAGATCCTTTTTGCATGATTTACTCCCTGATTTGCTCCTCCTTTCACTCCACAACTGGTTATTTCTTCTACATGATTTACTCCCTGATTTGATCCTCCTTTCACTCCACAACTAGCTAGTACTTTTGCATGATTTACTCCCTGATTTTCTCCTCATTTTACTCCGCAACTGGCTAGTTCTCTCCAGAACTTGTTCTAGGTCTTGAGTCCTCTCATTGATCACCACTGTGGCAGATTACCTTGGGATATTCACCCAATAATGCTATATCATGAGCATTGTAACCTATTTTCTGAATCAATAATTCTTTTTGTTCTTTCGACTTTCTTTTAGTGTTTTTGCTCTGCAAAGTTGTGTGTTCAACCTTTACTAGCTAGATTCATCTGTGCAGGTTTTCTAACACATTTACATGGTATCAGAGCCCACAGGTTGCTAGATAAAAGGCACACCAGTACTTTATTTTGCAGGTATTACAACTTGGAGATCGAAGGTCGACCTAAAAATTGAGTTTCCCAAAGCATCGATCCTAACACCGTACAACTATTATGAATGGAAGGACCAAATGGCTCGATACCTTCATCAGAAATGGTTGTACAAGATTACCATGGTTGCAGAAATGGAACCCACTTCAGCCATAGAGAAATCCAAGTACCTCAATCGCATGGATGAGGCCCACGGATCCATATGCATGTGCATCTCCCCAGAGTTGCAATTTCATCTATCTGCCTGCAATACTCCCATTGAGATTTGGGAAAAGGTTGAAGAACTCTATAGGAAATAGGATGAGATGAAAGGACATCTGCTCGAAGTGGAACTACTCTCATTGGATCCACGAAGCTATGGCAAAATTCAAGACTTCTTCACCAAATATAATGATTTATTATTGCAACTCAAGGGTTGTGGAATTGACAAATCCAAGGAGGAGAGTCACCAAGTTCTCTCTATTATGTCAAAGCTAGGATCATAATACTCTATCTTTGTGTCTACATTACATTCAGTAAGGCTCGCAACAGGTAAGTCCTACACTATGCCTTCTCTCAAAGAGTTCATGGTGTCCCTCACTTTTGAGCAAGATAAACTCATTGGCATGGGGAAAACCAAACCTCCAAAAGTGCATGCACTTGTTGTGCATGATGGAAGCCACAATAAAAATCACAGATCTCATACAAATTAGAAAAAATAGTAGTAAAAAGACAAGGGAAAAATGCATTCCCATCCAAAGAAGGAAGGGTACACCAAGCCCTTCAATGACTCCTTCAGCTCTAGAAATGAGAAAGGGAAGAAAGGAGACAAATGCACCTACTGTCACCAAGGATTCCATCCGAAATCCTCCTACATGAAGAAACAAATTTACCAAATGGCAGAAATCCTTCAGAAGAACAACCTTGGGGACCACATCCCTCAGGGCCCCAAGAAGAAAACTGAGGATCCACCACATGTGAAATATAACAATTTTCATGCTTTAGTTGCAATTAACTCTTCCCCTGATGCATGGATTATAGAATCTGGTGCATCACATCATTTGGCTGCTGCAAAGGAAGTCTATTCCTCTTTGGATTCATGCAAAGGACCTCCCATCCTCATGGGAGATGACTCACCTATTGAGGTCATCGGAAAAGGTAGAGTTGAACTTTTACATGGAAGCTTTGAAGATGTGCTTCATGTTCCAAAACTTTCGTAAACTTGCTTTCAATTTATCAGATCACTCATTCCGACACCAAAAAGAGAGTGGAATTCACTCTAGATGCAGTGAACATATATGACCTACATAGCAGCTCCAAAATTGCAACTGGTGAGGGAAACAATGGAGCTAGACTATATACATTTTCTGAATTTATTGAATCTAAATCCTCCTTATTACTTACACATGCTGATGATAGTAGTAGGCTTTGGCATGAGAGGTTTGGTCACATAAATTACATTTATATGCAGTAGCTAAGCAAGCATGAGATGGTGGAAGGCTTACCAAATATCAGTTTCTCCAAAGGAGTTTGTGAAGGGTGTGTCCTTGGCAAACATCCTAGAGAAAAGTTTGACACCGACAAGACTCACAGAGCATCCTCTCCTCTAGATTTGATCCATAGTGATCTCAAGGGGTCTTTTCCTCATCCTTCCATCAACAAAGCAAGGTATGTGCTTACATTTATTGATGATTTCTCACGGTATACTTGGGTGTATCTTCTCAAGGCCAAATCTGAAGTTTTTGTGCACTTTGAATATTTCAAAGCACTAATTGAGACACAGTGAGAGAGAAAGATCAAATCCTTCCATACAGGCAATGGGAGTAGAATATTTTAACACAACATTTCAGAACCTTTGCCTTGAGTCCGGCATACAGTTGTAACACACAGTTCCATACACTCCGCAGTAGAATGGAGTTGCTGAGAGAAAGAACCAATCTCTTAAAGAGATGGCTTCCTACATGCTGCATGCTAAGTCACTACCTCATAAGCTATGGGCTGAAGCACTTAATTGTGCTAACTACATCAAGAATAGATCTCCTTATAGATCTGTCAAGGATCAGACCCCCTTTGAGGTTTGGAGCGGCACTAAACCGGAGGTCACCCACTTCCGTGTTTTCGACTCCCGAGCATGGGCCAGGATCCCCTCTGAAAAGAGGAAAGCTCTTGATCCACAGAGCATTGAGTGCATCTTTGTTGGATACCTTGATGGTGTGAAGGGATGCCGACTCCTGATGTCCTCTACGTTCAAGCTCATGATTGAGTGAAGTGTCCAATTTGAGGAAAGTCTCTCACGTGCACCTTGATTGCCGCATGTAGACACCTTTGATCTACCTCATGATCGAGATCATGACTCAGTACACCCAGATGCAGATATAGAGCATGCAGATACTAAGGTAGAGCATGCAGATGTAGAGACAAAGTCTTCAGATATAAATCCAGTGCATGCATATGATGACCCACATCCAAGCCTAGATCGGGCTTCCAACAATGAATCAACTTCCCCTGTCATAAATCAGAGAACAAGGAGCTTAAGTGAGATATATGCACAAGACCACCCAACTGCTAGAAATAGTCTTGTGGGCGATAATTTTGATCCACGGATGACTAGCTCATAGTTTATTGAACCTCCTCTTGCCCTCACTGCCACTGAACCAACGCCATCCCGACATTGTCATTTGGTTCAGTCTTCTAATCCGCAGTCTTATGCTGAGGCTGTTGGGCATCCCTCTTGGGAATCCGCCATGGAGGAGGAGTACAACTCCCTCCTCGAGAACTAGACCTAGGATCTGGTCCCCCTTCGTTCAGGAAGGAAACTTGTCCGATGATAATGGGTCTACAGGACCAAGAGTTCTGCAGATGCGAAAATCACCAGACGGAAAGCTAGGTTAGTATCCAAAGGCTTCCAGCAAGTGCATGGCATTGATTATGATGAGACCTTTGATTCAGTAGCAAAGATGGATTCCATACACCTTGCACTTGCCATTGCAGCTGCCCAGGGTTGGGAAGTACATCAGATGGATGTGAAGAATGCCTTTCTTCATGGACACCTATCTAAGGAGACCTACATGGAGCAGCCACATGGTTGCATTCATGATTCATCTTTGGTCTGCAGACTGAAGAAGTCTTTCTACAGCCTTAAGCAGGCCCTGAGAGCTTGGTATGTGAAGATGGATTCTTTTCTCTTATCACAAAACTTTGAACAATGTAAGTCTAATCCTAATGTTTACATGCTCAGGACACATGATTCTCTTCTTATCTTAGTTTTGTATGTGGATGATCTCCTGATCACCAGCAGCTCGACTTCATCCATTGTTGCAGACACGAGGGCCTTGTATGATAGGTTCTTGATGATGGAGATGGGGCCATTACACTTCTTTCTTGGTCTTGAGATTAGCTAGGATGCCACAGGAATCAAACTCTCTTAGGCTAAGTATGCATGGGATCTCCTCAAGAGATTTCACATGACTGATTGCAAGCCATCACCGACTCCTATTTTGTCTGGGGTCCACCTTGAGGATGGAGGTGACAATCCATTAGTTGATAGTACTCTCTCTACTGACAGCTAGTGGGGAGCTTATTGTACCTCACCCATTCTAAACTAGATCTCTCATATGCAGTAAGGGCAGTTTCCAAATACATGTAAGAGTTGCATGAGCTACACTAGAAAGATGCCAAGTGCATCCTCCGATATATGCAGGGCATCATCACCTTCGGGATTCACTATGCAGTAGGCACTGCATTGAATCTCCTTGACTTCACAGATTCTAATTGGATGAGTGATAGCATTTATCGTAAGTCCACCTCCAGATATTCACTCAGTCTAAGGTTTGGCCCTATCTGTTGGTCGAGTAAGAAGCAAGCTACTATTGCTCTCTCTTCATCTGAGGCTGAGTACAGAGGAGTAGTCAACATCACCATTCAGGCTCTGTGGCTACAACACTTCCTCATTGAGTTGGGCGTCTAGTTCCACCAGCCCACTATCATCTGGTGTGACAACCAGATCACTCTCAAATTTTGTAGGGATCTAGTACAACGGCAGCAGATGAAGCACATAGAGATCCATATGCACTACATCAGAGACTTAGCACATGATAAGGTCATTGATTTGTATTTTTGTCCTTCAGTAGAACAGACTGCAGACATCTTCACCAAGACATTCACTAAGCAAAAGTTTCACTCTCTGCACGATCATCTTGGAGTGAAGGACACAATTTCTTAGCAACTGTCTTTTCTTCCTCTTTTCTTTTGATTACATTGTATTTTGAGGGAGGTTTTTTTCCCACGAGGTTTTCCCTCTTTCCTCAATTTTAGTACAAGTTGCATTGTATTTTGGGTGACCTTTGGACTTAGTTGTCAGGGCCCATTTTCTATTTTTCCCCATAATGTTGTTTAGGGGGGCGGGGGGTTGGAGGTACTACACACCTAGGACCTTCATTATCAGCACATGCAGACACTTATTTAGAGCATGGGACTACATGCAAGATCCTCTCTTCATGATTTGCTCCCTGATTTTCTCCTCCATTCGCTCCGCAGCTAGCTAGTTCTTCTACATGATATACTCCTTGATTTGCTCCTCCTTTCACTCCGCAACTTGCTAGTTCTTCTGCATGATTTACTCCCTGATTTTCTCCTTCTTTCACTCTGCAACTGGCTAGTTCTCTCCAGAACTTGTTGTAGGTGTTGAGTCCTCTCATTGATCACCACTATGGCGCATTAGCTTGGGATCTTCACCCAGTAATGCTATATCATGAGTATTTTAACCTATTTTTTGAATGAATAATTATTTTTGTTCTTTCAACTTTCTTTTAGTGTTTTTTCATTGCAAAGTGGTGTGTTCAACGTTTTCTAGCTAGATTCATCTATTCAAGTTTTCTAACACATTTACATTTCTTGTGCAAGACTGCACCTCCCGATGGTGGAGAGACTGTGATAGTTCTTAGCCAAAGAATGTTGCAGCGCATGGAAGACAGAATGCTGGAATTTGTAAGTAGATTGAAGGAAGTAGGGTTAGTATTTAAAATAACTACTCCTTCCAACAATTCACACACTTCTTTCATAGCCAAAAGTTGCCAGACTGTTCTTGGAACGAACATTATAAAACATGGTATTAGCTTGGCAATTTTGTGTGCATATCTTATGAATTTTGAGGTGCATATAAGATTGTTCTTTTGAGCTTCCGTGTTTCATGGAGGATATTAAACATTGATGTCTATTACGATTGATCCTGATGATACAAAATAGAGATCTCTATTAGTATCATGAAATCCAAAGAAGTGTTGGTTTTTAAAGACACAATTGATATAGATTTTAATAGTTTTCTAACATCAATTTATTTTGAGTTTGTTTATCTTTAAATAGGCTACATTAGAGATGTGTTGGTTTTCAAAGACACAGTTGATTGAGACTTTAATGGTTTTCTATCATCAATTTACTTTGAGTCTATTTATCTTTAAATAGGCTGCACCAAAGATGAAAACCATAAGAAAAACCATAGATTCTTATAAACCTAGAGCTGGAAGGCAAATGATAACTTGATCCAGTCAAGTTTACCTGAGCCAACCTAACAACTCCCCCTTAAACTTGACTTGGGGGGATTAACATGGTCCCAATCATTCATCAATACCTAAACTAGCCTAACAATCCCCCTTAAACTTGACTTAAGGAGATTAACATTGTCCCAATCATTCATCAACTATCTTCACATCCCAACGTGACCCTAGGATTCTAGTGTAGTACACCTTTTAGGCTTTCACCATGCAGTTATCACCTTGTAGCTTTCCAAGTGGTCCATTGCACAACTTGAAGAGTCCTTGCCTCACTGCGCTACATGTATGCATGATCAGTGTCTTAAGGCCTTACAACAATCCATGCTCCTAAGTAACATGTATGCTTGAACAAGAACTCTTACAATTTATTGGGTAAAGACACCTTCCTATGGCAATATTTCACAACTTCGACCAAAAACACTTAAGGTGTTTACACAACACTAGTGTTATCACACCACTAATCCTGTCATCACATGATGGCTCCTTCACTAAACTTCAAAGATCATTGACTGCATCTCAATTTTCTCATCCATATTACCACTCTCTGGCTAGATTTATATATCTATGCCCATCAATATATTGACTTCGCCTTTCAACATTATCTGCACTCACCATATCTTATTAGCACAACTTGCACCCTTCTAATGGGCTTCATTCACTTTTGTCACAACTGCCATAGCCTTTCACTAGACATGAGCAATCCAATCCCTGCAATTTCCCCATAGTAGCCTTTTCTTGCCTCTTATACAAGTTGTTAAAATAACTAAAAATAGTGGTGTCTTAAAAAACTATTGCTTAAGATCTCACTAGCCAATTGACCTGGAGCTTTTTTACTTTTAAATAAACTATCTTAAAAATAAATATCATGAACAAAACCATAAATTCTCATAAGCTCCAAAACTTAAAAATCACTTAACCACCTTAAAATTATCAAATTGAAATCTTGAGACCAATTGAAATCAAAAAACCTATATATCACGTTGAGTTTAGAGGGTTTAGTGAACCCAATACATTGTTTCAGTTCAATATATCAATGGATATAGCCATTCATACAGTGTTCCATGTATCGCTCAGCCCGTTATGTGTTCATGTAGTGCAATTAAGCATCACCTCATTCAAATTTGCGGATCAGATAATATTAATTCCACAAGCTAATCCTTTGGCTTTTGGATGAATGATGAGCAGAGCTATGAAGTTGCTGGGCTGTCCGAGGTTCGAATGTTACGAGGATGGATCAGCAGAGTTTGTATTCGGCCCCATGGAGGCTATCAGATCGTTCGATGGATACGGAGGGAGGGAAGTCTGGTTTAGCAACATATTGGGCTATGGCGGAAAAGACAGAAACCAGTCGCTATCATTGGGAGATGGTTGTGGTATTCCTGGTGAAGCTCTGGATGCTTTTAAGACTGTAGTAAATGAAGAGTGCGTAAATTTGAGGTAGGGGACAGGAGATGTGTTGTTGTTGGATAAAATGGATGTTCAGCATGCGAGAAGACCTTCAAAACCTCCACGTCAAATCCTTATCTCCATGTGCAAGTAGGAAACTTCATGCGTAGGAAGTTGCGTACGTTTATCAATGAAATAGGGAAAGAAAGTCATGTGTGCTTCTGTTTTTATTGCTCGGTGAGTGTTTTAGGATAAGGTAACTTCAGAATTTTACAACTAAATCTAGTTGCTCGGTTGAGCTCGGTGCTGCGGATGGTGGACTAAACATGAATGTATCACATCAGATTGGTCCAGGCTCTTTCGTAGGATGCTCGTGATATTTTGTGGATCAAACTGATGTGTACCATTTTGACTGCTTTGGCACATTATGCATGCATGTAGTATTCTCCTTATAGTAGTTTATGTGGTTAATATTGATGTGTACCAATGTGACTCTTTAGGCAAACTATGAATGTGTGTGTATCATTTTATAATATGATGAATCGTTGGACCTTATCCAATTTACTTGCTTTAAAGTTGAATCTTTATTGTTAATTTGAGTTTTAAATTACTATTGAGACATAAATGTTTAAATAAATATATAATAATGGTTTATATAGATAGTTAGATTAAAAAAAATATTTTGAGTATAATATTTATTAAAAAATGCTAAAAATAATAAATAGATATAATTTAGTAATTATTTTTTTATTAATAAAATTATATTTATATATATATATATAGATATATTAAATTATAATAGGTATATTACATCATTTTTATTATAATATTTTTTTTAATTTTATATATATATATATATAATATTCAGCAAAATGGTTATGGGATTATCTAGTAGAACTTGTTTATATGGCTTTTTTCACAAATTTCACCAAGTAGAGCATGTCTTAGGAGATTTGAACCCACCATAACCAAAAACACAAAACATGTTTCCATGGCTTCTATGAATTAATAATTCATATTACTAATCATTAAATTTTATAATTTTTTTAAAATTTAATTAATAAACATATTGAGACACATTAAATAATCTTTTTTAAGTTCTTTATAAAATCAATATTATACATATAATATTAAATAAAATTTATAAAGGAAAACTACCAATTTCATATATGAATTCTCAAAATTTAAACAAAATTAAAAATAATAATATTTTTATGTATACAAATGTGAAATTTATATAAATAGTATTACTAAGAACTAAGATAGATTCAACTTTAACTTTTCATTTACCAATTATCAAAAGGAATCAAATTCTCGAAGGAACACATAGTCTTTAAGTTTTTCACTTGAAAATAAGTTTGCAACTTGAGAGATTTGATTACTCTCATTTCTTCATAAATCAAGAGTATTTGGAAATAATTGAGTAAACATTTGTTAGGGTGTTTGTATTATTCCTTTTTTCTAAAGGTTTGTTTAATCTCCCCAACTGAATATATTGATTTAAATTCATGTATGTTTGATTGTTTGTGCAATGAAGTGACAACGTTGTTTTGTGTAGCCTTGAAATGTGACTAGTCTCACATGAGAGTTGTGTGACTCATTCATAAGCATTTTTTTTTTCCAAATTCCAAATTAGTATTGGAGCAACAAAAGTGAGGGCTCCTTTTCTGTACATGTTTTATTTGTTATTAACATCACTATTATTTGGTATCGTTGATTACTTGTTAGTTGGACAGTCATGGACGGTCACATAATTTGAATTCGACTGTTAGTTCCATTCTTCGCAGCCTCTCACCAGGGATCAACATGAGCTCTTACTAGGTTTGGTTTGGTTAGATTTGTTGCACATGATATTCAGTACAAAACATGTCACAAATGTGTCCATTAGAAGAAGCTTGGAAAAATCTTTCCAACGGTATATCACACTCCTGTAACCAGTTTCCGGATCAGAAGATATGATCGAAATGAATGATTGATTCTTGGTTATGCATTTTTTGAGGTCAGTTGCTGCACACAGGGACAAGTTTATTACAAAATCAGTTTGGAGACGAATTTTGCAAAAGTGAAAGAGGTTTTTGTCCATAACATACCAACTAACAAAAACCTCTAGTTTATGCATAAGTACTACTATGTTGGAGATATGCAGTGATATTTGGAGCCTGCATTAAAACAAAGCAAAATTTTCATTTATTTTACTGTTTTAGTCATTTTAGTGTGGTTCCATTTTACAACAGATAGAAAGTAATTTTGGAAAACCCAAGGAGGTTTCTGTTAACCACAAGTTGTACAACAGAAACCTCTTTCAGTTTATTCACAAGTGTCGTGAATTTGGATATGTGACTAGATCTTTACAGCTCATTTTCATAGATTTAAATTTTTAATGATTTTCTGTTTTAGAGATGATTTTGTGGGATAGATTTCGAACAACGGAAAACAAATTTCCAAAATTTGAGAGAGGTTTTTTTCCAACACAACCTTATCTACAAAAACCTCTTTCATTTTTGTAACAGGTGCTATGGTTTAAGAGAAACAAGTTCATCATCAACACCTATTTTTAGAAATTCGGTCCAAGTTTAATGTAACTAATTCTATTTTGAATAAGATGGCTGAGCTCAATTCCCTTAGTACAGGAATGAGAAAATGTATATATTTGATGAATTTCACAGTGTAGAGATTCGACTTTGGTAGCAGAGAGGCTGTCTTAGCTTTGTGTAAATTTTTTTTCTGAATATCATTTTAATAAAGCAGTCTTTTGCCCTTCGGATCTGGGATTCATCACGGTGCTGATGTTTAGTATGTTTTTCCCATAATTAATTTACACATTATGTTTTTTCTGCCTTGTTACAACATTATCTTAGTGATATCTTAGGAATTCATTCGTAATGATGCTCCTTTCGTGATGATTTTTCTATTAGTTGTAATGGTTGTCTTAGTAGAATTCATCCTTGGATAGATGCTTTGTTGAGCAACCTTGTGATTCACTTTCATCTAAAGTTGTTGTTGCAGATTCATCCTTTGTCTGATGCCTACAAGGCAACAGGCTTTCTCCCTTATAATTCTCAAATTTACAATCTTCACTTGGCTGAACATGGCACTTAATTTGCCCTAGGTTTGCCAGCAGAAACTGACATCGATTCCATAATCCAAATCATCTTTTCTCTTGTTGTTTTGACCCAAAACAAATCCAATCAAATCGTCTGAGCTACTATACCTAGCCTAAAATCCATATTTGATTCAGTCATCTCGACTAAGATTGACAAGGAGAGAGCCCTCTCTCGACCTGGTAAGGCTAGCTACCAAGTTAAGCTTGGTTTATGGTTATCCTAGGATTGCCTCCTTTCAGCCTGAGGTCAATCTAGGCTCTAACATATTGGCGATGCCACTGGGGACGAGGTGACATATCTTCTCCAGGAAAGATCGTTCAAGTTGCAGATCTAGTTGCTGATGGTGGACAACAGTTAGACACATTTGAAGGCTGAAACATTCACCTGGTGACTCCAACTCAATCCAGAGTTTCCCGTGCTCATTAATCCGTTCATGCACCAAAATAAGATGGTAGGATATGTGGCAAACCCTGTGTTTTGTGAAGTTTTAAAAGAAGTTAGAGATCGGTTAGTGGATATTGAAATTGATGAAGTATTTTTCATTATCGTGCTTCAATGTTTGAGCTCTCCAAGGTTTTCTCCTAAAGCTAAAACTGGTTTCTTTGATTTAGTTGTTGAAAAATTTGAGAAGGAGATTCAATATTTAAATGATCAGAGCCAATCATATGAATTCCAAGATCCCAAAAAGTTTTTGGAAACTCTCCCTCCTTTAAAACAAGAAACAATTGGGCTGCCCATAGATGTTTGCATTGACAGTTTGTAGTTGGAAGTCTGTGTTGAGGAGTTAGGGCAGCAAATACAGTCTAGTTTCTATGATCCTATTGCAGCGTACATGGAAATTTTTTTCAGTTTGAATGATAGATCAGATTGTCTTTTGCACATGCAAACTCATTATGTGCATGTATGGCTGTCAGCATTTACATTTTTGTCCTGGTTCAAGCACTTCCAAGCAACATCCTTGTCACAGTTACTTGATTGGTTGGTCTGGAATTACAACATTACTTGATCTATCAATTTTGCATCATAGTAGGGTAGATTTGTAAATAAATAAGTTGCACAAGGTAGCATTTCAGTTTCTGGTATTTGTTATGTACAGGTTGCAGTATGTATATGTTTTTGGATTGGTATGAGTTGTTTTGGGTTTGCAGTTGTTTGACCGTATTGCCCAAAAGATGAGGCACTTGGTCTATGGTGTTCTTGACACCTCCAAGGAGCTGCCATCCCCAATCAAGCCGATGTCAGTTCCAGTCTTCGCAGCCTCTCACCAGGGATCAACATGAGCTCTTACTAGGTTTGGTTTGGTTAGATGTTTTGCACATGATATTCAGTACAAAACATGTCACAAATGTGTCCATTAGAAGAAGCTTGGAAAAAGATTTCCAACGGTATATCACACTCCTGTCACTGGTGTCTGGATCAAAAGATATGATTGAAATGAATGATTGATTCTTGGTTATGCATGTTTTGAGGTTAGTTGCTGCACACAGGGACAAGTTAATTACAAAATCAATTTGGACAGGAATTTTACAAAAGTGAAAGAGGTTTTTGTCCATCACATACCAAGTAACAAAAACCACTAGTTTATGCACAGGTGCTACTATGTGGGAGATATGCAGTGATATTTGGAGCCTGCATTAAAACAAAGAAAAATTTTCATTTATTTTATTGTTTTAGTCATTTTAGTGTGGTGTCATTTTACAACATATGGAAAGTAATTTTGGAAAACCCTAGGAGGTTTTTGTTAACCACGAGTCATACAAAAAAAACATCTTTCAGTTTATTCATAGGTGTAGTGAATTTGGATATGTGACTAGATCTTTACAGCTCATTTTCACAGATTTAAATTTTTAATGATTTTCTATTTTAGAGATGATTTTGTGGCACATATTTCGAACAACTAGAAATGAATTTCCAAAATTTGAGAGACATTTTTCTCCAACATGACCTTATCTACCAGAACCTCTTTCAGTTTTGTAATAGGTGCTATGGTTTAGGAGATACGAGTTCATCTTCAACACCTATTTTCAGAAATTTGGTCTAAGTTTAATGTAACTAATTCTATTTTGAAGAAGATGGTTGAGCTCAATTCCCTTAGTACAAGGATGAGAAAACCTATATATTTATGAATTTCATATTGTAGAGGTTCTATTTTTGCAGCAGAGAGGCTGCCTTGGCTTTGTGTAAATTTTTTCCTAAATATCATTTTAATAAAGCAGTCTTTTGCCCATTGGATCTAGGATTCATCACGGTGCTAATGTTTAGTATGTTTTTCCTGTAATTAATTTACACATTATTTTTTTCTGCCTTGTTACAACATTATCTCAGTGATATGTTAGGAATTCATCAATAATGATTCTTCGTTCGTGATGATTTTGCTGTTAGTTGTAATGGTTGTCTTAGCAGAATTCGTCCTTGGCTAGATGCTCTGTTGAGCAACCTCGTGATTCTCTTTCATCTAAAGTTGCTGTTGTAGATTCATCCTTTCTCTGCTGCCTACAGGGCAGCAGGCTTTCTCCCTTATACTTCTAACATTTACAATCTTCACTTGGCTGAACATGGCACTTAATTTGCCCTAGGTTTGCCGGTAGAAACTGACATCGATTCCATAATCCAAATCATCTTTTCTGTTGTTGTTTCAACCCAAAAAAAATCCAATCAAATCCTCTGAGCTATTATACCTAGCCTAAAATCCATATTTGATTCAGTCATCTCGATTAAGATTAACAAGGATAGAGCCCTATCCCTACTTGGTAGGGCTAGCTACCAGGTTAAGCTGGATTTGTGGTTATCCTAGGATTGCCTCCTTTCAGCCTGAGGTCAATCTAGGCTCTAACATATTACTAAGAACTAACATATAAATAGTATTACTAAGAACTAGGATAGATTCAACTTTAACTTTTCATTTACCAAATATTAAAAGGAATCAAATTTTTGAAGGAAATGTATTCTTTAAGTTTTTCACTCGAAAATAAGTTTGCAACTTGAGAGATTTCATTACTCTCAATTCTTCATAAATTAAGAGTATTTGGAAATAATTGAGTAAATATTTGTTAGGGTGTTTGTATTAGTCCTATTCTCTAAAGGTTTGTTTAATCTCCCCAATTGAATATATTGATTTAAATTCATGTATGTTTGATTGTTTGTGCAATGAAGTGACAACGTTGTTTTGTGTAGCCTTGAAATGTGACTAGTCTCACATGAGAGCTGTGTGACTCATTCATAAGCATTTTTTTTTCCAAATTCTGAATTAGTATTAGAGCAGCAAAAGTGAGGGCTCCTTTCTTATAAATGTTTTATTTGTTATTAACATCGCTATTATTTGGTATGGTTGATTACTTGTTAGAGGGATAGGCATGGATGGTGACATAATCTGAATTTAACCATTCCAACAAGAGATCAAACTTGTCGATCTACATTTGTAGTGAAACTAACCCACAACTGAGTGCTTGTAGCATTTTTTTAGTGATTAACGAGTCAATATATGATTCAACGATTTCATGTTATGACAAATGTGGAAGGAGAAATTCGTAAATACAAGCACTAATTCAACTTGATAACTTACTGACTGGCGACAATTTGTGTGGGATTGAAACTTGGCTCGACTCAATTGCGATAGTTGAGTAATCGCTATGGTGGAATGCTTGCTCCTGTGGAGACCCCAATCAGAATTCTCTACTGAGTTTCGGAATACAACTTGTAAGAGGAGTGATTGGAAGTGTGAAGCCGCACTGGGCAGAGGCGTGACTTCTGCCATGTAGTCAGGTCCAAATCTTACATAAAAGAATCAATTTTGGCTCATGTATTAATCATCCTCTCTGTTTATAATTGTTTCAATGGGAAACAAGATCATGCTTTTGAGGAAGATAACAACCACATTTCATAGGTTTGTCCATGCTCGTAATGCAGTAGAATTGTGAATAAGTGGCGCTCATACCATTGGTGAGCCATCAAGGAGAAGGGAGGTGTGAAAGTGTAGAGAGGTGGTGTTGTTATGAGATTGATAATGAGGCTCCAGATAAATCTATTTTTTTGTTTTTTGTCACAGAATCAACGCACACAACACTAATCAAAGAGTGTGGTGGAAATGGCACACTTATAAAATTCAATTTTTTTGCAATGCATCGAATGATCTATGCATCAAAAAGTGTGATGATCCCCATTTATTTTAATTAACGATTTCCATCCATCTCAATTACATTCCTTTGAGCTTTCACAGATGCATTTTTTTCTTCCTTCAGGTTTGTTTGGAGACTGAGCAACAAGATTGGATCTTGTGTTCCGCAAGTGAAGTTTCTTGTCCCAGGATTCATTTTTTTTTACTTATATGAGAATGTTGGTAGGGATTTCATGGTAGCCACACGACATCATTGTTTTGAAATCTGAGAAGTATGTATATTTGTATATGAAGCTTCATTTTTTTTGTTTTTGTTTTTTGTAGTATCTATTGAGCTCTTTATATTTTTCAAGCATATATATATATATGGAGTTGTTGGTGGTACTTGTGAAGTGTGGAGCAAGAAGAAAAGTGATGTTGAAGATTGGCATTTTCTGTCAAGATGATGATTCCACTTGCAAAGACTTAGCTAAATGAGGCGAATAAGTTGGATGGCTCAAATTATGGCATTTAGACAATCATAAAGGGAGAAGAGGCAAAACAAAGTACAGTCATCAAGAGCATCAATCCAAGACTAGGAGGGGTGGAAGAACAAGGAAAAATGTATTATTAAGGATGTTTATGAAAGATAATATAATCCATCACATTCGTGATTGCAAGACATCTAATGGAACCTGTAATACACTGAAGGAGTTATAAAGGACTAAAACTACAAATCAGGTCCTCTTCATGAAAAGAAATCTCCTTTATATTAAAATCGAAGAAAATGAATATGTTAGTTCTTTTGTTTCAATAACCAATGACTTGAAAGACAAGATGGGAGACATAGGGGAGTCAATACTTAGTACTGATCTTATGACAATCACTTTAAATGGAATTTGATAGGACTATCAGATCAAGAATTGAAAGGTATACTGATGCAGGAAGAAGAGAGGCATACAAATTTCAAGCCTCATAATCCAGGATTACCATTTTTGACAACGAAGAAGTTCTTTAAAGGGAAACCGGTAGAATGAAGTAAAAGTGGAAGTCCATTTTAGAGAAAGCCATCTACAAAGTCAAGTCAAGGTATGTCATCCACTAGAAATGATTCTAGAATTAAATGCTTTTATTGTGATAAAATTGGGCATCTTTCCAGAGGTTGGTATATGAAGTAAAATGATGAAGGTAGACATAAATAGAGAAAACATTCATGACATTTCGTACAAGCGACACTAAATTCAGACTTCAAAAATATTAATTATTTTGTGTCTAATGTTGCGTTGTCTGCCAAAACTTATCATCTTAATGCATAAATTATGGATCCTGGAGCCTCGATTCATATGAAATGTAATAGGAGCAGGTATGAGAACATCAAGAAAACAAGAAATGGTGCCAAAATTTACCTTGGAGATGATCATGCACATTAGATCAAGGGATATGGATACATTCCAGTAACACTACCAAATGGTAGTGTCAAACACATTCATAACATTATATATGTTCCTGGGATCAAGAAAAATCTAGTCTCTATGTCCACAATCATATATCAGTATCTGAAGGTTGAATTCTTAAAGCCACATTGCATAGTAAAAGAATTGCGAGATCATTGCAAACTCGTTGCTTCAGGAGTTAGAGTTGGAGATTTGTACAAGCTTGATGTGACATGCAAGTGTCATAAAGCATTGACTTCTACAACTATGTCAATAGAAAGTATTTGGCACGAGAGGTATGGTCATATCAATTATTATGATTTGTTGTTGTTGCAGAAGAAAAATGGTTGAAGGACTCCCTATGTTAAATAATGAGTATGCTTCTTGTGAAGGTTATGCATTAGGAAAAATTCACATAGATGAATTCCCCTCTGATACTTATAGGATAAGAAGAGATTCTTTAGAACTTTGTGCATACTGATGTTTATGGACTAATGTAGGCTAGATCATTAGGAGGTGCTTATTATTTTCTATTTTTTATTGATGATTGCACAAGATACACTTGGGTGTACTTCCTTAGGAAAACGAGTGATGTTTTTGACTATTTCAAAGAATTGAAAAACATGGCAAAGAAGAAAATGGGGAAGTTCATGAAGATCCTTCATTCAGATCAAGGAGGAGAGTATAGGTTGGGGAACTTCATGAAGTACTATAAGGATCATGGAATAATGTAATAGTTTACAGTACCCTATGCTCCACAATAGAACAATGTTATAAAAAGTAAAAATAGAATGTTGGTGGAGTGTTCGTCGACTATGATTAAAGGTAAGAATATCTCAAATTATTTTTGGGTTGAGGCCATTAGTATTGTTGTTTACTTAAAAAAACAAAATTTCAACAAGTTATCTTGATCAGAAGACTCCATTCGAAGCCTCATATCATTTTAAACTAATAGTTCATCATTTAAGGGTATTTGTTTGTAAAGCCTTTGCACATATTTCGAAAGAGAAAAAAAGAAATTTGATGCTAAATATATCAAATGTAATTTTGTGGGATATTTTCCATAATTGAAAGCATACAAATTTTTTGATCCATCTACTCACAAAGTATTTGTGAGTAGAGATTTAATTTTCCATGAAAAGGCAGATGAAGGAAACAAGGACAACAACTATGAAATGTGGCACATACTCCCTGAAGTTGAAGACAATAAATAAGAAGAAAAGTATAGTGAGCAGCAAAATATTGAGGAAGAATTTGGTGATATGGATACTACCAGCAATCGCAGCTCACCGAGAGGTGGAAAAGGACCTTTAGAGAACAAACATGAAGATAGTGAAGTGTCAAGGAGATCTACTCAACATATTCAACTACTTGAAAGGTATAGGGACTATGCCCTAATGATTCATTGAGTAGTGTTTTGAATGTCATAGAGCCCATGAGTTTTGATTAAGCTAATGGACATGAAGAATGGAGAAAAGAAACAAAGGAACAATATGACCCTATAATTAAAAAAGAAAAATTGGGAATTGACTAAATTCCCTAAACATAAAGAGCCTATAGAATGTAAATGGTTGTACAAACCCAAATTTAAAGCAAATGGTAGTATAGACAAATATGAGGTTATATTAGTGGAAAAAGGGTACTCACAAAAATAGAGCATTGATTATGCAGAAACATTTACACCTGTAGCTAAATTAAACAGTATTAAATTGTTAATTGCATGAGCTACAAAGTATCATTGGAATCATCACCAATTAGATGTAAAATATTCTTTTTTTGAATGGTGATTTAAAGGAGGAGGTGTATCTAACACAACTTGAAGGTTTTGTCAAAAAGGGGTAGGAACATTTAGTTTGTAGATTATAGAAAGCTTTGTATGGGTTGAAACAGGAACCCAGGTCATGGTATGAGAAGATAGAATCCTTCCTTCTTGAACACAGTTTTATGAGGAGTGAAAGTGACCCAAATATGTATACCAAATTTGATGCAAAGGGGCATGTTATATTGATTTCCTTCTATGTTGATGATTTACTTATTATAGGGAATTATGAAAAACTAATTGATGGAATTAAAGTGCAAATGTCACACGTATTTGAAATGAAATATCTTGGTGAGCTACATTACTGTCTAGGTCTTGAGTTTTGGAGAGATGTTTGTCATAATTTTGTTTCCCAGGGTCAGTATTTAACAGAGATTCTTAATAAGTTTAAAATGGATCAGTGTAAATTGGTTTTGTTCCAATGCAATAGGATGTGAAACTTTATATTGATGATCTGTCAAAGGAGGTATATGGTACAATATATAGACATCTGGTGGGAAGTTTGAATTACATTACTACAACCAACCTTGACATAGCATACTCTTTTAGTGTGTTAAGCAAGTTTATGGAGAGACCTCTAGAAACCGCTGGAAAGCAACAAAATGCATACTAAGGTATCTTAAAGAAATAATTGATTTTGGTATTAAATATACTTATTCATTTGATGTTGACATGGCGGGTTAGTCGGATTTAGATTCTCTTGGTAATCGATATGATATGAGATCTACTACAACTTATTCTTTTAGAATTGGATCCAAAATTGTTTCTTGGAGTAGCAAGAAGCAGTCTACTGTATCATTTTCACCTATTGAAGCAAAGTATAAAGCTTTGTGTGTAGCCACTTATGAAGCTATTTGGTTGAGGAGAGTTCTTCAAGATATTGGACATGAACAAAATAAGTCTACATTGATCAAATGTGACCACCATAACTCAATCAAGTTGGAAAATAATCTAGTTTATAGTGATAGAACAAACCATGTTGATACTCAGTTTCATTTTTTTAGAGAGAAGATACACCATTTTGTTTCTTGAATATTGTGATACTTGTGAAAATGTTGTTGATATTTTCAGTGAGCCCCTTGAGAAGGTGAAATTTGAATTGTTTAGGAAGATACTAAGTGTGGAAACAAATGAATTCTCTATTAAGGGAAAGACTTGAAAATAATGAAGTAAGCATTTGTTAAGATGTCATGATAGTATTTGTATTTAGTACTTAGATCATATTTTCTAGGGTTTGTTTGATCTCCCTAACTGAATATATTGATATAAATTCATATATCTTGAATATTTTGATCTAAATTCATATATCTTTGATTGTTTATGCAATGAAATGACAACCAACCTTAAAGCTACATGATTCATTCATAAATATCTTCTTCTATTTTCCAAATTTCAAATAAAATTAATATAAATTAATATAAAATTTATAAAAAATTGATTATGTTTATTTTTAAATTTCAAATTATTATCATTATTTTTTTTAAGAATTTCCTCCAAATCCCTAATCATTTTGTAACCAAATTTATATCTTTAAATTATATTAGGTAACATTTGATAAGGGTTTCAAAATATAGAATCCCCATTATTAATAATTGGTGGATTGTCAGCCCACGACGGTTTGGATTGATGGTGAATGGGTGTAATGTTAAGACACTCCTTGCAATAGGTCACTGGTTCAAATCCCTATGGGTGCTTAGGTAGTATTATATAGAAAAAATAATAATTCGTTCGACTCTCTCAATTAAAAAATGATTGAGTTGATTTTGTTTTCTTCATTTAAAAAAATATACTTGTCATATTACAATGCAAATTTAATCTGAAATATTTCCTTTTCTTCCATTTTTTTTTCTTCATTGCGGTTGGAAAATGACTCTCCTTTACCATACCCACTTACATAATAACTGGCATTTCCTCTCCATTTCGCCCACCCACAATCTCTTCATGCTCATTTGGCCACATTTAATTAAGTCAAGCTTTGTTGCATGCTCAATTTCAAGTTGGTTTAATGCAAGGTCGGCTTCGATTTAGTGAAGGATCGATTTAAATCAAGATTTCATTTCATATTCATAACATTTCAAAATGTAAATATATTCATAGATTTTAATAAAATGGTCGGCATTTTGAATACAACTGATAAAAATATGCCTACATCTTGAGTTACATTGAAAAGGCAGACATGAAAATGAAGAAGAGAAAGAGCCATGTCTGCTTCCTGAGCTACGGCTACGTGAGCCATAGCGAAAACAATGGATTCCACTTCTGGGCATGTCCGTAGATAGTAATCAGGTCATCATGATCCACGAGAGCTTTCTCATCCATGTTGATATCAACACTATAACAAAAAAAAAACCAGAATAGCAACCATTACATATCTAGAAAACACCGTAGTCTAGTCCGATATTTTCCAGTGAAGTATACTGCAATGCATATGCTTGATATGCCGAGGATTTATAAGGAAAAGTGTGTGAACTTGGTCAATACGATCTTGATATGCCCAGGATTTATAAGGAAAAGTGTGTGAACTTGGTCAATACGATTGCTTGGGCTCCTATGGTTTCGCAATGTGTGAGAACTGGTCAATGGTGGTCATCATTGAACCGATCAAGCAATAGGATAATTGGGCCATGCATCTCTGATAAGCATGCAAAGAAGCCAGTAGATTGCTGAGTAGACAAAAAGCCTCATAGGTCTTATCATATGTTCAAGTTAAATATGTCGTTCAAATTTGGCTTCTGGTTTTTTTAGAGGAGTCTTTAAACTCTAACATGTTTGGTTATTAATTTCCCGTCTGACGTTGTTTCACCGTTATTGGATTCATTTGCAGTGGACTATTAGTGTTGTCAATGAAACAAGACTTGCTCCCACAATGGAGAAAGCCATCTTCTAAACTGCACCGCTAGATCCTTTCAAATGACATATGCTTTAGATTTACTCCTTTGTTATATGCATTTTATCAATGTTGATTTGTTATTTAAAACTAACATAAAATAACCAAAATATGCCGTGAGATTAAACAAATTGCGCATCTACGTTCACCTATAATTTGGCTTCTAATTCCGTGAGATTAAACAAATTGGGCATCCACGTTCACCTATAATTTTTCTTCTAATTCCGTGAGATTAAACAGATAGGGCATCTACGTTCACTTATAAATTGGCTTCTAATTTTGTCTAAGTATTATTTAAAATTAACTATTTTTATTAATCCATGTACCTTGTTCAAATGTTATTGAATTCAAGTGTAATGAAATCTTAAAATTGACATTAAAATAAAATTCTCTCACAATGAATAGAAGCGGCCATCATCATCTCACTACACATTATAGAAACCCTTTCAAAAGCTATCTTCCCTTTGCTTTTGATAGAGGTTCCATTTGAAATTAAATAAATAAATAAATTGTAATTAATTGAAATCACAAAAAATTTGTAAGAATGGTTTTCCATATAAAAATGTATTTTTTTCATATAAACATCTTTTTTTTATTAAATATTGAATTGTTATATCTTTATATCATATTAATTCAAAATGACCAATATTTTACTAGAGACTTAACCGTCTCGCTATTTCATTTTGGAATAAACTAAAAAATATAATTATTTAACATTTACTAAAATTGAAATTGTATATTTATCTTTAGAGATGGCTCATGTTTTATTTATTTTTATTTTTAAAGAGTATTAAGAAAAGAATTTTAAGATCATTATAGTTTTGTTAATTTAAAAGTTTAGGAAGGTTGATAGTGTGACAAATATTTTGAAATTTGAAATTAAGATCTAATATTATAATTTTCTTTTACCATATAACTCCTTATCACCTACAATTTCTCCTCAAAAGTTGATGTAATAATACATGTAATGTAATACTTATTATACAAAATGATACTATGCATACTTATGCCATCACCGCTTGAGCTAAATATAGTGAATTAGGATAGAGTTGGAAGAATTTTAGGAAATACATTTCCTTTCACATTCTTTAACTTCTTCTTACAGATGAGACACCTACTCACAACCATGTTTTTCTATGTATAGATGAGACCCTTGCTTAAATTAGGAGGAAGCAGAGGGTATAATTCCTTTAATATTGAGATTACATATTTTAAATTACTTTTGGATATATTCTATCTGCCCCAATGATCCTCTAGAGATACTATGACTCCAAGCCTCACATCCACTTCAAATAATAGGAGTGATGGAAGTCTCCAAGAGTACTTTCAATATATCCCATATCCAATGATCTCATAACTTACAATTTTTTTTCAATCCAATAGTAAGCTTTCCATCATCCACTTATCATTTTCTCGATGCTATAATTATCATTGAGCTTGTGATAGACATGGATTCTAAGATATTTATATGGAGGAAATGAGTCCAATTAATTGTTGTCATATATGAAAGTATCATATGTGATATTTCTAGATTTAGTTATCATGACCTCGTTTTTGTGATTATTAACAACCATGCCCATCCTAGACTAGATATTCTGGATGATTATTAGTTTCTTGCCAATTTTGTAATGACTCCACACCAAAAGAACAATACTATTAACATAAGGGAGTGGAAATATGACTATACCAGTGAGTGTGGGGCCAAAAGAAATTGCCTCTTCCAATTTTTCCTCTATCTTGTCACTGTATATGGACAAAAAGGGTAGGGGAAAATGAACACCCTTTATTGACTAGAATGTTGTTGTTAAATTCATATGAGAAAGCCTCAATGCTTACAAAAATGGAAATCACATTCTCATACAAAACTTTTACAATAACCCTCAACTTGACAATAACCATTATCTCTTATACCCTTTTCCATACGTCTTTCTTGATAATGGTATCAAAATATCTTCTCAAGTCAATGAAAAAGTAGAAGATATTAGTTTTATTATTGCAACACTCTATTCCAATGATCTTGAGAGTAACTAGGTATTCCATAGTTGAATAATATCTCCTAAACCCAGCCCGGCCATTGTCTCTCTTATCATGATTTTTTAGACATAGACTAATCCACCTTTCCAAAATAATTCCATACATGTTGGGTAAAATGTGGCTAATAATAATGGCCATATGATTATAAGGAATTCCATTATCCCCACTTTTATGATAGATACAATGTGACAACCCTTTTTGTAAATATTGTAATTATTTGTTTTAATTAAATGATTAAGACATGGGAAAAGAATTCAAAGCTTTGGGGAGGAGGTGCTTGAGAAAATTGTGGATAACCGATTATCTAATGGAAACATATCTAGCTGGTATAACTATCGTATAAAGGAAATAACAAAGGATAAAAAAGATGGTAGGCTAGCTAAGCTATGGGGACCAACGAACCATGATCTAGGGAACAAGAATTAGAGGAGAAGGGCTTGACCTCATGTCACCATTTGATAGTTAGAATGGTGGTGATGGGAAGGAAGTGGAAGATCCCTAAATAATGGTTCCACAACATGGTTAGGCAAGGAGAGGAGAAGCAATATAAGCATTCAAGAAAACATAAATATAACAATGTGTGAATAGGGAATAGACACAATGCAAGAGGAAAAAGAAAAAGGCAATGAGGCATTGGAGGAATAGATAGAGTGCACCATGTGGAAGAGGAGAATCAACACAAGACAACAAGAATAGACTCAATTTGAATAGAGAGAACACATAGAGAAATAGAACCAGTGAAAAAAATAGAGAGAAGATTCCTTGAAGCAATGCAAGAAAGGATCTATTGGAGAAGAATGAAAATTGTATAAGGAGTGAAAATGTAGATTATACCATTTGTTGTGAAATGGAAAAGAAGAGAATATTTATGGTTATGAGCATTGGAAGGGCTAGATGGGTATCTCTCAAGTGAAGTGCAAAGGTTATCTAGTCTCCTAGTTTTGGTGGAGATCATGTTCCTTTTAATTCTTGTCCACAGACTACTTGGGGTTTTTTTCTTTTCTGAGATTTCAAGCTTAGAAATTTATTTAGTGACCTCTAGACTACTGGTTTAGGGTGGATCCACTAAAAGTGTTCTTTCCTAGGTTATTCTCAGTGAGTTCTAGAGTCTCAGTTTATTGTGGAGCCACTAAACGAACTTCTATAAGGGTCAAGAAGGTGCAACCTATGGAGTCACTATAGTATATTGGGGGTGGAGATTGCATAGTCTTTTTATTTCCTTCATTATTTAAGGGTGGAGATGGAAAACCTATGGATTCCATTGATCAACTTGTGGATGGAGATGGAATAATCTTTGGATTCCCTGTTTCAACTGGAATAGTTATCTCTTTCGTTCAAGCACTTCTCCTCAAGCTCTGAAGTTGGCTGAGGGATGATTGGTTGCTAGAAATCTTTCAGTGCAAGCCAATATAAGGTCGCGTGGAGAGTTGAAGTCTTAATATCAATTTTCATACTTAATCATCTAAGATACATGCTTATTTGAATTATTTTTGTTATGGATATGAATGTACAACAACAAGGAGTTATTTCTTCAAGATATTCTCCCTAATGATCACCATACTCTAAGAGCATTAAAGGAACTAATGAAATAAGAAATAAATTTCCTCAGACAATTTCATTCATCCCCGCATTTTTGCTACTCAAGAAGAGGGGTAGGAATGAGAGTCTGATCCCTTGAAAAATGATGGAAAATGTTGAGATTGATGCAGATCAATATAGATTTTCCTTCACATGAGGATCCCACCCCACATAATCCTTGATCATGTACCTTGCATAAAATCACCACCAAATAAGGATAGTTTCCTTTTGAAAAAGGCATATCAACTCATATAATAAACCATCATGAATATAATCCATAAATGACAAATACATAGGAGGGGAATCAATGACTTGCATTAATAAGAAAATTTGACATGTGGGATATCTTCAATGCACAAACACAACCTCTCATGTAGCTTGTGAGCTTGATCTCCTTAACCTTTCTTTTCTAAACTATAATAATCACAACAATATACAAAGTAGGCTCTAAAATTACAGAACTAGCCTAACCCCATAGATGTGATGAGAATATGTACGCCTTTTGGCCTTCTTGAGGGAATGGATCTTGATGCCTAGGGGGAAGAAAAGTTAGGAAAATTCTCTAATAATTAACCCCTTTCAAATTAATGAGGATAAAGCTTCAATCAGATGTCCTAGGGAATGAAGTCTTTTAGAATTAATGTATGGATGTTGGTTATAGAAGCCTAATATAACACTCTCAACCTAGATTATACTCTAGTACCATCAACTAAGTGTCATGGTATATATACATACATACACACACACACACACACACACACACATATATATATATATATATTATAACCTCATTATTGGTAACCTTGTTCACTTATTGTAACAATATATTGATTGAAAAGAGTTTGTAATGTAGCAGTGCCACATGGATTGAAAAAGTGACATAGACCTCCATGGAAGTGTGGAAGGTTATCGTGTAGGGTCCATGTGGTAACAAAATCCTGACATGGCAAAATTTTAATGGCCTTACTATCGGCTATGATGTGGATAATGGTTGTTAGAGAGTGGTCTCAAATAAAAGAATTCAACATTGCACCTCTGGAAGCAAGGTCAAGGTCTTTGTATAGTATACCAATGGTGTAAAGCATTGTTAGAGTATTTAAATATGATTTTTGTTATATCTTATTTTGATACTGAAACATGCATTATTTGCTGATGTTTTATTTTTACATGGAAAGTAACTTGCAAAATTGATGTGTCAGATAATTATAGGCGTGTGCTTATGATATTTGGTTGTGATATATTCATATAGTATGTGTAAAATGACCTTGATATGAATTATTGTTGTTATGGACATGATAATTTGATGTGTGATGTGCAAGCTAGCCTTGCACCAGCAGACTCATAATAACAAGACAAGGTGATAAAATATATGATGCAATTATGCTTGATTTTTCTAACATATATTTGTGTGTATTATAGCAGATAAGAGAGTGGAAGGAAGAAAGAAAACACTAAAACAACAATGAGTAGAAAAATAGTCATAGAATAGAACTAATAGGTCTTGACATGGCCATGAAGAAGAATCCCTTGGAAAGAGAGGAGAGGTGGGCTCTTATTCTTTGTTGCATACATTGAGGAGCATACGGGATGAGATAAGGAGATACAAAGATGGCACTGAGAACCTTGTTAGGGCATAAGAGAAGTAAGATGTAGTGAATGTAATTATATGGAGATGTCTCTTAGAATTATAGAAACATAATAAACATGAGTTGAGGATTAGCCATAGAGTCAAACATAACTCATCAGGGCAAGGAAACCAAGAAGAAATGATCGATGGAGTAGGTTGAAGAAGGTACAAGAAAAAAACATGTTATCAAGTGAAAACAAAATATGGGGAGGTCGTCCCTTGAGTACTCCAAAGATAAGAAAAGGAAACCATGGGAAACAATATTATGCCACTAATAGGAGACGTCATCATAGGAAGAGGGGAAAGGAGCATATGCAAGATGAATTCAAGAATTAAAAATATCCTATGTTTGAGGGTGAGGTAAATAAGGTAGACGATGTCAATCCATGGCTACTTCAAATGAATAAATTCTTCATAGTCCACAACTACTCTAAAAAACATGAAAGCAAAGGTGGTTTCCTTCTACTTGAAGAGAAAGGACAATATATAGTGAGATGATATAAAGAGTGTGAATAATATAAGAGAGGAAGAGTTTTCCTAGAAGGATTTTGAGAAATATTTTAGAGGAAAGTACTTGTCTGAGAGGTAATTTGAAACCAACGCCAAGGATTTCTACCATCTCAAGATGGGTCAAATGTCAAATGAAGAATACACCACAAAATTCCCATAGATGCTAACATACATTCCCTACCTCAAAGATGAAAAAGAAAAAGTATAGAGATATATCAGTGGAATGTTGTCAAACACACATGGGCAACCAGCATAATCTAAAGGATAAAACATGAGAGTGAAATTTTTATTAACAAATGATTTACATTTATAGTACATGTTGTGACCGTTGGGATTCACATCCCAAGGTCTCTTGGACTCCTTTTGTCCATTCGGCTTCCACAGTAACCCATTGAGGATTAGGTGTCCAGCATTCCCCCCTTAATCCAAAGGGTTATGTATGAGTCCAAGAAGAGAGCTGTAATACAAAATGTGCAAAAATGCATGGCAGCACTAGGTTGAATGTACTCTCTAAAATGTTGGTATAAAGGGCAGTGGTTTAAGGATGACCACGAACACTGGAACGCTTAGTGCAGTTCCCGAAACTCTTCCAAAACTGGCAAGAAGCTGAAGTCTTATGCTAGAGGAAGTGCTCCTATTGTTTTGAAGAGGGAAACCTTCAACCATGAAAGGGAGGTCTCATCTCGCATAAAAGGGAGAACTTCAACCTAAAAAGGGAAGTCTCAACTTGTGATGTTTTAAGGATGACCGACGACTCTAGAATGCTTAATGCAATTCCTGGAACTCTTCCAAAACTGGCAAGAAGCTGGAGTCTTCTGCTAGAGGAAGTGTTCTCAATTTTGTTCCTGGAATTATTTTGAAACTGGCAAGAAGCTGAAGTCTTCTACTAGAGGAAGTGTCCCAGATTACCAACTGAAGGCATGTTCACAGGCATCTTTGTCTCTGGCTACAACTCTGAAACTGGTGTGGCAGGTTGTGTCTCAGGCTCACTTGATGTGACTTTGAAGCTTGTAGATGACCATCATTTTCCCCCTTGTCAGATACAAGGTCAGATGATGGAGAAAACTCAACTGCAAGACTGTTCAATACTCTGGAACAAGTTCTGACATGTGTTTGGAATATCTTATTAGCTGTTGATGCCCATTGCCAAGAAGCGATCCATCCAAGATGAATCTTTGTTCTCGCAGGATGTTTGTTTCTGAAGCATTTCTGTGAAGAATGGTTGGTTTTATGATAGTGCTTACATGGATGAAGATCAAAACAGTGATCTTTCAGATGGCCAACTCGGTCACAGTGTTGGCATTTTATAATCTGTTATTGTTGCTGTGGAAGAGGAGTAGAATTCGGAACAACTGGAGATGAACTGTCATGAAGAGCAGGTGAACTGTCATGAATGAATCCAGCACTCTGAAACTGAATGGGTTTTGAGTAGTCTGGAATATGAAAGGACAAGTCCTTGTCATATCCAAGACCAGTTCTGTGCTTGTTGTGGACAAGCTGTTCCAAAGGTTTGATTATGGGCTTGGGAAGTGCAAACTGAGTTTCTCGATCTGCATGTACAATTGCTACTTTATTGGGCACCGGATCTGAATGAACTTTAACAATATTGTCTTGCTGTTTATGGGAGTCTGTTTCATTGTTCTGAACAGAAACAGGTTCAGAGTGATGACTCCTCTGTTTTAATTCTTCTTGCTGTAGCTGAGATTCAAGCTGCAAAAATTCAATGGTTTCTTGTGCAAGTTGTAAAGATGTTTGAATATCTTTGAGAGTGTTTTTGTTGACTTCAACTGTACTTCCATCAGTAGATAAGATTAGAGTGCTTAATAACTCTAATAATCCATGATTTTTCTCCATTATTCAAACAATCAAATCAATAAATGACCAAAAATGTACTTGTAGAAACAATAATGGTTTTAGAAAATTAATTTGCCAACTTCTCAACAAGAATTAATTTGCACTATGTCTGCTCATGTTCTCACTTCACAATGTCTTGTGCCTCAATTTCTACACAGCAAGCCCGATATTGCTGCCTTAACATAATTTTCAGCTTGACAGGTTTGCAGCCCACAAGCTCTTCTTTTCCAGCAATGACAAGACCCCAACAGAAATGAGATTAGCTTCTATATTTTATCAACCATACACCATATAAATTTTTCGCTCCTTTTCCACCCAATGTCCTTTCACTAAGCTCGTTGATCCTTTCAACACCTCGCTCCCTGATTCACTGGTCCTCGAGCTGGAAGGATTTCTAGCCTCCAGCACTATTCATACTAAGAGGTAAAAATATTCTTGTTGCCACTATCGCTCACTCACAATGGTCTATTCAACTATTAATACTCAGATTTTCATTATATTATTCAATATTCATACCTGTTGTTGCAATGAATATCAATAATGTTTCAAATAATAATACCTTACAATTGCCAAGCTTGTGGCCTTCCTTAACACATCAGCCTCTTGCAATTGCATCCGACTTTGATGAGCGAGCAACTAACTTTGCTGATAACAAGGAATACCTAAATACATCCCAGAAAATTAAACTCTGATTCATACATGTTCAAGAAGTGAGGAAATATTATCTGTCAAAGAATTTTCGGTGAGTGCATCTCTTGAAGCACAGTAACAAATTGACCCAACCAAAAGTTGCATTCCTCTCGCCCTTAGTAACACCATCAGACGATTTTGACTCTGAGTTGCTTCAATAGCCTGTAGAGTTAATGACAACACAGAATCTTCTAAACAATTGACTGCTTTAGGAGCCACTAAACATTGAGTATTTGAGAGGTTGGATTTGGACACAAACTTAGGACCTCATATAACTCAAATATATATAACCATGCCTCCTACTTTCGTACCAAACTAGAAATATGACTTGTAGAGCTCCAAATTTTGTGTAGCCTCCGTCAGAAAATTTCATCAACCGTATAGCTTGAATTAAGGAAGCTCTTGTTTCCAAGCTCAAGCTGCCAAATCCAAATAATAAATCCTTCTTTTTTTCCTCGTTAATGGTGTATGGAAGTAATCATAATTAAAAACACACCATAATGTGAGGACCCTTTACCGTGACACTGTTAGGTGGAAACTCACAATGTGATATGGAGGCAGCGTTACTTAAAGTCACATGAGACAACGTTACTTGAATGGACAACGGTGGTATATGGACAGCGTATGGTTAATGCATATGGAGGTATGAGTTCGAGGACATCGTTAAAAATAGCGCAGTGTTATACAATGGAAACCACTTTGTATAAAATAGAAAACAATGGTATATCAATGAATGGAGAGAGCGTAAAAGTATGACTAATATCAATGACTAGACAATGTTAAACTAGGACTAATACCAATAATTGAGACAACATATGGTTAATGCTCTTTGATTGATGAAGTGATGCCAGATTTATCCATGGCTTCATGGCAAGCGTGGGAAATGTTTTTATCAGAAAAGTCCCCTCGAGCTGGAACTTTGGCGGATAGATCTGCTGCAAGATGTTGCAAATAGGAAAATCCGTTCTGTTGATATGGAATAGATTTTGGACTTTTGAGCAAGTCTTCAAACTCAGCTTCCGGACTGCGTATATATGTGAACAGGTTCTGGATTGCATATATGGAACAGCTTCTGGACTGCTTATATATGTGAGCAGGTTCTGGACTGCGTATATGGAATAGCTTTTGGACTGCTTATATATGTGAGCAGGTTTTGGACTGCATATATGGAACAGCTTCTGGACTGCTTATATATATGAACAGGTTCTGGACTGCGTATATGGAATAGCTTCTGGACTGCATATATGGAATAGCATTCATATACCTTAATCGAAGCAGCGTTCAACTCTTCCACTTCGCCATTCTATTGTGAAGTCAGATGCAACAATAGAGTGGTTGGAATGGATGTGCACCAGTGGCAAGACAACGCTGTTGCATCAACTTATTGCTCACACAAAGATGTCAGAAATATGAGGATATGTTTTGAATCTTGAACCTACAGTGATGACTCTGCCTTTTGCTGCCAATATCGACATTCAAGACACTGTCAAGTACAAGGAAGTAATGAAAGAGTTTACCTCACATGAAGCATCGTGAAGATGCCATTTCCGTTCACATTCCCAGCTTGACCATTTCCTTCTCACGCCATTAAATTATCTCATCAGTTTCTCGTCATCATGGGAATCGCTGGAGAGGCCTTCAAGGTCATTCACAATTTGACAACCGTTTCACCTTCCAAACGTAAATCCAATGTCAGATTACAGGTCCAACGTGTATACAACATTCAGAAAAACACAGAGAATGCTGCTACCAGGTCAGGGAGGTCAGTGCTACAATATGGGCAGAAAATAAGAGTTACAAGAGGATCTAAAATGTCTATGAGGCCAGCGGCATGAAGAGGGAAGCATATGGAGGCCAGTAGCATGAAGAGGGCAGCGTATGGAGGCCAGCCATGTATATGGAAGCCCAACAGTCTAAATTCACAGTGTTGTCAGAGAATAATGGTAAATCATAGCGCTATTATACCAGTGACACCAGTACGCAGACTTTGATAGGCCGCAGGTAGGAATACGTTGCCTAGTTGTAGATCTGATGTGCTCAGCTAATAAAATAAATGGTCAGGTAATGAAGACTAGGCCAACACTATTCAAGGCAGCTCAGACCAGTTGCGCAGGGAATAACAACATGCCAATTTTATTTTATTTTTCTTTTTCTGCCTAAGGCAGAAACTGTGAGGAAGAAAACTACACAGACCACACATCATGGCTCTGATACCATGTCAAACACACATGGGAAACCAGCATAATCTAGAGGATAAAACATGAGAGTGCAATTTTTATTAACAAATGATTTACATTTATAGTACATGTTGTGACCGTTGGGATTCACATCCCAAGGTCTCTTGGACTCCTTTTGTCCGTTTGGCTTCCACACTAACCCATTGAGGATTAGGTGTCCAACAAATGCAATATAAATTTAGAGTTTGAATTGAGTTTAATGAAACCAAAATGCCAAAAGATGAAATTTAGATATTAAATTTTTTCTATGAGAAATTTATACACAAATAGGAGCATGCGGTTGAATGGAAATCCAAGGGAAATTATATTTGTGCTAAGAATCATTTAAAGAATTATTTCTTGTAGTGAAAGAGAGATGAGTCGAGAGTATGCAACACCCAAGAAGCCCAAATAGTCCACGATGTGGCTTAGAACATGCCTAAAATTTATGTTGTTGTGGACAATAGACATGCTGACCAATAGGCATGCATTATCGATATGAAATGGATGATTTGTAATAAGAACTCTTCTATTTTGATTACTCTACGGTCAAACTTTACCTACAAAAACCCAAGATTTGTTGAATAGTGCAATGTGGCCAAACAATATTTTACAATGGCTAGGAATATTTTAGAATATTCTTAGTGGTAGTCACACATCAAAGGTTCATATTTATCTCAAATGTAGTTTTTCCTCTTTTTTTCCTTTTAATAAAATTGATTAATTAAAAAAAAAGTCATATGAGCACATCTCATACACACATGAGTTAAGGTTTCTTAGTTGTGTGGTATTAGTAAGCCATGGTATTGATTTATGGTGTTGGAAGAAATCATATTTACATGTTAAAAGTCTTTATGGTAAAGTGGGAGTGAATCTCCATGGAAATAAGCTTGTTACATATTTTTTAAAATGTATATATATTTATATATAACTCATATATGAATTTCTTTAATAATAATAATAATAATTTTATAGTTTACTTCTATTTTTTTTAATTTTTTTGAATTGTGGCAATGTGAGATGTTTAATTGATAAGTGTTTTGATTTCATATAATTTATATGGTTGTACTAGTTGTGTTCATATGCATGTATATTTTGGATTTGGAGGAGAGCTTCCACATTGAATAGTACAATTGCACTCATTCTTCTCCTTTTTAATATTGAACATCAAAGTTTAAAGTCAAATGAAAATTATCATCAATAATACATGAACCTTAATTTTATGGAAAACCTTAAATAAATGTTGGTAGGAACGAACCTTGGTAAATCTGAGCATTTGCATTATTACACCTACACAAAATTATGTAAATAGTTACATAAATTATGACTGATAGTAATTCTTGATAAAAATATTTATTTGCTTAAATATAGAGCATGTGCGAATATGTTTAACAACCATTTAACTCACTAATAGGTGTACATATTTTAGAAGATGGTTCCTAAAATTTATATATATTTTTCAATATATTTCTAGATGTTTAGGGCTTAACACATAATGAATATTATTTGTAGCATTAAGAAATTAATTGAGTGATAAGGTTTCACTAAAACCCTAATCGTGAACATTACATTATTATTTATAGATTATTGTTTAATAAAATATTAAACAATATGGTTGAGGTATTGATTTAGATGGTGCAATGCTCCTCCATTTCATCTACGTTGGTTAGAGGAGCAAACACTCCACTTGGGCTTCAGCCTTTCATTTGACACAATCGATTTAGGTCTAGGCATTTCGATTCACGTGATGGCTACAAGAATACCGTCTTGACAAACCATACTAGTCCTCCCTGTTACTATGATATTGGGGTTGTCATTCGTTGACTATGCATCGATCGATAATAAGCTCTACAAGATCTCTCCCACAACAATGAAAGTGTGGAATAAATATCTCATGCTCAACTGTGATGATTTCGGTTTTTCTAATCTGAGCGAGAACCTTGTGTTTTGTGTGGACAACCATAACTTTTCCAATCCTCAACATCAAGTGGTTTTCATGGATGCTTACCACAATGAAATAATGGAAGGTATACAATTGCACATAATATCTATAACTACAATTTCAAGAATTAGCTTTAGCTTGTAGTTTCTGTAGTAATTAACAATAATATATGATGTGATGAATCTGAAAGACAATCTCATTATGATTATAGATCACATAAGTCTAAGATTAGCAATAATATTATTGTCATATAATAAAATGTATTGAATTGAATTGTATGTTAAGTAATAGAGATTGAGTCTGCAAAATGAATAGAAAGGATTCTGACAAAATCTCTCAATGCATAAAAACCATTGTTTACTATGAGAAAGCTAGCAAGACTTTAGCAAAATTTTATCGAGGTTCTTCCAAGAAACATAGGAAGTCGAAGTTGCATATTCATGTATGTTTTGCAAATCACTCCTTTTAGATCCATTAATATACCTCTCTAATTTTATTTATTTTATCCTAAATTTATAGTGATAACAGTGATTTAAATCTCTTCAACTACCACAATTAACCAAGATCTTTTACTTTTGTGTTGTTAGCAGAATTGCATGTGAAAGAGTATGAAAAACCACATGTGCATGCTTTAAAAAAGATGAAACATAATGATAACCATCAAAACAAAATAACACACACACCTTGATAAAGAAGTTCACTGAGTGTAGGTTACATCTTCAGCCCTGACGTCAAGAGTGGGGAGGCCACTTCATTAAATGTTGCAAGATCATGATGAATACATGGTTCATTCTTTGTCATTACAAGGATAAATTCCCTCAACCAGAGTGGCATGTCTCTACACGGGACGTTCTCCTATAGGAACTCTCACTCATATGGCCCCTCCTTCAGCATGACAAGATAATAAATTCTTACATGATGTGGCATACAAGTATCCTTCAACATAATGGTAACAAGGATATCAATAACAAAATCGTCATCTCAGTAAGTCAAAAGAAAGACATGGCATCACTCCATCATATACCTCCACTTCTAGGGATGGCCATAAAATGCATAGCTCTATTGATGAAATGGACAACATTGTTGAAGTCATGGCACGAAATCGTGTCAAACGATTGTAAACTTGGCCCCTTTCTAACATTGTTGAAGGGACCCTCGGGAATCTCAAAGATTCCTCGAATATTCCTTCCTAAAGATGGGCAAAAAATTCACTTCTTGGAAGAAAATTAGAATCACACCACTATACTCCTTACAAAAATTTGAGAAAAATCAATATAAAGTCGACATCATTTTGCCTCTATAAAAAATCATCCTCCAAGGGAATCTTTTAGATTCCTCAAGATTCTACAAAGATTCCTTACCGTTGACTGCCTAAAATTATGTTGCTCAGATGAGGAAACGAGCCACACCATCATGTTCCCTATGAAATTCTATTTCATTTCAGCATAAACTTGGCATAATCTGACACTATGAAAAATCACCCTCTAAGGAATCTTTTAGATTCCTCACCAATTATGCATGGAATATTTTATGGAATATTCTAGGCAATATTCCCCTAAAATATTCTCACCTAGGTAACCATGCACATAGGGTCCCAACTCTAGGTTTCACGGATTGGTTCCTCCCTCCTCCTCTCTCCTCTCAGCCTCTCTTTGATGCTCTGTTGGGCGAGTAGTAATTTTTTTTGGTTTATATAAAGTTTGGCGGTCAGAATTTTCAACAAATGGTTGTTGCCTTGTTGATTAGCGACATATAAGTTAAGTTGGTTTGTTGGGAATGCCTTGAGGTCAAACCCTGCGTGACCCCCTTTATGGCATAGTCAGGTGTGTTGTTTTGTTTTCAGTGACGGTTTGTTATGTCAAACTATTATATATATAACAGATTCAACCATATAACCACCCATCCACAAATTTTGTCATAGTACACCCATCAAAATATTTTGTTATAAAGTTGCTGATTAATTTTGTTGGGTGGATTTTTACATTTATAACCATATTCCATTTGAATTTTGACTTTTATTTTGTTAGTATAAACAAATTTTGATATTTATGTTTTTTTTGTTATATGGTTATATTTTGTGTTTAAAAATGATTTTTTTTTTTTTGCAAGGATTTTAATATTTTTCTTTTTGTCTTTTCTGCAGGGGAAAGGAGCCACTTATGGCATGCCACATGCCAGTTTCTGATTATTGATGTGGGTTCCACATAAGCACAAGAAGCCCCACATCCCCTTACAACTTGCAAACTTCAAACTGTAATAAGTTTCTCATACAGACTCGGATTGAGGTCTAATTTGTGTCGTCAGAAAGCTCTTGCCGAGCTCTATAACGTGGTTATGGTTTTGCTACAATATGAATAATTTTATTTTTTTTCCTTCCTAAACCTTTTTAGTTTATTTGGAGCCACTTAGATCATTCCTCCCCACTGAGGAGCTTTTGGTCCTCCAAAATCATGAACATAATCTGCATATTCTCTGTTACATTATTTCCACAACTAATGTCCTAACAGACCACACTTTTGTCTCTTTCACCCTCATTCTTCAGAGCCATCAGTGAATATATGACACTTAAATCCTTTGCAAAGATGTAGTACAATCTTTTCAAACTACATGTTCAATTACATGACCAATTATGACCCAACCATCCCCATAATTCCCAAGAGTTTATAAAACACACTCTTTGGTCAAGTGGACATCACAATCGAAACCAATACCTCAACTATCAACAAAAGGTGAAAACATCATCGTTGATTTAATAAGATATGGAAAACACATAATCACTTTTACAATTATATCACATACATGATTTACAAAATGTGACCATGAAAAGCTACTATATTTAGTAAAACCATCTCTCACTCATCAAAGTGAATGGGTCATCTCCCTATGGTGGACTCACTTTTTGAACATCTTCACTAGCTAAATCCTACATGAATGCTTTGTCCTTGAGACATCACTCTGGATGGAGCCTCCAACATGTGTATCTTTGATGTCCACCTCTATTGAAACAATTGCAAAATGTTTTTTTCCTCCAGCCCTACTTAACCTTCTTCCTTCCCTACTATGGAGAAGGCCATTCATGTCTCATCCTATTTCTTGTTGCCGTTCTCTTCCAATTCTCAATAACCACGTGGTTATGCAAACCAAAAAAACTACATGTTTTTCTATGCCATGCCTTCTTCTCATCATTAAAAGTATCCTTATAATCAAAATGAACTTTAGAATTCTGAGACTTTTTATATCTCTCTTGGTTCTCTCTAGTGAAACCCTGACAATGAGGTCTTGCCTTAGCTCTTCCTATGCAACGTGAACTTTCATGGAAGGATTTTGATGTGTTCCCATCATCCTCTTTCCTCGATGGTTCTGACAATGTATTGGAAGCTTTTGCTACCTTGGAACACTCCCCTTCAGTGTATCCCATCTTGGTAAGGAGTAAAAGTTGGTTCCTAAAATGGGTACCTCACGACTTCCAGTAGAAATAACATCATTTGAAAATGAATCTAACGATCGATCAACATTGTTTACCTTAGTTGTCGATTCTGAAGTAGGTGATGATGGCTTAGCAAAACCTTAGTTGCACTTCAACTTTTCCAAGGCCTCTTCTGTGGTTGGTAACTGAAGCTATAATATCTACTTCTCCTATTTTTATTCTTGTAGAATTGACCTCAATTCAACATTCTCTACTTGAAGGCTCTCATTGATGTCCTCATCTCAATGATGAGATGATGATGGAGAGGATGAATAATCACTAGAAGATGGACAGGGAGCTTCGTCCTTTTTGACATCTTGTAGAAAGCCTTGTAGAGATATTTGTCATCCTCCATTTTATTTCTAATTGCATTCAATCATTCACACTCGTAATTAACATCAACAAGAAGGGTGCTCTGATACCAAACTTGATCCATATATCTTTAGCTATCATAATTAACCAAGATCATTTACTTCTGTGATGTTAGCAGAATTACATGTGAAAGAGTATGAAAAACCAAATGTGCATGCTTTAAAGAAGATGAAACATAATGAAAACCATCAAAGTCAAAGAACACACACACATTTCTAATGGAGTTCACCTAGTGTGGGTTACCTCTCTAGGGTTGGTGTCAAGAGTGGGGAGCTCACTTCATTAAATGCTTCAAGATGATGATGAGTACATGGTTCATTCTTTGTCATTACAAGGATAAATTCCCTCATCTAGAGTGGCATGTCTCTCTATGAGACGTTCTTGTATAGGAACTCTCACTGATATGGGCCCTCCTTCAGCATGACAAGATAATAAATTCTTGCATGACGTGGCATACAAGTATGCTTCAACATAATGGTAACAAAGATCTCAACAAAAAAATCATCATCTTAGCAAGTCAAAAGAAACACATGGCATCACTACATCATGTAACTCCACTTCTAGGGATGGTCTGAAAATGCACAGATCTGCGGATGAAATTGACATCACTGTTGAATTTTTGGAGTGAAATTGTGTCAAACAACTATAAACTTGGCCCCTTTCTGACATTGTCAAAATCTGGACCCTTGGAAATGTCAAAGATTCCACCAAATATTGCTTCATGGAGATGGCTGACAAATTCGCTCCTTATTTGAAAACTCTAAGCACACCACTATGCTCCTTACAAAATTCTGAGCAAAATGACTATAAATTTGGCATCATTTTGCCTCTATAAAAAATTAGCCTCAAAGGGAATATTTTAGATTCCTCAAGATTTTACAAAGATTCCTTATTGATCACTGCCTAAAATTATGTTTCTTAGATGAGGAAATAGACCACATCATCACGTTCTATATGAAACTCTGGTTCATTTGAGTATAAACATGGCATGCATTTGACACTATGAAAAATCACCCTCTAAGGGATCTTTTAGATTCCTCACTAATTTTGCATGGCATATTCTGTGGAATATTCCAGGCAGTATTCACTTGGAATATTCTTGCCTGGGTAAATGTGCAAAGGTTCCAACTCTAGGTTCCGTGGACTAGTTACTCCCTCCAAATCCCTCCTCTCATCGTTTGTTCAATGAATGGTAAAATGTTTTGGTTTATATAAAGTTTGGTAGTCAAAATTTTTGACAAATGGTCGTTGCCCTATTGAGTTGCGACATTTAATATAAGTTGGTTTGCTGGATAGGTCATGGGGTTCGACCCCGTAGGTCACCTTTTATGGCATAGTTGCGCGTGTTTTTTTGGTTTGAGTGATTGTTTGTTAGGTCAAATTGTTATATATATAATAATTTCAACCATATAACTACCCATCCACAAATTTCGTTATATTGCACCCATCTATGAATTTTGTTATATTGTTGTTCATTGCTTTTGTTTGATGGTTTTGTATATATATATATAACCATATGCCATTTTAATTTTGACTTTTATTTGGTTACTATAACCACATTTTAATATTTATGTTTTTTTTGTTATATGGTTATATTTTGTGTTTAAAAATGTTTTTTTGAGGATTTTAATATCTATTTATTTTTATTTTATTTTGCGGGGAAACGAGCCACTAATGGTGTGGCACATGTGAGTGGCTCATTATTCATGTCGGTGTCACATAAGCAAAGCATGCCCGAGATCCCCTTACAACTTGCAAACTTCAAACTACAAAAGGTTTCTCATATGGACTCGGATTGAGGCGTCATTTGTGTCATCAGAAAGCTCTCACTGAGTTCTATGACTTGGTACTAGTTTCACTACATTATGAGGACTTTAATTTTTGAGCCTTCTTGAGCCTTTTGAGTGTCTTTGGAGCCACCTAGATCAGAGAACAAACTATTGAATGCCATTGTGCAGTAAATACTTAAAAACCATGCAAAAGTGGCCACATCTCCAACTGGTCTACAAGTAAAGGTAGAAAGGTGCCTAAAGAATGTGAAAGCTATCCTCGCCATGATTTTTTTTCCTCAATGAAACTAGTACACTCACCACACCCCAACAAACCATCATCGAGGAGAGTTATGAAACCACCATGGATAAGAGTTGCGATATGGGAATAAATTGGGGAATCAATTTTGAAGCCTTCGTTGTCTTTGAAGGTTAAGATTCCTTTTATCATCCCTAGAAATGTTAATCAACTATTTTATTTGCACGTATATATATAGATGCACACAATGGTTAAATTTAAATTATATAAAATTAAGTTATGATTCTTACAACCTATTTATATTGAGTTTTTAGGTTCCAAGCATAAATGATTAAAACCAAGATTCTAATAATATTTCGATTAATCATTATTTTCCCTATATTGACTATTACTATGTGGATATTGTCATCTTTGATGTTTACGTGTGTTTACTAGTCTTTCGAGTACGAGTAAAATTGGACATAAAAAACCACTTCTCATTATTTTTTTAATATTAAATTTATGGTTCAGAGAAAAGTTGTAGGCTATTTATTATATTTCTTCGGGGATTTATTTTATTTTATTTTTTCGTCAAAATTATATAGAATTTCATAGAAATTTGTTGGAATCATATAAACTATCAATTTTTCTAAGGTATTGAATGAATTCTATATATATATATATATATATATATATATATATAAAATAACCGTTTAGTGAAAATCTATTTTTTTTTTTTTTTTTTAATCAAAATCTCCCTATTTTTTTTTTCTACTAGTTAGGCAATGCCTACAACAGTTCAAGCTTTGCCAGTTTTCTACAAGATTTCGCAGAAATCTAAAGGGACACAATTTTGACCCTCTCTTTAAGATAAAAATATAACTAGAATTTGCACCAAGAAGTGCAACGAAACACCGATAAGAGAAGTGGGGAATATGGAAGCAAGTAAAATGAACATTTGGGTAAAATGCTACATATGTGTTCTAGTACACAACAACCCTCTATTATAATTAATAATAGCATTAATAAATAATAAGGAGTGTTTTAAAATTTACGTTATAATCCAAAATTTTCCAAGAAAATAAGGAAATATTAGCTTTAGAATTCGAAAAAACTTATTTAAAAAGAGAGATTTCCTTAATCAGAACTCAAAAATCAGAGTTTGAACAATAAACTTTAGATTTAACTTTAAAACCTCCACGTGAAGGTATTAAAATGCTGATTAAAACCTTCTTGATATAATTTTCAAAGTTTTAAGGCTTAAATATAATAAAAGCCGGCATATGTATTTAAATAGTAATAAATAGGTCGATGCCACAAAGGGAAACTGGTCCCAAATCCCTAGACAGAGCCACCATTTCAAATGAAAAAAAGAGATGCATTAAGTTTTGGACCAGGTGGTTTCGCCGACATTGAGGCATATATTTTCGAGCCTCATCTCCATTTCATTTCTTAATTCCTCAAAAGGATACAATTTTAAGAAATTGATATTAACCTTTTGAATATTTTATCCTTTCATTTATTTCCCATCTCTTCTATATAAGATTAATTTTAATGTTAATTTGAAGTCAAAAACTACATAAGGAAAAAAAAAAGGGAATGTTTTGGAAATAATGTAGCTTTTCTTTTAATTATTTCCTTTTATTTTAATGAAAGGGAATGATTAGAAAAAAAAATGTAACACAAAAGAAAAGCAATTTTAGTTTTTATTTTTTATTTTTTTAGGTAGTGTGAAAGAGTTAGTATATGTTTTTTATCTGCTTAAATTACAAGTAGAATGAGATTTAGAATTGTACTAATCTACATATATTTTTGATGTTCATGGTAATTAACATTTAGCAAGGATGTTAATGATGATTAACTTCTTTTTATAACTTTATTGGATCCATAAATTGGATGTGATATTATTTGACTCAATTGAATAGCCATAATGGGTCAGTGTATTGGAGGTCTAAACAAATCAGAGGCCTTGTGATATCGCACACCAGAGATCTAAACAAATCAGAGATCGGAGGTAACACTATATCAGTGATTGGAGGTTTGATGGAGGAGAACATAACCAAAACAAGGATATGCAATTTCTCTGATAAGATTTCATTATATAAGATGTTCATTATATTTTTTTTTGCGAACTTTGATTGAACGATTTTATTACTCAAAGGACCCACTTAACGTTGGTTCAATATAAAAGGGTTAAAGTCAGATGACAATATAAGTGTTTGACTAGGAGACAATTTTTTCATTTATTCTAATTAATGAACAATAAAAATAAGCTTTAAAAGTAAGATTAAATCAACTTGAAAAATAAATAAAGACAATATAGAAAAAGTGAAATAACAAATGATCCAAAAACCAGTTGCAAAAGCATAGGGATCCCCATTATTATTATGATGATAATACAATGAAAAAGAGGGTATTGTACATTTCCCCACAATAGCTTGGAAAGATTTTTTAGAGTAGGTTTTGGGTCCTTTTTCTATTTGGAAAAATGGATTCCAACTTCTATGGTAAGTTACTCCTTGGACAACTAAAAAAGGACTTGCTAGTAAGTGAGAATATAGACATTTTTTTGTTTCCTATCAATCATTTTGAAAGTATTTCATTTGAATTAGAGTTGTAAAACCATACTCACATCAATCAATTAAATGCGAAATTGTAAAGTTTTTTTTTTTTTTAACAAAAGTGCACATTATATTTTTTTTAGAAAGGGATTTTTTTTTGGAATTTTAACTGAGTTTCACATAAACTATTCATAAAATAAAGCAACTACTCTGAATTTGAATCAAAAATATGCTTACTAAAACGAAATCAGAAGGGGCTAGATGCAATGATCAGATTGCAGGTCCCTGTAAAGACTTTGATGCTAGCATGGATTCCTCTTGTTTCCTATGTTTGGCATAAGGATTGCGTTGCATGTGGGAGTAGCGGCTAAAGGAAAATGGTGGAGAGATGTGAAAACCAGCCAAGGTTCAAACTCTTGATATGGAAGTGAATGTTAAGCCTTTTTGGCCTGTTTAGCCAATGTCAATTGTTTCCTTTGGTGATGTCATCCCTTGCGATTTATGTATTGTAAAACTACATGCAATTCGAAGGGGAATTTTCCTGCAATACCCTCACATTATTGGGGGAATTGGAACATAAGATTGGTTGAAGGCATCCCATGGTGGGCCTTTGTATTGGAGGAAGTCAACAACAATGAAGGATGGTAATTTAGGGGATTTACATCCAAGTCCATAGAAAAAGGAAACTACTTTTCCAAGTACTCTGTTTACAAGACCTACTTCAACCCACAAGTTACACGTGAGGAAAACATGTTGTTCATTAAAAATAAGAAATTTTTCATCCAATTTTTCATAGTCCTCATTTGTACTAGTAGGATGGTGGTTCCTTTTCTCTTTGTAGCATCATGCAATTGGCATGTTAAATTTCTTGATCATTTATTTGTTATGCAATGTGACACCTAGGTCGGTTGGATATAGGTCAATTGCATTATCGAATTCTTGTTGCTCATCATTTGACAAAGAGGAATTTATCCTTGACATGAGAAGGTTTCAGTCTTCGATTGTTAGTGTTTTATTTATGAGATTTGTGAGCAATTGGCAGAATTCAATTTGAAGAGGGTTTGTCCCCTGTTGATGGAAGATGGTTTATAGTGTGACGATCATGTTGAAGTTGTGCCAAAGGGAATTTCTGTGTGATTTGATGACATACATGGGGATGCCCTTCACATGAGGTAGTTGGCTAAGATCACTAACAAGGATGATAGACCAAATTATGAAAGGCACATTCTGATATGAAGGAAATACCTCCCTTAAATGATCTTCTATGTGTGAAAGAAGTTTATGCCCAATAAACTCATTTCATTAGTTAAAACTTATTTGACGTGAAAAGTTTTCCTTGGAGATGTAGAAGTGGTTGGCCCTCAAGAGGATGCATTCACACTAAAGGAATCTAAAGGGAAGAATGGACATTTAGAGCTTCTATGTTAAATGTTGCAACACCTATTAGAGCGAGTAGGTGCAAAGGGCTTGAATTCAGAGCAGATTCAGCAAGAAATGTATCTTTTACTCAATAAATTAAACGAGACTTCCACATGGAAGCAATACCTTGGATGACAATTCTATGTGGAGGAATGGAGGAAGTGGTCCTAAAGTGGGTGAGGACAATGGTGAAAGTAACTTGTTGGGTGGGCAATAGTGAGGTGAGTGGGTGGGGAACTAGAGAGGGAATAGAAAGGATTTGGGTGGATGAGCGACTAAAGTCTATGAAACGTATGCCTGTCTCTTGCAAAGGGAGAGGGATGGTAGTATGTGCCCAATTTTGGTTAGAGTAAAATTCATGATGTGTAAGCATGTCAAGGTCATCAATCTCCATGTTGTTTCCTAGGTGTAGCTGAGAAAGGAATTTCCATTCATCAATGTCTATGGATTCAGGGGTGTTCGACATATCATTATGGGACGTGTCAACAGAGCAAGGGGAAAGGGGGGTTTAAGGGCTCGATGAACATTCCATGGAACACACACATATCTTTTTTACCCAATGTGAAATTATTGTTTCATCAATGGAGCCAATGTCTGATGGGAGTGTGCAGAAAGGAAAGTATAGGAGTAGTTCACTCCTGAAGAAACAAGCCTAGGATTCATCATCAGGAGAAGTGATCGATGAAGAGAAAGGGAGGACACATAAAATATTACAAGGATATATTTTTTTCCATTAGTTATGTTTTCACCGAGTAGAGAAGGACCAAGAACATGCAACCTCAAGAAGAGTTAGTGTTTCAAGCAGAGGAGGTCTATTCATGTATGCTACAATGAAGGGTGGTGTTTGGAAGGGGGAAGTTGTACCATGATAAACATGTTGAAAAACAATTCAAGTAATATTGAGGGAAACAAATAGGCAGCTACAAAGTGAAAGGGGCAATTTTTATAGCATGTGGCATGTTTCCTATGTGCCGATGTCCCTATCGACAACGTTTTCTATTTAATATTTTTGGACAAAATTAACAACAAGTATTTCAGGGTGGACAACATGGAGACATGTGACAAAATTTACCGATAAATTTATGATTTTATCTCTAGCTTCATTGCATATTTTGTGAGGTAGCGGAGAACAACATTCGAGACAAAACCGGCTAGCAATCATTATTTTCTCTCCACGTGGATAGCATGTAAGAGTTGTGTAGATTTAACATGTCATAATTACGAGCAGGGATATATCTCTTTCGTCCATTATCGTTAATCATCAAAGAGGAGATGGGATTGAAATCCCATGGAACTCCATAGCGACAAACAAGAGTAGGACCCTTTTTGTGAAGACATAAAGAGGGGTGGCATTTTCTATGTCGTTGAATGCAATTAAGAAGATCCTCATAGTCCTAAAGGCGAGAGGATGCAAATATCAATGGAGATGAGAGGATGCATGGTTGATGCTCTATAGAGATATGTAGATAAGGTCCACGTTGTTCAGCTGACCAAGGATTCCAAGCATAAATGTGCTCATCGAAATAGCACTTCGCTCTAACAACCACGCCTTGGTCATCCCAATCGTGGTTCTCCATATCAAGCATGTTTTCGAGCCAAAGGAAACCATGTATATGTGCAGAGACCTTATGTTGCCACTCATAGCTAAAAATATGACAAAGGAAATTTGTGAGGTGAGTGTACATCTAAGAAAAAAAACAAAATGGAGAAGGATGGTTAGATAAAAACTAGCACCATAAGTCCTTTGCATCGAAACCTTTTGCAAGACCTCTTCTAGGATGATTTTTAATCGAAAATGAATGTACTACATTGTAATATGTGGAATTTTAATTATATTATTGAATTTCCAACGAGAGAGCTTTGATGAATTCGGTGGGGGGGCAGGGGAGGCCACTAGGCATTACCTTGTACATGTCATGCTATTTGGTGTCATTTGAACTAAGGGTGAAGAAGAAAGTAGGGCTACCTATTTGTATGATGATATTAGTGAGTTCACCTTTGCGTTTGTTCTAGAACAAGTGTGTCCCTCTATGTCCTGACCCAAAGTGCATAATTTGGTCAGGAAGCATAGGCATGCCATGGAGCCATGCACGAAGGTCTGCAACAGTCATTGGAAAGCCCTCTTCAAGGTTTCTTTCACGAAATCAATTGGAGTTTCTTGACTATGATGGTGCAGCATAATGTTTTATAAGTAATACCAGAATCTTGGATGTTGGGAAAATGCTTATAATAGTATCATATAAGTTGAACAATGCATTCTTGCATTTCAACTTTTCTAAGACATGGTTGACCAATCATGGCAGACCCTGTGGGGAAGAGTGTGGGTAATTCCATAACAAAAATGCCTTTTGTGGTATATTCATTGATAATAGAGGGGGAAACAAAGGGCCATGAAAGTGAACTAGTGGAATTGTGATGGGGAGAGTGGAGGTAGTTACATATTTCTTCAAGCTCAGTATGGGAATTTGGGAGTGCTAATACAAAAGAAGATGGTTGGAGGTTTGTTGGGGTGGGTTGTGTAGGAATGTTGTCATCAAAAGAAGGGGAGGAATGTCTTGCGTTAGGAGAGGAGAGGGTGATGCGACAGATTAGAGAAGACATATTGGTAGGGTGATTCGGCAAGGAACATATTACAGCTTGGTCGAGATGGACATCCTTGTAGTAGTTATCATGGGCTAGTTTTTAATCTAAAGCTACAAGAACACGAGTCCTTCTAACAATGAAATCATATGTTTTGTGGTAGATCCATGTCTATTAAAGATGATGGTGTCCAATTCGAAAACCAAGTGTGAACAATAAAAATAAGCTTTAAAAATAAGATTAAGTCAACTTGAAAAATAGAAAAAGACAATATAGAAAAAGTGAAATAACAAATGATCCAAAAACCAGTTACAAATACATAGGGGTCCCCATTATTGTTATGATAATAATACAATGAAAAAGAGGGTGTTGTATTTTTCACCACAACAATTTGGAAATCTTTTTAAGAGTAGGTTTTGAGTCCTTTTAATGTTTGGAAAATGGCTTGCAACTTCTATGGCAAGATACTCCTTGGACAACTGAAAAAAGATTTGCTAGTAAGTGGGAATATATTTTTTTTCTTGTCAAGAATTTTGAAATTATTTGATTTGAATTAGAGTTGTAAAACCATACTCACATCAATCACTTAAATGTGAACTTGTGAAGTTTTTATTTTTATTTTTTTAACACAAGTGCACATTATATCTTTTTTAGAAAGGGAAAAAAAAATGGAATTTTAATTGAGTTTCGCAACAACTATTTGTAAAATAAAGAAACTACTTTGAATTTGAATCAAAAGTATGCTTACTAAAATGAAATGGAAAGGGGCTACATGCGGCGATTAGAATGTAGGTGGTTGTAACGACTTTGATGTGAGCATGATTCCTCTTGTTTCCTATGTTTGGTGTAAGGATTGCCTTGCATGCAAGAGTATTGACTGAAGGAAAATGGTGGAGAGATTCGAAAACCAGTCAAGGTTCGAACTTTAGAGATGCAATTGAATGTTAAGCCTTGTCAGCCTATGTTGCCAATGTCCACTATTTCCTTCGGTAATGGCATCCATTGTGATTTATGTATTATCCAACCCCATGCAATTCGAAGCGGAATTTTCCTATGAGACCCTCACATTATTAGGGAATTGAAACATAATATCGGTGGAAGGAATCCCATGGTGGGCCTTTGTATTGGAAGAAGTCAACAACAATAAAGGATGGTAGTTCAGGGGGTTTAGATGTAGTTGCACAGAAAAAGGAAAAAAAATTTCCAAGTGCTTCGTTTACAAGACCTACTTCAACCCACACGTTACATTGAGGAAAACCTATTGTTCATTGCAAATAAGAAAATTTTCATCCAATTGTTCATCTTCTTTATGTGTACTAGTAGGATGGTGGTTCCTTTTCTTTATGTAGCATCGTGCAATTGGCATGTTCAATTTTTTGAGCATTTGTTTGTTCTGCAATGTGACATACAGGTTGGTTCAATATACGTGGATTGCATTATCAGATTCTTACTGCTCATCATTTGACAAAAACGAATTTGTCTTTGACATGAGAAGGTTTAAGTCTTCGATTGTTGGTGTTGCATTTATGATATTCGTGAGCAATTAGCAGAATGCAATTTGAAGAGGGTCAGTCCCCAGTTGACGAAATATGGTTTATAGTGTTACAATCGTGTCGAAGCTATCCCAAAGTAAATTCCATGCAATTTTATGACATACATGGGGATGTCTTTCACATGACGTAGTTGGCCAATATCACAAACAAGTACGATAGACTGATTTGCGAAAGGCACATTATGATATGAAGGAAATACCTCCCTTAAATGATCGTCTATGTGTGAAAGAAGTTTTAACCCAATAAAGCTCATTTCATCAAAGAAAATTTATTTGTTATGAAAAAGTTTTCCTTGGAGATGTAGAAGTGGTTGACCCTCAAGAGGATGCATTGACACTAAAGGAATCTGAAGGGAAGAATGGATATCAAGTGCTTCTATGTTAAATGCTACAACACCTGTTGGAGCAAGTAGGAGAAATGAAATTGAATTCAGAGAACATTCAACGAGAAATGTATCTTTTACTCAATCAATTAAATGAGACTTCCCCATGGAAGCAGTACCTGGATGAGAATTCTAAGTGGAGGAATGGAGGAAGTGGTCCTAATGTGGGTGAGGAAAATGGTGAAAGCAGCTGGCTGGGTGGCAGATAGTGAGGTGAGTGGGTGGGGAACTGGAGAAGGGCTAGAATGGATTTGGGTGGATGAGTGACTAAATTCTATGAAACATTTGTTTGTCTCTTGTAAAGGGAGAGGGATGGTAGTATGGGCCCAATTGTTGTAAGAGTCAAAGTCACGATGTCCAAGCATGTCAAGGTCATCAATATCCATGATATTTCTAGGATTTAGCTCAGAAAGGAATTGTCATTCATCGATGTCTACAGATTCAGGGTGGTTTGACATATCGTTATGGGAGGTGTCACCAGAGCAAGGGGAAAGGGGGGTTTTAGGGGCTTGATGAACATGCCATGGAACACATGCATATCTTTTTTGTTCCCAATGCGTAATGATTTCTTATCAATGGAGCCAATGTATGATGGGAGTGTACGAAAAGGCAAGTATAAGAGTAGTTCACTCACACATAAAGAAGTGTAGGATGCATCACAAAGAGAAGGGATCGATGAATAGAAAGGTAGGACACAAAAAATATTACAAGGATATATTTGTTTCCATTGGTTATGTTTTCACCAATGAAAGAAGAACCAGGAACGTGAAACCTCAAGAAGAGTTAGTGTTTCAAGCAGAGGAGGTATATTCATGTATGCTACAATGAAGGGTGGTGTTGGGAAGGGGGAACCTATACCATGATAAACACATTGAAAAATAGTTTGAGTAATATTGAGGGAATCAAATGAGCGGCTACAAAGTGAAAGGGCAAATTTTTGTAGCATGTGGTATGTTTATTGTGCACCAATGTCCCTATCGACAACTGTTTCTGTTTAAATTTTTCGGACAAAATTAACAAAAATTATTTCAAGGTGGAAAAATCAAAGACACGTGAAAACATTTGCCAATAAATTTCTTATTTTGTCTCTGGCTTCGCTGCATATTTCGTGAGGTAGTGAAGAATAGCACGCCAAGACAAAAATAGTTGGTAATTGTTGTTTGCTCTCCATATGGATAGCATGTCAGAGTTGTGCTCATTTAACATGTTATAATTACAAGCGGGGATATATTTCTTTCATCCACTGTAATTAGCCATGAAAGAGGAGGTGGGATTCAAATCCCATGGAACTACATAGTGGCAAACAAGAGTAGGACATTTTTTGTGAAGACATGAAGAGGGGTGGCATTTTGTATGTTGTTGAACACAATTAAGAAGATCCTCATTGTCCTCAAGGTGAGAGGATGCAGATATCAATGGAGATGGGAGGATGCATGGTTGATGCTCTATAGAGATGTGTAGATAAGGTCCATGTTGTTCAGCTGGTTGAGGATTCCAATGAGAAATGTGTTCATCAAAATAGCACTTCGCTCTAACGACCATGCCTTGGTCATCCCAATCGAGGTTGTGCATATTAGGAGTGTTTTCAAGCCAAATGAAACCATGTATGGGTGCATAGCCCCTATGTTACCACTCATACCTTAAAAAAAAGAAAGGAAATTTGTGAGGCAAGTGTACATCTAGGCAAAAAAAAAAAGGAGAAGGATGGTCAGGTAAAAGCTAGCACCATAAGTCCTTTGCATGGAAACATTTTTGCAAGACCTCCTCGAGGAAGATTGTCAATTGAAAATGAATGTACTACACTGTAAGATGTGGAATTTTGGTTATATTATTGAATTTCCATCGAGAGAGCTCCAATGAAGCTAGGGGGGGGGAGCCCGCCAGGCATGACCCTGTGCATGTCATGCCATTTTGTGTCAGTTGCACTAAAGGTGAAGAAGAAAGTAGGGCTACCTATTTGTATGATCATATTAGTGAGCTCACATTTGCGTTTGTTCTAGAATGAGTGTGTCCCTCTATGTCCATACCCAAAGTGCATAATTTAGTCAGGAAGCATGGAATCAGCATTCGATGGAGGCATGCACGAAGGTCTGCAAGAGTCATTGAAAGCCATATTCAAGGTTTCTTTTCAAAAAACAACAACAGTTGTTTGAATATGATAACACAACATAATATTGTAGAAGTAAAACCAGAATCTTGGATGCTGGGAAAAAGAGTTATAATAGTAGCATATGAGGTGAACAACATATTCTTTCATTTCAACTTTTCTAAGACGTGGTTGATGAATCATGGAAGCCGCTATGGGGAGGAGTGTGGGTAACGCCATAACAAAGAGGTCTTCTGTGGTATATTCATTGATAGCGGATGGGGAAACAGAGGGCCATGAAAGTGAAGTACTGGAATTAGGATGGGGAGATTGGAGGTAGTTTCATATTTCTTCAAACTCAGTATGGGAATTTGGGAGTACTGATACAAAATAGGATGGTTGGAGGTTTGTTGGGATGGGTTGTGTAGGAATGTTATCATCGAAAGTAGGGAATGCAGGTCTTGGTTCAGGAGAAGAGGGGGTGATGCGACGGATGAGAGAAGACATATCCGTAGGTTGATTTAGCAAGGAAAATAGTATAGCTTGGTCCAGATGAACAACCTTGTAGTAGGGATCATGGGCTAGTTTTTACTCTAAAGTTGCAAGAACACAAGTCCTCCTAACAATGAAATCATATGTTTTGTGGTCAAAGACATGTCTAGTAACAACGACGATGTCCAATTTAGAAACTAAGTGTGGCAAAATGTTGGTGATTGTAGTGATTTCTTGGGGGAAACAAATAGTATGACCAATCTATTTGTACTCCCACCTCGTGCATCGGTGGATTACAAGATTTGGTTGACTCGTGATATGATAATTTCATCTATTTGTGTTAGAGAAACAAGGACAAAAGGTTGGTTTCCAATGTCCATGTTGTTTACAAGGGAGAAGTGGTGGGTGGATTTTGTAGCTGCACATCGGGAGCAACAAAGCTTCTCATGTAAGAATTTTGTTTTCATGGTTGGGAATGATTCTTTTCATATGAAGTAGACATGAAAGGGAGAAATCTCATCTATTCTTTCATGAAATCAGTCGTGTGCATGGTTAAGGGCAATGTTGAGCAAAATATGGGGATGGGAGGTTGACGGAGAATGTTTTGATAATCTTATTGTCCCAAAATATTGGATCTTGTAGTTCGTAGGTGCTTGATCATATTGCTAGTCAGAGGTCCTCTGACATTGGCAATCAACAATCAAGGGTCTAGACATATCAGTGTTCGACGATCGACAATTTTCCATTAAGGTAGAGTGACCACATTTCAAAAACGTCGATATGCGATGAAATCGCCCGAAATGGGCCACTAGCGTTAAAGCGTCGAGATGGCCGATAACAAATTAACAAACGATTTGTGTGAAAAATTAAAGAATCTCGGGCCTTTTCTCTTTCCTCCAAAAGGGACACAAGGAAGCAAAAAACTAGATCTGATAAGAGACACATGACAAGTAATGACTGGATGCAACAAGGGACACATGGCAGCCAACAATTGGTTCCGACAAGTGACATGTGGAGGCTGATGTCACCATGACGTGGCAGCATGGTTGACACATGGCACATATATTCGGTAGTTTCAGGCTAACAATAGGCCAAAAATGGTGACACGTGTCAGCACTCACAAGGTGACACATGGCAGGTACGTGGTAGTGATGGCATGATGTATCGAAGATCAATGATCAGAGGTTTAGGTGTATTGTGCATCAGAGTGAAACCTCTGATTTACAACCCGCGATTGATGGGCTCGGATACAGGTGCTAGACTACAGTCACATGAATTGGTACAGGACCAAGGGCTAAAAGCAGAAGGTGATCGACGATCGGCAATTGATGAATTGACTTGTTGTGCACCAAGGTTACATCTATGATTGGAAATCGTTGATAGAGAGGGCTCTAATTTCAAGTCTAGCACCACATTCACGAAGAGTTCAAAGGATCGAAGGGCTATTTGTGCATCAGAGTGGCAAAACAGTTAAAATATTTGTTCTATTTATCTAAATCATGAAGTTTGGTATACATAGGTTAATAAAGGTTTTTATGTAAATTTGGGTAGAAAGGGTTAACACAGGGTTTATACAATAAAATTTTGTGCGAGACTTCACTCATTTCCTCTCCAGGTAGATCAGGCCACATCACTCATCGGAGATCCCAAGTTTTGGGACTGCAGCCAAATGCTACATTGTGAAATCACCAATTATGATTCCTCAATATTATAAAGGCCCAGGCGTGTGTGCTATTGTCCTGTGCATTACACATTAGAACCATTTGTAGTGCATTATTCTAAAGAATCGGCTCCCTGTCCCAAGCTAAAGGGCTTAGCCCCGAAAGATTAAGTTTATGACACCACTCACTGGCTTTATGGCGTAACGTCCTATCCACAATCATGATGTCATACTCCACCATGTGGCTAGCGCGCAGTTATTAAGAGTCAAAGAACCTTAGGTGGATGAAATCGGAGAGAGGAGGCCCACTGTCAATCACACCATCGAAATGATATTATTTGAAGGCCGATGAATCTGCTACAGTGCCATGATGAGGTACCTCACCATAAAAAGCCTATCGGGTTAACAATATTGTTTATATATAGGAAATTAATGTGAAATTCAAATACGACTAGGATGACAAACAAATTATCTTAACAAGGGAATACAACATCATAATAAAAATCGAACTATTCTCCCGTATTATTTCAAATGCTTCATTATTTTGTTTTTAAACAATAAAGTTAAATTTAATAAAGAGTATAATCTCTTCATGTAATATTGTTCAATATTTCATCATGTAATATTGTTCCATATTGCATGATGAGTTAGTTTCTTATTTTTAAATGATGAGAGATTATTTTAATAAAGTTAATAATATTAATTGGAATCTTTAATCATTAATATTAAAATTTAATAATATTAATTTTAGTGATTGGAGGTTTCTACAGTTATTCATATTATTGGATAAGAATAATGGAAAAACAACAACAATTGTCTATTTCTCGTAACGTGTTTGTTAAGTCTTTTTAGTGCTTCAATGTAAATATGGCAGTACTAGACGATTTTGTGCCTCAGGGTCCAGTTGCTTTCCAGTGCCTGTCCGGTCATGGAGGCATGCAATTGAAGTTTGGCCAGCATTGACCAAGGTGATTCTGATCAGATTTGATTATGATTGTGTGGGAGAATCTTTGTTTCAGCAGGCCACATTTTTTGGCATAGAAATCGAGGACTTTTTTGTCACTTTGACCTGTGATGATTGCAAGGATAAGTTCAATTTGACCAATTTTGACTGTTGTTTTACTGATTGTTTTGGGTTAACTTTGACTAGAAAGGAAGGTCAAGTTTGACTAAAGTTGATCGAGCTCAACAAGGGAAGTTTGATTGTGGGATTTTGATTGGTTAGGGATCATTTGAGTGTTGTTGACTGAGAGTAGGATTACAGATTTCACAAGAATGTTTTGCACAGTGGTATTGCGTCATTAATTGGTAAGTCAAATTTTCAGTTGACTTTGTATTATTTTACTTCCTCTCTTCATTGAACATTTTATATTTATAATAAGAATAATTGATCAAGGGTTTTCCCATCTTGCGGTTTTTCCCTATCATTAGCCAAATATTGGTGTTCTCTTGTGTTGGCTTGTCTTGTGCATTTTGTTGTTTATGTTCTATCAACAGTTATTGTCAATGTGGTTAATGGTTTCATGTGATTCAGATAGGGAATTAAGTGGAAATTATCATTGGGCTGATAAAGGACATTGAACTAATTGTTGCAAGCATAGAACATACCATTGTTATCTATAATTAATGATAATAGTAAAATTTAATAATAAGGTTTAATAAGTTAATTAATAATATTAATAACTTAATAATATTATTTAATTTTTAATAAATTAGTAATAACATAATAATAATTATACATTGATATATTAATTTATATATTAACATATTAATAATATACTAATTGAAATATTAGCACATCTTAATCACGATTGACTCAGTGAACCATAACCAACATCAACATCATCTTCATCCATAATTAAATATAGGAATTATGTTTAATATGCCTATACTTAACAATAGACATCATGCTTGGCATACCCAAAATCAAACATAGTTAATCTTTGTAGTCAAACTTTATAGTGAATATTTAAATGATCAACCATGGTCAATCTTAATTAACCATATGCCTACAATAGTCAATGATAGTCAACCTTGTTCACCCATATTCAAATATGGTCAACCATATTCAAAAATTGTCAACCTCAATCAACTGTAGTCAATGATTATATTATTTTAAAACTATCAATAATAATATTAATAAGTTCCAATAATGTTTTACAGGATGTTATATTTAATAAAATAATGGGTTATATTGAATAAGATTAAAATTTATTTAATATTTAATTATAAAAAATTAATAAAAATAGTAATATTATTATTGATATCTAGATTGATTAGGATTATTAATAATATTAGTATTAAGATTTCTAAATAAAGTTTAATATTTCTATTTAATAAAGTTTAAGGTCTACATAATATTTAATCATTTTCAATATTTACCTTTTAGTACAACTTTTATCAATAATGTACCTATATTTAGTTATTGTTAAACCAGGTCAATTATGGTTAGTCATGCCATTATGGTAATCCAAAGTTATCATGGTCAATCACATTCATTTATAATTAAACACTGATAATCATGGTAAAAAACGTTCACTAATAATAAACTATAGTTGGTCATAGAAAATATGTTTAAAAATAGATATTGTAATATGAAAAATAAATGTCGACATTACAACGTATTGAAAAAAAATCATCATCACAATCTAATGCAAAAAAATGGCATTGTAATAGGATGAAAAAAATTTGACATCGCATGTGTTGAGAAAAAACACCGTGTCACATGGTGATGAACAAAACTCAATGTCCCAATATGATGAATAAAAAAATTCAATGCCACAATATGATAAAAAAAATATACATCATGATGTGACGAATAAATAACAATGTTACAATGTAATGACATAACCATGCATTTTGTCAATAACTTTTGTAGTCAATGTTTAGATAGTCAACCACGGTTAATGAAACTAAATGTTCTTTACCTTAGTCATTTTCAAAAAAACTTACCTGACCATATTAAACTACATTTGACCTTTGTTGACCATAGTCAACATTAGTCAACAATGGTCAACCCCGCTGAGTCATAATCAAATTTTAAAATGTCTTATCAATATTAATGAGGTTGAATAAGGTTTTATTAATATAATATTATATTTAATAAGGCTTCATAGCAAGGTTTACATTGTATTTATTATGAAAAAACTCACATCACATTTTGATGAACAAAACTCAATGTCACAATATGAAAAACAAAGAATTTACTTTCCAAGGTGATAAGCAAAAAATAAACATCACAATATGATAAACTAAAATCACCATTGGGATGTAGCAAATAGAAAAATGATGCCGCACTATAATGAACAAATAACAATGTTACAACACGAAGACATAGTCAACTTTTCTAGTTGAATTTTATGACCATTGTATAAATAGTAAACCATATTCACCCTAGTTAAGGATAGTCAACTTTGCTCACACATAATCATCCTCAATCAACCTTAGTCGACAATATTCAATCATACTCAATCATGGTTGATCATAGCCAATTATAGTCAATCTTAGTCAACAATGGTCAACCATAGTCAACCTTAGTTATAATCAAAGTTTCAAACAGTTCAATAATATTAATATTAATATTAATAAGGTTTATTAATAGAATTAATATTAATGTTTATTAATATGGTTCACTAAGGTTTTATTAATATCATATTATATTTAATAAGATTTCATACTAGGTTCCATAATAAGATTTATTAATGCTAATACTTGATAATAAGATTTAAGGTTTATTTAATATTTAATTTAAAAATTGACATCGTCATATGAAAAATAAATATCAACGTCATAAAGTATCAAACAAATATCAATATTGCAATCTGATTAATAAAAATTGGCATTACATTGTGATGAGAAAAAAATTCACATCATAATGTGACAAACAATGATCACAATGTATTATAACAAACAAAAAATCAATATTGTAGTGTGATAAGCAAAAATCAAAGCATGGTTGATCATGATTGACTAAGGTTTACTATAGTTTCTCATAGTCATCCATGTTAATCATAGTTAGCCATAGGGAACCATTGCTAATCTTTGTCAACCATGAGTAAGCATGGCCACCTTCAATCAACCATAGTCACTATATAGTCAACCATTATCAATTGCAGTCGACCATGAGAAACAATGGTCATCTTTGATCAACCGTAGTGAACATAGTCAACCATATTCAACCATAGTCAACCATTGTTAGCCATAGTCAATGTGATCAACCATAGTTAGTTATGGTCTCCATGATTTACTATGGTTAACTAAAGCTTACTATTGTCAACTATGGTAGCATGTTGATAACTATGGTGAGCAGGATGAACCTTCATCGACCATAACCATCAAATTTAGTTAGCCATGTTCAACCATAGTCAATGATGGTCAACAATGACAACGATAAACAAACATGGTCATCTTTAGTTGACCATAGTCAACCCTAAAAACCACGGTCAACCAATGCTCAAAATGGCAAACTATGAGCAACCATGTTTAGAATGGTCAAACATGCTCAACTAAGATCACCATGGTCGAACACGGATAACCATGACCATCTATTGTCAACATGGGCATCAATAATCTATGATAAAAGACTACAGTCAACCATGGTCAAATTGGTAAAATGTTGTTCAATAATGGTTAACATCCTCAATGATGATTAACACACCCGACCATAGTCAACCATGGTCAACCATGATCAGACATAAACAACCATGCTCAAACATAGTAAATCATAATTTATCATAATCAACCATAGTTAGTTGTGCACAACCATGTCTATCCATAGTCTACACTATATTGACTGTAATAAACTCTCTTTAACTATAACTTGAACATATTTAGCCATAGTCAATCATGGTCTATTAATTTTCCCCATGCACACTCACTCTCTACTAGCACAACCATATTAATAAATGTGGTCAATATAGGCTGGATCAACATCATTTTCCACCTTTTATACATTAATCAATGCCAACTTACTTATATCTACCACATTTACTAATATAATTATACTAATTTATATAACTACACTATTTTTAAATTTTATTAAAATTATTGTATATAATAATCAAATAATTACAAAAAAATGTTTAATATTTAACCCTTTAATCATGCCGACGTGCCCTCAACACTCTCTCTAAATAACTGCTGCTGTAAGAAATAACCGGAGGACTCCATAGTCGTATGGAAAATTGCAATGGTGACGATGCACCGCGAGAAATTCGAACTTAATTAAGCTCTAAAAGTCCTTGGGATCAGCCCACTGTGATAATTTTTTGCGTCCATTTTTTTCTCTAAGTTTAGTCAGCTGAAATCTCAGCCAAGGTTATTCGTGCGTTCGTTGAATCTGAGCGTAAAATTCTACGGATTTTGTGATTACAGAATCCAGTAAAAAAAATTAGCAATTTGAACAACTAGTATTCAGTAATATACTTATTCACTGAATTCCACGGAAAGTGGATCTCAAATAAAGGTATTGAATTGTCTTTCCCCAAAACTATATTAACAACAGAATTAAAATATATTTTTTTCAAATACTCTTAAGTTACCAAAAAAATATAGTTTTGAGCCGATAATTTGAGCCGATAATCTGATAAAAATAGACGAATTTAATAAGCATAATTTAAATGTACAAAACTAGGTATTTAGTAGACTTTTGACAGTCAAAATTTTAAAGCGGAAAAATTGGTAAAAGGCTGAAGTATTAAAAAGGAATACTTTAAAGTAGAAATTTAGTCGTTTGATAGAATTTCAAATTTAAAAGTTGTAAGGCTATCAAGATTTTTAAAAACAAAAATATAATTATGCACGTTACTATTTCACAGTTGTAACACTCTTATGGACCTACAAAAATATAATTATGCACGTTACTATTTCACAGTTGTAACACTCTTATGGACCTATTGATGTTTTGAAGGTAAAGCCAACTATATATAATTTTTAATTTAAAATAAATAAATATTTTTTCATATTTGTAACATTTGTGTTTTAATAAATTTTCATTAACTTAAATTATTATTTTTGAGTTAAACAATTTTAAGCTGAGTCATTTGTTTAATTGTTTGTTTCTTTAGCTGAGTGGATTCAAATATGTAATTAGTCAATCTGTAAGGTTTATGCAATTATTGTATCCAATGTAATAGCAACAATTCCAAAAATATTTTATTAAAAATATATAAAATTTTTGAAATTTTCAAATTTAAATATATAATTTTTTATTAAAAATATTATTTAAAAACAATTCTGATTCGTTTATAAACTTTTAAATGTAATACATTAATTTAATTAAATGAAAATTAGTCGCGAGATGAGGTGAACATGAATGCATAGACACTCTTACCACTTTACCAACATGAATGAGTTCTAACACCTTGACCACATGCAATGTACATGGTGAATTGACATTTATGTAATAAGTGGCTTCTACAGAGTAACAACAAATGAATAGAAATCGTGCAGTAGAGGATTTCTCTTCTTAATATTATCAAATAGTTAAATATAATTACATAAGAGATGTCAAAAATAAATGACTGGAGTGAAACTCAACTAAACTGAATAAACTGAAACTGAACTAGGACACTTGGACGAACAGACGTGACACTTAGTAGGTGGTTGGAATTAGATTCTCCAACACCCCCCCTTAATTACAACCACATAAAAATTCAATTAAGATGTTTGTTGGTCTAAGACTCAGCCACACTTACAATTAAAAGAAATAATACTATTTCCTTCTCTTTTTCTTTTCTTCGAGATCCTGTAACCTCTAAATTGTTTCACCTTTTTCTTTTGTTGTATCTTTCAAACCTTAGTTTCTTCATTTGCTAGTGCGGCTATTCTATTGTTCTAGGCTTTCTAAGAATGTCGTGGACTTCTTAAAAAATCGGTTTGTATGTGGATTGTTGCCACATGTCATCTTTTATAGTGCTCCTTTCATCATCCATCTTTTGTTGCAACATAAGTCCATAATACAATTTCATCTCTTCAGGACTCCAATGCATGAAAATTTCATTATGGTTTTCATCATACATGTTGTCTTCAAGGTTCGACATGGTTCATTGCTGCAACGTCCTGGCTAACTTCATCTAGACATGGTGTTGCAAGCCATGTTTCAAAGAATCATAATTATTCTTCATAATCATCTTGTTTACATGCACATTGGAAGTCAATGGTAAGTGTAAGAACATATGCAAAACCGCATTGGTTGATTTCCTTCTGCTCTACAATGAGAGCTTTCTCCTGTTGCACTTCCTTCTCTGCCTTGGCTTCTGTCTCTATCTCTTCAACTTCGTTACTAACCTATGTTGTTGCAATAAGGTTGTCTTCCACTTGGTTTTTAGACTCAAGCGGGCTTCTCTCTCGGAATAACATTATGTTGATATGATGTTTTTGTTAGATCATTTGTAACCATACATCATGAGGTAAGAAGTCTCCATCAAATTTAACATCAAAAATTGAATTCTTGGATTGACCATAACATTGGCTACTCTAATAGCAGCTTCATTGTCATTAGGAAGCTTTGTTGTTGGATTCACCAAATCTTCATCCACTTGTGGCTGTGCACAATGGGATTAACGAGCATCTACTTCCTCCTTCTTTGCTTCCTCTTCAAATTCTTCATAATCATCATCCACTTGTGGCTGTGCACAGTGGGATTCAACAAAATTTTAGTCTCACTATAGATCTGTTGTTATAGTTCCACCTTAATCTTCAACTTCAATGCACACCCTTACACTGAAACTCCTCTCAAGGGTGTTCTAAGCCTCATTGGTTGTCTTTGCATCTGCAATTAGGAGAAAAATTCTATCATCAATACATTTCAATGTGAAGGCATTTTTTTTCCTCTTCACTTCCAAATCTTTTAAAAAGCTTCATACTTCTCTCATTGTTGCTTTGACTTTATTAGCCTCTTGCCTTTTTTTCATTTGTTGTCTATAGCTTAACAAGAAAATGTACTTGTAGAAATAGAGTTTATGGAATAAAAACATGTTTGTGATGGCTTCTCTGTTGCTCAACATAAAAAACAAGTCTAGAAATTTTCAGAAGGGAGACACTTTCAAAAAATCTTTTACAAAAAAAAAAATCACAATACCCAAAGCCAATTAAAATAATTATTTTTTTTTCAATCTCCTTTTCAAAGCTTTAAAAAAATATCTTTTTAAAAAAATTACAACACTTCCCTCTCTTTTTTTTAATTCGAGTTCTTGTTTAAAAGAAACTTTGAATAATTTTTTCCCTCATGAGAAACCCTCTATTAAATTTTTTTTTTTACAATACCCCATACATCAGTATTCTCTTTTGAAACTTGGATGCGGGTGATAATGAGGCCATTAATGAAGAATAGACGGTGGGACAGTGGGCGGCTAGGACACATGGCCACTCGTGTCCCTCCCCACGCCAATTTATAGCAAATTCTAGTCGACCTGCAGGCACATTTACTCTAGTGCTTCAGTCGAGAAACACACAGCAAGAATAAGGCAATGGCGGAAGCAAGCCACATTTCATTCATCCCTCCCTTGTTAAACTGTTCTTGTCCCCCTCACGCAGTGGAGCCAAGCTCACGCACCATCACTGGCAGGAGGTGTTGGATACTCAACTGTGTCGACTTGGGAAATGGCTTCCATTTCTCCCAAACGACACACTGTGTGCTAAATCACACTTAGAATTCCTTTGTTCTTCCTCAGCATAACCAATTCAATTCCCTAGAAACCTCTGCCTCCCCACCTGTAAATCCTAAAATCATCACAGTCATGGTGCGCACTCGCCATTGCATACGTTGCAGATGCGGGGGTAGCCAAGGTGGAAGCATACATCCCCCGTAATGCCCAGCCCTGATTCTGCTGCTCCATTCTCCTCCCCATCCATCACTCGTTCTCGTGGTCCCTTGTTCGGAAGATACCGTGATACGCGTAGTGGTAGAGTGCATTCATAGGCCCATGGCATTAAAAGCGCAAATGTAGCTACCCAAACAAAGAATTCCCCCACCTCCCTCCCCCAACCCCTCTCACCATACCACCCAATTTCGCTTCCAAAGTGCACTGATTCGGCTAGAAATCTTAGCCATGGTTAACATAACCTTCAGTGAGGATAATAGTTCGCAGGCTGAGCAGGATACTCAGACCCATGACTATAGACCAAGGAAAAGGAACAGCGGCACAAAGGAGAAGGTGACTAAGAGGAACATGGATGATAGTGAACCAGGAAAGTAGTATAAGGCAAGGAAAATTGAAATTCTGCATGGCAAGGAGCTGGCTGGAAGAGAGCATGAAGTTGAGGACAGAGAAGGTGGCACGAAGGCTGCTGGTGGCACCCTGAACGATGGATATGACATGCATGCAGTGGAGGGCAGCTTAGCAGGCATTCAAACAACAAGTGGCATCCCACGCAACACATCAGCAGAGGATGAGTACACGTGTCGCATTGTGGAAGAGCCCAACCCATACGACATCGAGGGGGTCCCTTGCATGGTCAGAGCACCCAACCCATATGTCTAGTCACCAAGTGTTGCCTTGCAGATCAACGAAGGTTTTACAAGCTTGTTGTTTGAGGTTTTTACTCCTGTTTTTTCAAACCTTTTGGTATGTTTTAATTGATTTTGAACTAGGACCCCTGTGTGGGTTTTTTGTTGTAATCTCACTCGGACTGGTTTCCCCTCGAAGGGCAGTCGAGTTTCTTTTTTTGACAATTATGACATAACGTTGTTACACACCGCAGAGGCTGGAGCCTCGATGTATTATTATTTTGCTTATTTTCAATAGAATAGTTTTACTTAGAAAAAAAAATATTCTCTTTTGAAGACTCTATCAAGAAATCCCTTTGAATGGAAAAAAAAACACTTTTATATAACTACAGTCTCATTTGAAAAGAAAGGGAATATAATATTTTTTTTGAAAATGACATAATCCCTGATAAAAACTTTTGAATGAATTCATGAAAGTAGAGCTCTTAAACGAATGACAAAAGCCCACTTAATAAATTGAAAAGTAAAATGAAGTTTGGCATATGACTTGTGATTTTTTTAATGTAAAGGTTTGGCGTTTACAAAACGACCTTTCATACCTTAAGAAAAATTGCTCCAACCTTTTTATGATATTTCTTGTTCTTCGCAATCTTTTTTTGGATTTGATGTGCAACTGTGCACACTTGGTCAACTCATGGGGTACACCAATTCTAAAATTTCGACAATTTGGTAAGTTTCCAACTCTTTTACGTATTTTTTTATTAGGTTGTGAAATTGAGGCACTTCACTTTTTTCATAAACAAAAAATTGGCGCACTTGTGTTTCTTCACACGTGTGGAATTCAAGCTTCTTTCGCACTTTATCCTTGGCCTCTCATCTACAAACTCAGATGACACTTGCTACAAAAAATTTGAGATTCCACTCTCTCTAGAGCTTATGTGACCTAGGCTCTTCTCTCTACTACTCTAAAAGAGCCTTACACAACCTATGCTATGATACCATGAAAAAGAAGGAAGAGAAATCATGGAGTAGAGGATTTCTCCTCAATATTATCAAACAATTAAACAAAATTACATAGGAGACATCAACAATAAATGAATGGAGTGAATGTCAACTAAACTGAACTATATGAAATTGAACTAAGACACTTGGATGGACAGATCTGACACCTAGAAGGTGGTTGGAATTATATTCTCCAACACAAAGTTCATTTATGACAACAAAAATGCACCATGAACATTTCCCGAGCATTCAACTTTGTGGAATGGATAGGGAATCCTCATTGCAAATCCTTAGTTTGATTCATAATAGGAGGTATGTGACCATAGATTATATAGGTTTTTCTTGAATCTCTTAAGTATTTGTTTTTTTAGTTTTTGAGTACATTTATTTTTGTGCATTCTTAGTTTCCTTATCTCTATGGTATTAGGGCAGTGTAGAAATTTTTATTATCATTTACAATATATCATTTCACTCTCATCTCGAAGGGTGAGCCCATCCTTCTCGATCCCATGGTCAGAAAACTGGCAATTCCTTTATTATTGTAGGATGAGGTTAAGGAATTAGTCAAAGTCATTTAGGGAACAACTCCTCCAAATAAATTAAGGTAGTGGAGAATGAAGTTCTTGGAAGCATGGGGTTATTTATAAGTAACACATAAATTTTCAATTGAGCAAATGGATCCCCAATAGGAGGAGTAGGAAGGCACCCAATAAGAAATATTAAAACAATGTGGATGTATATTGTGACATGAAAATCCTTATGGGGGAAGCTGTCAATGGATTTTGTTTCTTTCATCCTAGTCTACTATGTTGTTAAACCTGACTCATCTCCCTCTGTATCCCTTGAATGCTTTGATTTCTTCCCTAGCACCAAACTTGAACTTTGTAGATCCATCCTCATAACATTCAAAGCTTTTAAAACCCAGCATATCTACACCTATGCCCACTATTCAATCAAATTCCATAGCATTAAACTTCAAAACTAGAATTAATTGAAGTGAAAGTTAAAAAATGAGATGATGTTTAGTTGCACTATGAGAAGACATAAGAGAGATTTGTATTATCAGAAGACATAATAGAGTAGGGATTTTGTCATTGGGGTTATTTTAGGTGATTGGGAAAAATTGTTGTTATCTCTCTTAGTCAGGTTCAATTCCTTGCAAGTGTCATGTTGATGATAAATATTGTTGTAATTGCCACATGAATATGATTGTTGTATTGACCCTCACTCTCACACTCGAAATGAGAGAAGGATAGACTTTCCTTTAAAAAAATGGAGTTTGAAGTTCTAGGAATTTATGTGCCTTTATGCTTATTGGTATATTTTGTAGTTGGGTTTTCCTAATAGGTTTCCATAATTTTAATTAATTATCAATAATTAATAAGTGTATGATAGATATTTAACTTCCACTAAATGTTTTAGAATATTCTTAATAGTGTTCACATATTAAATGTTCATAGTTATTTCAAAAGAAGTTATGCATTTTTATTCTTTTTAATTAAATTAATTAATTTAAAAGCTTACATTTGAACATAAGTTATGATTTTTTTGAAGTGGTATTAGTAACCCATAATCTTGTAACAAAGACTATTTACAAGTTAGAAAAATTCACCACATAAAGTGGGAATAAATATACTTATATCTTGTTACACCTTTTAAAACTATATATCTTTAATTCATATATAATAGTTGTTTTCATAATTAACAAGTGTTGCAATGTAGACCCTACCACTAAACGTAGAAATTATGTTTTGGGAAAAATTACATAAACAATTATAACCTACACTGGTCAATGCTAAATTAATAGTGATCAATAGACAAATTGAATCCTATACTCTTACTTTGGTAGGAACTAAATGATTGAGATATGAAATGGATAAATTTTATGCACAAGGATTTGAATAAAAATTTCATTGATTAATGTAAGCCTTCCATTTTCTAAATCTATAGCTTTAAGGAAAAAAATTGGTTTGTTGTAATTCTTTCATTGTACAAGTAATAAATTGGAACTCTAAAATTGTATACAAGAACCAAATAATATATGCAACTACATTCATGAATTTTCCAATACTGGGTTTAGTAAATTATAGATATGATCCATAAACTTACATGCATATTCCCTTGGACAATTTGTCACAACAGATCTCATAATATTAAATTAAAATGTGAAATTATAAACTTACAATTTTATTCAATTTCTAGATTTGTAGAATTTTCTATAATTAGTGCATGCATGCAAATGGAAATTATGTAGAAAATAGAGAAGGAAAAAATAAAAGTTCATAGAAACACATACATAAGACAAAATATATGCTCTTGGAAACCCTTTCGAGTGAAAATTGAGCTCGAAGGTGAGGCCACTCTTCTCTCTTTCTTTGTCTGGAAATATGGTTGTAGGTACAAAGAAGTATGGCCTGTGGCCTGCGGGTTACTAAAATGCACAAATCCTCTTTGTATCCCCTACCTAATATCCCTGTTGGCTACTTTTTCTCATTTGTTGAACAAATACACTTGAAAGAATGGAATGTCTCTTCACTCTTGTGGCTCAGTTATAACACAACTTGATATCCTACTAGTGGTTAAGTTTGATTACCTCAACTCTTAACCAGAGTTACAATATAGAATATTCTAGAGTCTTTACATCATAATCACTTGGCTAGAACCTTTTCCATGAATAATGGGGGCTAACACGATATCCTCTCGAATTATACGTGTGAATATGGGAAGGTCAACTTCTTAGTGTGATAACTTTAACATACCAAATTTCATTAACGTGCTTCTTGCGTCACTGGAAAGATATCTATGTGTAGAATAGCATGAAAAAAAAATAAAAAAAAATTGGTAAATTTCTACCCTAAAAAATGTCATTTGATTCCTCAAAATGATTCGAGAAGGTTTCATACCTTGTTTTGTGAAACCAAGTCTCGCCGGTAAAATGGTCTTCTGAGCTAATTCCTCGACTTTATCCACTTTGAATGCATCGATATGGATGGGAAAAAATATAATGATATAATCTATATCACAATATATAATACAAAGTATAGAAGTATCAATAACTAGAACTATAAACTACTAGATTAAACTTTGCATAACACAAGTTATTAATGTTACTAGATAGCTATCAACTTTATTAGGTTTCGAGGTCTCACACAAGTATTAACTCTACTGGGTATCAAAATATGAACAAAAACTATCAATAAATTTATGACTATAATTTTAATCTATCTCATTATTAATGTATCCTATTACTATTAATGTATATGTTTATTAGCAAATGTGCTTGACTAGTTTAATGGGTGTATTAGTTAATATATCTTATTAATAGTGTATTTGTAAATCATTAATTTAACTACATAAATAAGAGTTCATGGGTTCATAAGCATTACTATTATGATTAAGTTGTTAACATGCAATGAAACAACCAACGCATAGAAAATTAATTTACACTTGCAGACATATTTTATATACTCAAATTGATGGAGTCCAAAAATTTATAGATCTCCAAGAATTTGTTTTAGTCCTAAAAGTTAAAGATTGCTAGGAATTTCTTAGAATTCAATAATTTACATAATATGTCACAAGTTTGTGATTCACATACCTTATTCACTTCAAAGATTCCACTATGTACTTAATCAAAATTGAACAAAACCAAAGCATGGTTTATGAGCTTTAATAAGAAGATATAAAAAATCCAACTCTCAAGCCCACCTAATCACTATCCAAACCTCCTTTGTGTCTTCATGATGTCATTCTCAGTTAATTAATTCACTGTGAAATCAAAATAAAATGCAACTTGTTTGTCTAGGTTGGACCTTTGCAATAAAATGTGAATATGAATATAAATTGAACATCAGGAACTGAATTTGGAATTTGGACTTTCATGAGTATAAAATGAAATCAAATGTGGAATTTGAAAGCTTGGAAACATAAACTGAAATCCAATTCTGAACTTGAAAACTAGGCTAGAGGTAAACTAAAATTTTGAGGCACCTACATAATTTTAATTGCCAATAAATGTAATGTGAAACAATAAAAAAAATATGAGAAATTCTACAACAAATCCAAATACGGGTTATTATTAAGTTTACTTCGTATTAATATGAGCTTTGAATGGATTTAGAAAAAAAAAATGATCTTCCTTCATAATGATGTGGCCATAATCTATGAAGTAAAATCTATGGATTGCTTCATAGCCATCTTCATTATTTCTAGAAAATGTTCAATGAGAACACAAATCCCAGATTTTATACCTATATGTTTATGCAGCTTTCCACTGTACAACTACTTCCTCATATAAGGAAAACTGGTTAGTTAACATATTACTAGAAAGGACCAACTTGCATAATCTAACTACTTAGATTGGGCCTTGTAGAAAGTCTGGGGAAAGCTCAAATTTCAACTAAAAATATCTTGATTGCATAAGATGATACTAAACAAATGAAGTTTGGGGATTGATTGAATCCAAAGATCCAATTGCTAGAAACTTGTAAGTTTTTCAATTTAAAAAATCAAGGATAATAGGGTTTGGAAATGATAGGCATTTACCGAGCAAGAAGAAAAACATCAAACAATTTCAAATTATACTAAAAATCCAAAGCATGTAGAGGAAATATTAATTTACCATACCTTGCTACACAAGTGAAATTAGGACTAAACTCACCTTCATCTTCACTCACAATAAAGGAAGCAATACTTGATTTTAATATGAAAATGATCTTAGAAGAAAAACAATCTATTATTTTACTTGCTTGTTCAGAGTTATATTGCTATAATGCATATTCATAGGCTTCAAACCATGACACCAATGATCGGTAACTAATTTTATTAAAACACTAAACCCTTGTCGATTATGCACACAAAACAAACTACTCATATTGAGACTTTCACATTTTCTCAAATGACATGGTGATTAAATTAAATGTGTACATTAATATCTGTGCCTATGTTGACTATAGTTGACTATGTTTGACTGCAGTTGACTATTGTACATATAATTTCCAAAAAATGATACCGAAGTTGACTATTGTTAACTCTTATTGACTTTTATTGACTATGATTACTTCTTGACTATGGTTGATTATGGTTGAATTTTATCACTCATGGTTGATTTTTGTTCACAAAGGTTATATTTTGTTTGTTATACTTGATTCATGTAAATATAATTTCTAGAACATGATCCCTTGTTGACTTTTTTTTGATATGGTTGACAAATCTACATTTTATTTGGCAAACATCATGCCCATGTTGACTATAGTCAATATTGCCTTGCATTTGTTGAATTTTGTTGACCATCAATGGCTTTTATTGACTATGTTTGATTGATGTACATATAATCTTTAAAACCTAATGCACATGCTGATTATAATTGAGTATGGTTTACTTTTGTTGAATATGGGAGACTATGATTGATTTTTGTTTACTATGGTTCGCTTTTGTTGATTATAGTTGACTTTTGTTAATTGTGGTTTAATTTTGTTGGATATGGTTGATTATGGTTTATTAATGTACATATGATTTCAAAAACATGATTATGGTTATAAATTTCCAAAAAACCATACATGTGTTCACTATTGACTATGGTTAACTAAATTTGTTTGAGCAACAATTTAATACAAATTTCTGCAAGTGAAACCTACAGTGTGACTTCCCCTTTATGACTAAATATCGAACACTTCCATGCTCTTTACTTAGTTAATGACTTACTTTTTCTGAATAAACAATGAACACTTTATGCACTTTATATAGTTAATATAGACAATAAGCATTGTTTATCTTATAGCGGGGTTGATCTAAATTGTCATTGTTATTAACAATGTATTGAAACATTTCAATAACAACTAATACAAGTACTATATTGATTTTCAATACATTATCTATATTAAATGTATTAAATACTATAACAAATCATTCTTAATATGTTAAAAATAAATAGTAATTATATTGGATTAATTGAAAAAACAAATAATAAGAGAATTTGACTTTTTAATATATATTAAAATTAAATTATATTTCATTTTATTAGTATAATTTGACCTTTAATATTTTTTATATTATAACATGCTTATCCAAATTATCAATCTTATCATATGAGTAATATATATTGAAACATTTCAAAAAGAATGTTGAATTTCAATATAATATTTGTATTAAATATATTAAATACTTTAGTAAAATTTATTGAATAATTTTTAATAATAAATTAATATAAAAAAATTACAATAAATTTCACTATTAAATTTAAATGAATTTAATATACAATTAAATTTCAATTGATTATATAAAAATTGATTAAAAATTTACTTAAATTATTAACTTATACATGTTATTTATATTACAATTTAAATATTCATAATAAAAAATAATAATTATATTTATTCATCTAAATGTTTACAAGATTTTGAATTGATGTTGAATGAAATTGAAACAGTTTCCAAATTTCCATAAAATTATAAAAAGTCAAAAATGCATTATAAAAGGTCTAATAAATTGGTTCACCTAATCTAAATAATGTTCCAATAAAAATCACTTTACAAAATAAATGTATATGTGCTACAAATTCACATTGAAAATTACCACTTTCTGAACAACCCATATCATGTTTAGAATCTCCTTTCTGCAACATAATTTTAGATCACTTTATTTCATCTCTTGCAAGGTTAATGGATACAACGCATTCAAAATTTACTTCTCTCTTATATCTCATCCCAAAATTCAATTATCAGATATCGTCCTCCATTTTCTATATATAACTATTAATCATCATAAAATTTTACCCATGTTGTCAATCGTCCAAGTACCCCTCTTTTGTAACAAGATTTTAGTAGTACATGGTTTCAACTTGCATCAGTCAATGAAAGCCAAACAATTTCCTATAAATTACACACATGCTCGACTTGGGAGACAATCTGGTCATCCAAAACTACATTGTTGTCTTAAATGATATAGTTTCACCGGTCACCACAAGCTCTAATTTGTTTATGAGATGGGACCTAAGGAATCCTTGGCACATTTATAGTTGTAGTTCATACTCATAGAACCGTAAACATAGTAAGCATGAAATTCATTTGTTTCTTTTCCATATGTATTTCCATAATTTGAATTGGATTAACCATACTTAGATATAGATATAGATAATCATTGTGTTAAGTGAATTCCTTTAAAAGAGGTCAGTAAATTTACTACTTTATATTGCCAATTTTCACTATGACTTTTACTGTTTTAAAATATATACTTTATTCAAAAATTTTTATAAAAAAACATATAAAGCTAGGTTATTAAAGCTTTTAAGAAAATTCAAAATTATTGAATGAATATGCAACACCCACTAGCTCAATAGCCATTAAATTAAAATAAGTAATACATATTTCATGAGAAGGATGTCGAATTTATGGTTTTACAAACGATACTAATTCACGTTGGTGGGATTTCATTTTATTTTATCAGTAAAATGATATAAATTCACCTTGGTGGGATTTCATTTTATTTTATCATTTCAGAGTTGGCTCCACCATAAAATATACCTATCGCGTTTTTGACCAAACGAATTTTAATGGCCTTTGAAAATGTTCGTTTGTTGTTAAGGACATAACCAATAAATGAGATTGGGTAAAAATATCATGAATATCATCGTCATAATATGAACCTTTAAGCTTTAAATGAGAACCATCGTCACCAACCATGCTTGGTTGCCTAGAGAACACACAACCTAGGTGATGGAACCAAAATTTAAGTCTATTTAATAATATTAAAGAGGTATATGCCGTGTGTCTATCTTGTCTACACATTAATGAGTGTATAACGACTATTAATATTCAAGAACATCATAAAAATTAAAATCCAGTAATGAATCAACATACTTGGTAATGAAGTCAAAGATATTACTGTGGTAAACTTTAACTTCACCTACTTTCATGTTTTAGTATTATTCACTTCATTAGTTCTCTATTTTAAATGAAAAAGTTGTTTCAACTAGGGTTTTCAACTTGGTCTTGTATTATTCTATAAAAAAACATATTTCAAAATGGTCTTGTATTATTATGGAAAAAGCATATTTCAATAGCTTTGAACCGAGATAGGTGAAGTGTAATAACCATGTATAGGGGAGAAACATAGTAGCCATACTCATATACATTTAAATCTACACCACATAAATAGAAATATTTAAATTTCAATCCGTACTGTGTAAACATAAGGATTCAAACCCATTTTAATCAAACTGTAATAATATTTACAATTGCTAAATCTCAACTATCCATAGCTCATTAATTAATTTGAATGGAATATATTGAGATGGAGAAAAATCTTCTAAATAACCATTTCATCAAATGGAACCTAATATTTAATGCTTTTGTTCAATGTTTGTTAAAAGGGTTAGGAAATTGAATTTTAAATTTATTAGAGATGTCAGAGATGTAATATATCAAAAGGTGTGGGTACTAATTCATCAGGGGTAATACTACTCTTTCAATAGACATCACAGTTGAAGAAAATGAAAACTATTTTCCTTCTAATAAAAGTTATCTTCATATTGTCCATAAGAGCATGCTATGATATACTCATCCAAGGACATATCAAACTCTAAATTCTTCTATCTTCTACTAGGATAGCTAAAACATCTATTCAAAAACCTAAGTGGCTATCAAAATTCTTCTATAGATTATGATAGAATTAAAATATTATAGTTTTTTTAATATTCCATCTCTCATGAACTCAGAAACACCATAAGACTACAATTCAAAAGTACCTAGATGCTTAAAAAAATAAAAATTGAGATAAAATGCAGCTTTCTACTAAAAAGATCAAATGGATTACACAACCCAAACTACCCCAATCTATCAGAAATAATGGAAACCAAGACACTATTGAGGGGGAGGGGGGTGGGATCATAAGTGTGACCAAATTATATAACTCTTGTTAATTTATACCTTTAAATCACTTTAGAAACCACTCATGTAATCAACATCATAATTCAATCATGTAAAACATAACATCATAACCATTATCATACACATGTGCAACATATATTTAAGACATCAATATTGTTTTCTTTTTCGTTGGAAAATACAGGATCTAACTTCTTTTTATATCATTTCCCCACAAGATTCCAGTTGTAGGTTTATTAGTTTCTAATTAAAGGAACTTCTATTCCTGCTCATTTATCAGCTAACATTGAAATGGATTGCTTAGTGCTCATTTATCAGCCACTACTGAAAGGGACTACTACTTCTACTCATTTATTAACTAATGTTGAAAGAGAATACTACCCCTGGAATGCAAGCTACCACTTGCGAGGCTTGTTTATCGATCTTTCATCCATTTTCAAACTTAGATCAATAGGTTACTTTCTTTCATAAACAAACAACTTTCTCACCTCAAATAATCACCACAACCACCATTAAAATAGCTTCAACAATTTTCTAGTTACTAAAAAAGTCAACAAACACAACAGCATCAATCCATCTCACACACACATCCATTCATAATAATCAATCTTGCAAATTTGATTAATATTTTTAGTCATTTTCTATTTAGTTATCTTTCACTTTGATGCTTGCATGAATATTTTAATTTTGTGTTTGTCTCGCTTCTTTCAAGTCATCTGCATCTACTTTGCAAGTCCTCAAACTCTCCTTACTTATTTTTGCAAGAAAAACTAAGCTCAAATGTTCAATTTGGTTATTCTAGAACTTTTTTTTAGAATTTAGTAGTGGTCCTTCTATTTTTGTTGAATCTCTAGAATTAGCTTTTCAGCCAAATTTCTGTTCGAAAATATCCATGCCACCATCAGATTTGCAAACTTATTCATGCCTATTTATATTAACTTTTAGTTTTACACTACTATTTTTGGCATAAATGCCAAAACCAAGTTGTTGACATGTTCCATGCATTAGGCTCTAAGCCTTTGTTATAAGCCCAAACCTTCAATGTTGTTGACTCATCCATAGACTGTGTTGTCACTCCCAAAGACATCTTTGTCTTCCTTAGAAGACAAGTGGACTCCAAGAACTTAAAAGATTTATATTTTTAATGAGTTTTATAAGATAAATGAGAGAAGTCAAAGAAAAATGACAACTCAGGATATAGATCTCAAAGCACCAAGAATTCTATATATAAAACATAGACCCTAAAACCATGAGATTTACTATAACTACTGAGTTAGAGGAAGATGTAATGGACAAAAAATAAGTGGAGTGATATGCTGCATACAACATAACTTGAAAATATGATTTGAACGCCTTAGTGTTGCGACCCCCTTTTTATAAGAAGAGGGAGGTGCTTTCAATCATGGTTTCATACATAAAATCCTGGGCCAAGTTTTTAGCTATCAAGTCAACTTGCTCTCTCGGCCAAGGGAGGTTCTGTATCTAAAAAACATTAAGAACAATGATAATGGCCTCACGGAGGAAGGCACATCACAGATTCACGGAACAGGTGAGACATTAATGTGAAATCCCCAGTGCCCCATCCTTGTAATCACTTTTTTCTCATGGTTGCATTTAATTCACATCATATGCTCCTATAATGCCCAAATAACTCTCATCATTCTATCTTAAAATATTTAGCGCTGACCATGAGAATGGGTTATGAAGAGCCATTTCTGGGGGGTGCCCATACTTGGTTTCGAATGATCCCTCTCCTGATTCACTACTACAGCCCCCTCTACAACCAACTATGTCATTTTCACCATAAAAACCTTTTGAGCACCCTCGATGCCCTGATCTGGCTTGGGGGTCAGTTCTTAGTTTAATGATGGAAGCTTAAAGGAGCATTGGAATTTACCTCTTGAATCAAGTGACAGGACACATGCGTCTTACCTCTGGAACATGTGAAAGGGAACCTTTGGATTCCCCCGTTAGCCTCTCTACAATATATCCCCTTTATTTAAATTCCTTATACGACTGGGGCTAGAACCAAAGGCCCATGTGTTTGACACCAAAAGTTCTCAATAACTCTGCGGGGGGCCTTTTTCTTTATATTACAGAATTCCCTCATTAGTTGCTTTCTTGGATGTAAGCTCTTTCTATGTCACAACTCATAACTTATCAGATCTGGGGGATGAGTCCCGCATATCAAAATCACACTGTGCTAATGTATTAATCTTTTTCTCTCTCCATAGCATGGGTTGATAGTCTGGACACAAGATCCTTCTAGATCATGATGTAATACTTTATCGCTTCTGGTGGTTTCTCACATATCACAGTCACTGGCTCCATCAACTTTATCCTTTCCATTGACCTGCGGGGTGACGTCATCACTTCCATGTGTGACCCTATGAGTGGTGACACGTGGTACCTGAAAATGGGTCCATAGGACCCTAAAAACGCCAAAAATGAGTGACACATGTCCACCCACTATGTCAGCATTCATACTAGCACCTCATTACTAATCTCAGTTGCCATGTCAGCTTCGAGAACCAATCACATTTCACCATGTGGCCTCCAACAGGAGAGAGAAAGTGGCCCACCTAGCCCTAACTTTTTAGCCTTTTCCTTTGTAAACTGTTCTCTTTACCCAGGTGATGTTACACAAAAATCACAAATCGGTGGTTTGCAGGTCTTTAAAGTTTTAGAACCCACTGATATGCCGAACTATGGGACTGTTGTGATGCGAGGTCATTGGGATGTAGGAATACACCATGAGGAGGAGAGAGAAAAGGGGAGACCTGACCCCTATTTTTCCATAATTTTCTTTGTTAACACCTTCCGGCCCTTCCCCGCCCATGCAACAATATATCACAATATCGACCCCTGCATGGTTTGGAGTATGTTGTAATTGAGGGATTGTTGAATCTACGAGATGTAATATGTGATAGCAATGTTCGGAACTATGATATGACGATAACCTTAGTTTGTTGCCCTAGGATCCGGCCAATGGCCAATTGCGATAAATGCTCTGCAGAGTCCCGCCAGCCAACAATATGCGATATTAGCAATAGGCAGATCATTGTTTCTCATTCCTTCAGTGCTTCATACCTGTCTGACCATCGATATGCAATATGCGATGAGCCTCTTGGGTCACGATTATGATTTTTTCTACATACTTAGCCATTTTCCTCAATCATATGGAGTTTTCAGGGGCAATCTTCTATAGGCTCTAACCTTTGATCTCAGAACCCTTTTTTGGACTTCATATATACCACCGAAAAGATTTTTCCAAGCATTATATAATAGAGAGGGTCTCATCAAGATCTGATAACTTCTGTGGCTTAAGAAATGGCTTTAACTTCATTGTTCACGTGCATCTTGGACCATTGATGATTTACAAAGTAGTGAGTGAGTTGTAAATGACAACAAAGTAAAGGCCTTAATTATTGGTTAAGTTCTCCGCTGGGTGCATCATTCTTTTTTTAGCCCCAAAGGGCCTTATCCATTCTATCAACTCATTATGACAAGGTCTTAAATCATGGTCGAAAACACTTAATAAACACCACATTATAACTCTTCCAGGCCAATTTAACTATAACAATGAGGGCTTATAAACTATTGCAATTGCCTCCATGCCTTTGATCATAACTCTGCAACAAAACCTTGACTTGGACCTCATATATTATCCCTTAGATTTATTTCCTTCTAGGATTACGTGTCTAATGGCTCCAACACTTTATTCTCACTAGATTTCTACACTACCATTACCTTCCACCATTTCCCAACTCGCTCTCAGCCTGAATCTCCTTTGTTGAACTCGCCTGAAATATTCTGAGGTCCAGGGATTGGGATGTAGTGTCTTGGTGGCTACATGTGTCGCACTCATGATCCAATCAATGACCAAATGAAGTGAGTTGTCTCTAAAAATTACCACTTCTACCTGATGCCTAGTTAACATGGAGCTCTTCACCTTGTGCTCCTTCAAAACCTTCCATGGGATCCCTTCTAAGAGAACATCATGCTACTGTAATCTTAAACCAATAAAATACTACCACACATCATCATTGAGGAGAGAAAATGGTCCTTGGACCCTTTTTTTCCAATTACCTTTTTGTTAAATTTTAACCTCAAAAACCACAAGATTCAAGAATTTCACACAGTTTTCACTTCCACAGATTCTTCAATCCGTGATCATTGGTTCTTCATTGTTGCTCTTCTCTACAATGTTATCTTGACGCATAATCAACCCAGGCTTCTCCTTTATGTAGAACTCTAAATTATTATGAGGTAGGCCTCATAGTGTGACATGGCTCTAGGTGTAGGTTTTAACATTTTATAGAATTTACCTGCAAAAGAATTCCTAAAATAGAAAAATAAAAAATGGTGAGAACATAAAACAAATATCATAGAGATCTTCCCTTGAATCCCAAAACATTGACTAACCCTTTAATGTTACAATACACATATATACATGTCTAAGCCCTCATAAACCCTAATCCATTAACCCTGAATTAGAACATAATTGTAGCTCCCTTGACAGGATCTAAAAAATACCACCTGTAGAAAACCATAATGCCCAAACCCATGTGCAAAACCCATGCACAAGACCATGGGTAGGTTCACCAACCATCTTTGGGCCCACCCCCCATCCTTAGGTCTCTGCGTGTAGCTAGTCATGGAGATAATATAACACACACCCAACATTATTCCACTTATTGTTTTCTTTACACATAGGAGGTCACAAGAGAGTTTAGTCATTGGTCTAGCCTTGTAACGCCCATTGTTTCTGTACACGAAGAAAACTTCTCAGTGCTCACATGCTTTGTCAATGCATCTACAACATTCTTCAAAGTGTCCACCTTTACCAACAACAACATTTTTTCCTCAACCATATCCCTCACAAAGATATACTGAACATCAATGTGCTTTGTCTTCGAATGATAGGCGGGGTTCTTAACTAAGAAAATTTCACTTTGGCTGTCACAGTCTATCCTTATAGCTCATTGTACAAATCCCATTATTGAACATAATGTCTACAGAAAAACTACTTCCTTGCTTACATGAGTGGATTTCCATGTATTCAGCCTTTATAGTTGAAAGTGCCACTATATATTTCCACTTTCTCAACCAAATGACTGCTCCTACAAATAGGTTAAACACATGCCCACTTATAGATCTTCTTTGATCCAGATCTCTAGCCAGGTTTGCATTAACAAAGTTATGAATGTCCAAAACGTTGTCCCATCCTGGTCTTCCTTGGTAGCACAAACTATAATCACTAGTTCCATGTAAATAATTGAAAATCCACTTCACTGTTTTCCAATGGTCCTTCCCTAGTTTTGACATAAACCTACTCAATAATCCCACTACATGTACAATGTCTAGTCTGGGGCAAACCATTACATACATCAGGCTACCAACGAAACTCTCATATGGGAGATGGGACATGTCCTCTTCCTCTTATTGTGTCTTAGGACGTTGTTCAAAAGATAAATTTACACCTACAGGAATAGGAACCTTCTCCGGTTTACTATCCTAGAGATTAAACCTCCTCAATATCTTCTCGACATACTTCCTCTAGTTTAACCAGAGCTTCCCCTTTTCCCGAGCTCATTTAATTTTCATTCCCAAAATATAGTTTGCAACACCAAGATTATTCATGTCAAATTTAGAGGAAAATTGTGTCTTCAAACCCTATATAATTTCTGTGTCATTTCCAATCGAAAACATATCATCCACATAAAAGACCAACTAAATGACATGGTTACCAATTAATTTAAAATACACACATTGAAGTTTTGTAGTAGTGGTCCCCATATATATGTATCGAATTTCTGATACCACATCCTTGGTGACTATCTTAACCCATACAGACACATTCTTAACTTGCATACCAGTTGTTTCTTTTCCTTCACCGGAAAGTCTTTAGGTTGCTTCATGTATATTTATTTTTACAGATCCCTATGAACAAATGTTGTCTTCACATCCATCTATTCCACCTCAAAATAAAAAGAAATAACAACTGATAAAATTAATCTAACAAAATCTAACTTGGAAATAGGATCAAAAATATCACCAAAATGAATTCCCGACACCTGGGAATAACCTTTTTATACTAATCAAGCTTTGTATTTCTCCATCTTTCCTTTCGCATTCATCTTCTTCCTAAACATCCATTTGCTTACAATGGGTTTCCTTCCAGCTGACAAATCCATGAGATCCCAAGCCTCATTTTTGTCTAAAGATCGAGCTAGTCGTGGAAGGAGTATAACACACACCCAACACGGGGGACCACTACTAGAAAACTTCACTAATGAAATTTTTTCCCACTGCTAACACCCTACTGGACTTATGTCATCCCAACTTCCACCTTTGTACTCAAATTTGAATCCTTCTAAGGCACATCTACCATAATGCAAGTGGATATTGGTGGCCACCCACCTATTCCACTTAGATGTCCAGTTGGTTTCATTTGTTCCCTTGTTTATTTAAGCATTTACTATTATTAGGATTTTTTTGGATCACGAAATTTTGGAGCAGTTTGTACCCCTTAAACAACATTTTTCTAGGCCATTACAAGGCCGTTTCCATAGGAAGAAGCCTGCAGCAAAACCTGTAGTACTCGGAGAGACCTTTGCAACAATGTATTGTACACACCAAATAGAGATAATCTCACCAAGTTATGACCCTGAGACGTTGGCTGCCCAACTAACCCCAACAAGGCCCACAAACTCTTGTCGTTATATCTCTCGGCGTTAGGGTTTTGATTGTTTACGGTTTTATCACATTTTTCAATAATAAATAGGCCCTTGAGTCTCATTGTAACACAATATAGAGGCATGTAGCCGCCACATATATTCTCAGAGATAAACTACCATTGCCCGAGCTAGTCTTATTTCCATTATTTTTGTAAGAATATTTCATTGTTTGATATTTATGAAATGAAGTGTTATTTTTGCTGCATCTTTGTATTTTTGGTTATATATGTAGTTTTTTTTGTTCCTGTTTAAATTCAGTTCAGTGGTATCAAAGCGGTCTACTATTTCTCTGTTTTTCTTTGCATGTCCCCAACGAGGTCAAGATATAAGGAGTTAGGGCTTGGACTAGTCCAAGCTTTGCAAGCCCATTTGAAGCTTTGCAAGAACAGCCTCACAAATACTAATGGCCTCCCATGGTGGAATAAAATAAAGATGAGGAGGTAAGAGATCCTTTCAAAATCTTTCTCGAAGAAGCCCTCAAGTGACAGAGGAATGCAATAATGGAGAAATTTTCCCAGATCCTTCAGTGACTACTTAAGGGCGATGTGTCTACTTCTAGCAGCTACTCTAGAATTGCCACACCCTTTAAGTTACAAGTTAACTTTGACCTTCCAATTTTGAGGGTGAGATAGATGCAAATGTCATGGATAAATGGTTAAATCTGCTAGAAGGAAAAAAATTTGTTCACAATTTTTCCAAACTAGAAAATGTTACTTTTTCTCTCCTCAAAGCCATTCCCCACATTAAGGACTACTGGGAAACCTACTATGACAAGAAGGATGAAAGTACGCCCTCACTATTTTCGGCCACACACAGTTGGGATTCATTTCGAGATGCCATAAAGGAGCAGTACTACCTTGTCTGGAGCTATGAGGATAAATGCATAAAGTGGATCACACTGCTACAGGGAAGGGACCAAGACGTGCCAAAGTTTACCAATGTTTCTCAAACCCTACAGATGAAGTTGGGTATTGAGGATTCTGAGAAAAAATTGGTACTCAAGTACTGTGGCTGCCTACATAGGTACATCCAGGATGAGATGGAGTTCCTGGATATCTCCTCGCTTGACACGACATAGCGATACACTGTTAGGATTGAGCAGAAGCTGATGGGCCTCTAAATTAGATATAAATTGAGGTCCATCTGACCATCCTTTAGGGCATTAAACTTCTATTTTTGCATTATATAATGTATTTTTGACTTTAACATGTTCATTAGGGAGCTTTATGAATAATTTCATATTTGTGTCTAATATTATTTATTTTCGTGGAATAATGTAAGAATATTAGGTGGATTATGAATATTTGGAGGAGGAGATAATTTAGGAACTTTCTCCCTACTATAGGAGGATCAATATTAAATAATAAAACAACAAGATATTTTTGAATTATGGCACATATTGTGGAGCTCCAATGATTCGTAAAATCTAGGAATGTGTTCCCTGTCATTTAATGCATATTCCTAGTATTGGGAGCCAAATCCACTAATCGAGGGATTTTCATGGGGAAATCTTCCTCCTTTCATGGGGAGTGATTCCTAACCATTTTTTATAAGTACCAAGTCGAATTTGTCTCTAAGGGTTTATTTTTATTAGTGTTCTTGTGGAGAGAACTCGTACTTTTACAACTCCACTTTCATTTTCTACATGGATGTAATTGTATTGATGGAAATAATGAAGATTCGTGACATGTTCAGCTTCTATATCTTCATCTCCTTCATAAAAATATGTTTTTCCTTGTGCTTGGTCATCCCAGGATCCCTTTTGTATCATTTACTTTTCTTCTTTTCACTTCTTATTCACATGCATCTCTTGTTCTTGCTTTTTTCTATTTATGCATTTACTATCAATGATTTCTTGTCGTAGGATTCGGTTAAATGGTTGAAGTAAGTTATTTTGGAGGATCAAAAGCATAATTTCATAATTGGAATAGCTTTGTAAGGTCAAAGTAATCATTGAGATACTTGTATTAGCTTTCTTATTCCCAAATATAGATTTCTGGAAGTCCGTTGTGGCAAACAACAATAAATTTCTGCTATTTTTAGAGCATGCTAACAAGCTTCAATCGACTTTATTACACTTGCATTAGAGAAAAAAAAAATTTATAGTTAATAAAAAAAATACTGCATTTAATTTTCACTTGACTAGACTAGGCATTTTATGGATTTACTAGCTCGCTAGTTCTCTCTAGATTTTAGACTACTCATTTTCTGCCATTTTTTAGCATGCATTAACAGAAGTCTTTTTGAGTGATCCACTTGGAATGGAGACCTAAGACATCCTAGTCAATAAAAAAATTTGTCCCATCCAATTTGTATTTTATTTTGTTGGTCATTTGGTGAATTATAACACCATATAGAAAATTTGTTGCTTCCTATAGTAAACTCAAGGAAACCCTATAGTAGCCTTCCAACATGCATATACTTGCCCATATTCTCTAAAGAAGACTGGTTATTATCCCTTAGGGTTGAATCAATACCCCTAGGCTCTAAACAAATGATTAGGGAAGACTAAATACCACTTAGTACTATCTTCTTACCCATGCAAAACATTTCAGCGATTTGGGTTAATGGATAAATTTATGAATTGGATAATACAATGATGATTTTCTTGATTGCCACATCGAATGAACTCTGTTAATGGACATAAAGTCTTCAAAATGTAATGGTTGACATTTAGTTCATGATATTTACTTTATGAAATTAGAATAGGTTTCATTCCTTGTATTTTATTTCTTGCAATAGGGTAGGGTTTCCATTTCGAACATTTTATTTTCTGCAATTAGTTTAGTATCTGATTTTATTACATGCACTCCATTACATCATGGCAGTGAAGGGAGGACACACTATATGCTGCACATATAGTTTCGATACCTCTTAAGTTTGTATGAAATTCAGGTTGATAATTAAAGTTGGTAGCCTTGGGAGTTGTAACATTCTTGTTTCAATATGGAGGCTCATCACTTTTTGGCGTTGTTGTCAGGGAGGTGTCAAAGTATGCATTGTTTTCTTCCATAGTATATTCATTTATTTTTAATTTTTGCAAAAACACAAAAAAAATCATTAGACATATTGAATTGCATTATCATTCTAATTCAATTTTGTTTATAAAAACAAAAAAAAATACTTCTCCAACACCAACCCACCCCCTCCACTTGATCACATGGTGTAGTAAGAGCCACATCACCATCCACTTTTGTAGGTAGAAGAAAGAGAGATCATAAAGAATGTAGACAAATGGATGGGGGAAATGTCAATGAGGAAGATCTTCTTAGATTTCCCATTCAAGATATTGATGGTAGTGTGCAGATGAAGAACATCCCTCCATCTTTTCTTCCAAAATTTTAAGGTCTAATGTCAGAGGATCCGGAAACCTTTCTCTTTGACTTTGAAATCCTTTGTAGATCTTATGGTTACTTACTAAACACTCAAAAATTGAGATTGTATTTGGCAACATTGAAGGATAGATCTCTTAAATGGTTCATGAGTTTAGGGACTAATTCAATAAGATCATGGAATGATATGAAAAAGATATTTCTATAAAAATATGAAGATCACGATCTCAAAGAAGAAATATTTAGAAAAAATAAAAAAGAATATGAAATCCTTGAGGATCTAATAGATAGGTTCATGTATAATGTTAAGAGGGAAACATTACATCATTTAGGATCTGACAAACTAAAAACCCTCTTAGAACAATTAGGGATGAGTGGATTGATATTCTTGATCTCATGTGTAGAGGTGATGTATACCAATTATCATTTGAAAAAATTTGTGAATCATGCAAACACATATCAAGAGAAAGGTCAAGAGTAAGTAAATCAACATCAAGATCAGTAAGTCAAGCTAAATTTGGAAATTTTCTTGAGAACTTTAAAACAAAAATTCTTATCAATCTAAGTGAACAAGTAGAAATGTTAAGAATACAAAATGAGAACAAAGAAGATGTTGATATTTGTATTGTGCATGGAGATTCACATGATGTTAAATATTTGCTCTCATTACCAAGGTTGAAGGAAGTTTACCAAGAGGAAAATGGGGCAAGTCAATTTCCAACGCAACTATGTTATGTAGCTCAAAGAGGACCGTGGAAACGTATTCAAATTGATATGAGGAAAGAGCCTAATTCACAATTTTTAAGCTTACGCACATCCATTTCAAAGTAAATGGAACATACCCTTTCCTTGGCAACCTTGGCCATACCAACCCCAAAACTAATCTTGGCAACAAGGTTGACACGGAACTTATGGGAACCATCCACAATAACCTGAATATTGTTCTCAATATCCTCTATACTCAATTGTATGTTATCCCTACCATCCACTTCCACCACAAGCACAACCCCAACCACATCCATCTCACATATCCACTCCCACTCAATTACCTATACCACCATTTCCAAACCCACACAATGAAGTAGCTCAGCCCACTTACAATGTTAAGGTGAAACACTTCCAAATATATCCTCTTGATCTCAATGGTATTCATCTTAGCTCGGGAAGAGTATTACAAAAAACAGATTCTCTTGATATCATTGAAGGACCACATCCATAAGGAGAAGATTCAAGTGATAATACCAAAGGATCATGGACTAGAATTGACGAAGAGCAGACATCAAAATCAGAGATTGAGAAACTTCCCTCATGGTTACCATCAAGTCTTCCATGTGTTCAAGAGAAAAATCACCAAAAAGAGGAATATTTGAAGGTCATGGAATATGAAGACATCAAAGATGGTCCAACTAAGTAAGTGGACTAGGGAAATCATAATTATATTGAAATATGGTTCCAGAAAATCATTAACTTGCAACAATACTCTCTTCTTCAACTGTGCATTATATCATCCAAGTGAAAGTATTTGATATCTCAAATTCAGGTACATGTCAAGGCATACATTTCAAGACTACGTGTTAGTTTGTCTGCAATGTTGATGTGCACATGGCTCCATACAAAATATTCTTATACTTGAAAGAGATTTTGTTTTTCAAGTAGAGTAAGGTAGAAAAAAAGTAAAAAGAAAAATAAGAGAAAAAAAATCCAAGGTGGAAATCTCCTTTGAGGTGCCTGAGATCGACTCATTGATTGAAGACCTCCATGACGTGGTCAATGGGTTGGAAACAAAGAAAAACAAATCTTAGGTGAAAACCTCCTTTCAGATGCCCAGGTAGACCTATGAGTTGAAAACCTCATTGAGGCAGCTAGTAGTCCTAGAAGAAAAAAAAAGGAAAAAAATAAAAAAAACATTGCTCCATGTATCTCTTTAATGAATGTAGGTGGTCTCCAACATCTCCAAGCAAGAAAAACAAGTCGGCACCAAAGAAAAGAAAAAATTGGTAAAAATTCTAGTCAAAGGAAGTGAAACCTAGAGTTTCTCCTCCTTTTCTCATATTCTCCAGAAGAACGAAGGCCATGAAAATCCATCACCCTCATCTATTTCCACCATCCACTCATCATTCCCATGCTTTTACCACTCATTTTCCTTGTTATATTTAAATACTACAGGAATGCTCTATTTTACTATAGGAAACATAAATACATAGAGCATAAAACTATTTTTGTCATATCTTGAAAACAATGCATCCATTTTCCAATATGTTTTACGGGGAGATGCATATGGATGATGGTAAGATGCTCAAGCTATTTTAGCAAATTCTCGGGTACAGTTTTCGAGAAATTGACCTCCATCACCTACAACCATTTTTTATTTTTCTATATATTCGTGCATCCATTTAAAATGTTTTTTCATGAGGAGATGCATGTGGATGATTGTAACATTCCCAAGTAATCTCATAAAATTCTAGTGCACAGTTTCCAAGAAATGGCCTCCATCAACTTCAGCCATTTTAAATTTTTCTCAAGATTCCTTCATCCATTGGCCAAACGTTTTTTATGAGGAGGTGCATAAGGATGATGACAACAGGCTCATAAAATTTCAGGTCAATCCATTCTATTGTTTGGGAGATATGGACAAAAGAAAGAAAATCTATTGTTTCATGTAGTACTATAGGAAATAGGCTGAAAACTATAGGAAGGTACAAAAGGTCAAATAAAGTGTGGGAAAGGTTTCTAATGGTGCAATAAGGTATAGGGAAGGTGAAAATCACCCATGGCCAATCCCAACACTCCAGGAAGGTTGGATTTGACTAAGATAGCTTTCTCATGGTAACTGGAAGATAGAGGTTTAGAATCGCCAAGCTGTTAAGACTTGTGCATAAGAAAACAAAGGAAATTATCACCTCCAGAGGACCATGGATTGATCATCAACTCAGAAGAAGCATGGATGCCTCTCCAACAACCACCAGGTAGGTACAAGTATGCAATATTCATGACCTCTTCTCTTGAGCATATTATAGTTAGAAATTTGTTGTCAATGCATGAGAGATGAGGTTTTATAAGCTAAGGATGGGAAAGCAATCTCAACCACCTTCAACTAGTTAATTGCAGCTCGCTCCTTCACTCATGCAATGTGGAAAAGCCAATTTAGGAAGGGTGATGATTTCAGGGAATGAGGAGAACAATTAAAACAAGAAATTTATACAAAGGCCAAGTCACAACAACATTCCAAGCCATCCACCCACTTAATATCGACTATCTATCCATCACTCATCCATCCCATTTCATAAAAAAAATATATATATATTTTTCAAGAACAAACCCTACACTCTCTCACCCTGAAAATTTCTTGAAAAGAACAAGCAGAGAACATCCTCTCCATTTTCACAAACCTACACTACTCCCTCTAAGCCCTAGCATCATCATCCAAACCCCTACATCATTTCTCATCACTTCCATATAGCGAGAAGACCCTGAAAGAGGAGGAATGACTGCTACAGGAAGGAAAAATGTTGCTACAAGAGGAGGAAAGGAACAAATTGTGCTAAAAAAAATCACAGTGGCTAAGAGATACAAAATTAAAATAGAGAACTCCAAGGCCATTAGTCAATAATCTAGGCCACGAAAGAGAAGAAAAAGGCACCAAAAGAAAAGAAGGCATTCACCATCAAAATAGAACTCAAACCGCGGTGATGAAAAGAGGGTTTCCGGGAGGTCTCTAATCTCTTTCTAGATTTCTTCTCAAGCCTAAAAGTTGTTATAGAAATGGGAGAAATGCATAGAAGTCAATTTCAGGGGCTACCGTAGGCTTAGAGTATCATTTCTGCTCAAAGAAAGTTAAAACGGGGTTTCTTGCAGTACTACAGTAAGTTCTACAGGGTTTCCTATAGTAGTACAGGAACCACTACACCGTTTCATGTAGTTTACTATAGGAAACACATATTTACGAGAGAATGTCTTAGTTCTCATCTAAAGGTGTTTTGAAGGTTTTAGAGGTGTGCAAATGGTGCAAAAAAGGTAGCAGGAGGTTGCAAAATGATGTGGAAGACCTAGCAAAACTGAAAAATATTCAAGAACCCATCTTGAATAAGGGGAACAAGGAAAGATAATGATCTCAATAAACACTATGATTGTTTCTATACACAAACAATTTCGAAAAAATGAGTGAAAATGGTATGAAGGTTTCAAGGGAGGGCATATGAATGAAATGGATCTACAAACCAACAAAGTTCACTTGCAAAGAGGGAAGTTATGTTTTTTTTTCTTGAAAGACTATTAAATAATCATTAAAAGAACAACCACATTTTTGTGCTTGTCCTTGCAGAACATACAACTAAGATTATTAAGAGAAAGCACTAAGGAATGCAAAAGAGAGAGACCACCAGGGCCGTGATTGAGAAACAATGAGGTCACTAAGTTGCTCAAAGGATGAACAACACTTTCAGCATGGGGGTTATGATGGGTCTCTAAATTAGATATAAATAAAGGTCCATGCCTCTAAATAAGAGATAAATTAAGGGCCATATGACCATCCATTAGCACATTAAACCTCTCTTTGTGCATTAGATAATGTATTTTTAACTTTAATATGTTTATTAGGAAGGTTTATTGATAATTTCATATGTGTCCCTAATATTATTTATTTTTGTGGAATATTGTGAGAATATTGAGAAAATCATGAAGATTTGGAGGAGGAGATAATTTAGGGACCTGCTCCCTACTACAGGAGGATCAATATTAATTAATAAATCAGCAAGATATTCTAGAATAATGGCACATATTGTGGATCTCCAATGGTTGAGAAAATCTAGGAATGTGTTGCCCGCCATTTAAAGCAGATTCCTAGTATTGGGAACCAAATCCACTAATCAAGGGATTTCTATGGGGAAAGATTCCTCCTTTCATGGGGAATGATTCCTAATCATTTTTAATAAGTACCAAGTCGAATTTTCCTCTAGGGGTTGTCTTTTATTAGTATTCTTCTGGAGAGAAGTCGTATTTTTACTGCTCCACTTTCATTTTCTGCAGGGATGTAATTGTATTGATAGAAATAATGAAGATTGGTGACATGTTCAACTTCTAGATCTTGGTATGCTTAATAAGATGCAAGTTTTCCTTGGTATTGGCCATCCTAGCATCCTTAGAGCCCTTCTGTATCATTTACTTTACTTCATTTCACTTCTTATTCACATGCATCTCTTCTTCTTGTTTTTTTCTATTTATGCATTTAGTATTAATGATTTCTTGTTGTAGGATTTGGTTAAATGGTTGAAGTAAGATATTTTGTAGGATGAAAACAATCATTGAATAATTTTTATAACTTTGGAAGGTCATAGTAATTATTGAGATACTTGGATTAGCTTTCTTATTCCCAAATCTAGATTTCTGGAAGTCCCTTGTGGAAAATGACAGTAAAATTCTGCTATTGTTTAGAGCATGCTAACAATATTCAATTGAGTTGATTCCACTTGCATTAGATCAAAAAAGCATTCGGTTTAATAAAAAAATTACCCCATTGTATTTCCACTTGATTAGGTTAGGCATTTGAGAGATTTATTAGCTCACTAGTTCTCGAATTTATAGATTTTAGCCTAGTCATTTTCTGCCATTTTTTAGCATGTGTTAACATAGGTATCTTTGAGTGATTCCACTTGTAATGGAGACCTTAGACATCCTAGTCAATAACAAAATATTCCCCATCCAATTTGGATTTGATTTTGTTGGTCATTTGGTGAATTATAACTCCCTATAGAAAATTTGTTTTTTTTTGTAGTAAACTACATGAAACCCTGTAGTAGCCACCCAACATGCATATACTTACCTAGATTCACTCAAGAAGATTGGTTATTGTCCCTTAGTGTTAAATCAGGACCCATAGGCTCTAAACATATGGTTAGGGAAGACTAAAGACCACTTAGGACTTGTCTCTCTATGCTTGCAAAACATTTCAGCGATTTTGGTTAATGGGAAAATTTATGGATAGGATAATATAATGATGATTTCCTTCATTGCCACAATGAATGAACTTTTTTAATGGATATAAAGTCTTTAAAATGTAATGGTTGAAATTTAGTTCATTTGTCATAATTTATGAAATTAGAATATGTTTCTTTCCTTGTATTTTTTTCTTGCAAAAGGGTAAGGTTTCCATTTTGAGCATTTCATTTTCTACAATTAGTTTAGGATCTCACTTTTTTACATTCACTCCATTACATCATGATAGGGAAGGAAGGATACATTGTATGTTGCACATATAGTGTTGATACCTCTTAATTTTGTACGAACCATGGGTTGATAATTAATGTTGGTTGCCTTGGGAGTTGCAAAATTCTTATTGCAATACTAAGGCTCATCAGAAGCTTAAATAGAAAAAGAGAGACTTTGGATATTTAAATCCGAGGCAAGTGAAAGGCACCCCAAAACCACATAGAAGGGAAAAGCCAAGGAGGGGCAACCCAGGATAACCCGTCGAAGCTACAAGAAAAGAACCAAACCATGAAGACAAAGAAGGACATGAGAAAGTGGTGTGATTTGAATAAGAGATCCACTCAAAAAACAAGTGAGTTTTGGGCCAACATGTCACTGGTAGCCGAGCTGAAGGCTTCTTAGTCCTACGCATGTTATGAATCTGAGTTAGAAACCCAATAATGGGAATGACAAAGGGAAGAAAATCATTGACTACCAATATCTAGAAGATTGAGTCTGAATATCCAAAAGAGGGGGAATGCCTATTCCAGTTAGAGATGTGGGTGAAGGGTTCTTCGTTGTAGTTCCTTATCAATGGAGAGAGTGAAAATAACCTCATTTCAACAGAGGTCATGAAGTGGCTAGGCCTACCAACTACAATGCATCCACAACTATAAACCATCGAGTGGCTTCATGAAGGATGAGATCTCTGCGTCAGCCAACAATGTTCCCTTCCGTACAGCATCAAGCCCTTCATGGATGAGGTATTGTGTGATGTCACTCCTCTTGAAGTTTATGATGTATTATTATGAAAACCATACTTATGGAAGTGACATGTTGTAGATGAGTCTATACCTCACTTTGTTATTATTTCTTTGGGTACTCAGTTATATAGGATACTGGAGGTAGTCCCCCCTATCACCATCTCTTCAATATATGCTAAGCAATGCAATAAGGTTATCCACAAGATTGGGATTTATTTTTTCTTGATGATTCACTCTCAAAGTCAGAGGAAGGTCATGGCCACATCCATGGCCCCTGGGAAGGGTTCCTCCAAGAAACAAAAGCAGTTGGATACAGGTGTGGAAGAATATAGGGATATCTTCTCCTCACCCGTAGGGTTACCCTGGCATTGTTAGGCGAAGCATTAAATCGATCTGACTCCTAGATAACCTCTACCCAATGGGCCGATATATCATTACTACATTCTAGAAAATGAGTGATCAAGTGGAAAATCTTGGAGTTGTTGCAAAAATGGCACATCTAACCAAGTTCCTCACCTTGTGGGAGCCTGATTATGCCTGTACAGAAGAAGGATGGGACCTGGAGGCTCTGTATTAATTGTGAAACATTAAAAAAAACCATGGTCAAGAATAGGTATCCAATCCCATATATTGATGACCCTTTGGACCAACTCAAGGGGGACCAAGTATTTCACCAAGATCGATCTGAAGTTTGGTTATCACGAAGTCCTTATGGAGCCCACAGATGTGTGGAAGACTACCTTTAAATCCAAGGAAAGCCTTTTTGAATGGTTGGTTATGCCCTTCGGGTTGAAAAATGCCCCTGCTACTTCTATGAGGCTAATGGATGACATCTTGTGGCTCTTCACCAACTTATTCGTGGATGTTTATCTGGACAACATCCTCATCTTCAATAAGAGTTGGGAAGAACACTTACAACACATTTGGTAGGTCCTTGAAACCCTTCGACAACAAAAATTGTGTGCCAACTTGGAGAAATTCACCTTTGGCATGAGCCATGTCTAATAGTTGGGTTACATCATATATGAGTATGGTGTGCATGTGGACCCTACTAAGATCAAAGTCATTCTGGATTGGCTAGCCCCAACGACTCTCACGGACCTTAGCAACTTTTTGGGTCATGCTAATTTTTATTGGAGGTTTGTGTTGGGATTCTCCCATAATATTTGGGCTTTGGGTCAGATTACCTAGGGTGGGGTGAAAGAAATTTTTTCCTAGTTCAAGTACCAATAGAAGGCATTTTTTGTGTTGAAGCACTACCTCTGATCTGCACTAGTACTCACACTTTGAGACCTGCAACAACCATTTGAAATTGAGGCAAACAGCCTCAGACTATGATATTGGTGTAGTCCTTACCCAATATGGGCATCTAGTGGCCTATCATAGTGCAATACTTTCCAATAAAATTCAAAATTAAGCCACCTATGATAAAGAGATGTATTCCATTGTGTAGGATTCCCAATAGTGGAAGCACTACATTCTAGGGAAGGAGACAGTCATCCACACCGATCACCAACCTCTTCAGTTTATACAGACATAGGGGAAGTTGCAAAATGGTTGCCATGAAAAGTGGTTTACATATCTACAACAATTCCACTTGAACATTAAACGAAAAAGAGGAAGAACCAATCATGTTGCAGAGTGCCTCAGTTGGCCCCAAGATACATCACTTGCTGCTAGTCTCAACTCTTGTGGTCATGAGACCTATAGATGGTCGCAACTATACAAAAATTATCTAGAGATCACCTACACATAGGAGAAGCTAGTAGATGGAAAGAAAGTTCTTGATTTCCACCTCCAGGATGCATTATATGCTACCTGGGCCACTTTTTTATTCCTTCAAGTGAGTGTGCCAAGCTGATTTAGTAGGGGCAATATAGTCAAGCCGCAAGACACTTTGGTGTGGAGAAAATTGTGATTGTACTACAAAATTACTTCTATTGGCCCAAACTTCGACTAGATGTTGGGAAATATATCATATCCTGCATGGCCTATGCCGTCACCAAGCCAACCATCAAGAAGCAAGGCTTGTACACTCCTCTTCCTACTCCCATCCAGCCATGGGAATCCATGTACGTTGACCATATGTTTGGCCTCCCTTGTACCAAGCATAGTAATGATTGTACATTTATGGTGGTGGACATATTTTCTCAAATGGTTATATTGGCAGCCTGCAAGAATAGTATCACTGTAGACGACACTTCCAAATACTTCGTTGAATGAGTATGGGTACATTTTGGGATGCTGTAGACAATTGTATCAGATAGGGATAGCAGGTTCCTAAGCACATTCTAGTCAAGCCTTTGGACACTATTCAACACTAAGCTCCCCAAGTTGGTTGCCTTCTATCCCCACACTAATGGCCAAATGGAGGTGGTTAATAGAATGATAGTGCACATACTCTAGTTGTACAACTCCAAGCACCCTCAAACCTAGGATGAGAGTATTCCATATGTTAAACATAGTTATAATAAAGCTCTCCATGGCTTGATTGGTCGCACTCCCTTTCAAGTGGGTCCAGGATTTCAATCATTGTGTTTGATTGATGTTTCCATGCCTCACGTGACTACACAGACATAATCCACACATGTACTGTACGAGGCTGATAAAGTGACCAGATTTATTGAATGCATCCGACACATCTGCCAACAGGTTCACGACATCTCAGAGAAGTCAGAGGCCAAGTACAAGCTACGACGTGATCAACATTAGGTGCCATATAAGTTTTAAGTGGGCAATAAAGTGTGGATACATTTACAGAAAGAATGCCTTATCGTAGTCCATCATAAGCTCAAACCATTCAAATATGGTCATTACACCAATAATAAGGCTTTGGGAGACATTTCCTTTGAGCTGAGCATTCCCCCATTCCTTAGCCTACACCCAATGTTCAATGTGGACTTCCTTCGGCCATACTTCCCACCATTACTAGACACATCAGACATTACAAAACATCTCACACTAAGTTAAACCTAAACTACATGGAACAGGCCACAATTGTTCAAATTATCAACACACAGGTCAAGAACGCTCGCTAGCAGAAGATCCAACTATATCGGGTTCTCAAAGCTGGCCAAATCCTACACCAAGGAAACTGGCTCACTGGGGACCAGGTTCAGGAGAAATTTCCTCACCTCATGGAGGCTCTGCACACAATGGGGATCATCACTTCATAAAGGGGGAGGAATGGTCTAGGTGGAAGTTGGTGGCCATGCACCTATCCCACCTAGACCTCTAGTAGATTTCATTTGTGCCCTTGTTTATTTCAGCATTTACTATTTTTATCATTTTTTGGGGTCTCGAACATCCATAGCAGTTTTGACCGCTTAAACGACATCTTTTTGGGTTCGTTGTAGACCCATTTCCATAGGTGGGGGCTTGTGGCAAAACTCATATTACTCGAAGAGACCTTCACAACAAGGTATCGTACATGCCAAACAGAGATAATATTTCCAGGTTATGACCCGGGGAAGTTTGATGCTCAACTAACTCCAATGGGTCCCACAAATGCTTGGTGTTACATCTCTTGGGGTTAGGGTTTTGCTTGTTTAGGGTTTTCTCATGCTTTTCAATACTAAATATGCACTTGAGCCTCATTGTAACATAGATGAGAGGCATGTAGCCACCACATCTCTTCTTAGAGATAAGATACCATCTCCTGAGCTAATCTTCTCTCTATTCTATTTGTAAGCATATTTTAGTATTTGATATTAATGAAATGAAGTATTATTTCTGCAACATCTTTGTATTTCTGGTTATATTTCTAATGTGTTGTGTTCCTGTTTAAATACAGATCATGCTAGGATTATGTGTTATATAGGCTCCACCTCTACCCAACGAGAACTACTCCCACTGCTTGTCCTGTTAAGTCACATTAGCATAGTCTTTTTTATTGCTTCTCTGCTAAAAGGCTCTACTACGCTTGGTAAACTGGCCGAACTTAACATTCTACAAAGGGTTATTCAACAACTTAGCTTGCTAATTTTAACTTTTTGGGTACCCAGATTTGATTGGGAATAACTTGTGATCTAATAGGACATTTAAGAACTTTCATACACCACTACAAATCTCTTTTAGAGCTCTATCCATTTGAGTGGATTCCAACTACTCCTAAAATGATTCTATAATTTGAAAATGGATTTGAATCCACTCCACCATATCCACCTTTGTCTTTTATATACATTGAGTTTATCTTCATTCATGTTGCAATCATATCAGCTTTTTCCTTCATCCCCATCACCTTTTCCATCAATGAAAACAAATTTATAACATTCCCCCCTTTCAAATTGATGGAGACACCATTCAAATGAAAACAAAACCATAAATAAATAAAATAAAAGTGTGCTACTTAGTTCTCATTGTTTTCTCTTCCTTTGGATGTTTCTCCCCCTTTGATGCTTCTCCTTTGTATGTTTTTTATTAGATATACTTCTTCTAGTGTACTTCTACTTTATTTGTGTTACCTCTCCTCATTTATTGTGTTTGAACAATAATATTTCTCCCTTCCTTTGTTTGAGGTTCTTCTCCCCCTTTGACATCTATGGGAAAGATACCAACATGCTCTCCCTATCAGTGATCTCCCTCTATCATGGTAATATTGTGGACCTAAAAGCTTCATCTACTATGTTGAGTGTGCTTGGTAGTTTCCTTCCTTTCACTTTAAGGAAAGTTAGAAGATGAAGGAAATAGGAACTACTCCCAATCTCTCGCTTAAATATTCAAATTGATCCAATACAATAAAATAGGAAATTTCTGCCAGATTTAGTGCTCTATTTTAGTGCGTTTTTTTCCAATTGTGATGAGCATCTTGGTGCTAAGTCTAACAGTATTTTACAATTTTTGAAGTGCCCTTTCTTGTGCCATATTTTTCATCTTTTTTTTACACCAAAATTTGCATCATTTTTTCCATAAGATTTTGCATCGAGTTTTGTGCCATATTTTATGTCAAATTTTGCATCACTTTCTACATTTAGTTTTTCACCTTGTTTTACTACATATTTTCTTTCCTAAATTTCACCAGGATTTACATCTACTTTTACGACAGGTTTTGCTTCTAGTTTTCCCCAATTTTTGCAATTTGTTTGCACCTCTCTTTACTTCTCTTTTTGGTTCTAGTTTTGTGTCATTCTTTGCTTCTAGTTTTGCGACATTATTTTCATAGGGTTTTACACCATCTTTTGTATTCGATTTAGCACCATCTTCTGCATCCAGTTTGTGTCAGTTTAGCATCTAGTCTTACACCAATTTTTTCTTGTAATATTCTACCTATTCTTGCATATGGTTTTGTGCTAGTTTTTGTACATATTTTTACACCATTTTTTGCATCTAATTTTGCACCATATATTGAATATGATTTAGCACCAAATTTTTCATCTTTTTTTGTGCCCATTTTTTCATCCTATTTTGCACCACTTTTTGCATCGACTTTTTCATTTGATTGTCTCTCTTTTTTGCACCATATTTAGCATCATTTGTTGCATCCAATTTTTCATCGCTTTTAACACCATTTCTCGCATTCAATTTTTCATCCTTTTGAGCACCCAAATTTTCATCTAGATTTGCATTCTATGTTGGGTCATGTGTTGCATCCACCTTTGCATTCCATTTGTGTCTAATGTTACGTTCAATTTTGAGCTATTTTTTATGACTACTTTTGCATTTTTTTTTTGCATCACTTTTTTGCACCTCATTTTGTATCCGACCTTGCATCTCCATTTGCATCCAATTTTGAGCCATTTTTATGCCCAATTTTGCACCATTTTTGTGTCTGCTTTATGTTTCCAATTTCGCACCATTTTTTACCTTTATTTTTTAATCCTTTTCGGTGTCTAATTTTGCATCCTTTTTGGCATCAAAATTTTCATCCCTTTTTCTACCTCATTTTGAGTACACATCAACATCTCATTTTTCACCTAGGTTTGAGTCTAAATTTGCATGTAATTATGAACTTTTTTTTGCATATAATATGGCATCTTTATGTTCACCCTTTTCTTATCCCCATTTTACATCTTTTTTGTGTATTTTCTTACATCCTTTTTTGCGCCCATTTTTTCATTGCAATTTTACACCGTTCTTTGCATACTCATTTGACATCTAAATTGGCATCCTTTTTTTCTTATTTTTAGCATCCAACTTGGCATTTGCTTTTCCATCCAATTTTAAGTATAGTTGTTTGTCCCTTTTTAATATAGTTTGGTGTCCATTTTTATGTCCTTGTTCATGTCCAGTTTGGTATCCTTTTGTATGCCATGTTTGGCTCTCTTCTTTGTGTCTAGTGTTACACCATTTTTTACTTCTAGTTTAAAATCCTTCTTGTGCACTTATTTTCATCTTGTTTTGACACCTAGTTTAACATCTAATTCTACTCCCAATTTTGCATCCATGGTTACACCACATTTACAACCACATTTGGATTCTTGTTTAGAGTGTACTTTTCATTCCATTTATGACACCCCTTATCGGTTAATTTAACTAATTTCAATTACATTGTGAAATATATTATAGTTTCTAAATATCATTAAAGAAAATATCACAATTAAAAATGATATCACAGTGTTTGTAGATAAATTTAAGGAAAAATGACAACATCCATCCAAAAAATAGCATTATCATCATATAGAATAATTCTCCATCAAACAATAATTAACACTTTTCAATATACACATATGACTACCAAATAAATACCTATCACAGATATCATTATTCCCAGGTAAATTCACAACATCCATCCACAAATAGTAATATCATTGTACATAACAATTCTCCATTGGAAAACATTGACAAGCTTAAACACATATATAGTGTAACAAGATAATATTAGTGATATCATCATCATCTTTAATCAAATCAACTAAAATTGGAATGTGTGATTACCAAATCAAAATATTTCATGAATATCATTATTCTACAGTAAATTTGCGACATCCATCCATATATAGTGATATCATCATAGATAATAATTCTTCATCAAAATAATTTTGATAATTTTCAATATATACATAAATTAACAAGATAATAATTATAATATCATCATCATCTTTAATCAAATCAATTAAAATTCAATGTACGATAACGAAATCCAAAATTTTCATAGATATCATTATTCTAAGGTAAATTCACAACATCCATCTAAAAATAGGAATTTCCAATATCATCAAGATATCACTAGATAGCATCACCAAGATCATAGTGAAGATCATCCTTGTGATCACTAACATGATCATCATCTTGACCATCCCGATGAGTTTCATCCACATCATCATATCCAACATTATCACCATCATCATCACCAAAGATATCACCATCCTCATCATCATCGTCTCTTATATTTGGTGTATGTTCAACATAGTGTAGATCATCATCTCCAAGGTCATTACATATAGAATTCTTGAAAAAAAATCAATATTACATGTTAGTATTAATTGCATAACACAATGAATATTTTGTTTACAATGCTAACCATAAAATGAAGTGGGATATAATAACATATAATAGTACTAAAATATAAAATGAAAACTTAGTTTAAGTTATATTGGAGATCCATCTAAGATTACACTTGTAGTTCATATTAAGTAGTAGAAGAAGATTTTAGTGCATATATGAAGTAGGTACCCAATTGTTCTTCATATTTTATTGTGAATATTTCTTATTATGTCCATCAACCATTGGTAAATTAAAAGTTATTGAAAGCTTTTTTTTTCAAATTACAACTATAATTTCGAAGTGCATAATCTTTTTAATCACAAACTGTGAACATTCTGCATAATTGACTCATAATAAGGCTTCATCACCATGCTTTAGGTAAGCAATCGATCTCAACTTCTATAATAAATTGGTAACTAATTAAAGTTATCATCAGTATTAGCTAGTTTACATGATACAACAGTCTTAGCTCAGATAAGATATATTACACTATACAACAATGTTACCCTAGAGAAGTTGTAGGATATTCAAGAACAAATGTCCATGGAAATGCAGGTCACTAACAACACAATACGCAAACCCTACATTAAAGAAGTGAAAATTGTAAATCTTAGACCATGCAACATATGAAAGGCTAGATCAAAATTGCAGAGTACACAACTATTTAAAAAAATTGTGAATATTATCATAGCTCCATGACAGAGATATCAAAAGACAACAACAAAAACAATTACTATATATCTTAAACCATACCTGTAACACCCCCACCTAAATAATAAAATAATAATAATAATAATTATTATTATTATTATTATTATTATCATTGTTGTTGTTGTTGTTAGTCTAAGTTCAATGTTGGTGAGTCTATTTCATGGTCATTGCATGGTTCTAGTTCGAGTAGGTTTTATTTTACATGGGGTACTAATTTTGTAACACCATTCCTTGAAGGACTTGATGTGTAAATTATGGATGTGACTCACTGCCCCATAATTATTAATGGTGTAAGTGATATGGTGATGACTATGTTAAATACATAGAGGGTGTATCACATACTAACAACCCTCATACACATTTGTAACAATGAGGTTCTTGATGCTTATAATGCAATCCATATGATTTCATGATGAGTACTCAGTAACCTAAGTGAATTTTAATTTGTTTCGTGTATGAACCTATTTTATACAACCAATTGGATATTTAGACTGTGCTTTTATTTCCATTACAAATGTTAATCACCCAATTTTATTAAGGGCACAACTCCTTTATGGATTCATGTTGCGGGCCTCCCATTTTTATGGCTCATATGGGATAAGGAGAAACTATATCAATGATGCAATGGCTTGTATAGGCCCAAATAAACCCTACAATTTCAATATGTATGTTGGTTGTGCATGTGCTAACTGTAGAATGGTTTTAACTTGTAGACTCTTGTGCTATTTAGAACATTTATTCATAATGAGTGAACAATTATATGTGTATGTACATATATTTATCTCCAATCCACTAGATCTCCAAATGTACAGTTCATGATATTGAGCTTATTACTAAGGTCTCATGATGAATAAATTCTCTTAACATATATAAATATATGGAAATTTATAGTGATGCTTGCAATGAAAACCTAGGTTTTGTTTTCATATTTAAGAAATAATTATAGTAACCTTCCATATTCCAAAGCATAACATGCTAGTACTTAAAGTGACTAGGGAAATTTTCATCCTAATAAATGCTTGAAGTGATAGACCAAGATGTTATGAAGGTGTTATACACAAAGCCTTTAAGGAAACAAACCATTGTAGTAACCTTTATAAATCAATCTCTAAGGAACCAGAGACCAACATTAAGGATAGGATGTGATACCCCTAATTTAAATTAATATACATAGAATCTATATTAAGTATGTTTGTATCACTTGGCCTATGAAAATATAGATAGTAGCTATACCTATATTTTTCTATGTTACAATCCATATGCATTACTGAAATTGAACCATCATTCAACATTCGAAGCTCCTAATGCTACAAATATTGTTTCAAGAATTGATTATCTATTTAACAATGCTTAGCACGGTTACACACTCAAGTGATGGATATATCTGATATAAAGATCAACTTATGCATATGACATTACACAACACATTCAAATTAGTCTTAAGCTACTACTACAGTTTAAAACATTCCATGACTCAGTTGTCTTTCGCAAAATTTTCAAGTAAAATGCACATATAATTTCATTGGATTAACACAAATATACCTAATTTTGGATAGTCCAATAGGTTAGTTGTCAATGGGAAACACATTGGTGACAATAATAGTGTTTATCCACTAGATGAGTAGTTCAACAAGGATTATTTCTTTGTTCCTATAGCAATACATTATTCCCAGTAACGAAACATGACTACATAGGTTTTGGTAACATTGCTTTGTACCCTATACTAAGGTAAATAATAACATGATGCTTAACCATAAAGGACACCACATATTGAAACAATATATTTTGATTACTTATGACACCATAGCAAATGAGTAATACATCCTACCTAATATTAGATTTAAACTATTACCTAACATCATACAACATGGCAACACTTTGTCATTATGCCCAACTCGGATTACACAAGGATAGCCTATTTTAGCTATCATCTGTCTATACCAATTCTTGTAATAGATTAATGCATAAAAATTTCACTAGATGGCTACAAAACTAGAAAGCTACAACAATTGCACACAATCCCAAGTTTCTTTGTTGTCTATGAAGGAAGTTAGCAAAATTACAATGACTAATATTTCATGATCTCCTCTTCTCGATTGTATACATATGTATGAGAAGACCAGTATTTGTGTAGTTATTAGAGTGGTCACATAAAAAATAATTCTAGGAACAATAGTAGTAACAATTGATCTTATACAAGGAACTAATAGTTATAGAGTTATCACAGGCCACATTCAATCAATTCTACATCAGGAACAATGTTAGACCAAGCCACCATTAATATGTCCAATTTTATGAATAAAATAAGTAATGTCACTCAAAGTGTCCTGAAAACATTGGCCTATTTTCCTATGAACCTCACTAATTGCAATGGAGTAAATAAGGATTGTTTTACCCTAATATCATAATATCTATTAAAGTTCCTAGTCTTAACGAGACTTAAGACCTTTCTAGACATTTCGTTAGGTTTAATGTTTCCTAAGAACAATACCAACCCAAAGCTCATGTAAAATATCTATCTTAGGGAAACACATTTAGCATATGGGGTAGCCATGTTGTCTAAGTGTACAGCAATGTCCATGACTACAAAATCAGCCATGGTGCCTAAATGTATAACAAGGTCCATGACTGTAGATTTTCTATGCTTATATATGGCTTCAATGTGACTATCAAATATCACCTAATTTAAGAAGCACTTGTAATATTCCAACCATGATATGTGGTGAAATGTCTAGATCAATTCTAGGCATAACAATTAATAAGATACTTCAGAATGGGCATGGGGATCGACTTCATGATTTTACTCCCAACCATTGACAACTTACAACCATGAAACTACCACCCCCTAACTTGTGAAACTTATCCCAATGATTAGACTAGGGATTCCGGACATCTGTCCCACATCCGCCATACATATTGTTATTTAATTGTAGGTTGACAAATGGGTTCCAGAGGTATTTTTTACTCGACCCATCAACTAATAAGGGACTCAAGAGATAAAAATATCCACCCATCAATCACTAAGGGATTCCAAAGATAAAAATCTCCACCCATCGTTTAGTAAGGGATTCCAGAAATAAAATATCTAGCCTCACTTATCTTACGGGTTCTAGATATTTTCCTCCACCTTGAGTTTTGAAAAGAGTAAGAATCTAAGCTATAAGCCTATATAGGTTCACCGTTACTAACATCTGGTGTTGCAATTCCTCCTTTGAGCCTTTTTATGTTGACCCCGCAATTTTGAATTCACGCCTCTCCTTCCTTTGCAATGAGTTCCCTAAATTATGCTCCTCAGTTTCCTATTCCAATACTAACCTTCTCTCCTTATTTTTCTTTCCATTGTTTCCTTCGTTCCTTTCTCACTGCACTCCCACTATTTGCTTCTTCTAGTTTTATATGTCCCTCCTGGTCTTGATTTCGCATGTTTTCTACTATTCACCCCTTACTTTTGGTTAGTTAGGGCTTGGAAAATTTCCTTACCTCTTACCACTCCTTCTCTCCTTTGCTTGCTATTTTTCCTCTTCCTAGGGCTTTTTCTAGAATCAGCAAGCTGTGAAAGAAACAAAATTTGTACCATGTGTTAATAACCTGTAAATATATTCTAGTGTGTGAAGAATCATTAGCTACATCCATATTCCCTAATCATGTGAACCTTATGCCTATGATCACATCCTCCTTCTCAGGTCTTGGTTGAACTATATTCACCCTATTAATCCAACTAGAAAAATTGGTTTATAACTTTATATCATGCACCATATATAAGGACTCAAGTTTATATAATACCTTAGCTATTTAGTATGACTTGAACTTATGTTATTATTATCACTTAGATTTTGTTGAGGTACCACCTAACTCTCCTACTTAGTGTAATAAATTGTTACCTGGTGTATTTAAATTAATATCATATAATTAAGGCTCCATCAGTTAGAAGAATATGCAATCAATAATTATAAGTGGCCACCTTAAAGAAGGACCACTATGTTACTGGTTGAAGCCTCATTAATGGAGGTTAGGTTAGAGAATTAGACATTAATGTTTTTATAAATTAGACACTATTTATTATTGTATTTGTAGGAATAATATATTTATGATTTTCCACATGTATACATGAAGAACTAAAGAAGTTTTTACCAAAATCATGCAAATGCAACTTCAACATGTACACCAAGATAGAAAAAAAATATTTATCATATCTATACAAATGCAAGGTGACTAGGGAAATATTTACATTATATACATGAATGTAATAAGACCAGGACCATTAACACCATCTTTACATACATACCACATGATCAGGGTCATTACAATACCTCCATCACCATGATTGTTAAGTGCTCTACTTTGACCTTTTACCCTAATTTATTTATACTTGACCTAATAGACACCTTTCCTAGCATGAAACAATATTTCATAATGAAATAATGTTCTATGATATATTTTGTTCATCATGGAATTCCCAATCCTTAAATCTCATACCATCAGATGTCCTATGTCATTTCCTTACCAAATTTATGAAAACTACATCATATCTGAGAAACAACATGGGAAACATCACTAACATATTGAATCCCAATAGAATAAATTGATAAAAAAATGTCTCAGTTATTTAGAAATTAAATAAATGAAAATGACTTCAAATCAATGAAAATGTTAAAACAACTATTTCTCAATACTCATAGTTCCACAATACACATGCAAGTGGAAAGAATGGATTAATTTGAATGAAAAACTGACAATTGACTAAATAACTTGACTAAAATGACACCTATGTGTAGAGATTATGATACAATCTCTTTCTAGCGAGAGTAAAGAATAGGATAACGTTGCCCATGAAGTTGTCTAACAAGGTATTAATTGAGGAATGGAATGATTATTTTCATAACACATATTTCATTAGCTTCTCTATCAAGTAAATCAAAATTACGAATTTAGAGATTACTAGCTCAGGTTTAAATAACTAATCAATCAAGTAATAAAAATAATAGATATTTCTTAACTACATAGCTACTTAGCAAGGCGATATCATATTCATTATCCCACTCTCTAGTTTGTACCATGAAGGATAATAGACTATAATATTTGTAAAAATAGAAAAAACCATGCATATATTAGCTGCAAGTACCTCATAAATTCCTTCCACATAGAAGGATGAACATACCACTCATAAGGAGCAAATTTTTTTACAATTATTTTAAACTCATAACATGAATCCATTATTGACATTTTTAACATATTTAGTGAAAATTCCAATGTTGGATTAAATTCATGTGAAAGTACCACAAGAATGAAAATCCAATAAAGAAAACTTGATGTATCTTTTGTGTAACAAGTCTAAACTAAAGTAATACCCAAAAGGTTCATCCTAATTTAGCAATAAGGAAATCTAAAAAATATAAAGCAACAAAGTAGACGAACTCCTTTGGTATAACGTAGTGGCTGCAACTTTATTTGTTAAAAATGTGGCTAAGTTTGCAGTGTTAACATAAAAGGGAAAAATGTGAAAATAATGATATGTAAGGTCTATTTAAAAATCTAATATTTACTAGTTTACATGCCAGTGGAAAAAATAATAACTCAATAGTGAACTTATCAAGGTGTATGAGAAAAACTGGGCAAAGGTGAGAAAAAGCGACAGTATTTGGCACGAAGAGGGTACCACGTGTACTAAATCCATTTCCTTTTGTGAAAATCATAAGATGGAGTTTTTCTTCCATCACTAAGGAATGCACACAATTACACCATGAAAAAGACATAGGACTTCCATTCAAAACATGAATACAAATGCTTTCCCTTTAAGTTTTACATCACTCATCAAAGTTATTGAAAATAAGGCATGTAAGTTCCATGGAATTGTTTTTTTGGTCAAAAAATGACAATAACCTCTGATAAAAAGATTCATTTATGTCTCCAGTTATGATCCACCAAGAAAAAATTAATAGACATAAATCCTTGAATGATTTACCATAATCTAAACCAAAAGTACAAAGAACAATTCCAAGCTAGTTTTGTTATACTTTGTTAGTAAATATTGTTCTACCAATTCAATCAATCAGTTCTACACAACTAAAAAAACCATAAGCCCATTTTTCTTTTCATTTTGCACACTTTTCTTTTGTAATCGAGATTTCATATCAATAAAGCAAAGATATTGTTGGTGAGCCTAACTACCTTTCCACTTTTTTGTGTGAAGACATAGTTGACTACTATATCAAAAAAGTAGTAATGGGTGAACTAGAGAGGCACCTTGTTAGAGAAATCATGAAACAAAAGAAGGATGAATTATATTAAGAAAACTATTTCCAAATTTGTTTGAAAATATATAAAATATATCACAATGATAAGAAAGATTGAATGGAAACAAGATAAATAAAAAAGAAAGAGACAATGTGCATGATCTGATCTGTAAATCTGCATCCATTCAGGATCCTTGAACTTTGTTCATCAAAATCACAGAGTACTGATTCTTGAGAGATATCAAAATCCTATATACACGTTAATACAAAAACTGTAGATTAGAAATTAATTACCCAATGAGGATCACATGATACACACAACTCAAATTAAAAAATATGCATTGATTCTAAACAAAATAACTAGTGATAAGACAAGGGACACATGTCTATTAGCTTCCAATGAAATTAAAAAATGATTAAAAAATTAGAGCCAACCATAACGTTATTTTCTGAATATGAATATTTGATTTATCCTGTGTGTAGGAGTAACTTACTTTAGGAACAAACTAAAGTGATATGCTAGTGATTTGTATTATAAACTTGAAGGTTTATGGAAAATTTGCAAACAAATTTTTATGTATTTTAGGAAATGGATCAATTTGCAAAAGTACATAAATTAATGGTTTTTAAACTGACTTTTCAGCACAAAAATAGACACAAATATACCATACACAGCAACACAAGACAACAAAATGATAAAGTAGTTCACCCCTCCTGGGCTACATCTTTTGGTCCAACTTCAAATGTTGGGCCTATCTCATTAAGTTCTCAAATCTATGATTTAATAGATTTACAGTCCTCAAGATAAAAAAATAATGTCTCCAATGGCTCTAGAAGACTCAAAAACCCCAAGTTGGACTCTTGTTGGGCTCAAATTGGCCAAAACATTACAAAGTTATGGCGCAGGGAAGTTTTGTTGCTGACTGATATACAAACTGGAAATTTCGGCTAACCATCCTACTGTTCCTGCCGTTTTGGAGACTGTCGAGTGATAATATTTTCTAGCACTGACAAGATTCACATCGATATGGGTGCCTTTTGTCTTATTGTTAGTTTTTCCACTAATGCCTTAGCGCCAAAAAAATTGTCTCTGCTCGTGGTCATATAGCACATGTGGTCAGGGGTCAGGCTAACCACACCCCCACCACTCCACACCTGGCATCAAGATTCATGGTCACATTAAACCCATAAGGACAAGGGATAGGGCTAACAGTGTGCCTCCACCAATAGCTGTAGTTGCCTCTGCTGGTAGGTTTTATGGCCACCATAGAACCTAGGCTAGGGCGTAGAGCCCCACCGTCTTGTTGTGCCTTTTGTCTAGTCATCTGGGTACAAAAGTGGCTATCTCCTGGGCTAGGCCTGATCCCTCCATTGTCACTCCCACGGAGGTCGTGTGGGGTGTCGATGACCAGGGGGTAGGGCTTAGTGCCGACCCCTCCCCCCAATGTGAGTTTTTGTATACTTCAACTTAAATTAGGTTGCTATGTATATTAAGAAACATTAGTGCAGGACAATGGTAATACTTGGAAGTTCTATGAGGTAGGTCGTGAGTTTGATCCCCCCAGGCCAATGGCCCAACCCCATTTAATTTTATTGCACCTTGTAGGTGCCAAGTGGTAGCCCATGATTGGGCGATGTAGCACGCTCCCATTGGTCTATTTCAAAACCCCTAAACCAATCAAATCTTCCCAGGTGCGTGAACCATAAGAGGACTCTTGTCACCACCTGATTGGCTTGATGATACACCCAGTTAGCCTGGTGACTTAGCTGTACAAACTACCTAGTCAAGAGTCCTGTCAGCAACCTGCAAAAGTTTTACCTCTTTAGGAAAATCATCCGAATGCAATATCTTAAGCATACGATGTTAATTATGAACAATTCAAGTTGCGTTGGATTCGTGATGGAAAGCTCTATGTTTTGGTACTATTCCAAAGCACTTTTGAACACATTTAGTTTTCGGAATTCTATTGATCCACTAGATCACTCTTCCCAACTAGAAGCTTTTGGACCACTAAAAGAATATTTTCAGTCAACAAATAGGTGAGGATACGATTCCCTGACCCTTCCAATCTCAATGGATTTGTCCTTTCTTGAATGTATTCCTTTGAACCCCACACGAAGGTACTCCATGTTCCCTCTTCTTGAATTTCTTCTTTTTCTGTTAAGGATAATATATTGCTGTAATTCTTCAAGATATTCAGGAAAGAAAAATTCTATCGAAGGAATGTAATAATTATCTCCTTGATCTTCAATCAAACGAGGCTGATATAATCACAAGCTCTCAACATTAACAACTTCATAGACTTGCATATATGGAGGCAAATCTAACCGAAAGGCATTATTACTAATCTTTTCTAAAATCTTAAAAGGTCCATATCTTATTGGTTTCAATCCTTTACCTTCTCCTTGAACCCTCTCCTTACTAATGTAAATACAAAATTTATCTCCAACCTAAAAATTATGGTCAAGATGATGCTTATCATGTCTTGTATTGAACTTGGCTTGACTCTTTTCCAACTCTTCTCGACCCATTTTATACACCAATTGAACTTGTTAAATGAATTGCTTGACATTATCTATGTCAATATGTCCATGAATAGAAACATCTTTCCCAAATATAAAATCTAAAGCAGATTTCGGTAAGTATCCAAAGCATATCTCAAATGGAGATGTTTGAGTCGATGAATGGTTGGCCCGACTGTAAGCATGCTGGATGTAGTGTAAGTCTTCATCCCAAAGCTCGAGAAGTTTTCTGCAATAACCATGAAGGAGATGTACTACTGTTCTATTCACAACTTATATTTGGCCATTGGTTTGTGGATGGAATGGTGTGCTCTTCTACAAATTGGTGTCTATCTATCCCCATAAACTTAATCAAAATTTCCTCACAAATTGAGAATCTTGATAAAAATTAATAGATGTGGGAAACCTTAGATGAACCCATACATTTCAAAAGAACATTTGTCTAGTCTGTCTAACTATAACCTAATTCTTACAAGGCATCAAAATACAAATTTATATTGAATGATCCATGGTGACATAATGATAATCATGACCTTTCATAGACATAGGTAACCCTCCCACAAAATCCATAAAAGCACATTCCCAAGGACGGGACAGAACAAGAAGTGGAGTATATAATCTCAACTTTCTATTGCTAGGATTACTTGTAACACACAAAGAACATCCTCTTACATATCATGACACACATTCATTCGTACGAGACCAATAACAATACCTCTGTACTTGTGCCACTATTGTGTCTACACCAAAGTGGCCAGCAATAAGAGAATTATTCACTTCCCTTATGATGTTGACTCGTTCATCCTGTGGAATACATAACTTTTCAAGATGATACAACAATTTATCATGAACATGATAATATAATTCTCCTACTTAGTTTCCTTGACACAAAGTTGCATATACATCCTTAAAATCTTCATCTAAAACATATTGTTCAACATAGCTCTCATGCATGATAGAATTATGCTTAAGAATAATAGATGTGTTAGAAAATTATATATTACAGAGCAATGGAACAAATAAAATATTGCAGAAACATAAACATAGAAAATGCATAAAACAAAAGAGACACAAATATACATGGTTCACCCAGTTTGGGCTACGTCCACGGAGAAACAACCAGTCCTTCTTTTTATATTATCCGGTAAACTGAAGAGATACAACCTACAATAGGTCCACTGTAACTCCCTCTTTGCTCTCAATCTCATCTCTCTTCCTCACTCAGAATATAGATCTACATAGACGCAATACAATTCCCTCATATATAGCGAGGGGTTGCCTTCTAGGGAAAAAAACCCTAAATTAAACATAATTTCTACCGTCAGATCTCCACCTAATGAACAACCCAGATTGACTATGAAATTACAACATTTTACAAGGAAATTTTACATCTATTCTTAGCTTCGCTGGTGCTGCCCCTGATCCCCCCGCTAGGGGTGGGCTCCGAAAAGGTCGTAGCCCCCCCCCCTTGGACCCTCCCCTGCAGCAAATATTTTGTGGGCGGCGTTGCTACCCCATTATGAACTGGGGTCCAATGCGATGATACCTTTGAATACAAAGGATAATTGGGCTCCACACCCAACAATCTCCCACTTGGAGACTGATTATAGAAACTCCACTGCTGCTTCATTTGTTGGACAATGACTCCACTTTGGACCTAGCTGTTTCTCATCTTCTTCATCATACTTGAAGACCAATTGAAACTGAGCATATTCTCAGTTTCTCCCTGGCTACAAATTTTGTTAACATATCTGCAGGTTTCTGGCTAGTGTGTATCTTTTCCAGCTTCAATTTTCCATCTTCCTACGCTGACCATATGAAATGGTACTTGAGCTGTATATGGTTACTCTTGGAATGAAATGCGGAGTTCTTTCCAAGATGTATGGCACTCTGGCTATCACTGTATAACCTGCCCAACTCCTGCTTCTTACCCAATTCATCCAGAAACCTTTGTAACCAAATCATTTCTTTACTAGCCTCTGTAGCAGCAACATACTCTGCTTCTATTGTTGAGAGTGAAACAACACTTTGCAGTTTTGAGACAAAACTGATATTTGTTCCACCTACAGTAAACACATACCCTATTGTGCTCCTCTTGTTATCACTATCACCCACCATATCTGCATCAACATATCCCTATAGAGAAATGTTTGAACCATCAAAGCATAAGGCTTGATTTGTGGTACCTTTCAGATACCTGAGAATCCACTTCACTTCCATCCAATGTTCTTTTCCTGGATTGTTCATGTACCTGCTTACAACTCCCACTACGTGTGCAATATCAGGCCTTGTGCAGACCATTGCATACATTAAGCTTCCAACTGCAGATGCATATAGAACTTTAGACATATGAGCCATTCGTTCTCGAGTCTTGGGACACTCCTCCTTACTTAATTTGAAATGGCTAGCCAAAGGTATACTAACTGGTTTTGCATTCTGCATATTAAACCTTCTCAACACCTTTTCTATGTACTCACTTTGAGACAATGTTAATTTGCAATTCTTCCTATCTCTAGTTATTCTCATACCAAGGATTTGTTTTGCAGCAGCCAAATCCTTCATTGCAAATGAGTTTTCCAATTTTCTTTTGAGCACATTTATTTCTTGCATGTTAAAACCCACAAAAAGCATGTCATCTACATACAATAACAATATAATATAGCTTCCATCATTTTGCCTTTTGAGATAAACACAATGATCAGAGTGACATCTAATATAACCTTGTTCAGACATAAACCTGTCAAATTTTAGATACCACTGCCTTGGAGCTTGTTTTAAGCCATACAAGCTCTTCCTCAACCTACACACTAGTTTCTCCTTCCCTTTTACCTTATATCCTTGTGGTTGTTGCATATATATATATATCTTCCTCCAAATCCCCATGGAGAAAGGTTTTCTTTACATATAACTGGTCAAGATGCAAATCTTCAACTGATACTAGACTTAAAATAGTTATGATTGAAGTCATTTTAACAATAGGAGAAAATATTTCATCAAAGTCTACACCCTCTTTCTATTCAAACCCTTTCACCACAAGTCTAGCTTTATACCTTTTTCTACCTCCATCTTCTTCCTTCAATTTGTAAACCCATTTATTCTACAATGTTGTTTTACCTGCAGGCAACCTGACTAAGTTCCAAGTCTGGTTATGTGCTAAGGAGTCCATCTCTTCTTTCATGGCTTGCTCCCACTTCTTCCTGGTTTCTACCTACACTGCTTCTTCATAACATTTTGGTTCACCAGAATCAGTCAACAATACATAATATAATGAAGGAGAGTATCATTCAGGGGGTCTACCTATCCTGGTAGATCTTCTAACACCACTTTCAGGTGTTTGAGGTGCTTGTTGTTGTTGTGGTTGCTGCTCTGGCTGTTGATCATTATGATTTTCAGGCACCATCACTTTTTCTGTGATCTTATCAAGCACTGTGTATTCTCTGTTTTCTTTTTCCTGTTTCTTTTCCTGCAGCTGATCCTTATACAAAACCTTTTCATTGAATATGACATCTCTGCTCCTAATGATTTTGTGTTTTTCATAATCATAAAAGTGATAACAAAAATCATTAACACCATATCCAATAAAGGTACATTTCCTTGATTTTCCTCAAGCTTTGTTCTATTTTCTTTATTAATGTGGACAAAGGCTTCACAACCAAAATTCTTTAAAAAAGAGTAGTTTACCTTTTTACCTGTCCATGCCTCCTCTGGAATACCACCATCCAAGGAACTTGAAGGCCCTATGTTTATTAGATAAACAACAATATCTACAACGTCTACCCAAAATTGTAAAGGCAATCCTGCATGCAATCTCATGCACCTTGCACACTCCATGATTGTCCTATTCATCCTTTCTAACACACCATTTTCTTGTGGTGTTCCTGGAACTATCTTCTCTTTATGAATTTGATTCTCTGAACAATACCTATCAAAATCTTTGCTGCAATATTCACCTCCATTGTATGATTTGAGACAATTCAACCTTTTTCCTCTCTGATTTTCAACCAAAGATTTCCATTTCTTGAAAGTATCAAATACATCAGGTTTATTTCAAATACAATAAATCTAGGCTTTTCTGGATGCATCATCAATAAAAGTAACATAATAATGAGAGCCACCAAGAGATGATACCTGAGTAGGTCCCCATACATTTGTATGCACAAGCTCTAATTTTTCGCTCTTCTTTTCTTTACCAACTCTAAGGAATCCGACTCTCTTGTGTTTTCCATAAACACTATTCTTATAGAATTTTAAATCTTGATGCTTCAAACCTGGCAACAAATTTCTTGAGTGATGAATCTGCATCCCTTCTCACTCATGTGCCTGAGGCTATGATGCCACAATGTCGTATCTTCTCCTGTAGAGGTTAAAGGATTAACAGAATTAGAAATGCCATTGCATAAATACAATGTACCAAACTTTTCTCCTTTCGCTATTACCAGGGATCCTTTAGTGACCTTCCAGGTTTTATCTATGAAAGTAGTTATGCAACCATCACCTCCCAGCTGCCTTGTTGACATCATATTTTTCTTCAGATCTGGAACATGCCTTACCTCCTTCAATAGCCACTGATTTCCATCTTGTTGTTTTATGAAAACTGTACCCATTCCAATGATTTTATAGGGTTTATCATCACCCAATCGAACCTGTCCAAAATATCCTTGAATATAATCATAAAAATGTTTCCTATCAGGCGTGGCATGGAATGAAGCCCCTAAATCTACCACCTAGGCATCAATAATATTTTCTAATGAAAGAATCGAAGCATCTTAAAACACATCACCTATTACATTCGCTTCATGATTAGTTTCTTGTTGCACTTCTCCTTCTTTTCCCTTTCGAGACTTGCAGTCTTTCTTCAGGTGTCCTTTCTTGCTGCATTTCCAGCACACTATCCCTTATCTAGACTTGGATTTTCCTTTTCTTGACTTACTACGATATCCAGGGCTCTTTCCTCTTTCCATTTTTCTTCCCCTAGTCTCTCCAGTCAAAGCATTACATGATGTCTCACTGACAACATCATCAAACTTTAAAGTACTAGATCCAGAGACAGAGTTACTAATGGCCATAACTAAACCATTCCAACTTTCTGGCAATGAGCACCGAAATAACAGAGCCCTAACTTCATCATCAAAAGTTATCCCTAAAGAACTTAACTGACTGGTAACTGTATTAAATTCATTTAAATGATTAGCAATAGATCCACCTTCTAACATCTTCATATTAAATAAATGTTTCATAAGAAATACCTTATTTGAGGCCGAGGGCTTTTCATATAGTTTGGAAAATGTTGACATTAAACCCTCTGTTGTTGTTTCCTTTGAATTATTAAACGCTATCGATGTTGCTAGGCACAGTCATATTGTTCCAAGTGCCTTTCTATCAAGAATATCCCATTCTTTGTCTGTCATGCTTGTCGGCTTCTTTGTCTTTCCTCTCAAAGGTTGGTATAGATCTCTCTGATACAGATAATCTTCCATATGCATCTTCCACAACTGGTAGTTTTGGCCATTGGATTTTTCGACCCTAAACCTACCATCTTCCGTCATTGCTCCCACTCGAACCAAGAACCCTTTTCTCCTGCGAGTTTATCAGCAAAACTGACCTTCTGTTCTGATGCCAGATGTTAGAAAATTATATATTACAGAGCAATGGAACACATAAAATATTGTATAAATATAAACACAGAAAATGCATAAAACAAGAGAGACACAGATATACGTGGTTCACCCAGTTTGGGCTACGTCCATAGAGAAACAGCTAGTCCTTCTTTTTATATTATCCAATAAATTGAACAGATACAACTTAAAACAGATCCACTGTAAATCCCTCTTCACTCTCAATCTACTCTCTCTGCCTCACTCAAAATACAGATCTACTTAGACATAATACAATTCCCTAATATATACCGAGGGGTTTCCTTCTAGGGCCAAAAACCCTAAATTAAACATAACTTCTACCGTCAGATCTCCACCAAATGAACGGCCCAGATTGACTACGAAATTACAACATTTTACAAGGGAATTTTACATCTATTCTTAGCTTCATGGGCACTACCCCTGATCCCCCCACCAAGGGGGGGGGGGGGGGGGGGGTCTCCCAAAAGGCCACAGCCGCCCCCCCTGGACCGCCCCTGCAGCGAATATTTTACGGGCAGCGTTGTTGCCCCATTACGAACTATTGTCCAATGCAACGATACCTTTAAATACAGAAGATAATAAGGCTCCACACCCAAAAATATGCCCTAATAATTGGTTTAGATAACATATCATCAAGTTTTTATGTATACCTTTCTTGTAGCTTGGTTTGTGATTGAAAGTATTGCAAAGGTTGATAGTCAGTGTTTGGTCTTTACTTACTAAGATAAGTTAAGCTCTTAATTCTTTTATCAACCTAAGAAAGTACACTTAGTGGTGCTCACCTAAAGTATATAGATCTAGAAGGATCTAAGGTTCTAATGACAGCGTAGTGAATGAAATTAACAGTTCCCCCTTACAAGAGATTCTTCATTGTCTGTTTCAATCACTCAAGCATCAATCTAGATAAAACATATCTTATGAAATTCTGATTGCCTAAGTAATAGAAATAGAGTGTTAATGACTAGTTAAAATCTTAACATTCCCTTACAAGAATATTGCTTAATAGAACTTTTCCCAATCATAACAATCCAATATCATTTCAATAGCAAATTAAATCAAACAGTGAATAAGATGAGTAAAGTTACAACCTAATAATAGTTAAATCTTTTACAAGAATCACCTATCAAACTGAAAATTGAATTCAACAACTACTATGTGAATCACTTGCAAATAAAACGAGAACTATCTTCAAAGTCAAAACTAATAAGCAAGTATGGAAATTGTATGACAGCAAGCATATATATATCAATTTCAAGATCAAGATTAGTTGAATCATTTTTCAAGGTTCTCTTCACAACGAATACAAGCTCTTTTCAATTGATAATTCTAATAACATAACCTTTACTTCTGCACACAAATAACTTCTGATTTTCGAATTGGAATATATAGCTAGTAAGGAAACTTAAAAAAACAGAGTGTACCAGTGTAGTGATGAGGGCCCTTCAACACTTCACAAGCACACTATAAAACGATTCAGAAGATTGTAACCACTAGATCTTGAGACATAAAATTGGTGATGAAGTTTGTATTAAGTTTGGAATAAAAATTGCACGAGTTGTACTTTCATATGTTCATAATCTAGCTCTAAAACATAGTCTTCTTTCATAGGTTATTTATAATAAATCATTATAACAAAAGAAGCTATTCCTCCTCCCTATTATCCTAACAAAATTCTATTAATTACATCCAAGAAGGTCAAAATTGAATCAGTTCCTTCATTTATGCAAAAATTCTCAAAATAGAAATTATTCTCTTCACAAAATCTGGAAAACTTATTGAAGTGGCTGGGTTTGACCAGTATTGACCAGACACTTGTATTCTTCAAAACTAAAAGTGGATAGGTGATCTACCATTTGTGTACATTTTACTTCATGCCCACAATCTTCAAATTCGCTCACCTGTTGTGCAACATGTCAAACAATGGAGCATTTACAGGAAGTTACAACTTCTTGTAATTTTATGAAAAATGTCATTTTTAACATAATACTTTCAAAAATGAATTAAAAGCTAAAAATAATGATAATGACATGATATCATTTAGTTTCTAAGGATTATAGCTGTAATATGGAGGTTAAATGGTCAAAATTGATAGTCAAAAGAGAATTTTAAGTGGAATGGATAGTCATAATTTGATACCAACAATCCTCCAAACTCAGGATTTTCCATGCCCTCATGCAAATAAGTTCTAACCTGTCAAATTCTGACTTCTGCCTTTGCTTCTGCCTCTACTGCTTGAAGTAAAGCATTAATGTTCATTTTGGCTTCATACTTTGTCTTCAGAATTTGATACGTGGTTTTAATTGCCTTCTTTTGCTTGTAAAATTTGTAGGCCTTATACAAATTTTGATTTTATAGGCTGTGAGTTTCTTAAACTTCTTTTTCAATTTTTCATTCTCAACTTGAAACTTCTTTCTTTTTATTTTGAGTGTTTCATTTTCTCATTTTACTACCCTTTCCAAAACCTTTGATTCCATAAGCTACAGTTGTAACTTTTCAACCTTCCTTTCCAGTTTTCTTTTCTTTTTACCTGAGACCTTATGTTCTTGTTGCTCCTTTTCCTTTTCTTTACATTCCAATCCCTATATGTAGTCATATTGTTCATGTTATAGAACATTGTCCTCCTCCACCGTTTTCCCCTTCTGGCCTAACTTAGTCTTTCTAGTCTTTCTTGTGTAAGTGGAGAAAATTTTATCCTTTTCAGCCCTTTCAGCCTCCTCCCTTACCATCCTCCTTGTTCTGATATTACTGTTGGATGGAACAGAGTTACTTAGTCTATATTTTGAAAGGTTTTCCTCTATAACATCTACATCAATCACTAATTCTGCATGTTGTTGCCCTTCCTTTGAACTATGCTGCTCTTCTTGTGAATTTTGTTGCTTTTCTTGCTCCTCATCTATCATAAACTCATTAGTTACCAAGAACTTCTTCCAGGTTACATTCATCTTTTGCAGTTCAAATTCAATCAATATTTTTATCAAACCAAAATGGTGTAGACTCTTATCCTTGTTTTTCCTCTGTTTTTGTATGGTCTTAGACATTTTAGTCAAACTTTGCAAAAGAAAATAAGGCAAACTTATAATGCAGTCCCCTCTTAGATGCATTAACAATTTGATATGATAAAGAAATACAATGTTATATCTTCCCTCACGGGTTATAAATTTTTGCATGACATAAACTACTTCATCCCATCGATGAATAAGCCAACTCCTAAGAATCCTGATTTCCAGTCAACTGATGATGCCCTTGTGTTGGATATGAAATGCGTCCACGTTTTCTCTTTGAACTGCTTGGTTTTAAAATACTTTTCTCCTTTTGGGCTTATACCTATTGCTTGAGCAATTGTGTCTTTTGAGACCCTAAAAGACAAGTTTCCTACAATGGCTCTCTCTCCATTAAATGAAGAGGCAAACTCCCTTGTCGTTTGCTCATTGTGCCCACTCTGTTTTTCTAAGAATGGCAGCCATTGTTTTGCCCTAAAAATGTCTATGCAGTCCTTATGATATTTGGAAGGGTCAAATTGTCATGGCTCTACTCTATTTTCCATGAGAGAAATATTTTATCTCCTGTTACCCTGTGTGTAAGAAGAATTTACAGTTGTAAAAGAATTCTACCATAGTTTGTAGAAAATTACTGTATTTCCCTTATGCTGTGAAAACAAATTTTACCAGAGTTACGATAAGAGAACTACCTGGGCCTGAATATTATGTGTATCTCTTGTTTAATGGAGGATGCTGCCAATAAAATTGCAATTCCCTTCAACTGGTTCTAGTGGGTCTCCCCTGTGCCGTGGCCCTTCTACTCGTATGTTGACATTGTTATTGTCAACATACTCGTAACGCTATATCCTTATGAAACTCAAAGAGGATTGGTTTATGACCTTTAGAATGGCAACAACTCTAATTCACAGCATTTTCTACAGGTCGAAACTTCTGCCTATACTTCGTAATGAATACAGTACTTACTTCCTTCATTCATTACTTGTTTATGCAATGAACCCTCAATCACAACATACGCTTCACTAATACTACCTTCAATGCCTTACACAAGGATTCTTTTAATGATGGCCTTCGGAGTCCTAGCAGTGGTCTTTAAATGATAAAATTAGTATATGGGCCATTATGATGCCTTCAGGTCATAAAAGCATCAGTCATGATGATTTTGCTGAGCTAGCCGTTAATCCTCGTTATGATCACATACCCTTTGTCTGTCAATTATGTTTTATTTTATAGATTTAAAAAATTTGTAGGTTGAAGACCATACAAATTTATAAATCCTTCATATTCATGACATGTTATGTGGCTTGATAAATCCTTTGTATTCATGACCTGATCCCTTTCTTCAAAGTGCTGTCCTTAAGTATGCATGCTTAGTGTCGGTAGGTCTATTGGTACTTATGACTATAGGTTGATTAGAATTGTCTGTACAAGATCAAAAGGTAGGCTTTAAGGATCAGACTTTCAGGAATATATACAAGGTAGAAGACAAGACAAATCTTTAGAAATACGAAATAGGTTATAGTTATACGATATAGGTAGAAGAGTAGGACTAACTCCTACAGGATATAAGAATGAATAATATAGGATAAGCCGGGTATTTAGAAACTGAAATCAATAATTATCATAAACTACCATCTAAAATTTGAAATTAATAAAAGAAATTAAAATATATTAAAATGGCAATTCTTACAGCCTTCTAATATCTCTTTGCTTGGGAGCTGGCTTTTGTTGCCCTCTAAGATACTCCTATCAGAAGCTTGATTGACCAAAAGCCTTTACAATGAGTTACGAGGTACTATATATAGAAAAGGGTGGGGTGACCCTTGACATTCTGCTTTGAGATTGTTCAACTGCCCTAATGACTCTTCAACTACTCTATGACTATTACATTACACTATTGACATTTGAACTTCCACTTGACAAGATGTTACATACAATCTGCACACGTACCCATGTGAGACAAAATAGGCTTGAGCAAGCCATCCAAACTATCACTAACACTTGGATAGTTGTGGTAATACCAACTCTTCAACATCCTTGCGATGATCAATGGTGGTGAACTGATGCCAAGCTTGGTCGTCCATGATGGTGTCTATGCAGTCAATGGTGACATCCTCATGTAAGTGAACTCTTACCTTCATTGCATCTAGGTACACTGATATGGATTCTCTCTATAACTCATCTGATAACACGTGCATCATCATCTTAAGTGCATCTATATGAGACACATACTGAGGAATAGTGTCTATGATTATCTGCAAGTGTGTGTTGGTGACCATGTGCACCAACTTGTCAAAATACATGTTCATCTCGAGTCGAACTTGCTTCTTTTCTTCGCCTCGGTGAGTGTGCCAAATGGTTGGGATCACATGTGTGAACGCAATGACATCCATGCTCCTGAACCTCCTTGCATGGGATCGATGGCATTGTTCACCTTTTCCACTCCATGCTAGATGTTAGATGGGTCCATAAACTATATGCACGTAGTTCCATCAGTTTGTGCATGTTGCACCTCCTGTTGTACATGTTCCCACTGCAACTCCTTCTCTTGTCTGTGCAGTTCCTGTTCATCCTTGAGTTTCCACTTCAACACCTCCAACCCCTTCTCTATTTCTCTCTCTGACTTCGCGTGATCCTCTTGTCGCACCGTCTCCTCATAGCCTCATTCTCCAAAGTTGGTTTTATCACAAGTGGATCTACTTGAACTTGCAACTTTGCTCTACCTCTGTGCTATCAACAACCTTCCCCTTGCATTTGTCGCACATAGGAATTCTACCTTCTGTAGCTGTTGATGGTGCTTCACGATGTGATGCCATTTCCATGTCATCTTGATATTCTTTATCATGAACAACTTGATGTCTTCATATATAGGCAAGTTTATAGACACTTGATCGACTGCATCCATGGTTGTTCTCTAAATAGTGTCTTCAACTCTTCTCTAATGGTTGTTGAGAGGCAGATGAACACCTGTGATACATGGAGAGATAGCAACACTCATGACAAGCAATCTATCAGTCTAAAACCAAAACAAGCTGAAGGACTAACATGCAACATACGTGTGTGACTGTCTTTGAATATTACGCAGTTTTCACCAAGAGGCTAGGAGAGGGACTGTCAAAATTGCACAAGGCACAGTCCAAACTATTAGGAGGTTGACAGACTACTGTAACTAAGTAATTCATGGCCCATTCTATATTTTTGAGGACTTAAATTATGTAATGCTCAATTTTAGTTAGCAGTGACATGGAAACCAGCAAACTGCATTACGTAGTTTCTGGGGCAAACAAGGCACTACCTTCTAGAATTGTGTAATGCAAGCCTGGAGGTCAGTGTTGGGCCATAATTGTGTAATTTCTAAAGGGAGTATAGAGCCTTCACTTCCATAAATGCATAATCCTAGTCGGGCAAGGCAAGGTCCGGGCCAAGGCAGCCTAGACCCACTGACAGGCGACTTAAAGGATGAGAAGTCTAAACACATGGTGAAACTGAGTGTAAACAACAGTAAATGATTATGAATGAAAATTGTAAGTGTATTATTCAAAAATGGGAAAGCATTCATGTGTATGAAGTGAGTCACTGCAATGACAACCATTGGTGAAAAAACATTTTGCATGCATGGGACATCAATGAGATGCAAATGAAAAATGAAACAGTGCTTCTACAAGCTAACATACATTGAAACGAAAACAAGTGCTTATTGAAATTAATAAGATATCACTCACACAAAGCGAAACACTAAAAGCGATAGAAATGCAGCGCAAGACATGAAAAGAAGACCTACAGTGAAACAGTTAAGCTGAAAGCGTCGAAGACTCCTGGATGCCATGTGGGATGTTAGAGTTGTAAGATCGATGTGAGGAATGAGCACTGCAGTCTTCGGTTCATAAGTTTTGATAAGATCAAGGTGTTAATGGTGCTGGACCTACCAACATGTTAAGGGGATCTCCAGCAGTAATAATTCCCAATTAGAGCTTAGACTATTTGGTGTAGGAGTCTCAGTAGTAGGTCGTAAAGTAATTCCTTGACTGCAATGTCACACAGAGGCAAGTAAGATAACTCTATCAATAGCAAGGGTGTGACTAATGCAAAGATTCAGGGAATGTCTATGAGAGGTTCCAACACTTTGAAGGGAGAGGAAGGTAAAGGTGAGTTCCAGGTTGAAAGGGATCAGTCCCAACTTGGCCAGGAACACACCATACAAAGGAAATGCACAGCTTCTAGCAGAGCAGTCCACTCGGATCCAGCACTCACAACAACAAGGTAATATAACATGAACAACACTCCCGGAACAATCTGAGATGAGTGTGACAGTTGAAATAGCAAGGCTCATGAGAAAGGTTTGTCTAATGTCTGGCAGAGTAGTCGACACAAACAGTGACATCATTAACATATGCAACACATTAACAACAATATTCATATAATTGCATACAAATCAATTCATATACAAGTATGTAAGTTAAACAACATATACCATTAAGGCAACTGGAACAATCCAACTACAATAACAACATATGCATCAAAATGTGTTGGCTCTTATTATTACAGAAGTGTAGGTCACAATCATACAATACAACATGTAAACCTGGTAGCCCCAATAGTGGAATGTTACAACCACATCCGCCTGCTCCTCCAAATAGATGTACTAGCTCTGTGCAGTGGAGAAGCCAAGGTGCATTACAATACTATTCAAGCCTTCTTTAAGATAGTCTTAGTAGAAGCTTGGCTGACCGAAAGCCTATACAATGAGTTATGACAGACTATTTATAGCAAAGGGTGGGGAGACCCTTGACATTCTCCTTTGTGACAGTTCAACTACCCTCATGACTTTTCACCTACTCTATGACTATTACATCCAATTGTTGATGCTTGACTTACTCTTGACATGACTCAACATTACAATGCACATGTACTCATGTGAGACAACATGGCTTGAGCAAGCCTTGCAAGACATCACTGGCACTCGTTCTACTGCAGTGAGACAAACTCTTTGACATGCTTGTGATGGTGAAGCTGGTGAGGAGATGCCAAGCTTGGTCGTCCATGATGGTGTGCATGCACCTCATGGTGACATCTTGCTAAATCAAACTCTTGCCTCCATTACAATCGGTGCATTGGTTTGGCCCCTTCGACCAACTCATCTGCTAACATGTGCATGGTCTTCTTTGTTATGGTTGAACTAGCAACACACTAATGCATAGTGTTCGTGTTGATCTTCAAGTGTGTGCTAGTGGTCATGTGCATCAACTTGCCAATGTACCTATTCGGCTCCGGTTGGATTTCCTTCTTGTCTTCGCCTTGGTGAGTGTGTTGAATGGGTTGGATTGCATGCGTGCACAAAACAACATGCATTTTGATGAATCCCTTACATGTGATCAACCACGCTACTCACCATGTCTTCTTCATGTTAGCTACTCGATAGATCTTTAACTTCTCAGGACGTAATTTCATCTGTGAGTGCATGTTGCACCCACCATTGTTCCTCTTCCTGCTGCAACTCATTGGACTACCTGTGCAACTTCATGCTCTTCCTCAGTTGATGCTTCAACACATGCAACTCCTTCTTTGTTCCATCTTCTGCATTCACGTGATCTTCAGGTCACATTATCACTTCAGAGCCTGAGTCTCCAAAGATTCTTTCATTATTAGTGGATCTGCTTTATCTTGCAACTTTGCTCCACCTCTATGTTGTCAACAACCTTCCTATTATATTCGCTTCATTCGCTGCATTTGGTATGTTGCCTTCAACTATTGTTCATGATGATGCTTGCTATGATTCTTCTACTTGATTTCCTTGTCCACGAACAACTTGATGTCTTCGTGAGTAGGCAAGCTCATAGATACTTGATTGACTACATCCCCAAGCATGCTCTGAATGGTGTCTTCATCTCTAATCTCCTGGAAGCCATTGTACTTATACTGTTGAGAGGCAAATGAACAACTATGATACTTGGGGACATGGAAACACTCATAGAAAGCAATATGTCAGTCAAAAACTAGAATGAACATGAGAATTGACTTGCAATATACCTGGGTGAATGATCATGAAGGTTGTGCAAATTTTGGCCGAGAGGTTGGGAGACCCATTGCCAAGACTGCACAAGGCATAGTCTGAGCTATTAAGAGACTGACTGACTACTGGAACTGTGTAATGCGTAGTCTAGTCCAGTTACTGACTACAGGGATTGCACATTGCGTAATTCTAGCTGCGAAGGACTACTGGCCCACGGATAAATTTGCACAATTTCTTGAGCCAAGCAGTCACTATCCTCCAGAAATGTGTAAAACAGTCCTAGAGGCTAGTGTTGGAAGGAATGTGCAAACATGGAGATGAAGGTGAGCCTTCCTTCCCCAGATTGCATAATGTAGCCTTGATGAAGGCAGCGTCTGGGCCAAGGTTGGCCTGACTCATCGATGGGTAGCTAAAAGAAACTAAGACAGTAAATGCATGGCAACACTAAGTAATAGCAAAACTAATTGACAGTGCATGGAAAACATGAATGAGATATTCAGCAAATAGATCAACATGCACGTGGGTGAGGTAGTTCACCGGATAGGCGAATGTCTGTGCAAAATAATTTCATGCATGTGACAGTAGTGAGATATAAATGAAAGTTGAAACAAAGCTAAGACAAGCTAGAACACATGTAAAGGAAAACATGCATTCAAAGAAATCAAGAAAACAACACTCACACAATTGAATACACAAAAAGCGATAGAAATGGAGCACAAGACATGGGAAGCGAGCTTATCCCAAAACAATTGAGCTGAATGTGCCTTCTACTCCTAGATGTGATTTGGTATGTCGATGCTACAAGGTTGATGTGAGGAATTAGCTTTGTAGCATCTGGTTGATGAGTTTTGATAACATCGAGGTTGTGACGTGCATGCCACAAATATAGGTGAAGTGACACTTGGAGGGATGTTTCTGAATTGTTCCTTCCATGTAACCTGCAATTGCTAAACATAGATCCTTGAAACAAGGGATTCCTGTGCATGTTTCCTTGGGAGAAATAGCCCATGCATGCAAGTATGTTTTACTCAGTCCTGGAGAGAACTGGTCAACTCAGTTTCACATGCAAGAGACTCCTTGACTACTGGAGAAAAATGCGCATTTCTGGCTCAAAGCTAGGCTGCCTGCCTAAGAGATTTGCATGATTTCTGGGCTGAGCAGCTTAGTGCTACCTGTATTTCTGCAAATCATGGGCTGAACAGCCTGCTGTTGCGAAAATTTGTGCAAATCCTATTGGGAGGTTTGGCTAGTAGGATTGCACAATCCTGGAGTCCATCAAGCTATTAGAGAGGATTGTGCAATTTTTGGAGGGAAGGTTGTTCACCCTCTAGAAATGCACAATTTTCAAGGGGAAGTTGCTCAGCGTGCAGCTAAATTAAGTCTGGGTGAGCAGCCTGTGAAGGGAAATGATCAAACTGTGATCAACAAGCTACCTTTGAGCAAGAAAGATACTGAAGCTTGAGGACCTGACGAATCAAGGAAGCTATTGTGAAGGTTGGTAGTGAGGCTCAAGAATAGGCTAAGGAAAAATTTTGGAGGGTGGTTGTAGCCGCTACAACACTTGGTGAGACACTGGTAGAACTCCAACTCTCTAAATGGAGCTTTCTCATGAAAAGCAAGTCTAACACCTCTATAATTATTGTTGAGCTCTTAGCTCGTCCTAGCTTCACACTAGCTTGATTGTAAGATGTAGCATTTTCTAGACGCTTGGTTGATTGACACCCATTCCAAGCCAAGGCAACACAGTTGTTTCGATTGGGGTTGAGGGGTATATAAGTGCACAAGTAGTATAGTCATCAGAGTCTAAGTTTCATCTCTGGTGTTGCTCCACTGCTAGTAGGCCTGGACAGTACCGCAGTGGAGTCACATAGGAGCACAAGCATGGATCTGCTGCCAGCGAGCTTGGTTAGTACCCTGGCGGAGTTACTTGCATCACCTCCCTGTGCAGGAAGCCTTTTTCTTCTTTCTCCTTATTCATTTGAATTTGAATTTTTTTGACTTTTCATTTTTTTTCATTTTTCACTGTGCATGGCACTTATTCATTTCTAAGGCAGAAGAGGGATCCCAACTTATTGAGAGCAGAGGAGGTTGTTCCAGCAGAGAAGTAGTTTATTATATCACTGACATGCCTGTTAAGTTTTTCCCCATCTCCTTACTCTACTTGACTGAGCTGATAAGGGTTAACCCAAAAGCAATCAACTAGAGAAGGTGACACTAGTTGGAGGCCGAGCATTGTGTTTACACCATGCCTCTCTTTGAGGAGTACATATTTTCCTTCAATGTATCACGGACTAAGAGTAACAAGTTCATCATACAGAGGCAAAATGATAGATAACCAAGTAGTGATAGCTATACAAACCCTCTTGTACTCTACCTAGCTCATTTCATGAGTCACACATGGCTTCATGTGAACTAACCTACAAACGATCTAATGAAAAGGCCACGCAAAAGCATAAGAAAAAAATGAGAGCAAAGCAAGCAAAAAATAAAGCAATCAAAGCGTGAAAGTGAAAAATCATGCAAGGAAAAAACTGAAAGCAAACACTACTACTACTCCTACACTGATGGTGCATGGGACTGATCAAGTGAAGTGATACTTTCAATGCAGCCACTGACGCATTGGTAGACCTAGGTGGGTGAAGGCTTGGTCTGTGAGTAACCTAGTCGTGTGGACCAATAGACAAAAAAGATATAATAGTGAAGGTAGCCACACTTTGTGTTTCAAAGTACCCATAGGACATAAGCAAGTGCATGTGCATGACAGATAGTCTGTGGACTTGTCATGACCTTATGTGACACTACGTGCAACTTTGAAGCAAAAGCACACTGTTGACTGACACATGCAAGAAAATGAAAGAAACAAAGATAACTTGCGTTGCGAACGAGTGCTTGTAATGTAAGTCTCCTACAATGCATGAGAAATAGGATCATGCATTTCGAGTGGAGGAAGTTTGATCTGTGAATGAGATGGATCTTCAATGCATACAGATGAGTGATGAGGAGCCTTGGGTGATGGAACAATTTCATGATCAGAGGTGAGACTAACCCCAAGAGAGTGAGGGCTTGACATAGCCATCAACTCGGACTGAAGTGCCTCAACAGTCTTGGGTGTCTCAGATTCATCATCAAGTAGATCATCATACACCAATGGCTTCAAAAAATCAACTGTGATAGATTTGTGATCGCGATCAAAATTGGAAACAAATGCATCATGACTGCCATGATTAGAAAAATGAATGAATTCTTCGGCATCCTCATGATCAGATGAATCAAACGAAGGGGTAGATGAAAAGAAAATGGACTCATCCTCTATGTTTCTGGAAAATACAGATGAGGGATCAAGTGGATCTTTAATGAATAACTTATCCTCTCCATTATCGAATCATGGACTAACATCCGGTGAATCCTGCAAGTGATCAGCAATAGGTGCATCCATGGATGAAGACACACATGAAAAATCATGGATGATAGGTTCACCAAAGAAGCTAGGAAAGAATGGAGGGGGCTCGAATGGAAGGGAGTCATCCTTCGCTGAGTGTTGATGTTCAAGCTCCCACTGATACTCTTCATGAATGACAGCACATGTTGGTTGTGCAACCCTAAGTTCGTGACTAGGTTGTTCCTCATTCACAACATGTGAAGAATCTTGAATGGACAAACACAAGACAACATCATCCGGAGAAACACCTCAGTGCAAAGATGAAGGTTGAAGAAAAGAATGCATATGGGAACTCGAAGGAATCACAACCAACTCTGCGTAAAAATTCAGTGAAGTGATGTTGGGAGGGTGCGGAGGATGAACAGAGGTGCGAACATGATCTTTGGCATCACTGGGCCGACTCCCACATGGGATTGCATAGTTCCATCAACGAACAAGGTTGAGTAAGGCTTGAAATCAAGCTTTCTCTTGGGATGAGTAGATTTCTTAAGACAATACTCAAGCTAATCCCAGAGATAAGCGAACTTCATATGGATTCTCAGAGCTTGAAACTATATGTCACAGAAGCACTGCCAAAAATCAATAATGGATGCATGTGGAGCCCTCTGTTGCTGTAACAGTTTCCGATCAAGATGTTATGGATCAAAATGACAGAACATGTCTTTAATAAGATCACAGAAGAGCTCACATGAGTGCACGGTGTCAGTCAGTAGGCTGAGCAACCAACAAAATGGAGATTTACGAAGTGTGTATGTAAGCAGCAAACTGGCCCGTTCATCAGTAAACTCATCTTCCTCATAAATCTTGGCAAGAAAGTTATGTAAGTTCTCAAGTTAGGCCACCTCCCCTTTACCATCATACATGTGAGTGGACAAGAGATTGAAAAGCTTCCCTGAGATGGAGACATATTCACGATTCGAAAAACACCTCGGGGGAAGAAGAATGTAAGACTCCATGAAAGATATGCAAAGGTTCAAAATTGGATAAGAGGACAGTACTTGTCATCAGGCCCTCCTTCTAGTGGTATAAATGTTGATGGTGTTGGACCTGCCAGCATGTCAAGGGGATCTCCCCAGTAAGAAGTCCCAATTAGACCTCAGACCATTTGGTGTAGGAGTCCCAGCAATGGGTTGTAAGGTAATGCCTTGACCACGATGTACCACAGAGGCAAGTAAGATAGCTCTATCAGTAGCAAGGGTGTGACTGATGCAGAGAGTCAAGGAATGTGTACGAGAGGTTCCAACACTTCAAACAGAGAGGAGGGTGAAGGTGAGTTCTAGGTTGAAAGGGATTAGTCCCAACATGGCTAGGAACACACCACACAAAGGACATGCACAGCTTTCAGCAGAGCAGTCCACTCAAATGCGGATGTCACAACAACAGGGTAAGATAACATGAACAACACTCATGGATCAGTGTGAGATGAGTGTGATGGTTGATATAGCAAGGTTTGTGAGAAAGGTATGTTTGTTGACTGGGAGAGGATTCAACATGAACGGTGATAGCATTAACAACATATGCAACACATTAGCAACAAGATTCATATAATTCCATACAAATCAGTTCATATACAAGTACCTAAGTTAAGAAACATATAACATTAAGGCAACCGAAACAGTCCAACTATAATAACAACATATGCATGAAAATGTGTTGGCTCTTATTATTAAAGAAGTGTAAGTCACAATCATACAATACACCATGTAAACCAGATAGCCCCTACAGTGGAACGTTACAGCCACATGCTCTTGCTCCTCCAAAGAGATGTACTAGCTCTGTGTGGTGGAGAAGCCAAGGCACGTTATAATATTGTCCAAGTCTTCTTCAAGATAGTCTTAGTAGAAGCTTGGCTTATGAAAAGCCTATACAATGAGTTATGAGGGACTATTTATAGCAAAGGGTGGGGTGACCCTTGACATTCCCCTTTGTGACAGTTCAACTACCATCATGACTCTTCACCTACTCTATGACTATTACATCCAACTGTTGACACTTGACTTACACTTGACATGACTCAACATTATAGTGCACATGTACTCATGTGAGACAACATGGCTTGGGCAAGCCTTGCAAGACGTCACTGACACTCAGTCTGCTATTGTGATACCAATTCCTTGACATTCTTGTGATGGTGAAGGTGGTGAGCTAATGCCAAGCTTGGTCGTCTGTGATGGTGTGCATGCACCTCATGGTGACATCTTGTTGAATCTAACTCTTACCTCCATTGCAATGGGTGCATTGGTTCAATCCCTTCATCTAACTCATCTGCTAACATGCACATGGTCTTCTTGGGTATGGTTGAACCAACAACACACTGATGCATAGCGTCCATGCTGATCTTAAAGTGTATGTTGGTGGTCAGGCGCATCAACTTTCCGAAGTACCTGTTCGGCTCCAATTGGACTTGGTTCTTTTCTTCGCCTTGGCGAGTGTGCTGAATGGGTTGGATTACATGCACGTGCATAATGACATGCATGCTATTGAATTCCTTACATGCGATCAGCCACATTGCTCACCATGTCTACTCCATGCTAGCTACTAGGATAGATCTTTAACGTGTTTGGGTGCAGTTTCATCCGTGAGTGCATGTTGCACCCACTGTTGTTCCTATTCCTACTGCAACTCATTGGACTGTCTATGCAGCTTCATGTTCTTCCTGAGTTGCTGCTTCAACACATGCAACTCTTTCTTTGTTCCATCTTCTTCCTTCACGCGATCTTCATGTCATTCTGTCACTTCATAGCTTGAGTCTCCAAAGTTGCTTTCATTATCAGTGGAGCTACTTGATCTTCCAACTTTGCTCTGCCTCTATGTTTTCAACAACCTTCCTCTTGCATTCATTGTGTTCACTACATTCAATATGCACCCTTCAATTATTGTTCATGATGCTACTCATTGTGATGTTGTTGCTTGATGTCCTTGTCCATGAACAACTTGATGTCTTCGTGAGTAGGAAAGATCATAGACACTTAATTGACTGCATCCCCAAGCGTGATGTGAATGGTGTCTTCATCTCTGATCTCCTAAAAGCCATTGTCAGTGTACTACTAAGAGGCATATGAACACCTGCCATATCTAGAGACATGGAAACACTCATAGCAAGACATCTTGTGTGGTTATGTCTTCCGAATCCATCACATTTTACTATTTTTTGTATCGGCGTTTCAAACCATCCTACGTGGTTTATCATCAGGATTAGATATGTGAAGAAGTTAGAGAATGATGTGTAATAAATAAAGGGTATGGCAAGGTGTAGAATCTTTCGGTCAAAAACTAGAATGAACATGAGAACTGACTTGCAACATACCTGGTTGAATGATCATGAAGGTTGCGAAATTTCGGCTGTAGGTCGGGAGACCGACTACCAAGACTACCCAACGCACAGTCCGGGATGCTAAGAGACTAACTAGCTACTGGAACTACATAATGTACAATCCAATCTAGCTGCTCACTATTGGGATTGAGCATTGCACAATTCCAACCGGGAAGGACTACTGGCCCAGGGAAAAATTTCACAATTTCTTGAGCCAAGAAGTCACTCTCCTCCAGAAATGTGCAAAACAGTGTTAGAGTCTAGTGTTTGGAAGGAATGTGAAAACCTGGAGAGAAAGGTGAGCCTTCCTTCCCCAGATTGTGTAATGCAGCCCTAGTGAAGGCAGAGTCCAGGAAAAGGTTGGCCCGACTCGCCGACGGGAAACTGAAATAAACTATGACAGTGAATGCATGGAGACACTAAGTGATAGCAGAAGTGATAGACAGTGCATGAAAAACATGAATGAAATATTCAGCAAACAAATCAATATGCATGTGGGTGAGGCAGTTCGCTGGTTGGGCCAACGTCCGTGAAAAACAGTTTCATGCATGCGACAGTAGTGAGATAGCAACGAAAATTGAAATAGAACTAGGACAAGATAGAATACATGTAAACAATAGAAAGCGTTCAAACAAATCAAGAAAACAACACTCACACAAGTGAATACACAAAAAGTGACAGAAATGTAGCACAAGACATGGGAAACATGCTTACCCTAAAACGGTTGAGCTGAATGTGCTAACTTCACTTAGATGTGATTTGGGATGTCAGAGATATAAGGTTGATGTGAGGAATTAGCTATGCATTGGCTGGCTGATGAGTTTTGATAACATCAGGATTGTGATGTGCATGCCACAAATATAGGGGAAGTGACACTTGGAGGGAGTTTTCTGAATTTTTCGCTGCATGTAACCTCCAATTGCTAAACATAGATTCATGAAACAAGGGATGCCTTTCCATGTTGCCTTTGGAAGAAACAACCCATGCATTGTTATAGACATTTCTGTGCCTTGCAGCTCCAAGCATGAAATGTCCATAAACCAAGGGATCCTAAGTCCCTAAAAGTGTTGTTCTAACCCCTAAAGGAACAAGGTCAACAAATTACAGCTTCTCCCAGAAGTTCTCCACCAGAAACTGCTCAGAATAAGTCAAAACAGGATCATTTCAGCTGCTCCACTAGCTAGCTGCGTTGCATAGCACCTAAATCCACTGGCTAGGTGCGTTGCAACGCACCTAAATGCACTATCACGGTGCGTTGGGCGAGAAATGACAAATGGCAGTGTCATTCCGCGAGGTGGAGAGACAATGGAAGCTTCCAGAATCTTCTCCTATGACACTTGCCTCACTGAATTCGACCAAGGATGAGTAAGAGGCCTTCAGTCTCCAAGTGGAAGCAAGAATTGACAGAGAGAAGCCACTAATCAAATCATAAGCTGACTCATCCTCCTTGCATACATCTATATATGGATCCCTCATCCCAGAGATCCAGAGGCTGGAATTTTGCACATTGTAAGGAATTCGTGTTGGTTTTGATACACATATCAGAGAATTGGGAGATCTATGCTTTGTTGGAGGTGAAGAGGGGCTTCTTTGCTGGGAGGTTGATGCTGGGTCAGGAATCATCGGTTGTAACTCCTCCTGGATCTTCTTGTATCTCAATAAAAACTATTTGAGTTTCTCCTCTATGCTTTTGTATCATTGATGCTTGTTAGATTTGTATGGTTAACTTAAATCTGATCCTAAGTTATTTATGAATATAAATCCATGTCTTTGTATAGTTTTCTTCTTCTGTGATCTTACAGGTACTTGGTGAAGTTGGGCAAGTAAGGGAGCAGGTAGCTGGAAGCTATCAAAGAGGAGAGAGATTGGATCAAAGGACTAGCGCAAGACATAGGTTGGTTCTTCCTATTCCTCTTTGTTTATAGTTCATAAAGGAGATACAAAAGTAGTTTTCTCTATTTGTTTCTAAGGCAGCTGTCACACCTTAGTGGGATAGAGCAGTTCTAAATAGACACTTTTCCCGGTAACAAAATGGCGACTCCACTGGGGACGATTGTCTAATTAGTTTGTTTGTGTATCTCTAGTTGTTTGTTTCATAAACTTATAAGTAGCATTCGAACTGCATTTGCCATAACAAATGCAAAGTAGACATCTACTGCTTCAATCCATTCACTGGATCTGTTTATGATTTGAACAGCTAATTCATAGACTATCTGATTGCCCTTGTGATAGCTCTTAGACCCTCCTTAGATCTACCCTTGATTGTGCATTACTGATTGCTTTTACTCGGCCAAAAACCAAAGACTAAACTGCAAACCGTGACTCAGAACCCGGATAGAATTCTCATTTCTGCCCCAGCGCAGGCACTGTGAAGAGGTTCTACATTTCAACGCACCTCCCGAAAGGGCAACCTGCATTGCAATGCAGTTTCTCTGTGTAACAGGTGCGCTGATCAGCCTAGCCCTGTGCAGCTGAGGTTCTTTGCTTCATTCTTTCCAGTTTTGTCTCTGAATTTTGCAGCCTGTGATCAGTATATGACTGTTTCAAACCCCTTTTCCTTACTGATATTCCGCCTCATTTGTACAAAAGAACTGTAGATGTTTTTGTGTATTTGTTGAGTCGTTTACAGTTTTCCATTGCAAAAGTATAATAATCGTACTGTCGTCCTTTGATTTAGATCTGTCGCAAGTGTCGATTTTGATCATAGGAGAAAGTTTATTTGTTGTTGATGATCGATTATGCTTTTACTATTGCCTTTGGTTTGAATTTGTGACTTTCTAGTGTCGAAACGAGTATTTATTTCAAAATCATAAAGTGTCGTAATCATCTCTACCTTTTGATTTCGAAAAGAAGCTTGTTTGTGTTTGTCGCTTGAAAGCAAATTCAGATTTGTACATCAACTTTCTTTTTAGCATCAATACTAAGAAAGTGAAAAACAAATACATGCATGTGCATTTGCATATAGACAGTCTGTTTGGCTTGATTTAGGAAAGTGCATTTACAGTGTGCTCTTTGCTCTTTGTGAAAAGATTGTGTCTTTCTTTTCCCCTAGTAGCTAGGATTTTCATTGCTGAAAAGAGATAAAAGTTTGTTTATCATCTTTAGATTGCATTTTAGGAATTACATGTACATCTCGTGGTGAACCCAAAAGGCAAACTTCATAAGAAAGATCAACTTAAAATAAATTCAATGAATCTAACAACGCTTTGGAACTTAACGCACAACATTTAGAGGTCTAGGCTAGAGACGTATTCTGGCATCGTAAAGCCTAGTAACTGTTGTCCTCACTGATGGTTGGGTGATTCCTCCACTTTGAGACGATAAGTGCTAGTACGTACTTGTGCTCCCACGTACCGTCGAGTATATATTGGGAGACCCCTATAAGCTTAAATCCTTTATCCATAGGAAGCCGTGTCGGCCGCCCTACTGATCGCAATGCACTGAACACAACATTCGGGAAGATTGACTGCCGTACCGTAAAAAGTATTCTGCAGTTTTGTGATTGGTTTGGTACTCCTTCTACCTAGACCTCCAGAGGAGTCCCTTTCGTTCCTTTTCAGACTCTTTAACGGAAAAGGTCCATCTGAGCACTTGTCACTTCAGGCTCATTAAAAATCGAAGGAGACTAGAGTCATCTTTTGTTTTTTCTCGACTCTTAAAAACTGAAAAAACAAGTTGTGTCAAAAGCATCTAAAATTCATTTAATTCGGAAACATACCTTCCCTTTATTTTAGTTGATCAAGTAATCCGCAATCATGGAAGAAATTCAATTGAAACCCCGTCATTCGCAGAGGCTTACGAGTCAACCGTCTTTGTCTCCGGAATTGAAACCAGTACGGACAAAACGGACTCGTTTAACCGGTTCCAAATCTCCTATCAAAGTTAGAACAAGTGTTCCAACGACATCAGAGACTCCGGTTACTCCAAACATTTCTGGAATCCCTGCCTCTACAGAAGAAGTTCAGCGGCCACAGAACGACAGTGATACTGATCCTAGTTTGAGAATAAACACTTGTGTTACCGAACCAGTTCCATCTACAACCAGTTCGGAGAGTCTTACTCTTCAAACATCTGTCGCTGCCGATTTCACACCTTCTTCGGCACCAGAGATATTTTACGGACCTGACGGTCTTCCCCTTCCACCTGGTCTGATTGCCATAGAAGAAATTGTAGAAGATCCTCAAACAAATACTCCAACGCACTTTGGAGTCGGGATCACTCTATATCCTTCTTCGTCAGAAGTTAGTCTACCACCAGCGGAAGCTCCTGTAGAATCGCTAGGTAATCTTTTGGATAGACTACAAATGTCTGAACAATCGTCAACATCTAGGACTGTGTCATCTGACACAGCGACGGTAGAACTCCCTGCTATCACTTCGACAATGTTCGCCGGCATACCATCTGTCCCGACTAGCTCTCAGCCGCTAGAAGGAGCCCACTTAGGGGCTATTTCGACAGTATGGTACGTTCCTGTTTGTTCATCCAGAATAATATCCGGAAACTCTTATGTTGAGTCTCAACAAATTGATCCATTTGGAGGTCAATTTGGGCAGTCCGGTCCCCAAGGGAAAACAATTCCCTTGAGTTCTGGATTACCACCGTATGGGGGTCAGTATACCCTTTCATTATCCCCTCAGGGAGGATATCCATACGGGAGTTCACAACAACATTCAGGTTATACTAGAATTACCTCAAGTGGTTGGGTACCTATACTACCTCAACAACCAGGAGTTGTGTATTCGATGCAACAAACTGTACCTATGACGAACATCCTGACTACGCCAGCTATTGTGACGGTGTCGCAAGTTCAAGTGCTGCCTGTTGTATGCCAACCTCAGGTTTCTCAGGTTGTAATGCAACAGCCCCTTGACCCTGCGACTCAACCACAATCGCCGATTAGTGGGGTGACACAGGTCCAGATGGGTACAATTACCCCTCACCTTGGTCAAACGGTTAGTGTCGCGCAACAGCACATGGCTTCACAACCATGGCTGGTGCAGTACCAACAACCGCAATTCCAACAAGTATACCAAGGTTCTGAGCAGCATATCTTTGCGAACAGTGGGCAGCCGTACATTCAAAACGGTCAAAATCAACCATTTTACAATGGTCAAGTCCACCAACCTTACCAAACATACCAGCATCAAATGCATTATGCCGGTATGCAAAGACCAACTTCTCAGGTGATTCCATCTTATCCTGGGTATGCTTCACCTAACCTGAATCAACAGTTACCCTTCGTGGCAACCTTAGAGTTACCTGATTTAAATCGGTTCACAAATGATCCAATTGATTACGCCCCTTGGTGGCCAACGATTCCGCATAAACTTCCATCAGATATTCCTAAATTTAATGGAAATCCAGGTCAAGATCCATCGAATCACGTGATGACCTTTCATCTATGGTGTTCATCAAACACCCTAAATGATGATTCGATAAGACTTCGCCTCTTTTAGAGGACGTTAACGGGCCCAGCGGCAAAATGGTACATTGAATTACCTAGAGCTTCGTTCGACAACTTTAGTACCTTAGCCACAACCTTTTTAACCCATTTTCAATTACCAATAAGGTACGAAACGGGAACAAAACTTCTTACCAACTTCAAACGAACAACAGCCACTCACATATCTGATCATATACATGAGTGGCGACGTCGTCGTAGGATGGTAAAAACGTACGTCCCTGATCAACTATTAGCTGAATGGTTTATCAAGTCATTATTGCCTTCCATCACGGAAGATGTGGCAAAGGGGGGGTCGTAACAGAAGAGCAAGTTATCGCTCGTGCACAATATCTGGACTTGATTTACACTCAGTCCAGCATGCTCTACGACAAAATACCTGACGCCCCTAGACCGGAATTCTCAATTCCTCCTCCTCCTAAATCAAACAATGACTCTCATGCCGGTGATGGCGTGATTGGCACGACAGACACGAAATTGACAAAGGCTACATCCAAAAAGGCCCGTAAGATTTCAGGTCAAAATGCAATAGACAAACTTCTTGCTTTGGAAGTAAATGCCGTATCGACAGATAAGGGCAAAGAAACCAAACAACCAGGGAGCAAGAAAAAGGGCAAAGGGAAGAAGAAGAAACAGGAGGAATCATCACCTGAAAAATCTTCTTCAAACCCTCTTGGAAATAGGAAACCAAGATTTCCATGCATGATATGCGATGAGGATCATCAGACCACAGATTGTCCACACAGAGCTGAGCTTAAGAAATTCTTCAAGAATTCAAAAGCCTCTGCAGTGTTAACTGATCCGTTTCCAAATCCAGGAACAAATCTGGTTGAAAGTGGAAATGCTTCCCTGTCTCAAGTGTTAATGTTGTCGGTTTCAAAACAGCAAAATGATGCTTTGATATCGACAAGGAACAAATATTATGGGAATCCGCAGCTGTCAAACAACAAGGATAAAGATCAACCAAGTAGTTCAACAACAACTTCGACAGAAGTTGTACCACCCACCATCCCTGAATTGACGATAAAACCGCCGAAGGGAGTAGTACACTAGTCGACATTTAATCCCCGCGCTAGAGCGGCACAGCATTATAACATAGTGGAAGATTTGGCCCAATCGCCATCCGCTATGTCGACTCTTGAAGTACTACAAAATTGCCCATCCCAAAGGCAGGCTTTATTATCGGCCATTGGTGGGATTGATCCAAAGGATTCCAATCTTGTATCCTTCAACCACAAAGGATACGATCCTCAGTTACCAGCTCAATTAGCTTTCCTTGTTCAAGTGAAAGCCCTCAACAAAACTGTTCATCGTACAATTATTAATGAGGGGGCATCTACATGTATTATGTCGATGAGTTGCTGGAAAACTTTAGGATCTCCAACCTTGTCGCAATCTTCGACAACATTAAAAGCATTCAACGGAAGGACATATACCCCATGTGGTATCCTAAATAACTTGAAAGTTGAAATAGGAGGGAAGACAGTAGAAATAGATGTTGAATTCATCGATGGGAATCTTGATTACAACATCCTACTAGGATGATCATGGATATATGCCATGGCAGCTTGTGTCGACCTATTTTAGAAAGATTGCATTTCCCTTTCAAGGAGGAATTACAATCGTCGATCAACAGAACTTCCTCCCCAATGGTTCTCAAGTTACTAGAAGCATTCCCATGATCCATGGAAGCCCCCATCCGCTTCAGAATATCGGAGTAGGCCTACTAAAAGATCCTATACTAATGGGAACTTTCGCTGTTCCACCTCCAATCAATCTGGCGGAAGTAGCGTCGATAGGAACCTGCAACATGATATCTTCTAAAAAGATCTCAGAAAACGATATCGACATGGATCATGCAGTGGTTTTTCCCCCAAGCCCAATGGGAATATTATAGCAATCAATGTTCCTAGCATGGGAGGCAAACCCAAATCAACGCTCATCAAGCGTTTGGATAGATAGGTCTAGAGAATATGGTACTCCTTCAGATCCTTGATCGCGAGTGCATGTCACCGACAAAGGAATTTTCCAAGCTATGGTAATTGAAGGAGCACCATGGAATGATTCCCACCATCGTTCTCTTCTTCTGGATTGTGAAGAAGATACTCAAAATGACCTTTATCATCCTTCAGTCTTTCATTTTCTGTCAAATACTGTAAATACGGTGGATTCCGAGTGAAACTTGTCCAACATTGAAGAGACTATAGCCATAAATATCTCAACCAAAACAGATGTTGTAGAGAATATTTATGTTGGCAAATGTTGTTCTCCATCAGAACTGGAAATATATAACGCTCTTTTTCGTGAATTCAGAGATGTCTTTGCTTGGTCATACAATGAAATGCCAGGCATTGACTCGAGTATCGTTGAACACGAAATTAAGATGTATCCAGATGTCAAACCAGTACGACAACGGCTAAGGCAGGTGCACCCCAAGAAAGCCGCTGCCATTAAGGCAGAAGTTGAAAAACTTCTCCATGCTGGTTTCATCTACCCGGTTCCTCTAACCGATTGGGTATCGAATATTGTCCCTGTTATGAAAAAACAGGGGACAATAAGAGTGTGCGTCGATTATAGGGATGTAAATCAAGCTTGTCCAAAAGACAACTACCCTACACCCTTCATTGACCAGATAATTGATGAATGCGCCGGATGCGAAATCTTTTCATTCATGGATGGATTCTCTGGGTATAATCAAATAAATATCCGCCCACAGGACCAGTCAAAGACTGCATTTATTTGTCCGTGGGGCACATTCGCATATCGAAAATTACCCTTTGGTTTAAAGAACACAGGGGCGACGTTTTAGAGGGCAATGAATTATGCCTTCCATGACATCAAAAACATCGTTCAACCATACCTCGACGACCTTCCGGCTCATTCGTGAAAGCGGACTGATCATCCGCAGCATTTAAGAGCGATATTTCTACGTTGCCGACACTACAAGATACGACTCAATCCGCACAAATGTGTATTTTGCGTCAGTTCTGGTCGTTTACTTGGCTTTGTAGTCTCCAAGGATGGGATTCGTCTCGACCCGTGTAAGGTCCAGGCAATCATAAATTTGCCTCCACCTTCGAATTTGCTTCAGATTCAAAAACTCCAAGGGAAAGCAAACTTTCTGAGGAGGTTCATTCCAAATTACGCCGAACTTGCTAAAGGTTATACACGTCTCTTGAAGAAAGAGGTACCCTTTGTCTGGGATCAGGTTGCGCAAGCTTCCTTTGATGCTTTAAAAGATTCCCTAATGAAAGCATCATTAATGTACGCCCCTGATTATCAAAGAGATTTTAACCTGTATCTGGCTGCAGCAGATACGACCATCGCAATGGTTTTAGTTCAAGAAGTCGATGGAATTGAACATCCTATATATTATTTAAGTAAGAACTTAAATGATACAGAAAGAAAATACTCTTATGTTGAAAAACTAGCGCTTGCGGCTGTTCAAGCGATACAAAGATTTCGACACTATGTCCTCTTTCGGAAAACTACCATTCTGTCAGATTGCAACCCCATGACTTATATATTGTCGCGACAGTTACTGGGGGGAAAATATTCAAAATGGATAGCAATCCTACAAGATTTTGATCTGGAATTTGTAAAATCCAAGTCAAAGAAAGCTCTAGTTTTCACAGAGTTATTATGCAATCTCCCATCGTCGTCCAACGATGAAACATCCGAGGAATCAATCGTTGATGAAAGTTTGTTTCTGATATCTACAAGCAATGAATGGTATGGGGATATAATCATTTATCTCCAAACCCAAAAATTTAGGCCAAACACCTCCCACTCTGAACAAAAACGTATTCGATACCAAGCAAAAGACTACATGATCGTCGGTGATACACTTTACCGTCGTGGTATCGATACAGTTCTGAGAAGGTGCCTCACCCATGAGGAGGCCGAAAAAGCCCTGAATGAGTGTCATTCAGGCGCGTGTGGGGGACATCAATCTGGATATGCTACAGCACAAAATTTTTACGAGCAGGATACTTCTGGCCAACAATGTTCAAAGATTGCATAACCGCAGTCAGAAGTTGCCATGCTTGTCAAATTTTTGATAGCAAAACTAGAAGACCACCCGCACCTCTACAGCCAATAGTTGTTGTTGGGCCATTCGCCAAATGGGGCATCGATTTCATGACATGTAACCCCACCTCGACCGGGGGGCATGGGTATATCATAGTCGCAGTCGACTATTTTACCAAATGGGCCGAGGCGATGACTACATTAGATAATACTGGTGAAACAACTGCCCTCTTCTTTTTCAATCATGTAGTCGCCAGATTTGGCGTACCACAGGCTATAGTCACAGATCATGGATCACATTTTCGCAATCACATGATGGTCGAATTAGCTGCCAAACTAGGGTTGTCTCACGACAGCTCTACTCCATATTATCCGCAAGCCAACGGACAAGTTGAAGCGATCAACAAGGTCCTGAAACGCATGCTGCAAAGGATGATCGGAGTTCACAAAAGAAGATGGCACCTAATCCTGTACTCAGCTTTGTGGGCTTACCGAACGTCGGTAAGGAATGCAACCGGGTTCACACCCTTCCAACTGGTATATGGCCTGGAAGCAGTCTTACCAGTCCAGTGTGAAATCTCGTCTCTCAAACTCACAATTGATCTCCTCCCCGGAACTTCGGAAGAAGAGGCTCGTTTCTTGGAATTAATCCAATTGGATGAAACCCGTCGTGACGCCGCTTTGGCTAACGAAGCCCATAAGAAACGAGTCAAGGCGCAGTTCGACAAAAATGTCAAACCCCGTGTCTTCTCAGAAGGTGACTTGGTCTTTCTTTACGACCAAGAATCCGATAAATTGGGAGCAGGTAAATTTAAGTCTTTATGGATGGGCCCCTATATTGTTAAGAGATTATTAGCAAAGGGAGCCTACGAGTTAATGGATTATGACGAAATTCCACTGGCGCAACCTCGCAATGGGTTGTACCTCAAGCGTTACTATGCGTAATAGTAACCAGCATGCTTTTGTTATATTTTTGTTTTCGCTAAAGTGTTTATTTTGGTCGAGTAATCCACTTTTTACATTTATTGCAGATGTCAAACCCATTGGAGCCATGTGTTGGATATGCCGACGGAGCGAGTCGTAGTTCGCGGAACCTATCTTCCGCAGCCTGGGCCATTTTTGATCCAAGCGGCGAGTTAGTAAGTTTCAGAGGTGTATGTATTGGTCGATCAACAAATAACATCGCTGAGTATAGCGCGTTGATAGAGCTTCTCTCTGATGCCATCACTCATGGTATACGCCGACTAATTGTCAGGCTAGACTCACAACTCGTGATACTACAACTCAATGGTATATATTCCGTCCGAAACCCAGCTATTTATCGCATGTTCCTAAGGGTTAAGATCTTGGAAAGACAATTTGATCTTATTCAATATCAACATATTTCCAGAAACTTAAACACATTAACCGACTCATTAGCAAACTATGTGTTAGATAGACATTTGCAACATTTATAAAAAGAAACACATCATCAATGTTTTGCATGTGGATCATGTAGCTCAACCAAAATAAAACTCCGAAAATAAAAAATATATATAGTTGTTTATGGTTTACACATAATGTTCTGTAACCAAGACAAAATCGGTCAAGCGACCCAAAAACTCAAAATGCTAGGGGGCACCCTAGTCTAATGATGCTCGTGATAGCAAGTCACAGCCTGTGCGATCATGCGTAGGAGACGAGTCCATCGTCTGGGCACACCAGTAGTATGCCGCTGTAACCGCAAAGGTAGCTCGTCAGTCCTCACATCTGGTATACCGAGAGTGAGGCCCTCAACCTGCTCCTGCAAAGCTGTGAGAGTCTCAGCCACATCAAGGTCGCGAAGAATAGCCCTTCCGACGGCCTCTCCTGCTGGGGCAACAGCTGGTACTCTCAGGCGAACTACTGGACGAACAGGACCAACATCTGCATGTACACATGAGTTTGATTAAAGTCTTGATAGAATAAAGCACAAGGACATTATAAACAAAAAATGATAAGCAGCAATATGGTCAAAGATTTTACCAATGGCGCCCCACTGCTCGCCATCCGGCAGTACTAAATCTGGATCACCCCGGAAGTCCATGCCAGCGTATGGATACTCGGAATAAACCATCTCCTGACGATCAAACCACCTGAAGAAGGTATCAGAAAATGAAATCTGAGACTGGCCAGCATGCCTAGACACATGGTCAACCCATCTCTGCATACGTGGTTCAGTAGGAGAAGGTAAATCGAGTGCAATGTACTGTGGCTGCATCAGTGGTATCTTCTCCAAGGCAAAGGCGGTCAAAATAGAACCATACCCAAAGTTCTTCAACCTCCCGTTCTTTATCTTGGTCAACTGTTCTTTCATCACAAGAAGTACTGCGTCGCACCAGTTGAACACCTTCGGTTGGAGACATTCCAAGGCATGCTGCATATAAGATCGGTTGGCTACATGAAGAGACGCACTACCAGCCATCCTACCAAAAGTAAACAGAATAGTCCTAAGGGACCTGTCAGTGACATCACGGATGATGATCTTGCCGTCTTTACTCGGCTGAGATCCTTCTCTGCAATACCGGCGGACATAATCTCTCACAGAATCGCCTCCTCGGGCCGAACCTGACAAAGAGATGGGGGCACCCCGCCTCGACAAGCCAGTCAAGAAATAGATGTCTACTGCAGTCAAGGGGATAGATTTGCCCCTAATCTGGAAAACCTGATTAGTAGGATCCCAAGCATCGAGCAAATACTGCAGTAAGTTGATCTGCTGTCTCATGCTAGAAATGCGGAAGAACTTCAGCAAGCCACAATTCCGCAGCGCGTTCACTGTAACTGGATCATGTAGGGCAATCATGTCCTCTTCTTCATGCTCACGTTCTCGCCATGTAAGGGTCATCTTACTCCAAAGATCTCTGAAAAACAAACAAGAGAAGGGTTAGATCCTGATTTTGGTAAGAAACAGGCAAAAATTCCATAAAAAATTGTGCTTCAAATTCCCTTTTTGCGCCCAACGCACCTGCAACAGTGTTCTAGGTGCATTGAAAGCCAGATAGCCTTCAGACAGGCCAGCATTCAACGCAGGTTTCGATACACTGGGGGTGCGTTGATGGCAGAACGAGTTCCTTAAACCCCAGGGGCTCAGAAAAGCTAGGAATCAAGCTCAAAATACAAAATGGAAACCATGAAATGAAAGAGCTCAGGTTTAGCTCCTACCTGGTCCAGACGGCGCCGAGAATCGTCCACAGAATCTCCCGAAATCAACTGATAAAAATCAAAGGGGAAAAGCACCTCCAAAGCTCCAACAAACCAAGTTCAAATGAAATGGTAAAATGAGAGGTAAAAAACACTTTTTAATTACTTTTACGTAGTTCAAAGTAAAATATTAGCGTTTTAAACTCGTTTTCAAGCAAATATTGTTCATTTTTGACTAGTTTGATGAAGCAGTTGAAAATACAGTACGATCTTTGGAAGGACAAAGCTATTTATGTTAAAATCAAAACAAGACCATCTAATCGAGCAGTTTTAATCCGGACTTCATGCTCGTTAAAAAATAAACATAAGCAATGAGCACATGTTCTTCCAGAGTTTAAGCTCATTAAAAAATGAACCAATTTCTGGTAAATAACCATCGTGAATGTAGTACTTCAGCCATTAAAGCCTTGGTAGTGTTTGCACCGTCACCTCCACTTTTTCATTGGCCGATCATTCACCTCCATTTGATTGTTTACCTATTTTGAGGAACAGCTGCGAAGAGTGATTTCACTAGCCATCCTTGTGACACTGCCGTGATTGGAAAATTCCAAACCTTACCTGGAATCAATAGCTACCCATCTTATCACTCGTTCCTCAAAAGACGAGTCGTCTTTAAGCTCTTTTCAAAATCGACTCGTAAAATATGAAAAGATTGCCGAGCCATTGGCCTCTCCAGCTCGTTAAAGGGACAGGAAGTGCTATCCCTCCTCTAGATTTTAATCTTTTTGGACCTGAGGGATTTTTGGACCTGAGGGATTATTACACAAAAAGATCGAGCGCTTGTTTTGTTCGGCTCGTTAAAGCTATCGAAAATTCATCCCTTCTGTATTGTTTTATACTTTTTCGGACTTAAGGGATTAGATGACGAAAAAGGAATTTTGGAGTTACCTTTACGTACCTTTTCAGACTCTCTAAAAATGAAAAGGACCGAGTTATCTTTGTCGTTAAACTCGTTAAAAAGATTAATAGCGACAAACTTGTCTTTAGAAGAGAACGAGTTTCACTATCGCTAGGCTCGTTAAAACATAGCGATGGGTTTGCCCGAAGGGAAAATTATAGAACAAGCATATGTTATCCTCCTCAAGCTTGACAAAAATAAAGAGGTACTGGTCAGCAATGACTGGGGAAAATTGGGAAGAAAACTCAAAGAATCTTTATTGGTAGCAAGTCGCTCTTGAACATGACACTTCCGCTCCGTGCCCGAGTCGGGTTGGGTTGTTTCATTCACCGGTCACATCGCCATGGTCACGCCATACCATCCACATTTGGGGTTAATGCTACCAATCCATCACATCAGTGTCGCCGATATGTTCAAGAGAAGTCATCCAGAAAGGCCACCTGTGTCCCGCCCACTACCATACATTATACTCCATTCTTTCATGACCACCACCCTGAACCATATATCATCAGATCGTTTTCACCTCCATCAAAATCATTTGCTCCGTTCCGTGTCATTGATGTGGGATTCATTAAGGCCCTCCTATGATGGATCACTTCTTGTCGACATCAGCTCATTATCCAAGAAGTTGGTCTAGGAACACCCCATTCAGTACTTTGAAGCTTGCATGCCTCAATGGCAAGTTTCTCACTTCCGGCGATAGGTTCACATCAATGACCTTCGACCGAAAGATTTTGCGTGGTGTTCGACGCCAAGTCCTTTATTCACACCACGTGAATTGTACTGCAGTACCTTGAGGATCATTATCATTATCGGTGATTCCTCTCGCGCTTGTTAACAGTTTACATCATTGACTGGTAATCAAGCGATGTCTTTCCATGTTCGACTTCAAAACATTCCTCACATGGATTGACTTGTACTTTGAGTGAAGATCGGACGAGATTGAAGACCCCGGATCTAGTTTCATCCATCCGGGCTGCGATATATATTCAGGGAAATAAAGACATTCAAATGTACAGCATTGCAGCACAGATAATCATCCTACCAAAAGGATGATGGCTCTATCAGAATCATCAGTCTACCATCAGACGATTGTCTGTCCTATGTACATGAAAATGAATTTATAAAGCTGAGCATGGGAATGCCCACCTCAGCTAGATCATGAAAATAGTATGAAGATAATGTATTGTATTGTATCTTATTACAGGTCTCCTCCCAGCATTGAAAGAACTTCGGATACTTATAATAAGCATTTCACCCGATAAATGACCTCATACTTTAGGGGGCAAATGTTATAGACATTTTTGTGCCTTGCAGCTCCAAGCATGAAATTTCCATAAACCAAGGGCTCCTAAGTCCCTAAAAGTGTTGTTCTAACCCCTAAAGGAACAAGGTCAACAAATTATAGCTTCTCCCAGAAGTTCTCCACCAGAAACTGCTCAGAATAAGTCAAAACAGGATCATTTCAGCTGTTCCACTAGCTAGCTGCGTTGCATAGCACCTAAATCCACTGGCTAGGTGCATTGCAACGCACCTAAATGCACTATCAGGATGCGTTGAGCGGGAAATGACAAATGGTAGTGTCATTCCACGAGGTGGAGAGACAATGGAAGCTTCCAGAATCTTCTCCTATGACACTTGCCTCACTGAATTCGACCAAGGATGAGTAAGAGGCCTTCAGTCTCCAAGTGGAAGCAAGAACTGACAGAGAGAAGCCACTAATCAAATCATAAGCTGACTCATCCTCCTTGCATACATCTATATATGGATCCCTCATCCCAGAGATCCAGAGGCTAGAATTTTGCACATTGTAAGGAATTGCTGTTGGTTTTGATACACATATCAGAGAATTGGGTGATCTATGCTTTGTTGGAGGTGAAGAGGGGATTCTTTGCTGGGAGGTTGATGCTGGGTCAGGAATCATCGGTTGTAACTCCTCCTGGATCTTCTTGTATATCAATAAAAACTATTTGAGTTTCTCCTCTATGCTTTTGTATCATTGATGCTTGTTACATTTGTATGGTTAACTTAAATTTGATCCTAAGTTATTTATGAATATAAATCCATGTCTTTGTATAGTTTTCTTCTTCTGTGATCTTACAGGTACTTGGTGAAGCTGGGCAAGTAAGGGAGCAGGTAGCTGGAAGCTGTCAAAGAGGAGAGAGATTGGATCAAAGGACTAGTGCAAGACACAGGTTGGTTCTTCCTATTCCTCTTTGTTTATAGTTCATAAAGGAGATACAAAAGTAGTTTTCTCTGTTTGTTTCTAAGGCAGCTGTCACACCTTAGTGGGATAGAGCAGTTCTAAATAGACACTTTTCCCGGTAACATGCATGCAAGTTTGTTTTTCTCAGTACCGAAGGGAACCGGTCAACTCAGCTACACACACAAGAGACTGCTTGACTGCTGGAGAAAAATTTGCATTTCTGGCTCAGAGTTGGGTTGGTTGCATAGGAGATTTGCGCAATTTTTGGGTTGAGAAGCTAACTACTACCCAAATTTGCACAAATCTTGGGCTGAACAGCTTGCTTCTAGGAAAATTTGTTCGAATCCTACTGGGAGGGTTGGCTGACAGGATTGCACAAACCTAGAGCCCAGCAAGCTATCAGAGAGGATTGCTCAATTTCTAGAGGAAGGCTAGTTGCCTTCCAAAAATGCGCAATTTTCAAGGGGGAGTTGCTCAGCCTGTAGCTGGACCAAGTCCAGGTGAGCAACATGTGAAGGAAAAGATCAAACTTTGATCGACAGTGTTCCTTTGAGCAAGAAAGACACCGAAGCTTGAGGACATGACGAAGCAAGGCAAGTAGTTGTAAAGGTTAGCAAGGAGGCTCCAAAATAGGCTAAGGAAAAATTTGGGAGGGTGCTTGTAGCCACTACAACACAAGGTTATGACGCGCATGCCACAAATATAGGAAAAGAGACAGTTGGTGAGAGGTTTCTAAAATAATATTTGCATGTAACCTCTAGCTGCTAAGAATAGATCCCTATATCTAGGGATTCCTTTTGCATGCTTCCTTTTTCTATTTAGGGAAGAGCAGCCCATGCATGGAAATCAATTTTGTTCGGTCCTAGAGGAAACTGATCAACCTTAAGGCACATGCAATAGCCTACTTGACTGAGAGAGGGATTTCCTCAATTTCTAAGAGGAACTGGGCTAGATGTCCCAGAGGGATTGTGCTATTTTTGGGAGGAGTAGGTGACTACTGCTAAGAATTGTGCAATTTCTAGGAGGAGTTGGGTTGACTGTCCTAGAGGGATTGTGCAATTTCTGGGAGGAGGAGGTGACTGTTGTCCAGAATTGCATAATTTTTGGGCTTAGTTGTAATGTTGGGCCAAATTACGCAATTTTCCCAAGGGAGACTATCTAATTGTCTTCTGCAATTTTAGAGCCTAGCATGATGGCTAGTAGATTTGTGCAATTTCTGGAGGGAAGGTTGGTTCCCTTCTAGAATTGCACAACTTTTTGAGGGAATTGCTCAGCCAGCGATTGGCCCAAGTCCAGAGTGGCAGCTTGTGGGGGCAGTAAAGAAAATTATCATGCACAAGCTAGCAGGCTACTGAAAAACCAATGAAGCTTATGTACTTGAAAGTGCAAGACATGCTATGAAGAATGGTTGGTAGGGAGGCTCCAAAGCGAATCTATGGAAAAATTTTGGAGGGTGGTTGTAGCCGCTACAACAGAATCATAAACAAAATTTAAAGATTTATCTCAAAATTAATTATGCTCTTTTTTCCCATTTATTAAAAAAGTTTGATGTGAATGTGTCATATGATCATGAGTTATGTTTTTTGGCATGTGTTATTAGTATGACATGGTAGTGTAACAAAGCCTACTTATAAGCTAAGAATATCCATTGTAAAATGGGGTGAATTTCCATGGTTAATAATATTGTTACTATATTTTTTTAAATTTATGTGTTTTTTTATCATTATTATTATTTATAAAAAGAATTAATACGCGATTTAAACATATATATGTTTTAAAAAAATGTAACGATATATTATAGAGATTCATCATGGAGATTAACATGTGAATAGTTCTTCTTACAATACCATGGATTATCATTACCATTTGCTGAATATGACATGTGTTGATGTGAAATTTTATTCAATTAATTAATTTGTGATAAAATAATTAGAAGAACGTAACTAACTTGGAGATAAATCATAATCATTTATCTATGAATACCAGTGCTTAATATGACGTGTTGATGTAAAATCTTCTTCAATTAATTAATTTGTGATAAAATAATTAGAAGAGAAAACTAACTTGGAGATAAATTGTAATCATTGATCTCTGAATACTAATATGAATACCATGGAGGTTAAATCCCTACCATTCACCTAATTGCACAAAGAGGCACTCTCCATCCCAGCATGGAAGAGATGTTGTAAGGTTATGTTATGTGATGTGATGTTATGTTATGTAAGAAATTTGACTAAGTCAAATTACATAAAAATAAAATAAAATGATAATGATAATTATCAATTATTAATTATTAATAATTAAATCAGCTGTAATATCCATCCATTACTAAAATGTGTTTTCCTTGTTCAAAAGGAATGATGTTAGTAGGAAGGGTGGTAAAGTAATAAAATATATTGAAAAGTTTATGTAAATAAACAAATAATTTTATTAATAAATAAATAAAGGAAATTGAAGCACTTGGGAATGAAATTCTCAAATATGAGATACTTGCCAAAGAAAACAAAAATCTCATTGGTAAATGAGATTAGAATAATTTTTTCAGAGTAAGAATTATAGATAAGATTCTAGATAAGCTTTAATGCATACGAGAGAAAAATCCATTAAATTGCTTAGCTTGGGAAAGATCCTAAAATTGGATAATCATAAAGCACTGTGAGAGGGAAAGACATACTTTTATGGAGAAGCCTAGGCTAGTGGTTAAAAAGAACTACAAAAGAAAAGCAGTATGTCGCTGAAGGAAACTGATCATGAAAGAAAGGAATTAGATACCTATGGAGGGGATCAATAGAGGGATTTTGATATAGGCAAGAAAATCTCAGCTAGGGGGTGAACTGGAGGAACTCAGTTCAAGGTTGGGCATAAAAGGGTGCAGGATTCCCAAGTGACGTTCTAGCAATAGCAATTCCGCGGTAATCAATTAATTTATTTTATGTGCTATTATCTAGGTGAACTGGAGGAACTCAGTTCAAGGTTGGTCATAAAAGGGTGCAGGATTCCCAAGTGACGTTCTAGCAATAGCAATTCCACGGTAATCAATTAAATTATTTTATGTGCTATTATCTATGTACAAATGGTACAACAATAATTATTTTTTATTATACTAATTTATGTGTGTGTGAAATAATATGTGATAATTATAGAAACATTACAGTGAAAAGAAACATTGGATTCTATACTAGAGAACAAAAAATTTATTGTTCGTTATACTATAGGAAGCCATACATGAGTAAATGCATATTGTAGGTGTGATTTTTCCTTATAGAAACATGACCTCACATTTACACTGATGTGTACAGAACTAACTGGAAATGTTGGAATGTGTAAACTGTAAATTTTTGTACACATAAGTTGTAAGTAGTTAACTGCATTTTGTTGAGCGAGAGAAAGGAAATATAATTAAACATGTTGGCTTAGACTTGGTAAGGTACTAGTCTAGGTGGCTTCCAAGGTAATCCTTTTACATAGGAACGGATGGAATGTATTCCTTTTTCCGCTAAGAATAGAGCGTAATATCGAAAGAGGAAATAATCTAAATGAGACGTTCATTCTGATAAATAAACTCAGAATCTATGGACAAGGTTGGAAAATCTATTGATGTAGAGGAAAAAGAATGAAATATGTACTCCATAAAAGTAAACTAGGACAAATGGAGGAATTGTTGAAAGATATCACAATTTTTTATTAAACACAAAGATAGCAAAGTCGCTTTATACGAGTCAATTTTATGATTCAAAATCTCTCTGCAGGACCCACAGGTTCATTCAGATCCTACACCAAAAGGAAACCAAATGAGAAATACTTAACGAATCCTTCACCCACGTTACTGAAGAGTAACATAGAAAAACTATACACACATGATTTTTTATATTGCATTCATTAGAAACAAAAATAGAAATTCGATAAATGGAAGTTCCAGTGAGGGAATATATATATATAGATATAGATATAGATATAGGTGGCTACACCATAGTCAACAATTTTATTTAAGTACAAATGGAAGTATTAAACTAGCCTATCAACATTACATTTAACTTTTGGAACCCCCAACACCATAAGTGCATACTGAAATCTCGTATAGAACCAATGCACTCAACTCCAAAGATTTCTGGGAAACCAACTTGGAGGAAATCAATAGAAAAGTTAATTAAGGGCTCCTTTCCGTGGGTTTACAAATTAGCTAGAAACTTTTAGGGCACTGGCATTCCTACATAATCAAGTAAGGAATTGTGTAAGAATAGTGTTGTTCTCTCAGTTAATGGCAGTGTAGAAGGATAATTCAACACTCCCCATGTGTTTACTGGCATGTGTTTAACACTAGCAATGTGTTTGTTTACTTAAACCTTCTAGTTTTGGTGTAACAACAATCATGACTCCAACAAGTGGTATCAGAGCCAAAAGGTCTTGAGTTCAAAACACACCTACCTCGCATTGGGTGGGAGATTGTTGCGCTTACTGTTAATGGCGGTGTAGAAGGATAATTCAACACTCCCCGTGTGTTTCGTGGCATGCGTTTAACACTAGAGATGTGTCTGTTTACTAATACCTGCGGGTTTTTGTGTAACGGCAATTGTGACTCCAGCGAATAGCACCTTACAGGGATAAGTAACCGAAGGAATCACAACAAGAGGAAAGGGTTCATTTTTCCTTAACTGGTATCTGAATAAACACCAAGGTACCTAAATCTGTGACCAGTGAAAGAAGAACATGTTAGGGGTATGATAATACTACTAAAAGATTTATTGAAAATACTAATTGAATACATTAGAAATTGTAATATAAATTGCAATCATCATTTAGGAAAACCTAAAGACCATGTTCATACCCTTCAAAGTGAGCAAGGGTCTGTGTAAAACTGAAATAATTCTAAAAGGAGACGAAACAACATGCTCGTTTCAACCCTGACATCCAAAAATCGAATGAATAATTCTTATTTGACATGCAAATAAGGATGTTAAACCTCCTAGAAATTGAGGGTTATGTTTAATCGAAGGAAATTAGGGGTAAATTACGCACCAGGTTGTGGTTACATTTCTGCCTTCTAAACTATGGAGTCACCCAATTGGTGGAACTCATTTCCACTCTTGCCAATGTGAGAAGAATTGAAGAGAAATAAATATAGAAGTTAGTAACTCTGGTACATTCGCAAACAAAACCAATAAAATGAAGGAGATTAAAAATGAAGGAGATGATATAGCAGGTATGATGGGAAAGCTTGCAACATGAATGGACAACCAACCAAATGAAGGAACCTCCATTCAATGTATGCCATAATCCGAAGAAGTCAGCACAAAACAAAAATTAATACCCTCGTCAACAATTGAATGAGGAGGGACTCCTGACAGAAACATCCACACTCGAAATGCACTTGGGATAATCCCTGAAATTAAGGTCATAACAACCATGGAATTGTATTCAATTATTTCCTGAATAAAAATGCAAAGTAAACTTGGTCGGTTTCGAATATCAATTTAATATAGAGTGGTAGAAAAAAAAACGAGCAAATATGTAACACCTGGAACAAGAATTTCATCCCCAATCTTACTGCAAAGTATTGACAGAAATCATAGTGGGAAATGAAGGATTCCTCTACCTCCTTAACGTTTTTGAGGACGAAAACACTAGTTGAGAAGTACCATGCCGAATATTAACCCGAATATTTATAATGGAAGTGATTAAAACTTTCTGAAATAACACTAACATCAGTCATCATAGATGTTTGATTGAAGTTGAGAGATATGATTCTAATTATAGTATGCAGCTATCATTTCATCGTTTGGTTAAAATGACCATCCATCTATAATAGTAAATTTCCCTTCTAGTCATGTTACAGAGAAATTGCTTTGCGGCTTACATTCATTTTCAAGGAATTCAAGAGATTTATAGGTGATGTGCTTGACAAACATTTCATGCACATTGGAGGCTTCACTTTGGTGGAAGTAAGGAGAGAAACTAGAAGGATCCAAATGACATCACCACACACCAATTCGGAGGCCATAATAGGAATGAATGTCTTCTCTTTTACGGTTGAGCTATTGCCACTCAAACACAATGACATTCCCCACACACATACCTCGATGAAAAGCAGGCTCCCTTAAGGAATTGAATAGCCACATCCATTGGAATAGGAATGTACTAAGGAAAATCTTGGGAACTCAGTAATAAACGCATTCATTAGGAACATGAAATAAAATGCACCGTAACAGATCTGTAAGAAATGGGTTGGAAGAGCACCGAAACCTTCCATGACCAGAAAAAACATGTTTTTGTAAACTATAGTATAGTGTAATACCCCTCTGTACCTATCTAAATATTATTTAACTATACTGAACTATTTTGAGTAATGGAAAGAAGGTCATAGAAGACTCAATTTGGAGTAAATATGATGATGTAATAAACATATTTTGATAATAAAAATAAACTGGAAGATTTACTTGGAAAAGAACAGTTGAGTTAATGAGATCATTATTCCAATCTGAAATCTAATGTGGATAGGATTGAACAAACTTCCCTTAATCTACTCGTAAAAATCCCTAGGGGTTTTTGGTTAATATTTGATAAGATTGGAAGAAAAAAATATATTAAATCACTAAGAGAATAGGTGAATAAAGCGTCGTGGGTGAAAAAAGTGAACTTTAACGAAAAAGGAGGACACATTTTTGAAAAATAAAGAAAAATCGTAGGCTATGGGGGTTTGGTAAACCCTAGAAAATGGGACTTCATTAAGGAAAGTATGCTAAGGAAGAAAGGCATAAAATACCTTGACCAAGAATCATAAGAGGTTGTGGATTCTGGAGAAAAATATAGATCTCATCTTGGGGGAGAACCAGAGGAGGATATAGTTCATCATTGCGTGGTCAGTTGTTCTTTCCAAGTGGATCCAGTTGACCAAGGTCACAATTCTGGTAGATGAGCATTTAATATTTTAGTTTTAAATGAGCATTTAATATTTCATTATGTTATGGAAGTTATTTGATACGAAGGTTATAAATGTACTCTTGTCACTATGAAGTTAATTCCTACTTAACATTAATTTTGTATACATGAGTTTTTGCTTGTATTGATAAATACATGCAAATTATTAGAATTCTGAATTCTAACTCAAGCATAGATAAGGTTTCAAAATATTTTGGAAGTTCTAATTAAATGAGTTTTGGTGGGTACTAGGTTATAGAAATAGGGTATACGTCGTATATCGAAGTAAGAATTGGAAAGTATATGCTCAAATTTGGTTGAGATTATTTAAATAATTTAATGAAAGATTAATAAGGGGTTATTCTAATAAGTGGTAATGAATAGGATGTAGGTATATATGCGTGTTACAATTAAGCCCTCTCCAATGTTGCATGTCCATAATCTAACTATATATTATAGAGTAAACCAGACAAAAAAATAAGAGTGTTGTATTTACATGCGGATTAGAGGTATCTCATATATTTAAGTGACATAGAGGTATCTCATATATATATGTGGGTTAGTCCTCTTATTATAGAGTGTTTGAGTTATTAATAAATTATCAATTAATTTTGGGCTAATTATTGTATTGACCTTATCCCGTTTATTGGGTATATTATAATCAGGTTTATGTTTCCATTATTTATATTCTATTATAACCTTAGAATTAAAATTCCCGTTTTTTAACTTTTTACTGGAATAAACAAATAGTAATTTAATATTGATTATTAATGAATATAAATTATTTGACCATTAGGTTTAAAGGATAAATAAGAAAGTATTATAAATAAATATATGATATACCAAGAATGTTAGTTATGCTATTATTAATAAACATGGACTTAAACTACCCTCAATTATGATATTTACCTAAGGTAACTAGATTCTAAGAATAATAATGATTTAACAAAAATACTAAAGTGAATATAGATTAGTTAATAAGCATATATTATTATATATAACTTATTATTTTAATTCCGAATGGACCATTATATTTAATAAATAAAAACGATACATTTTACCAATGGACCATTAATTAATTTATTTTTAAATAAAGACACAATTACCTAATGTAACTAAATTCTAAGAATAATAGTGATTTATTACCATTTATTTGTATAATATTGGAATAATAATAGAAATTATACAAGATGTAATTTATTAATAACCATTATATTTGAAATAATATTAAATATGGATATTAGATTGACGATAAATAAAAGAAAGGGCTCAACAAATAATTATAGGCCAAATTTTAAAATATATATGATAATGAAAACAATTTTAAATAAAATAAAACAATAAAAATGATTTCTATTAAGTAAATAAAATTTTAACAAAGTATTATTGAATAAGATTAATAAGAGTGACGAGAATAATCGGACCAATATATTAATGGTATTTAAGAATGGTAAATATATTAATTAATAAATATTGAATAATTTTTCTTTTATATAATTTATTAATGACCATTATAATTTAAAAAATATTAAATATGAATATTATATTATGAATTCTCTTAATATTTGAGCTAATAATAATGAATTATATCTATTTGTTTTTAAATTAGCAAATGAATTCCTTTATTTCCTGTTTTAGCGGTTTCTAAGGATGTTAATAACTAATTAGTGGTTTGACTAGGATTTTTTGGTCAAATTTAGTCGTTGGCATTATAGCCTTTGGAGTCTCTGCACAATCTATTTAATCATGCTAAGCCGGATTGGTTCTTCAACTTGTCCTGACGATGAACCACACTGGTTGGTTGACAAAAGATTGGTTATGTGATTTTGCTGAAGATTATCTAAACAATGTTATGGATCACAGAAGTCTAAATTCCTTAATAGATGAAATATTCAAGAGAAGTGAAATCTTTCTAGTATCCAATAGATGAATTTATATCTCCTTCGGTGTTAGCAAATGGATTGGTAATCTTAATGAGATAAGAATTGTAATGTATCAAATGAGTTAAATCAATTTATTCTTGTAGTTCCAGTACACAACCAAAACTATACGTGGAGATGGATTAAGGATTTGGGAAACTGAATTCAGAGATAAACCATTTTCTATGAAATGCCTTCAGGACAATTCAAAGATTAATGTAACGCCCAACAAAATGACCTAACTATCTTTTCAATGTGAATTTTTTAACTAAAGACTGGATTAAGGTTAATAATCATGCATATCACCTCATGTGAGAGTATGTGCTCATGTAAATATGGAAATGTAAAGGTAAAATCGAAATTGGTAAAATATAATCAAATAAAAACCAGTTACTTGACAAAACTGCGGGAAATAGGTTCCAGATGGAACTAGTTATTAGTTCAAAAATAAAATCTCTAGACACAGTACAAGAATAAATAAACATTGACGCAAACTACGGAGACATATGCATGAAACCATGTCTGTATTATATCATAATATGCTAAAATTAAAATATCAAATCCTATATCCTAAAATACTAAAACCTCTTGACTCACCTCGGGAAGAGGCCAAATAAGAAATTTTATGTAAACGCCTTGCCTCATAAAAAAAAATCAAATAAAATCAAGTTTTTATAACGTTAGATAAAAGTGAAATATCGATTCAAAATACAATAAAAAATAAAACACTAAATAATTATCACACTTTGGTTAATAGAAAAAAGAAGTTCATTGTTCGCCGCCATGCCGAAGTAATTGGAAAAAAAAACAGATTGCAATAGTCCCAGAGGGGCAGGGACCAATAGCAGTGGAATAAGTAATAGTGGGACACCACACCGAGCGTTTGTTCCAAAACTGCACGTGGGTTCAAATAAAGCGGTGGAGACAGATTCACTTGGGACATGATGCACATCTTTTTCGAGATAGCATTACTCAAAAGGGTCGTTTTTGGAAATTCGCTTATACGTTAAGTTTAGGTCTGAATGATTAATATTTTAATGCGTAATTTAGTTTAAAAAGGCGTTGAAGTTTTAGAATTTTGAACTAATTATTAATAATTATAATATTTGGCATACCTGTGGTATAATGTATTTAGTTTTGTTTTTTATTGGGTATTAATTTGTTTTTACTAAAAATTTATGGAATTTATTCATAATTTAATAATAAGAATTTAATTTTTGTTATTTTTATTATTATTTAAATTTATTTATATGTAAGGTGATTGGTTGAGGTCTTATTATGAGTTGTTTAGTGACTTTCATTTCTATTAGTTACTAATCTTTTGGTTTTAGTTTTGTTTATTTTTTATTAAACTTTTTGAATTTTTTTTTTCTATTATTTTTTTTCATAAATTATAATTTTTTCACAATATTTTCAATTTAAAATAACTTATTGTCATATTAAATACATATTTTAATAAATTTAATTATAAACAATTATGTATATCAATAGAAATAAAACACTCACATATAGATATATGTATGTTAATATAAAGAATAATAGTTAATCATATTTCTTAATTTTTGATGATGTCATTTATCAATACAATATTTTTTATTAGTTGTTTTATTTTTATGATGAAATCTTTGTCTTTGTTATTTTTTTTGTTTAATTAGGCGATATTTAAGTTAACGACATGTACTAGGTACTATGTAGCCCTTGTTTGTTACATGATACAAATTTAACTTTTATAAAATATTTTACAATATTTTTGACAGTTTTTATAAGTTAGAGATTGAGATTTATCTGTAAAGTAATTATGTTATTTTTGACATTCTAATTAAATTGATTATTAAAACAAATACTTTATGCCCAACTTTCATATGAAATGATTTTTGGATGTTTGGACATGTGGAATTGATAAGCTATATATTGGTCCATAATATTATAAGAAAGCCTATTTACACGTTAAGAATCTCCATAATAAAGCGTCAGTAAATCTTTTGTGACATATTTTAATGTCTATAAATTTAACTTGTACATTAAATCTTTACAACAACAAAAAATTATATTTTAGATCATTTTTATGATTTTTTAAGATTTAAGAAATTGAATTATAAAAATAAATTAATGTTTATTATAAATTAATATCTATCAATATTTTACTTTAATTTATATAATTTTATATAATTAAAGTAATTTGTATACTTTAAAAGTATATTTTAAACCCTATAAAATTACAATATAAACCTGTTTTAATATGAATATAAATTTAAATGTTACAAATAATACTGAATAAGAATATGACAAATATCTATATCGTGTTCCAACCCTTGATTGTGGAAGGGGATTCCCAGCTACTCATCAACATGGCCACCCGCATACAGAATGGTTCCCAAGCCCGGAAAATCGCCCCCAGCTGGAGACTAGAAGCGAGGCTAAACATCATGGAACAGTATCTGCGCAATAACAGAGCCATCTCATTCAATCACATAAGAAGAGAAGGCAACAAGATAGCTGACCTATTGGCCAATGTTGGGGTTGAAAATGATCAGGTCATCCTATCTGGATCCACGGATATCATTCAAAACAACCTCCAAGCGCAGGAATGTGAATGCCTCATCCAAAAAGATGCAAGCCACCCGGATGCGGGTGTTAGCACGGCAGAGATTGCTAGGCCACATGGCCAGCAGGTGATCACACGAGACAGCCCGTGGAAGGACACTCGGGACGCCGCCGAAGACATAAATTTGGAGGCCTCCGTTCAGAACCTTTAATGAAATTAAAGGCGGATTGTTGTGTGTGCAGTGCGCATTCATGGCGCTCAAGGTTCAAGAGAATGTTGAAGGAATTAAGCTGGATGAAGGTTTGGGGTCACGCCATTCTCAGCGAGGTAGGCACGCTGCGCAGACGGGCCTGGACTTTCTCTGCCTTCTGGCAGACGCTGCGGACTTTGAATTCACTGTTATTAAAGGAAGGGGCATCACAGCATTATCTTCAGGCGCTGAGAAGAGAGGCCCTGCATCTGCAGCTCTGTTTCACTCAGCCAGTTCCACTGCCAACATGGGCAGGCCAAGAGAAAGACAGCCGTGCAGACGCGGCACTGGTCGAGGGGGCTCCTCACGCCCTCCAGCAGCGGATGCCCACCACCATTGTTGTTGCTGCTATTGTTACAGACGAGCCGGAGCTCCCCACTTGCAGGCTTCACAGTTCTTGGATACGGGTAGCCCAAATGAAGGACCACCCGCGCTTCCAGCGTTTGGCACAGCAGTGTTTAATCTGGGAAACCTCAGCGCACACATTTCAGTCCTATTTATCAAGGACACAGAGGAGGATGATGCCGGGTCGAGCAGCAGAGAATCGCCCTCCGATGACCAATCGGAAAGGGCTGAGGAAAAGACAGAGGGAGCACCTGAGAAGGCACCCGCCCATCCTCGAACGCAGGAGGCGTCGACGTCCAAGGCAGGAGAAGAACGGGAAGGACTCCCGGAAGAATATGGTTGGGTCCCGATTATTGAGGAGGAACCGGAGGAGTAGCAGACAATGGAAAGCTCCGTCAACCATCTTTTTGTTCAGGTCCAGTTTTAAGGTCTTCTGTCTCGGTCGCTTTCTGTGTATGGGATAAATCATATGTTTATGTCTGGGTCTTTTAGTTCGTCTGCAGGTCTTTATGTGTCTTTGTTTCAGTCAGAAAATCTTTTCAGGGCGATTGCTCATGTCCACGGTCGCCCCTGCGAGGGCAGATTTTTGTGTCAAAGCCCCTGCGTGGGTAATGTTGGTGCTAGAAGGAAAATTATGATGAGTTTTGAGGCGGCTTGGACACATCTCTTTGGTAAAGCCAGCCGCCAACCCACAGTGCCACAGATGGCCATGGGAAACCTGTTTTACTGCCTGTAATGTTCTTATGTACATAATATAATCAATTAGCATAGTTTTACTGAGAAAAAAAAAATATCTATATTGTGTTTAATATTTTTGAATTTTTGTCCTATCACATGAAAATTTGGTCATGTAATGGTTGATAAAACATGTCAATTTACATCGTTCAAATTACATATTTGAATATAAAAATTTATATAATATTTTTAAATACTTAAGTTATATAATTTTAATAATCAAATTTGAAATTTTATGATTTTAGATTCTTACATAATTTTATTGAAAATGGATCAAAAATCATCTTTTAAAATGGTTGAAAAGGATAGAAAGTTTAGACACCGTTGATTATAAATATAAATATTAAAATTATATAATTTATTCTAAAATAAAGAAAATATATATTAAGTAAAATAATATTATTATTATTTAAAAAATTAATAATTTATTTTATGTATAAATAATTGTATCCTTAATTGGGGTGAATGGGATCATGATAATGGAGGTTGGGGTACTCACGATTCTCTTGCTTCTCACTACAATTAAGAGGAGGTTAGTATGGCCAACCCTCTTCATGCATGAATTATGTGAAAGTTAATCTCATTTACTATATTGATGGTCCACCTCTCGTAGGTTCCTTTTCTTGTTAAGTTTTTTGATGTTCAGTGGACTTTATTTTTGAATTGGTCTTCTACTCAACTCGTAGTGGGATTATCCTTTTACCAAGCTAATACTAGAGGATTTGTATCTAGTGGTAAGTTGGTAGAGACATGGAGTGATTATAATCCATTCTCTGAAAATGGGTTTCTTTCCTCTGGCAGTGAAGTGGTAGTGGCTGGAGAATAGACAAAAGGTAATTTTCCTTATGACCCTCGTCAATTAAACTACTTGATTGGGATAATCGTTGGTAGTTTAGTGCCAAAATGAGGACCTACTATGTCCTCGGGCAATGGAACCCTATGGAGGCTACTGGAGGTAGAAGAGGATATTGTTAACAACACATCCATGCATTCATCCTCTAAAATCTTGTCATCTCTAGTTAATTGGGTCAATATCTACATGCTACAGGATCTTCTCTTATTCTCTAATTTTTGTTATCTTTTCAATGTGCTTTTGGGGTTCAATATTGGTGGATTCGAGATTTACTCTGTTACATGCATCAAATATTTCTACCTCTTGCGGGTTGATGCTCTCCTCTTACTTCCCATTATTTGCTACATTCACTATAAGTATGTATGGATCAAGTTTGATGGATTCCTAATCATTTTCACGAAAAGTTGTTAAAAGTTGTGCATTACTGTTTTCTAGCTTCCCAAGGTTTATGCATGATGATGGTATTTTGTGTCAGGGGTACATTGGTCTAGTTATCCATGTTAGCTTGTGTTGCCTCACTTTACTTGTAGTGACTTTTTCTTAGTCCGCCTTGGCCTAGTTAGAAACAATTCTCTTTGGTTGGGTTAATTGGGTCCCTGTTTTCTCATTTGGTTTCCACCTCATTAGTTCACCATGCAAGGAAAACAAATGTGTAACCACAAGACAACCAACGGTTGTAGTTCATAAGGTCAGATACATGCCTAGGCCCAAGCTTAAGAAGCTGCTAGTATCTTTCACTTAGTTACTCCTGCTAACATTCATGGGGGATTTGTAAGCGAGGAAGTTATACCATTAATGATCACCAAGCATACTCTATAGGAGGAACCTAATTGGGTCCTTGAGCCTAGCCACTCTAGGGGAAGAAAAAAACTAGTACCTACATTCCATTACCCTCCATCAATAGAGGAAAAACATTTTGGGTAGAGTTTTGAAAGATAAGCGTGAATCGTAATGACATTATTTATTCCTTGAATGAGATTCAGAGGGTGCAATTATATTAGTGTCCTCTTTGGATAACTTGGATGCTCGTCAGGTTCACATGCAAAGCCATCTTCAATGCTAGCTAAAGTCCCTTGCTATAGCTAATACAAGTGCATAAGATCCTACTCCAATGACCTTTTCTGACTCTTGACTATAGAATATGGTTCTATGTAGTTATTTCATTTCTTTATGTAGCTTAGTTTTGGCTAGATACTATACTTGTCAAATATAGTTGTTTTATTTTGATACTCTTACTCTTAAATTATTGACCAATGAATTTGGTTTCCCTTGAGGCATATTGAGGCCGATAATAATTTTCACTATGTGATTAAAGATGATGTATTTTGAAATTTACAAGTAATGAAAAGCTTAACATTATATATATATATATATATATATATATATATATATATATATATAGATATATATATATATATTAAAGTCTCATTTTTATTAGGTTTAATATGGAGATAATATTTTTTTGGAAATTGTTTTTCATAGATTTATTCAAAATTTAATTGGATATTAAGAAAAATATAATTTTAGTTTATTTAATTTACATAATTGTTATCTCTAAATACTTTTATTTTTTAATATTATTCATTTATATTTAGTAATAGAGTTTTTAGTATTTTAATTTAACTATCAATAACTATCAAATGGATGGTAAGGATCTAACATCCATAGAAAATTTTTGAGTTAAGCTTTTTTTATTCAAAATGCTTTGATGTAAGTCTTTCTAATTCATCACATTGAGTGATTAGGGTTGAATCCTCATGATGGATGACACTTACTATAGTAGACACAAATTACTCCATTGAAAAAATAGAATATATTTTATAGTATACACAAATAAAACACTATGATTTATTTCCAGACTAGTTATGCAATGTTTTCCCTCCTAGTTAAATTTATTAATTAAAAAAATGTCATATGAACAAGTGCCATACAAAATGACTTGTAGTATTTTGGCATGTTTTTTGTGGAAGAAAAATCGTAATTTTATTAATGAAAACAAAAGTACATGTTGAAGATGTGAGACGCATTCATCAGCGAGTCAAAGAATGTTGATCAGATGTTCAGAGAAAGCAAACCACTATTGTACAAATGGAGAGAAAGGTCATGCTTTTCTCCCTTTTTTCTTCTCAACATTGCACCACTCCCCTTGAGTCGGCTTCAAGGATACAAGTGCATGTGAAGTGTCAGCCTCAGGTTGAGGTTTGTCCTTATCAGAATCAGAATTGTCTGATGTATGTAGTCTCTTAGATCCACTGGTATCCATTGTATCTCGTATCCTTGTTGGTTGTGAGTCCATTAGATCTTGTGGATTTGTTACTCATACTACCAGTTCTTTGTCCATCTGGTTGTTCTCATTGGATATGGGATGTTCCACATCAGCTTCCTCCTCCTCATCTAATAGCGGTGGGGGAAATTTCCATCCCTTGAATTGCTTCCTTGTTTTTTTGTTTCTTTGGGTATCTTTTTTGGCTTCAAGGCACGTATTTTGTAGGTGTCTTGTTTGTCAGCATATTTTACATCTAAATTTTGTATTTTCATAATCTAGTATCTGTGTCCAGCACCTCTGTTGTGATTCAATTGTATGTGGTCTGGCATGCCTTTGTTGAGATCTACTTCCACACAAATTCGTGTGAAAGTGAAAATTCTTTCCTCTAGTCTTTGTGAGCCTATTTTAATGTATCTCCCAATGGTGTTTCCAATACTTGCAAGGACTTGTTGGCTCCAAATATGTAATGGGAGATTGTGTAAATGGACCCATAAAGTAATCCTCGATACAACCATAGTATTTGCTTCAAATTCTGGAAACCATGATGTGACAAAGAGGCCCGTGGAGCCCTAGAACCATGGTCCCTCCTGTAGAATAATGCCTCTAGCCTCTATTGAAGGGAAATTTACAATGAATAAACCCTTGGAACAGAGATGAATTTAACAGTGAATAGTCCAGTTTGTGAAAATCCATTGGAAGAGCTCAACATGTTTTGGCCAGAAACTATTGAATCTATAGATAATAGCTTGTTTTTCAAAAATGTTACAATGATCATCTGTGTTTGGTATATCTATGCTTAATTCTTGGGTATAATTCAGTTGCTCCATAATATATGGGTTGGGTTCAGTTCCAACATGCTTTGGTATTGATGTAGGAGCATTTTTCCCTTCGAGGATGTTCTTAAAATAAAGCCCTAGATTTTTGTGCTTCCATTGTGTTTCTATATTTTTTGTTGAACTGCTCTCTATGCCACCTCTTGTTTGTTTTGTTTTACTATAGGTTGTTGCTGCACCACCTCTAAAACTTATATTGAGTGTTATTATAGATGCATTTATAATATTGTAGTTCATGAGAGGTTTCGTATCCTGGAGAGTTCTGCCCCCATATATTAGATGTTGAGATCCAATAGGATATCCAATGTGTTGGAAAATGTGACTCTTCAAATGTAAAATAGAGTTTGTTGTAAGAACCCAAACCAAGATAGATATCCCCGAAGGGGTTTTAATAAAATTTTGATATTGCTGAGAGTTTACCAAGGGTTCAGCTTCCGATAGGAGTTCCTAGGCCGTGTCTGGTGTTTCCAGGAAAACTAGTGTTGATTCGAACTACTAGTCCCACTAAGATGTGTAGCTATCTTAGAAACAAACAATCAAAGCAATTCGAGATTTCGTTTAGGTGTAATAGATAAGACAGAAGAAAAGAGGACCAACCTGGATCTTCTGCTTTGATCCTTGCTTGATTTCTCTTTCCCTTGATAGAGTTTTCCAATCCTCTCCTACTTGTCTCGCTTTAAAGAGCACCTGTAGAGTCAAAGTAATAGAAAACCATCAAATCATCTCTATCTAAAACATCATAAACAATTCAAAATCAGAAACACAATCACCATACATTTACATTTACAAACAATAAGATTCACAAATACACAATTATATGGAGGAAAACTCAAAGAACTTTATTAATAGTAGAAGAGAGGATTACGACCCAGCTGTCTGATCCAGCATCATCCTCCCAGCATAGAAGCCCTCTTCAACTCATGAAAAGTAAGATCACCCAACAATACAATGTCTCTTCTCACAGATAAACCAACAACACTTCCTTACAAATTAAAAAATTACAGCCTCTAGATCTCTCAGATGTGGGATCCATTTATAGATGTCTTGCAAGGGTGTGAGTCAGCTCTAAGTTTTTTTATTAGTGCCATTCCATTGATAGTTCTTGTTTTCACTTGGAGATTTCAGTGATATTTTACTCATCCCTGGGCGAATTCAGAGAGGCAAGTGTCCTGGGAGAAGTTTCTGGAAGATTCCATGGGCTTCCACTTAGCAAACTGTCTCTGCCATTTGTCTATTCTCGCTCATCACACCCTACAAAAGGCCATTTCAATATGCATCACACCTGGCTAGTGTGGTAGCTAGTATGGATCACACCTTGACCATGGAGCAATCGGTATGGTCCAATTTTGGCCAGTTCTGAGTTGTTTTTCAGGTGGAACTTCTGGGAAATAATGTAATCAATTGACCATGATCCTTTAGGGTATGAAACAACACTTTTAGGGACTAAAGAGACCTTCATTTATGGACATATGAGTTTGGGGTTGCAGTGCCCAAATATGTCTATAACAGTTGCCCCCTGAAGCATGAGGTTGTAAATCTTCTGATGTTGGGTGAAATCCTTTATCATGAGGATTCGAGGTGTTCGAACTGGAAGGTGACCTATATAAGAGACAATACAATAGATCATCATCATATTATTTTCATGATCTAGCTAAGGCAGGCATTCCCATGCCCAGCTTCATAAATTCATTTTCATGTACATAGGACAGAGTGATTCTTCATATGAAGAGTCATCTTCTTTTGTTTAGATGACTATCTATGTACATTCCATGAACATTTGATGTCTTTATGTTCTTGAATATATCGGAGCCCAGATGGATGAAAATAGATTTGGGGTCTTCAAACTCGTTCAATCTTTACCCGATGTACAAGTTGATCCATGTGAAAAGATGTTCTGAAGTCGAACATGGAAAGACATCGCCTGATTACCAGCCAATAATGTAATCTATTAACAGGTGTGAGAGGAGTCACCGATAATGATAATGACCCTCAAGGTACTACAGTACAATTCACGTGGTGTGAATATATGAGCTGATGTCGAACACCATGCAAAATCTTTTAGTCGAAGGCCTTTGATGTAAACCTGTCGCCGGACGTGAGAAACTTGCCATTGAGGTATGCAAGCTTCAAAGTACTAAAAGGGTTGTTTCTAAGTCGCCTTCTTGGATAATGAACTGATTTTGACAAGAAGTGATCCATCGTAGGAGGGCCTTGATATATCCCACATCTACGACACGAAACAGAGCAAATTATTTTTTGGAGGCGAAAAAAATCTGATGATACAAGGTTCAGGGATGGCGGTCATGAAAAGTGAAGGGTGAAGGTATTGTAGTGGATGAGGCATTTGCTACATGGTGAATTCTCTGAATGAATTCCTTGAACATGTCAGTGACACTGATATGGATTGGTAGCGTTAACCCCATGGATGGTACGGAAGACCAATGGTGATATGATGAACGGAATAACCTATTGAAGCCCCGAAAATCAGGTCTACAACAAGCGGGATACCCACATGGTCCGGACCTTGGTTAGCAGCTCCTTTTTCATTTGGTATAGTGGGTCTAACTGGGGATATGGGACCAGTTTCCCAATTTATGTGTGTGTGTGTGAAGAATTGATATTTCCATTCTAAAAGTTCCTATGTGAGATCGTATAATTATAACTCTAATCTAATGACATGTAAATGGTATTCTAATAAGCATAAATATCTAATTCTACACTGACCCGAGGTGTAATCCTTCTGTTATGCGATCTAAAATGATTTCAAACAACAATTGGTAATAAAGATCATTCAACTGTTATGAGAAAAGAATTCAATACAGATAAACCACTTCGTATAAAAAGTTAGACAAAACAGTTGTGAAAGGCATATCGCATAGTAAGCTATTCATACATTAAGCATAAATAAATAGCTATCACCGTACAAAAGTTCAAAATGATAACTCAAGCATTCACACATCAATATATAAACAACTGAACTTGAATATCACTTTTAACACAAAGGAAGAAATAGTTAAGAGATAGAAGTACCATTTGTAACTAGTCCTACCCATGGCCTTCAAGTGATAATGATTTATCTCTTCGTAACCCAACATCCACTAAGAGTATAGAAATGCAACATCATTAGCAAATATTAAATACAGATATTAATAAATCTTGTTCCATTCATTCATCAAAACCTCCGTAGAGGGTACAATAATGCATGTTCTGGGGATAAGTTTTTGACAAATTTCAGGACCATTCTCTAAATGAATGAGAAGGGTTTAAATACTACTAACCAAATCTAAAAATAACTTATTACAAAAATGTAGGATGCGCTTTAAATGAGCATCCTCACTTTGGGCAAAAATAAACAAAATTAAAACTAAAACTGAATCTAAAATTAAAATTACTAACTATTTTTGTATCTGCTCCTTGAAGTTGCACACGTTCAACATATGTTTGAGAAGAGTTGGCTGACTGATTTCCGATTTTAGTTGTGCTGTGAAAACAGAATCGACAAGAGCTGGTGCCATTTTCTCGGCAGAATTGATGATACACTTGAGAGTCATCCATTGGCTGTGTGGCTTTAAGTTTTATTTCTTTTACTTCTAGCATTCTTTTTTACAAATTTCTGGGCTTACAGGTGATTGAGCACTCAGAAGCTTTCCTTTTCAAGAATTTTTTCCCAGCAATGCATGATTAGTGCCTCGGAAACTGCCTCCATTTTTTGATCCGGGCTTCCTTGGTGTGTTTTTTACCCTTTGCGCATTTTCTTTTAGCGGATATAAAGCTCAAATTTTTGTGAAAATAATGATTCTGTAAGCTCTTGACCCTGAGTTTTAAATTTTCTGTTTGTGATGTGGGCACTGTCTGGTACCTCCGTGTATGGAAGAATTCTGGGCCTCGCTGCTATCCTGTGTAAGAATGAACAAGCCAGTTCTGTGATGGATGCCTCAGAAGAACTATGTGAGCCTGCAGTAGCTTCGACCTCCATTACTCTGGGATTCTCTTCCTCAAGTAGATTGTACATGCCTTCCCAGGTAGCAATACCAGTGTCTCTGTTACAGGCAGTGTCCGTATACAAGGGCGCCATTTCTTTTTCTTCAGAGCTCGAGGCTTTGCATTTCTTTCCCATAGTATCGTGCGTACTGCTTTGTATTGTTCTCTGTTCTTCGTTCCTGCAATTTACAAGTGAACTGAGAATAATGATATGGAAAGGTGATGGGAAAGTCTTAAATGCTGAAAAAAATATAAAATATACCATGTTATGTGAAATGAATTTTCAATAAGCACGAAACCATATTCCATTAATAACTAGCAACTAACTCATTAATTAGCATTAAAGCGCATAACCGGGTCTCGGTTTATGGAAAATATTTTTTTGAGCATGAGCTTGAAAGATCTGCGATAAAGCGATTTTGCGATTTGCTTCGCAATATCGCAGATCGCAACATCACAGAATCACCATATTGCTTTCTTGCTATATCGCAAATTCATAATATCGCATTATCATATTGCCGCTCAATCGTAAAATCAGAATATCACAATATCGAATTATCACATAATCGCAATATCGCAAGAGCGTGGCATGTGAAATTTTCGTTAATCTGTTTTATGCAAAATGCGATTTGCGATATGTGCCATCACATATCAGTAGTTTAAAGTTTTTTAACGTAAGTAGTCTTTGATGCATGCGATGCGATATATGTTTGTAATCCCATATCACGATCTTGCAGTTTTAGAATTCGGCTTGCAAGGAGGTACCCTATTATCCTTTTGCAATGCGATATTTCTTAAGGAATAATTCTACTGTATGACAAAACTTAAGCTTTTTATATTTTTCAAGGGTATTTTTTTAAGTTTTTTTGATGGTAAGTTTTATTGAAAAAGGAAATACAAGCACTAATTAATTTTTTAGATTTTGACTAAGGGTCCCCACTTATTTAGTATTAGTAATAACACTAAATAAGAAGGGGGGTTGTCGTTGGCCACAACAATTGGCGATTCACTAGGAAGAACCAATTATCTCCGTTTTTCTTTTGAATTTTCTAAACTTCCAAAATAGAAATTTTCCAGAAAATTAAACTTTATTATAGAAAGACGAAGTACATTATGCTTTTACCTATCAATGATATTTTGTTTCTTCTATTTTCAACTTTGATTATTTACTCCCTCAAGCTAGTCCTTGTATCTACATCAGTCATTACTTGGTTTATAGAGATAAAAACAAAGCCTTCTCTATAAATCAGTTTTGAATATGCTCATTTGTCGTAGGTAGAGCCTCTACTGCCAGCAAGCGTTTATAGCCTCGACAGGGTTACCTATTACCCAGCAATGATCCTGCATCCTGCTTAGAGAAATTTACACTTTTCAAAGAGAAATCCATATCCACAGTTATTGATTTCATTTTCTTTTTTACCCTTAAAGAACAATGTCTTGGTTTGGTAGCCAATTTATGACATAGTCATTCACTGATTTATAGCTTTGCTGAACAAGCTGGCTCATGATGAGACCCCTTGTCTTTTGATTGCAACAATCTTGAGTCATTGCCCTGTTGTGGTGTGCAGTATTGGCAAATTCAGCAAGCTATAATATCTATGACCACGATAAGCCGGCTCGTGATGAAACCTCTTACTCTTTAAGTTAAAGTGTATCATTGGATCATTCCCTGAACATTGTAGTTTCCTAGGTGGGGAGGAAATCATTGTTTCCTTAAGATGGCTATGGATGACAATAATAGAGTTTTTGAAAAGAGTTGTTCTACAGAGAATCTTTGTTTTATTATTGATACCTTTCATTGGACTGATACAAAACAATTTCCCACTAAAAGTTGTTTTTTATCAAAATTTATAAAGTCGAAACTAGTATCATTTCTAGGCCTAGAGCTTTTAACTGTATCTTTCAATAATAACGATCAATTTTCTAAAAGGAATTCTATTTATACAAGTGAAAAAAAAAACAAAATCTAAAAGAGAATTTGTGTCTTTTTCATAAATCTCAAATGTAACCATTTACAACCGGTTTTATTTTGAAACTAAAACAACTACTCTACAAAATAGAAGGATGATCTCCTATGGAAAATATTTTTTGAGGATCTGTTCGTTAACAGGTAAAGAATCCCTTTCTCCTATTAAATCCTATAACATAAAAGTAGATGGACCTATGACTTCTATGATTTGAAAAGGGCCAAGCCACATTCGTTGAAATTTTGTATGTTTCCCTTTTTCCTCATGAGCCTTGTCCCATTTTAAAACTAGATCTCCCATCTGAAAATATCCTCTGGATATCATGTTGGAATCAAAAGAGGTTTTTACTAAGGCTTGATGACGAGCGTGAGTTATCTTAGCCTGTTCTCATTGTTCTTCTAACTTAATTATTTCCAGCTGCCTTAGTTGTAAGGATGAAGTTGGTGCTTCATCAATAAATTGAACTAAGGCTAAAGAGGGAATTGCAAAATGAGTTGGAAGAACGACTTCTTTCCCATAAACTAAATTGAAGGGGGAAGTGCCGATGGAGGCTTTGTGTGTTATTCGATTTGCCCATAAAGCATATATTAAAGACTTGTGCCAATTTTTATGATTTTGATCAATGGTTCGCTCAATAATCCTGAATAAGTTCTTATTTGTAGATTCGGCTAACCCATTCCCTTGCAGGTAATAATTGGCAAAGTATTTAAGCTTGAAACCCCTTTTGAGTGCAAATTCGGTATTTGCATTACCAGAAAAATATGATACATTATAAAATATTAAAGCAGAGGGCAATCTAAACCTGGTGATTATGAACTGATCTATGAACTCGATCATATTTTCAGCATTAGTCGTCTTGAGTGGAACTGCTTCTACCCATTTAGTAAAGTAATCTATTGTTGTAAGGATATATCTATATTGTTTAGAAGAGTGAGGAATGATCTCACCTATTACATCCAATCCCCATTGATCGAAAGGATGCTCAATGTTAACTGGTTGCAGTGGCAAGGATGGTTTCTTTTGTCTCCCAGCAGTGGTTTGACAGACTTGACATTTCCTCACATAGTTATGTGAGTCTCTGAATAATGTGGTCTAGTAATAGCCTGCGGGTAAGATTTTATGAGCAGTAGTGTCTCCAGTGTAATGTCCGCCTGCTGGCCCATCGTGGAGTTCCTGCAAGACTTTTTCAGCTTCAGATTTCTCAAGACATATGAGGAGAACAGAATCATAATTTATTCTAAAAAGAACATCATTCACGAGCTGATATTGTTTGGATTTTAACCATAGAGCTCTTTTCTTGGTATGATCGAGATTTGAAGGAGCGTATCCATCCTTTAGATAATAAATGATATCAGTGTATAATGACTCAACATCGTTTAGGCTTACCTCGTACATTTGTATCTCTATAGATGGAATTTCAGACATCAACGATGCTCCGGCCAGCATTTTGCAAAAGCCTTGATCTTTTACAATACTTGCTGGTTTGATTTCTATGTCATATTCCTGTAAGGAAGTAACCCAATTGGCTCTTTTCTCACCCACATCCTTCTGTACTAGAAGATTTCTTACTGCTGGAAAGGGTACTATGATTTTTGTATGTGTTTTGAGTAGAAAAGGTCTGAAATACTTAATTTCTTTGAAAACAACATAAGCTTGTCTCTCCACATCTGAATAATTCAACTCAGCCCCTTGTAAATTGGAATTGAAAAAAGCAATTGGGGCTTCTGCCTTTTCTTGATTTACTTGAGTGAGTATCACAGCATATGACCTATCAGAGGAAAATGTATATAAAATAAAAGGACTGGAAACATTTGGAGTTGCTAACGATGGAGCATTATTGATTGCTTGTTTGATCAGATTGAATTCCTCATGTTCATCTTGGCCCCATTTAATGTTTGAGTTCTTTTTAATCATTGCTTGTAAAGGAGACACGATTCTTGAGAAATCTAGAACAAATCTCTTTACAAAGTTAATCTGGCAAAGAAAATATTGCATGGATTTCTTGTTGAGGTAGAGGAATTGCAGAAATTTCTTTGATTTTGTCAGGATCAATGTGAATTCCAGATTTTGACACTATGAATCTGAGAAGTTTTCCTTCACTTAATGCGAAAAGGATTTTTTCGGGTTAAGTGAAATTTCATACCTTTGACAACATTGAAAGATTTGTTTCAAATCTCTGAGATGATTGTTTCATTTCTTGGAATATACAGTTATATCATCCAAATAGATTACCACTGGTTTATTAACTAACCCCTTGAATGTGATGTCCATGGCTCTCTGAAATGTGGCACTCGTGTTAATCAGACCAAATGGCATCTTTTGATATGCATATGCACCCCATTTAGTTCTGAATGTGGTTTTTAACTGATCATCATGATGTACGAACACTTGGTTGTATCTTGAGAATCCATCTAAGAAGGACATCAATTCTGAGCCCGCGACCGCTTGCAATATTTGTTCCATGGGAGGCAAAGGAAAATTGTCCTTTTGGCAGGCTTTGTTAAGATTTCGAAAGTCAATGCAGATTCTAATATCTCCGTTTTTCTTTCTAACATGGACCATATTGGAAACCCATTTAGAATGTCGAACGGGAAAAAATATTTTGGCTTTCAGTAACTTATTGAGTTCAGATTTGATCTGGTTTTCTAGATTGGGATGGATCTTTCTCAACTTTTATTGGACGGGTTTTTCATTGCCTATCATTGGAATAGTATGTTGGATGATGGATGTGTCATACATTTTGACTCCATCGTAATTAAAAGCAAAGACACTTTTGTATTGTCTCAAGAGACGAATATATGCTATTTTTTCTTCAGGAGCTAGACCAAGGCCTAGATTGATATTCTGTGGTTTGGTATTAGTTCCTAGATTTACTAATTCGTAATTCAAAGTTGAACTTTGGAGTTTTTAATTGGTAGATCTTTTAAACCGATCTTTCAAATGATAAAGATCTTCTAACTTGACTACTGACTTAGGTATGGCATTGCTAGTGCTATCCTCTTGCAATTGTTGGTCATGTTGGTCTTCGTCAATTATTTTTTTGGTATAGGATCCTTCAGATGTGAGGAAACTCACGATATCAGGATCGTCGTTGAAAATCCTCCAATTGGTAATGTTATCAGGAATAGATGGTCTAAAAATTAATTCAATTGAAAATCGATCAGGGCTAAAATCTTCTGAAGGAATGAGTTTGGAGGCTATGTTGGCTAAGAGGTCTGCACTAGCATTCTGGAGTCTGGGAATTGATGAAATATTAAATGCTATAAAATGTTCAGTTAGATATTGAACTCAAGATTGGTAATTTTTTAAATGACCTGATAAACAATGTATAGTATTACGTACCTGTCTGATTACAATTTCAGAATCTCCGAAAACTTGAAGATATTTCACATCCAATCCGATTGCTTCATATAATCCTTGGATTGAAACCTCGTATTCTACGGTATTGTTGGTGCAATCAAATTCGAGTCCACAGGTTAGCATTGTTTTATCTCCCTCTGGACTTATTAACACGCATCATGCTCCTGCTCCTTCGTTAGACTTAGAACCGTAAAAAAATAGTTTCCAAAATAAAGATTTATTTATAGGACTATCTATAAAATTAATGCATTTAGAACTATATGTTTGAGAGAAATTTTCTACTTGAGATAAAACAGAATGTTCTAAGTAAGTTGAGGTATGAGCATTAAAATTTCCTAGGAAAGAATCCACTGAATAGTTGCCGATGATGTTAGAACTATCTGCTACCGGTTCATTTCTCCCTCGAGTTTTGTTACTATGTATTTCTGATGTCTTTCCCATTCAACTTTTATCTGATTTGGTTTACCATTGTAAGGGAGACACATGTGCGAACAGTCAGTTGCAAAATATCTGTGAAGCTTTTTTGACCAATCTCTGCTAAGAATTAAGCCATAAAATTCTGGAATATCAGCAACTAAAATGTCGATAACTTGACATACCTTTGGGTTGGATGACAGCCTTATGGTAACCTGATTTAATTCACCAATCATTTTGACTTGCGATCGATCTAATTGAACTATGCGTACAACTGATTTTTGTGGTTGAACATTCAATTTTGCACATATTGACTTTGGTAAAATATTCGATGAAGCTCCAGAATCCACTAAGTAATTATGCAAATTTTTATTGAAATTTTCATAAATAATAAGAAATGGGGGAGTATGAGATCTCAATCTCCCTCCAGTTAAGGTGATATCATTTGGATCAACTTTATTCATCGCATTAGTTGGAGGTCTTCCCATGTCATGGGAAGCTTGAGAGATTATAGCAGCGGGCAAAGGTGCAACTAGTAAAGCATGTAATTCTTTCAAAAGTACCTTTTGCTAGTGTTTTAACTTGCTCAGTTCATAAAGAGTGATATTGACCCTAGTCCTTTTCATGTCTTCTATGATATTATACTCCATTTCATTCGAAACGATTAGCGTTTTAGATGGAGTTGATGGGCTTGTTTGGGCTGGGCCGGTTTGAGTCGCTTTAGGTGTCGTTTTCTTGGCTGCGACTTTATCCTTAGTCATTGGGCTTGCGCTCTTTGGCTTAGGTGTAGGTTGAGGACGATCAAGTTGATTTCTGCTGTGAGTACTAACCGGGAATGCCTCCTGATCCTCTTGATCTGGGAGGATGAAATCCCACATTCCTTGTAACTCTACAACATCTTCTTCATCGGTATGTTCCTCAGTAGCGATTTCCTCTTCTTCTTCTTCGGATTCAACACTTCTAATAGCATTAGGGGGTTTGGAATCGGTCGAATGGTTTCTTTTAAAAGGTCTATATGGATTTTTAGAAGAAGTTTCTGCCACCTGTTTCTTAATGTCAACCATCTCGTTAGACATGGTCTTCAAAACTTTTTGCAATCCTTATAAATTAAATGGATCTTTCGATTGTTTTTTCTTGGGATCTTCCTTGAAAGAAACCTTCTTGGATTTTTGTTCTTCTATTGCGTTTTTCTTTTCTAATGCCATATTACATTTCTCTACCGCTATTGCTTCTTTCATATTTTCAACTAAAGTTGTTTTCTTAGCCCTATCAACAAAGATTGCTATGTTTGATGGTAAAGCAGTAATGTACCATTCACTTCACACTTCTTTGCTAGGCTAGGAAGCAGCAGGAATTTTATTTAAGATTTTATTGAAACATAAATTGAAATCTTTGATAGGTTCTTTTGACTTGACCCTGAGGTTAGATAGGTCATTGATGAATGTTGCCGTAGACCTATCATCACCAAACTTAGTCAAGAATTGTTCTTGGAAAATCTCCCAACTAGTAATAGATCCAGATGGTAATGAGAAATACCATGATCTGGTTGTTCCTTGCAGAGTATAAGGAAAAAGTCGAACAACAGCGTCTTCATTAGTAACTCCATTAAGATTTATGGATAGCATAAAGTTATTTATATGTTCTTCTGCTAGCATGCCTGCTTCAGAATTAAACTTAGGCAGCCACGTTTTAGGATTGGTCGGTAACTGACGCAAGGGCGCAGGCATTAAGACTACCCCTGGGTTATTCCATCAAGACTGGGCCATCGCTGAACTACTAATAGAGGAAAGTATAGAGGATGATCCCTGTGGTTGAGAAGACGAGAATATTATGACTCTAGATGATTGAGAAGGAGTTATGGGAGTGCTGGTGGACTGATGGATAATGATCTGAAGTGGGGGAGTGGGTGGTTAACTTCACAGTGAAGAGGTTGAGATTGATGATGACGATGAAACAGTCTCGCTATCGGACGCTTTAGGAGACTTCCTTGCTCTCTTCCTTGTAGGTAGAGGTAACTCGGTTGGTTGAACACCAAACTTTTCACTCTTTAATCTGGTAAGAGGATGAGCAGGGTTATATTGCGAAGTCACGCTGCCTTGAGATTTATCAGATTTTTGAGGAGATATAGAAAATCGCTGAAGTTTGTTAATCAAAAATTCAACCTCAGGAGGTTCAATAGTAGATTGTTCTCAAATGTCAGGGTTTGAAGCAACGGCTGTTACTCCTGCAACTTCTGGCTCTGGATTTAAAGATTTTAAATGTGATGGAGAAGTCGGGGGAGATGGTGAGGGTGATTTACTCTTAGAATGGTATTTAGATTTGGATTTACTTTCCATTCACAGTTCGAGACCCTCCTTCTAGCGCCAAATATGTTGAACCCTAAAAATCGGGTCTACAACAAGGGGGATACCCACCCGGTCTAGACCTTGGTTAGCAGCTCCTTTTCTGTTTGGTACAGTGGGTCCGATTGGGGATATGGGACCAGTTTCCCAATTTATGTGTGTGTGTGTGAATAATTGATATTTCTCTTATAAAAGTTCCTAAGTGAGATCCTATAATTCTAACTCTAATCTAATGACATGTAAATGGTATTCCAATAAGCAGAAATATCTAAGTCTACACTAACCTGGGGTGTAATCATTTTATTATGCGATCTAAAATGATTTCGGATAACAATTGGTAATAAAGGTCATTCAACTGTTATAAGAAAAGAATTCAACACAGATAAACCACTTCGTATAAAAAGTTAGACAAAACAATTGTGAAAGGCATATCGCATAATAAGCTATTCATACATTAAGCATAAATAAATAGCTATCACAATACAAAAGTGCCAAATGATAACTCAATCATTCACACATCAATATATAAACAACTAAACTTGAATATCACTTTTAACACAAAGGCAGAAATAGTTAAGAGATAGAAGTACCATTTATAACTAGTCCTACTCATGAGCTTCAAGCGATAATGATTTATCTCTTCGTAACCCAAAATCCACTAAGAGTACAGAAATGCAACATCAGTAGTAGATATTAAATATAGATATTGATAAATCATGTTCCATTCATTCATCAAAACCTCCACAGAGGGTACAATAGTGCATGTTCTGGGGATAAGTTTTTGACAAATTTTAGGACCATTATCTAAATGCATGAGAAGGGTTTAAACACTACTAACTAAATCTAAAAATAACTTATTACAAAAAAGTAGGATGTGGCTTAAATGACCGTCCTCACTTTGGGAAAAAATAAACAAAATTAAAACTAAAACTGAATCTAAAATTAAAATTACTAACTATTTATGTATCTGCTCCTTGAAGTCGCACGCGTTCAGGATCTGTTTAAGAAGAGTCAGCTGACTGATTTACGATTTTAGCTGTGCTGCGAAAACATAATCGGCAAGAGCTGGCGCCATCTTCTCGGCAGAATTGATGATACACTTGAGAGTCATCCACTGGTTGTGTGGCTTTAAGTTTTATTTCTTTTACTTCTAGTGTTCTTTTTTACAAATTTCTGGGCTTACAGGTGACTGAGCACTCAGAAGCTTTCCTTTTCAAGAAGTTTTTCCTAGCACTATGCACTAATCGCACATCGGAAATTGCCTCTGTTTTTTGACCTAGGCTTCCTTGGTGCGTTTTTTGCCCTTTACACGTTTTCTTTTAGCGGATATAAAGCTCAAATTTTTGTGAAAATAATGATTCTGTAAGCTCTTGACCCTGAGTTTTAAATTGTCTGTTTGTGATGTGAGCACTGTCCGGTACCTCCTTGTATGGAATAATTCTGGGCCTCGCCGCTATCCTATGTAAGAATGAAAAAGCCAGTTCTGTGATGGATGCCTCAGAAGAACTATGTGAGCCTACAGTAGCTTCAACCTCCATTACTCTGGGATTCTCTTCCTCAAGTAGATTGTACATGCCTTCCCAGGTAGCAATACCAGCGTTTTTGTTACAAGCAGTGTCTTTATACAAGGGCACCATTTCTTTTTCTTCAGAGCTCGGGGCTTTGCCTTTCTTTCCCATAGTATCGTGCATACTGCTTTGTATCGTTCTCTGTTCTTCGTTCCTACAATTTACAAGTGAAGTGAGAATAATGATATGGAAAGGTGATGGGAAAGTCTTAAATGCTGAGAAAAAATATAAAATATACCACCTTATGTGAAATGACTTTTCGATAAGCACGAAACCATATTCCATTAATAACTGACAACTAACTCATTAATTAGCATTAAAGCGCATAACCGGGTCTCAATTTATGGAAAATACTTTTTTGAATGAAGAGTCTGAAAGATCTGCGATAAAGCGATTTTGTGATTTGCTTTGCAATATCGCAGATCGCAACATCGCAGAATCACCATATCACTTTCTTTATATATCTCAAATTCATAATATCGCATTATCGTATTGCTGCTCAATCGTAAAATCGGAATATCACAATATCGCATTATTGCATAATTGCAATATCGCAGGAGCGTGGCATGTGACAATTTTTGTTAATATGTTTTCTGCGAAATGCGATTTGCGATATGCACCATCGCATATCGGTAGTTTAAAATTTTTTAACGTAAGCAGTCTTTTATCCATGTGATGCGATATATGTTTGTAATCTCGTATCGCGGTCTCGTAGTTTTAGAATTCGGCTTGCAAGGAGGTACCCTATTATCCTTTTGCGATGCAATATTTCCTAAGGAATAATTCTACTTTTTCACAAAACTTAAGCTTTTTAGATTTTTCAACGGTATTTTCTTAAGTTTTTTGATGATAAGTTTTATTGAAAAAGGAAATACAAGCACTAATTAATTTTTTACATTTTGACTAAGGGTCCCCACTTATTTAGTATTAGTAATCACACTAAATAAGAAGGGGGGTTGTTGCTGGCCACAACATAACCCAACCCGACTCAATCATGGTGATGGAGTGAAAGTGTCATGTTCAAGAGTGACCTGCTACCAATAAAATTCTTCAAGTTTTCTTCCCTTTTTCTCCAGTCATTTCTAACCAGTACCTCTTTATTTCTGTAAAGCTTGAGGAGGATAACATATGCTTGGTCTATAATTTTCCCTTCGGGAAAACCTGTCGCTATGTTTTTAGTGAGCTTAGTATCAGTGAGACTCGTTCTTATCTCGGTGGACAAGTTTGTTGCTATTGTTTTAACGAGTTTAATGACAAAGATAACTCGGTCCTTTTCTTGTTTAGAGAGTTTGAAAAGGGACGAAAAGGAAACTCCAACAATCCCTTTTCATAGCATAATCTCTTAAGTCTAAAAAAGTATAAATAAATACAAAAGGGATGACTTTTCGATTGCTTTAATGAGCTGAAAAAGACAAGCTCTCGATCTTTTTGTTTGATAATCCCTTAGGTCCAAAAAAATTAAAATGTACAGGAGGGATGGCGTTTCCTTTTACTTTAACGAGCTAGAAAGGCCAATGGCTCGACAATCTTTTTATATTTAATGAGTCTAAAATGAGTTTAAAAGTGACTCGTTTTTAAGGAATGAGCGGTATTTTCAGGTAGCAACTGGTTCCAGGCAAGTTTAGAACTTCTCAAAACATGGCAATGTGAAGAGGGTGGAAATCATAATCACTCGTCACAATTGTTCCTCAAAAGGGTAAACAATCAAGTGGAAGTGTATGACCAGCCAAATGAATGGAGGTGATGGTAGGAACACAACCAAGGTTCAAAAAGGCTGATAGTAGGGCAATCACAAAGGTTATTTACCAAAGATGGATTCATTTTTTAATGAGCTTGAATCAAAAGAAACTATTCTCAGTGGCAGGTTTATTTTTTAACGAGTTTGAACCTTGCGGGAACATTGCTCTTTGGCAGGCTTATTGTTTAATGAGCTTGAACCTTATGGAAACATTGCTCTTGATATTGGTCAAAGATATTCAATTTATCATTTAACACATTAGATTCTTTCATCGGTTGTTCAACCTACTCAATTGCTCCACCAAATTGATTAGAAATACACATATAGATGCTCGAAAAATGAATTAAAACTAACATTTTACTTGAAGTATGTGAATAGTAACATAAAAGTAGTTTTACCTCTCATTTTTACCATTTGATTATGAATTTGGGATTTTGGAGCTCTGGAGTGGTTTTCCACCTCAAATTTCGTCAACTGATTTTAGGAGATCTGGTGGACTATTCTCTGCACCATCAGGAATAAGTAGGAGTTAACCCTGAGCTCTTCATTATCATTCCATCTTTTTTTTTATTTTGAGCAAGTTTTTCCTTGGTTCTTGGCCCCTGGGGTTTGAAGAACTCGTTCTCTATCCATCACACTTGGTCTGCATCGAAAAGTGTGATGCATACTGAGCTGGACACTAGCCAATTAGTATGCATCTCACCTTCCTAACTGGCAAGGTGCGATGGGCATAGAAAGGAAACTTTACACAGTGATTTTTCATGAAATTTTTGCCTGTTTTTGCTCAAATTTGGATCCTAATTCATCTTTTTTTTGTGACTGTTGGGTCCTTATAATACTAGTGATTACCCTATTACTATTGTAGTTGCATCCCTTATTAATATTTTTATGCCCCTATTATCCCCATATTGTTATTACTATGCCCCATAGAATCCCTCTATTATTATTTTAGTGGCTTTATATTATTATTGTTAGGTTGGCAGGGTTATATTGTGACTCCTTAGAGTCCTATATATAGAAAGGAGGTTTTTTCATTTGAATCATCCAAGAATTGTTCATTTATGTAATGTAAAGGAGTTTTCTCGCTCGAAGAGGCTAAATTCTAAGGAGTTGATCTTTCTTTTCTATCTTTTCTTGAGCTGGTTTCATAACATTTGGTATCAGAGCTTTGGATTCTAGGGTTTCGCTGCTCCAAATAGGTCATCGTGGCATTTCCGCTATAACTTTTTTTCTGCGATGCTTCAGAAGCTAAAAAAAACCCCATTTTAGAATAAATTGTGTTGAAACTTGGATCCGAATTTCATAGCTTTTCGCACTATATTTGCGGAGATATGATCTGAGGAAGTTGGTCTTTTTGCAGACTCCTGAATTACATTCTAAACAGGTGATCTGGGGAAAATCGTCATAGCTTTCTCTCTGAGCATCGGATTGAAATTTCGTTAGAAGGACCGTATAGAAAGAGGACAGATTGTAGTTTCTTGTATATATTTCTCAGAGCCAAACGTTAAAACAGTGACTCGTGGCACCTCATACAAGTTTGCTCTACTGAACTAGTCTATAATCAGGTCACTGTGGGAGATTTCACGTAACTCTTCCTTGGAGAATCCAATTTGGATCGAATTGGTGGCATTGGAAATAGGACACAGAGGGCTATTGCTGGTCGCAATTTCAGAAGTGGATGATCCAAAAGTACAGAGATACATTAGAGGCAATATCGAGCTCCTACAAAGTGAAAAAAGGTGTGTAGATTCTTTTAAATTTTTTCTTAAGATTGGTTTGAAAATTTATTTTGAAGGAATTCAAAGGGCATAGTAGAGCATTACTATCGGTAACTGATTCCCAGAGGAAAGAAAATGCAAACACCTAGTAAGCAACCTAAAAGCTCTAGCATGACTCATGAAGAAGATGAAGAAATGCTACATGATATATCAAAATTACAAGAACAAGTGCAACAAATGTCACTCTCACAAAAGCTAACAGAAGCTAAGATAAATGGCGTGGAATCTAAGATAAAGGGCATGGAAGCTAAGATGGATGATTTGAAGTTAGATTTGAAGATAGATTTGAAGAGAGACATGGCAGATTTGAAGACAAACATGGCAGATTTGAAGACAGAATTGACAAATTTTCTACAAGAAATACTTACTAATGGTGAAAAGGTAGTAAATGAAACTCATGATGCGAACAAAAGAAATGCTAATCATGATTTATTAGACTGTAATGTGGGATCGAAGACCCACCATATTCGAAAAATTGATATGAGGAAGTTTGATGGCAAGGATCCCGCAACATGGATATTACAGATGGAGCAATTTTTCGATCTCAATAATGTGCAAAACAAAAAAAAGGTACATATTGCAACTTTATATTTGGAACCAAATCAGTTTGTATGGTATCAATGGATTTTCTCTCATAAACAAATTATCACTTGGGCAATTTTTATGGAGGAATTGATAGCACATTATGAGTATACAAAAATCAACACTTTTTTTAGCCAATTGATAAGTCTCAAACAAAAGGGTTCAATAATGGAGCACATTGAGGAGTTCCAGAAATTGAACATAAGGGTAAAAAATATTCCAGAGGAGCATAGGATTGATGTGTTCATAGGGACTTTAAAGGATAATATCCAACATGATGTTCGCCTTTGGGAACTTGATTCATTAGAGAAGCCATTCAGGTTAGCAAGAAAAATGGAAAGAAAAATTATGGAAACCAGGAAGCATACCACTCACAACTATAAAGATGGAAGTGTTGTTCCCGGAAACATCTAGCAAACATAATTGTGCAATTATAACTTTGTTCCTTTTTTAGAAGCTTTGTCATACCATTAGAGCTGATTATCTTTCTCAGTTTCCCTGCAATACCCCTTAATTCAACTTCATTTCCTTCCACAGAAAATTTCATGAAAAGTTCTTGCAAATTAAAAGCTATTGTACACAAGGATTGTAGCCATTAGAATCCTAGTACAACATCAGTACCTCCCATTGGAATGGAAAGCATTGGGCTACTCAATACATATTCTCCCATCGATAGCTTGATATTATGGCACTTTCCAGAGCAATTTATTGTTCCTCCATTTGCAACCATCACTTGACACTCTGGTGTTGGATATAAGAAGCAATTCAATTCTTTTGCTACCTTACAATGAATAAAATTGTGGGTACTTCCTGAGTCAATCAACACTATTACCTTTTTCTTCTTGATTTGTCCTTCTATCTTGATGGTTTGAGGAGTGGTAATTCCCACCAATGCATCACAAGATATGGTCGAATTCATTTATTCTTTATCTAGGCTTTGTTCTTGGAGTATATCCTCTTATTTTGACCCTTCTTGCTCCTTTTCTTCTTCCTCTTCACAATCTATGTAGAATAATTTCTTCTCAGCACACTTATGACCTTTAGTGTATATGCTATCAAAACTGTAACAAAGCCCTTTTGCTCTTTTTTCTTCCAATTGTTGTGGTTTCAACCTTATAGGTTGTGGTGTCAACTGATGGCATTACTGACTAGCGAGTAGTGGAGTGTGATAGGTAAAGATGATTTGACCATATCTTTGTTTATCAGTTTTATAATATTTTTGTGATTTATCAAGACAAATTGAACCCATGTACTTGTGGAGATGTTGGGTCGGTGCGACCAGTGGCACGCCCAAGGGCAGCAGCTGACATTCCAGCAGGAGAGGCTGTAGGCAGGGCTTTCCTTCATGATCTAGACATAGCTGAGACCCTGGTAGTATTGCAGGATCAGATCGAGGGTCTTACCCTTGGTATTCAGGATGTGAAGATAGATGAGTTACCTCTCAGGTTATAGCACCATACTACTAGCATGCCAAGTCGCACAGGCGGTGACATGTTATCACCAACATCATTAGTATAGGATGCTTTTCTGCATTTCTTTTGAGTTTCTTGGTCGCATGACCAATTTTGCCTTGTACACAAAACATTATGTGAAACTATAAACAGTTATATATTTTTGATTTTCGGAGTTTATTTTGGTAAAGTTATGTGATCCATATGCAAGTGTTGATATGAAATGCTTTTCTTTACGAATGTTGTAAATGTCTATCTAACACATAATTCGCTAATGAATCAGTTAATGTGTTTAAGTTTCTAGAAATGTGTTGATATTGAATGGAATCAAACTGCCTTTCCAAAATCGTGATGCTTAGGAACATATGATAGATAGCTGGGTTTCGAATTGAATAGATGCCAATAAGCTGTAGAATGACAAGTTGCGAATCTAGCCTGACAACAAGTCAGCGTATGCCATGTGAAATGGCATCAGAGAGAAGTTCCATCAATGTGTTGTACTTAGCGATGTTGTTCGTTGATTGACCAATACATATCCCTCTGAAACTCACTAACTCGCCGCTTGGAGCAAAGATGGCAGATGCTACAGAAGATAGCTTCCGTTTTCTACAACTAGCTCCGTCGGCGTACCCAACGAATGTTTCCAAAATGTCCGACATCTGCAACAAATGCAAAGTGGATTACCTAACCAAAATGAAAACTCTTGATGAAAACAAAAATTTAACAAAAGCATATCTATAAAGAGATTAGTACGCTTGATCAAGCATAGTACCACTTAAGATACAACCCATTTCGGGCTTGCGATAGTGGAATTCCATCGTAATCTACTAGCTCATAGGTTCCTTTTTCTAATACTCACTTAACAATGTAGGGGCCCATCCATAATGATTCAAACTTACCTACTCCCAATTTATCAGAGTCCTGATCGTAGAGCAAGACTAGGTCACCTTCCAAGAAGACACGAGGCTTGACATTTTTGTCAAATTGTGCTTTGACATGTTTCTTATGCACTTCATTAGCTAGTGCGGCATCACGACGGGTTTCATCCAAGTGGATTAGTTCCAAGAAACGAGCCTCTTCCTCTGAAGTTTGGAGAAGTAGATCAATTGCGAGCTTGAGAGATGCACTTTCACACTGAATTGGCAAGAACATTTCTAGACCATACACCAACTGAAAAGGCATGAATGCAGTTGCATTTCTCACGGAAGTCCTATATGCCCACAGAGCTGAGTTCAGGATCAAATTCCAATTCTGTTTGTGGACTCCAATCATTCTCTGTAGCATGCGCTTAAGGACTTTGTTGATCACTTCAACCTATCCATTAGCCTGCAGATAATATGGAGTAGAACTATCATGGGACAACCCTAATTTGGCAGTCAATTCAACCATCATGTGATTGCGAAAATGTTGTCCATGATCTGTGACTATAGATTGTGGAACATCGAACCTAGAGACTACATGATTGAAAAAATAAAAGAGCAGTCATTTTTCCATTGTTGTTTAATGTAGGCATCGCCTCGGCCCATTTTGTAAAATAGTCGACAGTAACTATGATATACCCATGCCCCCAGGCCGAGGTGGGGTTACATGTCATGAAATCTATGCCCCATTTAGCTAATGGCCCAACAACAACTACTGGGTGTAGCAGTAGAGGTGGTAATATGGTTTTGCGATAAAAAATATGACAAGCATGGAAACTTCTGACTGCAATTATGCAATCTTTGAAGATAGTGGGCCAGAAGTAACCAGCTCGTAGGATCTTTTGTGTAGTAGCGTAACCAGATAGATGCCCCCCACATCCGCCTGAATGACAATCGTTCAAGTCTTTTTCAGCCTCCTCATGCGTGAAGCACCTTCGCAGAACTATATCGACACCATGACGATAAAGTGTATCACCGATGATCATGTAGTCTTTTGCTTGGTATCGAGTATGTCGCCGTTCCGAGCGAGAGGTGTTAGGCCTAAAGGTTTGGGTTTGGAGATAGATTAGTATATCTCCATACCATGGGTCGCTTGATGATATCAGAAACAGAGTTTCATCCATGATTGATGCTTTAGATGTTAAATCGTTGGATGATGATGGGAGGTCACATAGTAACTCTGCGAAGACTAGAGATTTCTTTGATTTGGATTTGGTGAATTCTAGATCGAATTCTTGCAAAATGGCTATCCATTTTGAATACTTTCCCCCTAGCAATTGACACGACAGAATTTAGGTCATAGGGTTGCAATCTAACAAAATGGTAGTTTTGCGAAAGAGTATATAGTGTCAAAATATCTGTACTTCTTGGATAGCTACTAAAGCCAGCTTTTCAACATAGGAGTACTTGCTTTCGGTATCATTTAAGTTGCGGCTTAAATAATACACAAGATGTTCTATTCCATTTTCTTCTTGTACTAAAACCATCGTGATGGTTGTATCTGTAGCAGCAAGATACAGGTTAAAGTCTTTTTGATAGTCAAAAGCATATATTAATGATGCTTTTACTAGGGAAGCTTTTAAAGCATCAAAGGAAGCTTGCGCAACTTGATCCCAGTTGAAGGATACTTCTTTTTTCAAAAGACGCATATAACCTTTAGCAAGTTCGACATAATTTGGGATGAACCTCCTTAGAAAGTTTTCTTTCCCTTGGAGTTTCTAAATCTGAAGAAAATTTGAAGGTGGAGGCATGTCGATGATTGACTTAACCTTACATGAGTTGAGTTGAATTCCATCCTTAGAAACTACAAAACCATGTAACTGACCAGAACTAACACAAAACACACACTTGTGTGGATTGAGTTGTATCTTGTAGTGTCGGCAACGTAGAAATATAGCTCTCAAATGCTACGGGTGATCAGTCCGCTTTCGTGAATGAGCGGTAGATTGTGGAGATATGGCTGAACAATGTGTTTAGTGTCATGGAAGGCATAGTTCATTGCCCTCTGAAATGTTTCCCCTGCATTCTTCAAACCGAAAGGTAGTTTATGGTATGCGAATGTGCCCCATGGACATATAAATGCATTCTTCGACTGGTCCTGTGGGTGGATATTGATTTGATTGTATCTGGAAAATCTATCCATAAATGAAAATACTTCGTGTCCGGCACATTCATCAATTATCTGGTCGACAAACAGTGTAGGGTAGTTGTCCTTTGGACAAGCTTGATTTACATCCCTATAATCGATGCACACTCTAATTGTTCCTTGCTTTTTCATGACAGGAACAATATTCGATACCCAATCAGTTAGAGGAACAGGGTAAATGAAACCAGCATGTAAAGCTTTTCAACTTCTACCTTAATGGTAGTAGCATTCTTTGTGTGAACCAGTCGAAGTCGTTGTCGTACTGGTTTGACATCTGGATACATCTTGATTTCGTGTTCAACGATACTCAGGTCAATGCCTGGAATTTCTTCATATGATCATGCAAAGACATCTCTGCATTCATGAAAGAGGGAGAGCAGTATATTTCTAGTTTTGAAGGAGAACAAGATTTGCCAACATGAATATTCTCTACATAATTAGGTTTGGTCGAGATATTAATGACAATATTTTCTTCAATATTGGACAGGTTTTGCTCGAAATCCACTGTATTTATAGTATTTGATAGAAAATAAAACTGAAGGATGATTAATGTCGCTAGAATAATCTTCGTTGTTATATTGAAGCTGGGAATGATGGTGGTGATCTTCCCATGGTGCTTCTCCTATCACCATTGAATGAATGATTCCTTCGTCTGTAGAATGTACATGAGACGAAGGATCAGAAGAGGTTCCATACTCCAGAGACCTATCTATCCAAATATTTGCCGAGCATTGATTTGGGCTCACTGCCCATGCCCAAAAAACTGATTGCTACAACAATTCTATAGGGCTTGGGGGCAACACCTTGCGATGATCCACACTATCAAAATGTTCAGAGTTCTTCTTAATCTTTGTTGATGTCGAAGATATCATGTGACAGGTTTCCACTGTGGCCACTTCCGCTAGATTACTCAGAGGTGGGAGGGCAAAAGTAAACCATTAAGGAAGGGTCTTTTAGGAGACCTACTTCGATATTTTGAAGCGATTGAGAGCTTCCATGGATCAATGGAATGCTTCTGGTAACTTGCGAATTGTTGGGGAGGAAGGTTAGTTGGTCAATGATTGTAATTCTCCTTGAAGGGGGAATGCAATCTTTCTAAAATATGTTGACACAACAACAGCCATAGCATAAATCCAGGGCTTGCCCAGTAGGATATTGTAGTCAAGGTTTCCATCAATGACCTCGACTTCAATTTCTATTGTCTTGCCCCCCAGTTCGATTTGCAAGTTACTTAATATCCCATATGGCGTGTATGTTCTTCCATCAAATGCTTTTAATGTTGTTGATGATCGTGACAAGGGTGGAGAGCCTAAAATTTTCCAGCAACTCATTAACATAATAAAGGTAGATGCTCCCTCATCAATGATTATTTGATGAACAATTTTGTTGAGGGCTTTTACCTGTATGAGGAAAGAGAGTTGGGTCGGTAACTGAGGTTCGTATCCTTTATGATTAAAGGCCACTAGATTGGAATCCCCTGGATCAATCCCACCTATCATTGATAACAAAGCCTGCTTTTGGGAGGGGAAATTCTGCAGTACTTCAAGTGTCGACATAGCAGATGGCGACTGGGCCAGATCATCCACTATATTATAATTCTGTGCTACTTGAGCACGAGGATTAAACGTCGATTTATGTACTACTCCCTTAGGTGGTTTTATTGTTAATTCAAGAATGATTGGTGGAAAAATTTCTGGTGAAGTTGTTGTCGAACCACCAGGTTGATCTGTAACCTTTCTGTTCGACGACTGTGGATTCCCATAATCTTTATTCCTTGTTGATATCAAAGCATCATTTTTCTATTTTGAGATGGATAGCATAAGCACTTGGGATGGGGAAGCATGATCACTAGCAACTAGATTAGTTTCTGGATTTGGAAACGGATCAGTCAATATCGCTGAGGTACTTGAAGTCTTAAAAAACTTTGTGACCTTAGCTCGACATGGAAAATCTCTCGTGTAATGGTCTTCATCAGATATGAAACATGGCTGATTAGGTTTCTTTCATCCAGTAGGGTTTCTAGAAGACTTATCAGGAGTCGAATATTACTGTTTCTTCTTTTTGTTTGTCCCTTTCTTCTTGCCCCCTGGTTGCTTAGGATTTTTGCCCTTGTCAGTTGACACAACATTAATCTTCAAGGCAAGAGGTTATTCATCTGCTTTTTCACTAGAAACTGCACGAGATTTTTTAGATGTAGCCTTTGCGGTTTTCGTGCTTGTGGTACCGATCATGCCATCATCGGCATTAGAGTCCTTGTTTGATCTTTGAGCGGGAGGAACGAAAAATTATGGTCTAGGAGCGTCAGGAATTTTGTCGTAGAGCATGCCAAACTGAGTATAGATCAAGTCTAAATATTGTGCACGAGCACTAACCTCCTCTTCAGTGACAACTCCTCCCTTAGCTACATCCTCTGTAATAGAGGGAAATAATGACTTTATAAGACATTCAGCTAAAAGCTGATCAGGAACATACGTCTTCACCATTCAACAATGACACCGCCACTCATGAATATGATCAGATATGTGAGTGGCTGTCATCTGTTTAATGTTGGTAAGGAGTTTTTTCCCCATTTCGTACCTTATGGGTAATTGAAAATGGGTTAAAATGGTAGTAGCAAGGGTGTTGAAGTTATCAAACGAAGCTCTAGGCAATTCAATATACCATTTTGCTACTAGACCAGTTAGCATTCAATAAAAAATGTGAAGCCTAATCGCATCATCATTCAGGGTGTTAGATGAGCACCACAAATGGAATGTAATTACATGATTCGATGGATATTCACCTGGATTTTCATTGAATTTAGGAATATTAGAGGGAAGTTTATGAGGAATCGCTGGCCACCAAGGGGCGTAAGCAATTGGATCATTCATGAGCCTGTTTAGATTTGGTAAGTCTAGAGTTGCTACAAAAGGCAACTGTTGATTGAGGTTAGGTGAAGCATACCCAAGATAAGATGGAATCGCCTGAGCAGTATGTATTTGCATACCAACATAATGTATATGATGCTAGTAGCTTTGATAAGGTTGATGGGCATAACCATTATAGTATGGCTGTTGATAACCAGTTTCCCGTTACTTACAAAGCCTTGTTGCTCAGGTCCTTGGAAAGATTGTTGGAATTGCAGTTGTTGATATTGTACCAGCCATGGTTGTTGGACCATTTTCTGTTGTCCAATACCGGATGATTGACCAAGATGTGGAGTGATAGTACCTATTTGATCCTGAGTCATTCCAGGTAAGGAGGCACTAATCTGAGGTTGTGATTGAATTGAGGAGACAAGAGGCTATTGTATTGCAAGCTAGGAGACTTGAGGTTGACACACAACAAGTAGTGCTTGTACTTGCGATACAATCACAATAGCAGGTGTAGTGGGAATATTTGACACAGGTTGGATTGGTTGCATTGAATATACAACCCTTGGTTGCTGAGGCAATATTGGTACCCAACCGCTGGATGTAATTCTAGTTTGACCTGAATTTTGTTGTAAACTCTCATATGGTTGTTCTCTAGGACGAAACAATGAAAAGGCATACTGCCCCCCATATGGCGAAAATTTAGTGCTTAAAGGGTATATCGACCTTTGAAGATATATTGGATCAACTTGTTGAGTTTCAACATAAGAAATACCAGATGAGACTCCGGATGAAGAAATAGGAACAGACCATGTCGTTGAAATAGTCCCTGAGTCGACTCCAGCTTGTTGTTGATAACTAGCCAGGATAGATGGTATACCAGCAAACATTATAGGAATGGCAGTAGGAAGTTCGGCCTTAGCCGTGTTAGTTGACACAGTCCTAGATGTTGGTGGTTGCTTAGACATATTTAGTTTATCCAAAAGATTTCCTAGTTATTTGACAGGAACTTGTGATGAAGGATTATCAAAAGAACTAACTTCTATAGTAGAAGGATATAAATTGATCCCAGTTCCAAAATTCAATGGAGTACTAGATGGAAGATCCTCTACTATCTCTTCTATGGCAATCAGTCCAGGTGGAAGAGGTAGACCGTCAGGTCCATAAAATATTTCTGGAGCCAAAGGAATTGTAGCTTCTGTCGTAACAGATACTAGAGGGGACGTTCTGAATTCTGGAACTCAAGTTCTAGATGTTCAAGTAAGTGAACTTTAGTTTTTGGATCAACCCTTGATGGAACTGTTTCAGGAATATAAGTGTTTACCATTACATTAGGATCAGTTCTAACATCCTCTTGTAACTGCAAAAGTTCTTCTGTAAAGGAAGATGTACCAGAAATGATCACAGTAACTATAGTCTCTGACGATGTTGAAACACAAGTTTCAAATAAATCAGGTGAATTGGACTTAGTTAAACGAGACCGTTTTTCCTGGAATGGTTTCATCTTTGGAGTCAAATATGGTTGACTCACTAGTCTCCGTGAATGACAAGGTTTTGATTGACATTCTTCCACGATTGTGGATTACTTGATCAACTCAAAATTAAAGGGGAAAAAGTTATTCTGATTCAAATAAATTTTAAGACACTTTGACGCAACTTTTCTTTTTCAATTTTTAAGAGTCGAGAAAAAGCTAAAGGTGACTCTAGTCGCATTTGACTTTTAATGAACATGAAGTGACAAGTGCTCAGATGGACCTTTTCTTTTAAGGAGTCCAAAAGGAATGAAAGTGACTAATCTGGAAATCTAGACAGAGGGATTACCAAACCAATTGCAAAACTGCAAAATACACCTTGGTGATAAATGATAGAGAAATTACCAAGGACATATGTACGGCAGTCAATCTTCCAGAGTGTTGTGTTCGATGCATTGCGATCGATAGGGCGATAGACACGAGTTCCTAAGGATAAATGGTATCAGCCTATTATGGTCTCCCAATATATACTCGACGGTATGGGGAGCACAAGTCCATACTCGAACTTGTCGTATCAAAGAGGAGGAATCACCCAACCTTCAATGAAAATGATAGTTACCAGGTTTTACGACACCAGAATACATCTCTAGCCTAGACTTCTAGATGTGTTGCGTCAGGTTCCAAAGCATTTTTATGTTCATTGAGATTTATTTTAGAGTTGATCCTACTTAGAAGTTTGTCTTTCAAGGTTCACCACATGATGTAGATGTACAATTCCTAAATATGCAATCTAAGATGATAAATAGTCGTTTATTTTATTTTAGCAATGAAAATCCTAGCTACAAAGGAAAGAAGATTATGATTTCTTTCAGTAGAGAACATAGAGTACACACTAAATACACTTTCCTAAATCATATTCTGCATACAGTCAAAATGCAAATGCACATGCATGTATTTGTTTTTCGTTTCCTTAATGTGAGAATGCGAAAAACAAAAACTAAGTACAGATCTGAACTATTTTCTTCAAAGTGACATATTTCACAATTTCTTTTCAAAATGAAAGGAAGGCTAAAACGACACTTTTCGATTTCGAATTGAAAACTTCTCTCGACACTTCAAATACTAATAATTCAAATCAAATACAATGACAAAACTACAATTGACTATCTAGAAGAGGAAGACTTTACGACACTTCTTCTTTTGATTCAAAATGATAGTTACGACACTTGCATCAAAAAACGACAATTCGATTAAGCTACTTTTGACAAAGGAGGACTGTAAATGATAGACAAATACACAAAAACATTTCCAATTCCTAATCAATGGAGGCTGAACAATGTAAAGGAAGGAGGCTTCAACAATGAGATATTGATCATGAACAAAAAAACTACTGAATAGAACTGAAAACAAGGAGAAAAAACCAAATTTCAAAGAGAGAAACAATATCACTCAATCATTGCAACTATCCTTAAGGGGAATAGTGATGAATCTCACCTACAACACACGGGAGGTGCAATGCATACACGCTGCCGGTTACAGAGAGTGCGATGGACCAAAGAGCGAAACTGAGCTTGGTTTTTGCTCAAAATTTGTAGCTAAGCTCAGTGATTTAAGCTGAGTTATGATGGACAGTAAAAAAAAGTATAGGGGTATGATCTTATGAGGTTATGAGCTAACACAAGGGAACTTAAAATTCTTGTAAGTCAGACGTTCAATTCATAAACCAACCAGGAGATTGACTGAAGCAACATTCATCTACTTCGCAATTGCATAGCAAAGGCAGTTCGAAGGCTAGTTGGCTAACTTCAGGCTCCGTCTATAGTTTATAAAGCAAACACTAAACAAATAAAAAAACTATTCGTTCCCCAGTGGAGTTGCCATTTTGTTTTTGGGAAAACTAGTGTCGATTCGAATTGCTAGTCCCACTAAGATGGGTAGCTATCTTAGAAACAAACAATCAAAGCAATTCGAGATTTCCTTTAGGTGTAATAGATAAGAGGGAAGAAAAGAGGACCAACCTAGATCTTCCACTTTGATCCTTGCTTGATTTCTCTTTCCCCTGATAGAGTTTTCCACTCCTCTCCTACTTGTCGTGCTTTAAAGAGTACCCAGCTATAGAGTCAAAGTAACATAAAACCATTGAAGCATCTCTATCAAAAACATCATAAACAATGCAGAATCAGAAACACATTGACTATACAATTACGTTTATAAACAATAAGATTCACAGATACACGATTATATGGAGGAAAAATCAAAGAACTTTATTAATAGTAGAAGAGAGGATTACAACCTAGCTGTGTAATCCAGCATCATCCTCCCAGCATAGAAGCCCTCTTCACCTCATGAAAGGCAAGATCACCCAACAATACAATGTCTCTTCTCACAGATAAACCAATAGCACTTCCTTACAAATTACAAAATTCCAGTCTCTAGATCTTTCAGATAAGGGATCCATTTATAGATATCTTGCAAGGGTGTGAGTCAACTCTAGGTTTTTTTATTAGTGTCATTCGACTAATAGTTCTTGGTTCCACTTGGAGATTTCATTGATCTCTTACTCATCCCTGGGCGAATTCAGAGAGGCATGTGTCCTGGGGGAAGGTTTTGGAAGATTCCATGAGCTTCCACTTAGCAAACTATCTCTGCCATTTGTCTGTTCTCGCTCATCGCACCGTACAAAAGGCCACTTCAGTATGCATCGCACCTGGCTAGTGTGGCAGCTAGTATGCATTGTACCTTGACCATGGAGCAGTCAGTGTGGTCCTGTTTCGGCCAGTTCTAAGTGGCTTTTCAGGTGGAACTTCTGGGAAATGATGTAATCAGTTGACCATGAAAAAACACTTTTAGGGACTAAAGAGCCCTTGGCTTATGGACATATGAGTTTGGGGTTGCAGTGCCCAAATATGTCTACAACATCAAGTCAGATGCGGTGCCTTGCAATGGGTTATCTATGAAGTCCTTCAGGTATGTATTGTCCAGTTTCTGGTAGCCAAGCTCATTTCTATGATCAGTAGACCAAATAAATCGAGATAGCCTGAATGATGCAGTAGTCCATATAGAATGTAGGAGGGTGTAGATTTGTGTCTCCGTAAACAATCCATACATTGGTACTCATTGATGCACGTCCATGCACTTGTTTAGGAATTGTCCATGCATGTCCATGCTGTATTAATAAGCCATGGTATTGTTCCATAATATTGTGACGAAGCTTATTGACAAATTAAAAAACTCCATAATAAAAGGATAGTTAAATCTCTATAACTATAAAACTTGTTACATATTTTTTAATATATATATATATATGATTAACTTATATTTTTTTTTTTAATAATAATAATAATTTTAACCAGAATTATAATTTAATTAATTAATTTTTATGGGAGTGAAGCCTTTTGATGTTTATTATAAATACCCCATACTTGAAACATTGAAGGCACACTCCTTATCAATTGAAACATGTGACATATTCATAAGGAGAAGAGTTATTTCTTTTTGGTATTGTTCTGTGGGTTTTTGTTTTCACATAGTTTGTTGGACTATTTTCATACATGGAGAGTGCATCAGAATCATGTGTGGTCATCCATGGTTTCTTAGAAGGTCGAATACCAGACAGGAAGACAATGGTTGCAAGAATATCCAAATAAAATAGATTATTGCCAAGGATTTGTTTCCTCCATCACACAACAGTGGTTGCACATCTAAGTCAGATCATATGTAATAACAAAGAATGGATACAACATCAGTTCATGCAACACAAACCTTTGCTCTTCAGAGGTTTCCCTATCAGAATGACTGCATATTCAAGATTGTTGTGGAAGCATTTGGATGGGAAGAGCAGAGATATATGGGAAGGCGTTCCCTTTGTGTTCAAGTGGGTCTTGGCTTCAATATTTTCTTCTATTCATAACATCAGTTTGCATGACGGAGCGATTTTTTTGATCCATGCAATTTATCTACAGTTTTCCTCTCAGTTGGTATGTTTGTCTCTCTGTGATCTTCATTCTGCATGCCATGGGTTTCGACTTTCTTTTTTCGTTGATCATTGTTCGTTAGCTGCGGCGTGAAGGCTAAGATTTTTGAATCTGCCCAATTCTGTGTGAGGGTTATTGACATAGTCAAGCACATTAATTTTCTTTGGGCATCTGTTTGGTGGTATTAATTCTCTTTTATCTTGGGGTTGGTGTTGATTATGGGATGCATATTTTTTTAATGCGGAATCATTGTTGCTTCATTCTAGAATCCTTTTGTCATCCCCATACCTTCCGTGGAAGACTATGATGCCTTGGGAGTCGTACACTTCTGGTATATTTAATTAAGAGATTTAACAAGTGGATTATTTCTTTTGGGTCACTTTTATACTTTTTGGCGATTGTGATTTGAATTTATCATTTATATTTTGATCGTTTCTAGCTAGTTGGATTATAGTTTTTTTCAGTAAGAAAAAATCTTGATATATATATTATATGAATAGAAAATATACATGTATCATTTTTCAAGATGTTAGTTTTTGCAAGAAAAGATAACTAATTATATCTCCCATGATATCAAAGTGTTACTTGTGATTCTGGAGAAATTGAGAGCGAGAAACATATTTCAGCAACATAGATTACATATAAAGCATGATATTGTTCTGTATTGTTATGACATAAAGTAGTATATACAGTGGAAAATATTGTAATGAATATACAAAAGACATCATTTGTCGTTGTATTTTGAAACAACCATCCTTTTAGAAGGGTAGTGGTATCTTCCCTAGAAAATAACTTGCAGGCACTCTATGACCTGTAGATTGTGTATCTCTCTTGAGCTTTCCATAGAAAATCAATTCTTTCCATCCATCCTTGTAGCCTATGATTGTTTATTGATGCTCTCCCCATGGCTTGGTCGATCATGATTTTTGAGTCACCATATATGTGTAGCTCAGGGTTTCCAAAGAAGTTGTTCAACCATAGGAGACCTGAGAGAGCTATAGCGTCAACTTTGGTATTGGTACCATCACCACATTTCCAATGCATCCTGTATATCTAGTCAGCATTTATTGCAATCCAAAATCCACATGCACATTTGTTTCCTTCTGCTACCCCATCAAAAAAACCCATAGGATATGAGAGATGTAAGTCATTTTTCATTTTGGATTTCTCTTTAGAGCATAATGACTGTGCAAAATAAAAAGAAATATTTGTTATTATTTTTTCAATGATTATACAGAAACTATCCCTACTATTTTGAAATATGTTTCTATTCCTCCATTTCCATATTTCCCAAAAAAGAAAGAGAGATATAATTCGCCATGCAAGTTTCTGAGTACTCCACCATTCCAAGGACTCTCTAATGAAAGAATGCTGAATATAGGGGAAGCCCATAAAGGAAGAATTTTTTTTCCAAACCAATGTAGTGCCGGGACAAGGTAGAAAAATATGATCATTTTCTTCTCAGTGGTTTTTGCATATGCAGGAGATGCCTGACCCTTACCAATTCCTTTTTTGCAAGTTTTCCCAAACAAGATCCTTGTTGTGGTAAAAAAGCCAACTAAAGATAATAACTTTGATTGGTATTTTTGTTTTCCAGAAGGCGTCAAGGATATGATTCTCATCTCTCCTCACAATTATTTTTGTTAATGTTGGTAGGTGTCTTCTACAACTATGTTGTCAGTATGCATTTTCCCCGACCATATTATTTTATCCTGGGATCTACAAATGCCCACTTGTTTCATAGATGTTGTGATATTAATCCATTCTTCTTTCTAGTGATCAAAAAAACCCTGTTCATTTTCATTTTTCCAGACAGGGAGATTTCCTTGCCAGTATTTTATGACTTGTCCCCAGAAAAAAAAGAAAACCACGGTCATTTAGGAACTGCAAGAAATAGTTTGAGATGGATCATTTCGGATCAACACCCAGAATTGGGTCAAAACCAATCAGGATATTATTACTAGACTGGAATTTCCATTTCAGTAGTTGGATGAAACATTTCTCAATTTTCAGGAAAATTGACCATATTGTTGAACCTTGTTTTTTCCTAATTGAACCTAGACTGTACCAATAAATGAATTCTTTGTTTTTTTGGTATTTATGCTGAATAATTTTACTCCAATTTCTTGCTCCAAATAATCCCCTCCAGAGAGATTTTATGAATAAAGCCTCACCAACAGGGAAAATTTTAAGAACCCCCCCTAAATTTATAAATATAATAAATGGGCGAATCTCCATGGTATATAGGAAAAATGGAAGGCAATTTTATCAATAATATAATATGTATATATAATTTTTTGGCGAATCTCTCACCAGGCATGGCGAATATTTTACTCAATTATAAAATCTTGTAAGATCTTGGCGAGTCTTTCACTAAATAATAAAACTTTGTAAATTCCTAGTGAATCTTAGCATAGGCTACAAGCTGGTTTAATTCCCTCATTTAAATAGGCTACATTCCAGGTGAATACCATGGGTCAATACCATGTGCCATTTTGGTGAACACCATGGGTCAATACCATGTGCCATTTTTTATTTTTATTAATTCTAATATTAGGGTTAATAATGGTTTTTTGCATGGTATTAATAACAATCTAGTCCATGGTATAGTCCATGGTATTTGTCCCATAGTATTTTGGCCATAGGTTTCACCTAAATATAACCCATTTTTTGAGTGTTCGTAAATATAAGGTGACTTATGGAGTAAATATAAAAAAATGCTTTATTTGTTTACCATACCTCTCATTTATTTATATTTTTATTAATTTACCATACCTCTTTTACAAATATGGTATTTGACCCATAGGATTCACTTAAATAAAACCTTTTTCTTGAGCCTTCATAAATAGAATGAGGGTTATGGACTAAATATAAAAATAGGTTTTATTTATTTACGATACGTCTAGTTTATTTATATTTTTATTTATTTACCATACCTTTTGAGTAAGTATAAAAAGATGTTTTATTAATTTACCATACCTCCACTTTACTTATATTTTTATTTGTTTACACCCTTACATGTATATAAGGTGACTTATGGAGTAAATATAAAAAATGTTTTATTTATTTACCATACCTCTCATTTATTTATATTTTTATTAATTTACGATACCTCTTTTATAAATATGGTATTTGGCCCATAGGATTCGCTTAAATAAAACCTATTCTTGAAAATGGGCGAATGGATTCACTCAAATAAAACCTATTATTGAAAATGGGCGAATGGAAGGTTGTAAGTCCTAATTTCAAGGGCTAAATTTACCTTTTTTACCCTCTCCCTTAAAATAAGGTGGGCTATTTGAGGTGATTTGTAAAAATGTACTATGATACAAAATATTCGCCCACTAAAAATTTAAAACCCCTTAATTTCGCCAAAGGGCGAACATTCGCCCCTAAAATTATCCTTGCTCACCAAAGAGACGAAGGTCTAATATTTCCCATCCACCTATGTTTTTAGGGAGGTTTATATTTCAAAGCTTGATAAGATGGAATTTTTTTTCTATAATTTGCACCCGCCCAGATGAAGTTGGCCATAAGATGGTTTATGTCATTTATGATGGAGGAGGGGAGATGAAATAGATGTGCCCAATATACCCCTAGCTGTGCTAGAACAGTTTGTGTTAGAATAACCCTTCCCCCTATGGATAGACATCTGTATTCCCATCTAGCAATTCTTTTGTAGAATTTTTATATGAGCCATTTCCAATCAGATATTCTATAACATGATGGTTTAAGTCTATACCCTAGATACTTCAGACCATTTTGCATAGGTTTAGCTGCTATTCCAAATAATTCTTTTATATATGTTTTAGTTCTCATGTCAGACTGACTATAATAAAGGACAAATTTATTTCTGTTCATGCACATTCCCGAAGCATTTGCAAATCTGTTAAAAATATTAAAAAGATAATACCAAGAGAAGCGGCATAAAAAACCCATTATGAGGATGTCATCGAAAAAGAGGTTCTGCGTGATATGTATATTGTTGCCTAACTTCAATGGTTTGTAATGCCCCTCTATCACTGCTCTTTTGATATGTAGACTTAGGCAATCCATTACCAATATAAATAACAATGGAGATAATGAACATCCCTGATGAAGGTCTCCTTCGGACTGGAAGAATCTTGTTGGAATACTGTTGATGATGATTGCATAATTTACATTTTCCACACATTCCATGATCCAGTTTATACCCCTTGACTGTATCCCAATCTTGCTAAAAATTAGTCGAAGAAAGCCCCAATCCAAACAGTCATAAGCTTTACAGAGGTCAACCTGCAAATTGGCTACATCCATGTTCTTTGTGTGAATAGAGTGCACACTTTCATGAGCATTCACCACTGCGTCATGTATGATTCTCCACAGAAGGAAACCATGTTGTTCAGGAGAAATGTATAGTGAAAGGGTGTTGCGCAGTCTCCCTGCAATAGTATTTGATATAATTTTACATATGACATTGTACAATGAGATGGGTCTGAAGTCAGAGAAGTTCTTAGAAGATTTATTTTTTGGAATCAGGGCTATATATGTTGAGGAGATTTTTTGTTGAATATAACTTGTATTTCTTGATTCTTCGATCATACCCAGTAGGTCCATCCTGATAATATTAAAGAAGTGCATAAATAGTTCAACTGTCCATCCATCAAGGTTGGGGCTTTTATCACTCTTAAAGGATTTGAGAACCCCAATAGTTCTTCCTCAGAAATTTCCTTTCTAAATTCCTCATTTTTCTCCTGATCAAACATGTTGGAGTATGGTTCTATATCCAAGATCATATCTTGCACAGAGACATCTTCATTCCTTCTATAAGCATTTTGAAAGTGATTTATAGTAGCATCACTTATTTCTTCTTGTGAATATATTGTTCACCCTTCCATGTCAGTCATTTTCCATATGGAATTTATATTCCGTCGGAAATTTGTGAATCTGTGGAAGAATTTAGTGTTTCAGTCTCCCTTCTTTAACCAGAAAGCTCTTCTCTTTAATCTCCATGTTGCTTCTTCTGCCATTAAAATTTCCTTCTTTCTATGCTTCAGTTCTTGGATTTTGACTCGAATGTGCTCTGGAAGGAAATGTGTAGACATGGATTGCTAAATATAGTCCAGTTGGTCTTGGATTTTTACTATTTCTTTTCTGTTGTCTCTTATTTTCTTTTTCTGCCATAGTTTGACTGATTCTTGTAGGGAATCAAGTTTTTCCAGTATACTATTCATAGGGGAAGAACCAATTTTGTTAAAATTTTCCCAAGTGGCCTATACCATCTTATTGAAGTCGATATCTTGCAGTAAAGTTCTATTGAATTTAAAAGGGAGTCTCGAACGAGGAACTCTTTCTCTCCATTGCAGAGTGATGGATCTATGATCAAATATGAAAATACTGATGGCATTTAATTGGACATCTCCCAGACGATCCATTAGTTACTCATGCACCAGGAAACGATCCAACCTTTTTGCCACATAAGCAGAGCCAGATTAGCCATTGTTGCATGTTGGAGAGATTTTGTGTGGGCAGATATCTACAAAATTATTCCTGATAATGGAATTTTGTATTTTCCTTGCCAAAGGATCAGATTTCCTGTGACAACCCCCAGTTTCATCCAAACTGATTGTGCAATTTAGATCCCCTGCGATAATGAGTGTCTGAAGATCCATTATGCCAGATGATATGAATTTGTCCCATAATTCCCCTCTTTCTCTATATGGGGCATATATATTTAAAATATGAATATAACCCAACATGCCACAGATATTTCCCTCCAAGAGAATACCCACAAAACATTCTAAGCTTTCATGTTCATCCTTTTCCGATCCCATAAAGCCACCAGACCTCCAGAGAGAGCCATAGCAGCTATTGCAGTTATATGTCAGGTTCGAAACATTTTTTGGAAGTATTCAATAGTATTAGGAACATTGTGCATCGTTTCTTGTATGAGGATAATGAACGAGTGAAGAGATAATAGAAGGTTTTTGAGGGCTAGATATTTTGGGGTAGTCCCCAGACCCCGAATATTGAGGGACATGACGCACATCATCATAATTATTTCTCAGGCATCTGTGCTCTAAGGGAGATGTCAGCTATGGGAATATCAACGAGAAATCTGTCCAAAGGAGACAAGAAAGGATTTTTATTGGGATGACCCCGAAAGTGGCGACTGCCATGGTTTTGTTTCTTGCGAACCATGATATTCCCCGCTGAGTTTGGATTGAAATGGGGAGATGAGCTATCCATAAGTTTATTGATGGTAAGAGTATGGATGTCAAGGATCTTTCTTTGTAGCAGTAGGTCGAGATCACTCCCCACCGAATTTGTCGACAAAGTAGTTGGCTAATTTGGCAGAGTAATTCTAAGACACGGTCCTTTATCTTTTGTTTAACGGTGTGGCAGAGCTAGAGGGGAAATATAAGCTATTTGTGAGGTGGATGGAATATTTGGCCATAGATGGGTGGCTGTCAATGGAGTAGGAATATCCTGGAAATTTATCGGTTCTAGAGGCGGGTGAGCCATAAATGTTGGTGGGCTGTCAGATGTCGGAAAATCTGAATTTAACTTAGATGAGGGGATAATAATTGGCGAGGAGACAATTGATCCAAATGCATGTGGAAGGTGAGCATTCTGTTGAGAGTGTGTACCTATTTGCTGCAGGGGATACTTTTGTGTCAAGGTCTCTTTCCCTTTTTGATTATGTCGACGTTTTCAACCCATTTTTGAGATTGGACTCGTGGAACCATTATAACATTTTCTGCCATGGAAACAACCACCCAACCAAAAAGGGCACTATTGTTGCATGTGACCTGTCCAGTGGAAAAATGAGCATCTGAAGGGAAATCCCCAATAATCCAGTCTTTGATGAAGGAATATGTCGCCCCAATGTAGCTTAATTTGGTCGGGAAAACCCCCTCTATAATCCTTTTCAACGAGGATCCAGGCAACCCTTTTGTCTTGTGCACCCAAACAGCATGGGTCAATGTATACAAATTTTCCAATTGCATTTCCGATGTCAATCAGAGCCCGTTTTTTCCATAATTCCATGGGAAAACCTGACAATTTTACCCATACCAACTTGTTGGAGGGGGTATTACGTAGGGGGTTGTACCTAATGTACCTAAATCACAATGTTGGAGTGTTTGAATTTGACAAGAAAAATTCAAAAAAATTAGAATGTTTGAGTGTTTGAATCTTTTTTTATGGTGGAAATGGATTTAGCACCACCAAAACTATCGAGGCATCAAAAATCTTGAAATTTGACAACTATAACCCAGATTTTGAAACATTTCTACCAAATTTTATCTTAATCTTACCAAAATTTCCATTATTTTTAGAGTTGATTTGTGGATTTTTTTAGACTAGGCTTTATGGTTTATGGTTTCGGCATTGAATTCCCTCCATACACATAATTAAGATTGTGTCTCCCGAGGTTATTTCTATTTCATTAGTCTTTGGGGTGGTTGATCTCCTATAGGCCAGTGGGGATTACCTCATATGGTGGACTTCCACCTTCACATTTCACATTTAGTGGTTTCTTATTGTTTGGTTGAAGTGTCTTCTCTGTTCATTGGGTCTCCATGTATTGGTTCGGTCACTTATGGTTTTGGCTTTTCTTGGATCATATCGGTGGATGAGCTGTGATGATTTGATTGACACGCCAGATCTCATTTTTTCAAAGCTTTTCATTTTCTATCTTTATGGGTTTCTTGGATATGGCCTTTGGGGTGTCTACTCACTCAACCTTTGACTTTCTGGTGTGCTTTGGTGGTAAGTTTTCGTGGGTCATTTGGACCAATGATTATTTTTACGGGTTTCTTGGATATGGCCTTTGGGGTTTCTACTCACTCGACTTTTGAATTTCTGGTGTACTTTGGTGGTAAGCTTTCATGGGTCATTTGGAGCAATGATTATTATTGAAATGCCATAAGGGATGGCTATGCATAATGTATTTTTTGTTGGTTCAAAGGATTTCAATTAAGATTATTGTGGAGGAAGAGGAATAAAAAAAGAGATTGCCACATCGCCAAATTTTCAAGGACGTTTGGGATTTAGAAGGCTCAAAGCAGGGAGAGGAGGGGCGAGTTTCAGGGGAAAGGCCTCAGGTGGTGCTAGCGGAATCGTTGGTCACCAATTACGTTGTAGGAGCTGAGAAGAAGAAATCTATTAGTGCAAGTGATAAGATACAATCTTTGGCCCTTGGTGTAGATATATATTGTGATAGTGTGGAGAGATTAACGCACTAGTTGAGCATTGGTAATACCCTAAGGTGTCGAGGGAGCATTCAAGACCTCGGTCAATAAATGTTGGACATCCATTTCGAAATATCAGTTGGAAATTAAGCTTTTGTTCAACGGATGGATATGCTTCCACTTAGCTTCGAGGATGCAAAGTTGACCTTGACCACACCTTGGGTTAGGGGTCACGGTTTTTTGGGCCTCAAAAATTGACATGTAGGTTTTAACTTGTTGAAGGAGGTTCTCCCCGTTGGAAAATACAAAATGGCATTTATTAATTTCAATTTTCCTTAATCTTAATACTTTCTTCTGAATTATATTATTTTTGTTGTGTTTCTTTATTATATCTTTTTTATCCAATAAATATTAAGAGAAAAATAATAAAGATAGTGGACACAGAAGTTAAGCTCCAAGCTACGGCAAACTATATCTGAGGGGAAAACCTAGAAACTCTTATCTTTTTATAGAATCTGCCTCAAATGAGACAAAAAGGACCCAAACCTTAGGCCATGTCCTCCTCCAAGTATCAAGTCAGCTCTTCGAAGAGAACCAACCTCTAGCTGCAACTTTGACCACAACTTCTGCCATGCAATTTTGTCTTCCAATATCTTCGTGTAATTTCAGCGTTATAGCTTGAGATAGAAACCCTCATCGAGCTTCTTTAAGTGTCCTTCCTTGAGGAGGATAGATCACCTCATGGTCAATAAGCTCAAGATATATAATTCTCTCTTCAAGCACCTTGATTTTGCACTTCGCTCTCTTGCATTTCGGGCTTGGAGTTTCATCCTTCTTTGTAGCTGCACAAACCCTAGAACTTCGCACATGTGAGAGAGGTAGAGCCCAAAACCAAATTTTCCTTTGACTTCTTGGATTCCTCTTGCCTTCTAAATCTTTGTTGCTCCTTCCTTGCTTCTTCTTGGCTTAGATCGAACTTTTTCTTGGAATATGCCAAATGAGATCGAATATGCTCCTTTATATAGCTTTTCAAGGGGGTTGAATTCCCTCCTTTAGATCGGCTTGAAGCTTCAAGGGCCAACTTGTACTTTGAAGGTTTCCAAGACATTTTAAACTCAAAATAAATACTTTTACAAGATATATTTTGTGAGGAAGGGTCTTTTAAACATGATGTTGACCCTCTTGACTCATGACAATAAATCCTATGATCTAACAAACCTTAGAAGCTTGAAGAATATGCTTTTAAGTAGAAGACCATCAACAAAGAGCATGAAACTTATGCTTTTACAACAATAAGTTTTTCTTTTCTTATTTTGTTTATTACATAAGATACATATTGAAATGAGTACAACAACAATTATGAGGACTAAAACTAGTTACATTCCTAACATTTCGTCGGAAAATTGTCTAGAAAAAATTATTAAATCTGCTATTGGAACTTTGGACCAGGCATGTGATTATCGCCATTGCAATTATATTCATAATTTTTATTTTTGGAAGAAGAAAATTTAAGAGAAATGGATAAATGGATGAACTGGATGGATGTTGGTGGAGGTTGATTTCATTGGAGGTTTGGTGGCAGAGTTGGCCCTTTTTCTTTCACACATAACATAGATTATTGGGAGCTGCCTTTTAGGTGTTGGGATTGTCATGTGACCGGACACTTGATCGCTACGTGTCGTCAGAAGGTTTCATCAGGTTGGCTAGATCATTCACGACATGGTGATTTTGGTTCCTCGACATCGTCACAACAGCAACCCTTATCCCGATTGGAGATTCTCCTCACTTACTTACGGGGTTGTTTGGGTGCACTTCTCAGGCTTACGAAAATTTTCCGACCATAATTCCGTGAGTAAGGTTAACGTCCGTTTCTATAAACGGAGACTGAGAAGTGACCCCAAACAACCCCGTAAGTAAGTCATGAGAATCTGCAATCGGGATGAGGGTTGCTCCCGTGAACAAAGAAATGAAAAATCCTAGAAGGCCTTGGATAATTTATCCAGATATGCTATATATAAAGAATCTGGGATGTTGCCCTGGTGAAATGGTTCCACGCAACGCTGAGCTTGAACGCTTTTGAAATCTCCCGGAAGAAGGAAAGGGAATTTGTAGACCAGCTTTGAAGGACCTGCTCCCATGCGCGTAAACACAAATCTCCAAATATCTTCACAAACGGAAAGTCTCTCCCCATTGCCAGCTTGCGTGAAAGTAAGAACATTCCGAGAGGTGTGGAGAGAAACCACAGTATTTTCTTCGTCATATGCAATTCTGCAGGTTTTAATATTTCTTGCATTGTTCCTCCAACCTGCCAGAAATAATTGATGTTTCTTTCTGGTCGCAAACACATATATAACCAGAATCAGTTAGAATTTTTGAATATTATTACAGTGACATTAGAATATAATTTTCATGTTTCAGTGGAAAGATGTTTAGATACGAATTTTGCTCCATTTAAAAGGATCGCAAATATTCAATCCTCATTAATGTCCCAAAGCAATCAATAATCAAAAACTTTCTATATGGATGAATTACCATCGCTAAACTTAATTTAATTACAATTCCATCTCAGTCATCCGATCCAAAACCTTAAGGATCAAGGATGGCAATCAAGTCACTTTCCAAGTAATTTCTACACACGGCTCTCCCCTCATATGACATGTGGATGTCGAGAATGTTCCATGAGACCTCGGTTGTGACTATAGTGGCAGGTCAAAAATTGTAACTCGTTTGAGCTTCAAATAACATATAGAAAAGGGCAACCCGGTTGGCAGTCAGAGGATCCATAGCACCTGCCTACCTCGATTTGGAAAGGACGTCATCTTTCTTCATCGTTTTGGCGCAGACTGACTAAGGGTAAGGGATCTATATTCTGCAACCAGATTTGGCAACATAACGATACATCCAATACCAATTAGTTAGTGAATACGGCTCCAGCACAGATTGGACGCGTTGTTAGACCTCTGGACCTCCTTCCCTCCCTTTCCTTCTTGCTTGGTCTGATCAAACGAACACTCAATAGATAATGTACCATTGTTGTTTAGACCAAAATTGATTCCCAGAAAGTTCGATTTAAAAAAAAAAACGCTTACCCTACATTCCATTTCCAAACTTCTTTTATACGAAGATGGCAAATTGGTATGGTTTGACTCATTATTTTACTATAAATTTACATTTTCTGGCATTTAGCCATGGTCCATCAAAGATCGCATCTGTCGAAAGCATATAACTAAAAGTCAAACCCAAGTTCTTCAACAAATCTCCCAACACTACTAAACTCTACATTGTATCAATATCGTGAAGCGATGTGGTAAGTAAAATATTAATTTTACCGTTATATACGTACATATTTATGGAATTCCAATATGTGTAACTGCAAACATAAATGTATATAATATTAAAAGGAAATTTGAGTATTTGTGTTGAGTGATTATATTTAGTGATACATAATGGAAGTGTTAATAATTAAACCTAATGCAATATAATCCCAATAGAATTTAATTACAGAAGTGAAGATGGATGAGAATTCGGAGATGTAAGTGGAGACGGGAGCGAAGGCAGGAAAATTATCAGGGTTTCAAAGTCGCGGTAGAGACAGTGATCCATGGAGGGACGCAGAGAAGGGATCTCCACTCCCTCCTTCAAGCAAGCTGTGAACAGCAAAGGAAAAAAACCCATGGAAAATGATAGAGGACCTTCAATGGGAAAGAATAAGAACAGTGAAGAGGAACAAAATGAACAGGAACCCAAGGAGAAAAATAATATTAAAGAGAATGAGGAAGAAGACAAGGAACAGGGAGCAAAAAACAAAGCACACATGGGCCCATGTAAACCCAAAGCTACTGTAATCCCCAGAGTCACGTTAAATGAGCCTGCTCTGCAGGAGCACAGGGAATATATGCAAACCTATGCAATCATTTGCAAATTCATGGGTTTATGGCCCACTGAAAAAGCCTTACAAATATGGATAAGACACCACTGGAAACCAAAAGGAAGCATTGACCTACACCTAGGTTCAAAGGGATTCTTTACTGTGGTTTTTGCGAATATCGAAGACAAGGACAGAGTTTTTGAAGGTGGGCCATACTTCTTTGCTGTAGCAGGTCTCTATATGCGACCTTGGATCATGAATTTTGTCCCAGAGCGTGAGACCTTCACTTCAGTTCCGGTTTGGGTAAGGCTCTATTCTCTTTCACTTGATTATTGGCAAATAGAATCATTAACAGCCATAGGAAATAAGCTAGGATGGTTTGTTAAAGCTTCTGAAACCACTAGGAGAGGAAAGTATACGTCCTTTGCTCAAATCTGTGTGGAGACGGATCTCTCTGGAGCTCTCCCAGATGAAATTATCTTAGAAGTTCATGACGAAGAACAAGTCCAAACCATTGACTACGAGCATATTCTGTTCAGATGCCGCAAATGTCATGAACATGGACACCTATACAGGGATTGCCCTCTCACTAGAACAGAGAATAAGAGTAAAGCCAATGATATTAAAGACTCCGAAGGTTTTCACAAAGTGGTAAACAAAGGAAAAGGAAACAAAAAGGGAACAAAAGCACAGAAATCTGAAGGACATCAAACCAGCCAAAACAGGTTCAGAGTCTTGGAAGTGGAAGAAGAAGACAACACAACAGACCAGATGAAAGGGGAAGTATTGATGGAAAAGAAGAAAGTAGAGGACAAGGAACAAACACCAAATACGATTCTGCAAATAGAAACACTGGTGAGCGACGCAGAAACAGAAATGGATCAGGAGATGACCCCAAGTGAAATGGAAACGGAAGACCAAGAACTTCAAGCGATTCTTGAGAAAGAGAATCTTGACTTGGAAGATTTCTTGATTCAATGTACTAAAGAAGGGTTAGATTCCTTACCTCCAGAGGAGTTCAATAATGTCCAGTAGCTATACATACGGAAAACCCAAGATAAAGGACCGGAGACACAAAGGATCAAGGAAAAATAGAGCAATGAGGGGTTAAAAATGGTAAGACCCATACCTGTATTAGCTCCCAAAAACCCAGGAAAAAAAGAGGCAGGAAAAAGCAGAACGAGTTATTAATGGAATGTGGAAAACTAATGATACACTCAGGTAAGATGAAAGATCTAAACAGCTACTCTTTCACCAATCTTTAATAATGAAGTTTACTTCTTGGAATATAAGAGGTCTGATGGTAAAAGGAAACATAGACTGATTAGTAACATAATGGAACAAATAGCTCCAGATGTGATCTTCATTCAGGAAACCAAATGTTCCATTCATAAATTAAAAGAGATTCACAGCAAGTGGCTCTATAATTATGAGATTCTGGAAGTCAAAGCAGAAAATACAGTAGGTGGTATTCTTACCCTTTGGAACCCCAAGAAAATATAAATTTTTGATGCTGAAGCCTCTCGGGATTATCTCTCCGTGGTTATCCAGCCTGTCGGAGATAAGGAAACTTATCTCATCACCAATGTGTATGGCCCCCAAAGATTGGAAGGAAAACTAAAATTTCTTGATTCTCTGGAGGATCTAAGGGTCAGGCATGCTGATAAGCCATGGATACTGGGAGGGGATTTTAACATGATTAAATCGCTTTCAGAGAAAAAAGGTGGAACTAGAATTCAAAGTCAAGACTCTCTGAGGTTTCAGTCTTTCACAGACATTATGAAGTTAGTGGACATTACAACCAATAATGGAATCTTTACTTGGAACAACAAAAGAGGAGGAGAGTCTCAAGTGGCTTCAAAATTGGATAGATTCATGATATCTGAGGATCTCATGCTCAATAATAAGGAAATTTCAGCAAGAATCCTACCCTTTGGAGGATCTGACCACTGGCCGATTTATTTGGAGGTGCAAAGTATTGGTACTCCAAGAAATAAACCTTTCCGCTTTGAAAACATCTAGCTCTCTCATCCAGATTTCAACAGTAATATTGCTAAATGGTGGGTGGAAGATTTGAATATCCAAGGCACCAACATGTTCCTTCTGCAAAAAAGGCTAAAACACATTAAGCTTAAGCTCAAGGAATGGAACAAGAAGGAGCATGGCAACATTTTTGCAGCCAAAAAAGCAGTAGAAGGAAAAATGCAGGAGCTCAACCAAGCCCTTATCACAGATGGCTTTGATGAAATCAGGAATGATCAGGTTACCAAATACCATCATGAATGGGAGGAATTGTGCAAACAAGAGGAAATATTTTGGAGGCAAAAATCAAGAGTTCAATGGCTCAAAGAGGGAGAAAGAAACACTAGCTTCTTCCATAGATCCACAATGGTGAATAGAGTTCATAACATAGTTTTAGTGATCAAGGATGAGAGAGGCATTCTTCACAACTCTCATGCTGAAATTGAAAAAACTCTGGTCAAGCACTTTCAAGGCATTGCCAAAGAAACTAGTTTTGACAGAGAGAATCCCATCAGAAACTTCACAAGACACATTCCTAGGCTGGTGTCCAGTGAGGACAATTTCAACCTCAACAAGCCAGTTACCGAGGAGGAAGTCAGCGAGGTGCTCAAAGAGATGAAAAATGGTAAAGCACCGGGCCCAGACGGTTTCAATGTTGATTTCTTCAAAGCATGTTGGAGCACTGCTAAAAAGGATATTTTAAATGTGGTTGAAGATTCTAGGATAAATAAAACTATGCTGAAAGCTCTGAACACCTCTTTCATTGCTCTTATCCCCAAGCAGGAGGCTGCGCAGACTTCGGACAAGTTTAGACCAATAGCTTTATGTAATGTGGTCTACAAGATAATTTCAAAAGTGGTAGCCAATAGACTCAAACCACTCCTTCCATCTCTGGTTTCGGTGGAACAAGCAGGTTATGTGGAAGGAAGGAAAATTCTCAACAATATTATTCAAGCTCACGAGGTGGTTCACTCTTTGACTATCAACCGAAAGGCTGGTATGATCATGAAATTAGACATTGCTAAAGCCTATGATAAACTAAGCTGGAACTATATCAGGAAAACACTTATTGCCTTTGGGTTTGACCACAACTAGGTAAGATGGATCATGGCCCTGGTTACTTCCTCAAGTTTCTCTATTTTGGTCAATGGCTCTCCCTCTGTAACTTTTCTTCCCTCTAGAGGCCTCAGACAGGGGGACCCACTCTCTCCCTTTCTCTTCATCCTTATGATGGAAGGACTGGGTCGATCGATCAATCATGCCAAAGAAGTTGGTAAGATCAAAGGTCTCCAACTCTCTAATAGAGGCCTAGCCTGGACGCATCAATAGTTTGTGGATGACACAATGTTGCAAGGAATCCCTACAGTCATAGAAGCTCAAGCATTCAAACAAGTTCTCGGTGAATTTTCCAAGGCATCAGGTATGGAAGTTAATCTCACCAAATCCAAGATCTTTTTCTTTAATACTAATATTGCCATCCAAAAGAACATTGCCAATATTATGGGTTTTCAAAGAGATTCTCTTCCCTCAAAATATTTGGGGATACCTCTTACTTCTAAGCTGCTACACAAAAGCATCTGGGAGCCAATAATCAACAAAATGCAAGACAAAATTAGAAAATGGATGGTTAGATCCTTAAACCTGGCTGGCAGAGTAGTGCTCACAAAGGCTGTTCTACAAGCAATCCCAATTTTTATGCTTTCTATTCTCCTAGCTCCTAAGGGAGTTGTGTAGCTCATCAGAAACATACAAAGAAACTTCCTCTAGGGAAAGGGGGAAGTAAGGAAAAAATGGGCCTTGGTAGCCTGGGAAAAAATCTGTAAACCCAGAAATTATGGGGGACTAGGATTGGATGATCCTGAAATTTTAAGCAAAGCTTTAGGGGCTAAATTATGGTGGCGCTGGCTAAAAGAACCAAAGGCTCAGTGGGCTACTATTTGGAAAGAAAAATATGCCAGTTCATGGCCTAGTGAGGATCAAATAAGAATGGATGGTAATATCAAGGGATCACACATTTGGAACAAGGCCTGGGACAATAGAGGTCTAGTTCAACAGAAAGGCTTCTGGGAAATTAGAGAGGGAAACTTAGCTCTGTTCTGGGAGGACAGATGGCAACAGGAACCCATTCTTTTGAAAGAAGAATTAAAGGAACTGAAGGCAGAGACAGATGCTAAAGGACTAATCAAAGTTCGGGATTTTTGGGATCGGAACAACAATGCAGGAAAGTGGAGACAATGGAGAAAATTCGATTTTAGAAATGGCAACCCTTTAAAAGTCAAAGTTGATGTTATAATGCAAGAGTTAGATAGAAGGAAAATTTTTATTTCAGAAGGGAATGATCAGCTTAGATGGGGCAACAACAATGAGGGTGCCTTTAATCTTAAGGAGGAAAAATTAATTCTCCTTGGTTTGGCTTCCCAGGCTCCGGACAAAGCTTGGCAAAGACTTTGGAAACAACAAGGATGGATGAAAATAAAACTCTTCACTTGGCTGGTGCAACACAGGAAAATTTTGACTTGGGACAATATTAGAAAAAGAGGTATTCTGGGGCCATCCAGGTGCCAGCTTTGTGAAATGCAAGAGGAAACAATGGAGCACATTCTCAACAATTGCTCCTTTTCCACCAAGCTGTGGGATTCTTTCACCTCCATATTCTAGCAGTTGGACAAAGATCTTGGAAGCATCACCAAAGGAAAGAAAGAAAGGAATAATAGGATATTCAAGGAAAAAAAAACAGCCCCTGTTCCTTCATGATCAGATCCTAAAACAAATACAAGAGACTGTAAGCTCCATTGTCCGAAATCTTCCTGTGAATCCTCCCTTGGCTTCTAAGTGGAGGATTCTCTGCCAGCTTGGGCTTCAAAGGTTGATTCCTCAAAACCCGGGAGGGAAGAATCTTTTCAAAGACTCAGAGCTGGAATTTTGGCAACCTCCCCCCAAAGGATTTCTAAAGTTCAACATTGACGGAGCCTCAAAGGGCAACCCGGGTACTGCGGGACATGGCAGAGTTCTAAGGGATGAAAAAGGGAAGATCTTGTTTATTTTCCATGGCCATCTTGGCAAAGCCACTAACAACATGGCAGAAATTCTGGCTATGGAACAATGTCTAGAATATTTGCTTCTAGATCATCGACACAATGTGATTGTGGAAGCGGATTCTGAGTTAATCATTAACTCAATCAAGAAGATCAGCTGGGGCACTGCACCAGAAAAGGTCTCTAAGAATTGGAGGCTCAATCTGATCTTTCAAAGGATCCATAACCACCTTCAAGGCCTTCGTACTATCACTTTCAAACATGTTTGAAGGATAGCCAACAAGCTAGCGGACCTCCTGGCCAATCAAGGAGTGAATTGCGCTGAGGAAAAGTTTGCAACAACATGGCAAGAGCTAACTCAACTGACTCTTAAGGCGAAATGCCATGATCAAGCTGAGGAAGACTGGATGATGTTCAGAAACAGGAACAGGGATGGTAACACTGACAACCCAGAAGCGGCATGAATAGAGGAATGATCTCGTTCAGTTTGACAGTGAATAGTAAGCTTGGGAGGTTAACTAGTCGAAGAAGCAAGCACTTTCAGAGCCTCTGTAGCTGCAAAGAGGGAGACTTACAGCTAAGGGGTTCTGTCAGGCCAGTTAAAGCCTCGTATCACATTAACTCTGGCATTCTGGTTAGCCATGTGGAGGGGAGCAGGATATTCTGGAAGCCCCCGACTTTAGTTTTCTTTCGCCTCCGAATGGTTTCCAGTTTCTCGAGCAGTTTTCGCACGCCCTGCGAGCGGAAAGCGGTTTCTTATTTCTCGATGCAATCACAATCAGCAACTGACCCGTGGTAGGAGGACAATTGGAAAAACCACTGTGATCGCGAGTTAAATAACTACATAAAGGGTTTAGCGATATGCATAATAGCCGTTGGATCGTTTTCTTTAGATCTACGGTTGACGTTCTTCGTGCTTGTTTGTGGGGCCAGGAAGCTTATGGTGGTCCGTCGACTTATTTAAAGTTTCGTAGCTTTGAATTTTGTACCTTTCTTTGCACCTTTTGGGTTAGTCTTTTCCCAATATTGTATTCCCTTAGTTTTGGTTGGTCTTTACGAACCTTTGGCTGACTTCACCAAGGTTGGGTGCCCACTTTGCTCATGGGATGTGTAAATTATGTAAATCAGTTTTGAATTAATGACACAGTGGGACCATCTCTTGCACTAGCAAAAAAAAAAAGAGAATTCAATCTTTTGAATAATGCACGTAGCTGCAAAATGTTTTAGGATTTATCAGTACTTCTGGTCAAAGATGCAATTCTTTGTTGGGTAATATCTTTGACTTTTTAGTGTATGGACTAGGAAGCCCTTGCTATGAAGACATAGATATTTTGGTTTTTATTATTTGTTCAACATAAATATTCTATTTCTTATAAATTGTGGTAATTCAAGTTATACTTTCGAAAATTTCTTCAACAAAATATAACAAATAAGGTTCAAGGATTATTTAAAAGAAAATTGCTACAAAATAATTTTATTCACTTTAAAGAGCATTTTAAAAACCACATGTACTTTTATTATGACCATCTGTACAGTTGGACCATATCTTACTTCTATTATAATTAGGTGGATAATGTGTATTAGGACAATCATATTTTCTAATATGATTGATATAAATTCACAAGATTTTCATATATATAGATATATATATATATATATATATATATATATATATATATATATATATATATGGTATATATAAAAATGGAAAATAAAGCATATCAACCACATTAGTAAATGTTGTTGTGTTAGTTATGTTATCAAATATAAATAATATTTAATTTTGGGTTTATATAACTTGCGTTTATAATATTAATCCATTGTATTTAATATTATTCCCTTGGGTCTATAATACCATAGGGTTTTAGAATTGATCCCTCGGGTTTATTATTCACTTAAGTTTATAATATCAATCCCTTGGGTTTATAATATCAATCCATTGGGTTTATTAATATAAGAGTTCATATTCATAGGGTTTAATATAAATCATTTGGATTTAAAATCATGGTCAACCATGGTCAACAATGGTCCAATGTCACATTGTGCCAAAGACTATCTCAATATGAAAATAAACTATGGTCAATCATAGTCCAACATTGCATTGTGACAAAGATTGGCTCAATATGAAAATCAATGATAGTAAAGCAATGTAAACCATGTTTATTTTAGGGTTTATAATATTTATCTTAGGGATACCTTGGGTTTATAATATTTATCCCTTAGGTTTAATATTATTCCATTGAGTTTATAATCCCTTGGGTTTATAGTATTAATGCCCTGGGTTTATAATACCAATCACTTGGGTTTATTTATCTAAGGATTAATATTTCTAGGGCATAATAATATTACTTTTTTACCCATAGTAACCCAAAAGCTCGCCTGACACGTAACTACCAGTAAACCTATGCGGGGTTATGATATGTCCTCCTCCCCATAGCTCGGGTCACAAAAGGGGGGATTTTAAACTAGGTCTCTCGAGTTTCAATGATTTCACATATCTCGGATTACCAATTGAGCTGCATCGCCGAGACATTTCTAGGGTATAATATTATTCATAGGGTTTATAATATTAATATTTATGGTTAATATATATCCATTGGTTTTATAATCATAGTCCACCATGGTCTAACGTCACATTGTGACAATGATTTTCTCAATATAAAAATCAACCAATGTCACATTGTGACAATGATTGTCTCAATATGCAAATCAACCATGGTCAATCATGTTTGAACATTGCATTGTGACAAAGAGTGTCTCAGTATGGAAATCAACCCTTTTCAACCATGGTCAATCATGGTCAACCATAGTCAATAACCATGGTCACATTGTGACAAAGATTTTCTCTTGCTCGAATGTCACACTGTGACAACCATGCTCATCCATGGTCAACCATGGACCAACGTCGCATTGTGATAAATGTTGTCTCAATATGAATGTCTATCATGGCCAACCGTATTCCAATGTCACATTGTGAAAACTATTGTTTCAATAAGAAAATCAACCGTGGTCAACCATGTTTATTTGAGGGTTTATGTAACCTTGGTTTATAATATTTATCCCTTGGGTTAAAATTATTCCCTTGGGTTTATAATATTTATCTTAGTGTTTATATACTTTTGGTTTATAATATTAATCCTTTGGGTTTAATGTTATTTTCTTGTGTTTATAATACCTTAGGGTTTTAGAATTCATCCCGTAGGTTTATAGTTAATCTGCATTTACTAATGTGGTTTTGAGGTATATGTGGTTGTGGTTGTGGCATATATCAATCATGGTCAACCGTGGTCCAATGTCTCATTGTGACAAAGATTGTCTAAATGTGAATATTAACCATGGTCAACCATGGTCCAACATCACATTTTGACAAAGATTGTCTCCACATTAAAATAAATCATGCTCAACCATGGTCAACCCTATTCCAATATAAAAATCAACCGTCCAACTTCGCATTGTGACAAATGTTGTCTCAATATGAAAATCAATTATGGCCAACTGTAGTCCAATGTCGTATTGTGACATATCTTGTGTCAATATGAAAAAAAACAGTGGTCAGTCATGGTCAACCATGTTTATTTTAGGGTTTATATGCCTTGGGTTTATAATATTTACCCCTTGGGTTAATATGAAAATCAACCAAAGTCACATTGTAAACATGATTGTCTCAATATGAAAATCAACCAATCTCACATTGTGACAATGATTATTTGAATAAGAAAATCAACCATGGTCAACCATAGTCAATAACCATGGTCACATTGTGACAAAGACTGTCTCTTAGTCCAATGCCACATTGTGAGAACCATGCTCATCCATGTTCAACCATGGCCCAACATCGCATTGTGAAAAATGTTGTATTAATATGAAATCAATCATGCCCAACCATATTTCAATGCCATATTGAGACAAAGATTCTGTCAATATGAAAATCACCTGTGGTCAACAATGGTCAACCATGTTTATTTTAGCGTTTACATGCCTATGGTTTATAATATTTATCCCTTGGGTTAATATGATTCCATTTGGTTTATAATCGCTTGCATTTTTTCTTTTAATCCCTTGGGTTTATTATTCCCATGGGTTTATAATATTTATCTTAGGGTTTATATACCTTGGGTTTATAATATTAATCTCTTGGGTCTAATATTATTTTCTTGGGTTTATAATACCTTGGGGTTTTAGAATTAATCCCTTAGGCTTATAATTAATCTACATTTATTAATGTGGTTTTGAGGTATATGTGGTTGTGGTTGCGGTGTATATCAATCATGGTCGGCCATGGTCCAATCTCACACTGTGACAAATCTTATCTCAATATAAATATTAACCATGGTCAACCATGGTCCAACATCGCATTTTGACAAAGATTGTGTCGACAATAAAATAAATCATGGTCAACCATGTTCCAATATGAAAATCAACCATGGTCAACCATTTTCCAATGACAGATCATGACAAATGTTGTCTCAATATGAAAATAAATCATGACCAACTATAGTCCAATGTCACATTGTGTCAAAGTTTGTGTCAATATGGAAATCACCTATGGTCAACCACAATCAACCATGTTTATTTTAGGGTCTATACACCTTGGGTTTATAATTAATCATGCTCAACCATGGTCAATCATGTTCCAATGCCGCGTCACGACAAAGATTGTCTCAATATGAAAATCATCCATGCTCAACCATGCTCAACAGGGAAAATTTTAAGAGCCCCCCTAAATTTATAAATATAATAAATGGGCGAATCTCCATGGTATATAGGAAAAATGGAAGGCGATTTTATCAATAATATAATATGTATATATAATTTTTTGGCGAATCTCTCACCAGGCATGGCGAATATTTTACTCAATTATAAAAACTTGTAAGATCTTGGCGAGTCTTTCACTAAATAATAAAACTTTGGAAAGTCCTAGTGAATCTTAGCATAGGCTACATGCTGGTTTAATTCCCCCATTTAAATAGGCTACATTCCAGGTGAATACCATGGGTCAACACCATGTGCCATTTTGGTGAATACCATGGGTCAATACCATGTGCCATTTTTATTTTTATTAATTCTAATATTAGGGTTAATAATGGTTTTTTGCATGGTATTAATAACAATCTAGTCTATGGTATTTGTCCCATAGTATTTTGGCCATAGGTTTCACCTAAATATAACCCATTTTTTGAGTGTTCGTAAATATAAGGTGATTTATGGAGTAAATATAAAAAAATGTTTTATTTGTTTTCCATACCTCTCGTTTATTTATATTTTTATTAATTTACCATACCTCTTTTACAAATATGGTATTTGGCCCATAGGATTCACTTAAATAAAACCTCTTTCTTGAGCCTTCATAAATAGAACGAGGGTTATGGACTAAATATAAAAAGAGGTTTTATTTATTTACGATACGTCTAATTTATTTATATTTTTATTTATTTACCATACCATTTGAGTAAGTATAAAAATACGTTTTATTTATTTACCATACCTCCACTTTACTTATATTTTTATTTGTTTACATCGTTACATGTATATAAGGCGACTTATGGAGTAAATATAAAAAATGTTTTATTTATTTACCATACCTCTCCTTTATTTATATTTTTATTAATTTACCATACCTCTTTTATAAATATGGTATTTGGCCCATAGGATTCACTTAAATAAAACCTATTCTTGAAAATGGGCGAATGGATTCACTTAAATAAAACCTATTCTTGAAAATGGGCAAATGGAAGGTTGTAAGTCCTAATTTCAAGGGCTAAATTTACCTTTTTTACCCTCTCCCTTAAAATAAGGTGGGCTATTTGAGGTGATTTGTAAAAATCTACTATGATACAAAATATTTGCCCACTAAAAATTTAAAACCCCTTAATTTCGCCAAAGGGCGAACATTCGCCCCTAAAATTATCCTTGATGCTCAATACCCATGGTCACATTGTGAAAAATATTGTCTCTTGGTCCAACATCACATTGTGACAACCATGCTCATCTATGGTCAACCATGGTCCAATGTTGTATATGAAAATCAACCATGGTCCCACATCTCATATGAAAATCAACCATGATCAACCATGTTCGAATGTCGCATTGTGACAAAGATTTTCTCACTATGGAAATCAACCCTAGTCAACCATGGTCAACAATATTCAATAGCCATGGTCACATTGTGACAAAGATTGTCTCTTGGTCCAACATCACATTGTGACAACCATGCTCATCCATGGTGAACCAGGGTCTAATGTTGCATTGTGACAAATTGTGTCTCAATATAAAAACCAATCATGGCTAACCATAGTCCAATGTCAGGTTGTGACAAAGATTGTGTCAATAAGAAAATCAATCGTGGTCAACCATGGTTAACCATGCTTATTTTAGGGTTTATACACCTTAGGTTTATAATCTATCCCTTGGGTTTATTATTCCCATGGCTTAATAATATTTATGTGAGGGTTTACATACATTAGGTTTATAATATTAATTTGTTGGGTTTAATATTATTCTCTTGGGTTTATAATACCTTGGAGGTTTAGAATTAATCGCTTGGGTTTATAAGTAATCTACATTTACTAATGTGGTTGTGGTTGTGGAATATATCAATCCTGGTCAACCATGGTCCAATGTCGCATTGTGATAAAGATTGTCTCAATACGAATATTAACCATGGTCAAACATGGTCCAAGATCACATTTTGACAAATATTGTCTTGACATTAAAATAAATCATGGTCAACCATGTTCCAATATGAAAATCAACGATGGTCAACCATTTTCCAATGTCGCATTTTGATAGATGTTGTCTCAATATGAAAATCAATCATCGCCAACCGTAATCCAATAATAAATTCAATGTTTATAATTAATAATATAAAAATGAATAATTTTTATTAAATCATTAATTATAATAAAAAATTAATAATTTAAAGATCATTATAATCCTTAATAATTAATAAATTATTAATAAATCAATAAATTATAATAAATAAATAAATTATTTATTATTATTAATAAATTATCAATTAATAAATTATTAATTTAAAGATTATTATAATCATTATTATAATCAATTAAATATTATTATAATATTTTTAGAATAAGTATGGTTATTAAGATTATTATTTTTTATTAATGACAATAAATTAAATATACTTAGGAAATCCCCAAGCCTAAAAGGAGTGAGAGTCTTAATAAATGAAGACCTCATTCGAGAAGACCAAGTTGAACTTAGGAAAGAAGTACAAAAGGTCAAAGAGGAAAGAAAAGAGGGGAAATGGGCAATCATTAGGAACATAAAAGCCATTATTAGAGACAGAGTCCCAAACACGAATGATAAATAGGGAATGGCATCACTCAGATCCTCTTTTGGAATTGTCGTGGTTATCTATGGTGTAAGCGCCCCATGTTAAGTTGGATTGTGAGTGATATTGATCTTATTCTTTTAGTTGAAACTTGGGAGCATGATGATTCTAGGATACCTCACCTTAACGTGTTCACTCTTTACTCTGCCTAGAATAAGAAATCCTCTAGGAAAGGTTTTGGCAATATAGCTTGTTATATTAGGAAAATTGTTTCCTCTCACATCCAACTTCATTAAACAAAACCCTTCAGTCAATACATTTGGCTTGAGATCTCTGACTCTGCAGCTAATACGATCTTCCTTGCAATCTGTTATTTTTCCCTTATCATCTCTACATCCTATAAGAAAAACAACCTGGATAAGAATTATCATTTCAATACCTTATAAAATGACATCTACCCTAAGAAATGATGAAAATATACTTTTTCTTGGGGAATTTAATGCTCAGACTACTACTAACCAAGCTAGTATGTTAAGTAACGAATCTAACCCTTACCGCTTATGGCTTGATGAGGATGGTCACTTAGCTAATAGATTCAAGAGAAAATCTGGGGACATAATTGAGAACTTATTTGGCACCAATATCCTTAAACTTTGTAGTTCCTAGGGCCCAATCGTTTGTAATGGTATTAATAAATGGCGCCTCTCCGGTTAGATTACCTGTTTCCATGGGTTGGGTAGCAGTGTTGTGGGTTATGTGATCTAACATCCATGTCCTCAACCATATTACAAACTTTGAGCTTCTTAATGGGTACAAGCCTGAGTTTGACCATAGACCGTTGTCTTTATCCCTCAATCTTGTTATGCATACCACCCACATGCAGGAGAACAATGAAATAAAAAGTCACATTCATTTCTATAGAAGTAATGTCGACCTTTTGTTAAAAGATTTGGAAGGGAATTTAGACTCTCTAACTTATAATAGAAACATTGATAAAATCTACTACCATTTTACTACCACCCTTTCCACCACCTTTAGTAAATTCTCTAATAATATTTTGTATAATAATAATAATAGAACATCCAATCCTTGGTATGACAAAGACTGTAAAATTTCCAGGAAAGCAATCAAAGACACCCCTAATGGGTGCATTAAGCTTTAGAATATTAGTATATACAAAGCTCTCATTAAGAGGAAGAAGGGGTCATATATTAGTAAGAGACAAGAGAATCTTATCCACCTTTCTAAAGTCACGCCCATAAGGTTTTGGCGAAATGTGCTTGTTCGTAAAAGTAAAGATAATCATTCTATCCCCCTAGAAAATTGGGATAACTATCCTAAGCAGTTGTATGACTCTCCGGACACGATGGGCACCATCTTAAACACTCCTATTAAGGATGATATTTTTCTCTCGAAGACGTTGAGTTTGGGATTTGATAGAGTCGGTCTAGTCATCCCTCCGTCAGAGATCATTTCCCTTATTGCATTTTATTTTTAGGTGTCTCGCACGATTCACTCAGTTGCATTCCGCTAGGGGCATGCCATAATCTGATGGAAGGGTCTTGTCATTCATTACCCCTCATGCCTTGCCCTGCTGGCTCAGGTCTGTTCATCAAAATCAAGTTTTTAAGTCACTTACAATCCTGTTTTATTCTCTTGATTAGAAAGAGTCATTTCAGTCACTAGGTTTAGGGTTAGTTGATTTGGTCCTCAATAATGTCCAACAATGCGAGTAGACCCATGAGGGAGGTTCTTAATAATTTTTCATTTCAAATATTTTCATCGTCATATTGCTGGACTATGACTTTTCTTCAAAACTTTGTTTTGAAGAAAATTTGTCATTTCGTTTTGTAATAAATTGCCATGTAATTTTCAAAAGTTTTTGAGTTGTTGAATTCTCTAGGTGCAACCCTGGCCTTCCTTTGTCAAGACATGCCACTATCCCTGCAAAAATAGCCAAAAGATTCATCATTCAAGTCATATAATCAAAGAGGAAACAAAAGAACAGGGTTGGTATTAGAGTCAAAAAGTGCCAAAAGCTAAAACATTACAAAAATGGGTCTTTACAAATCAAATGACTTTATAAAGATATTTCTATGTGTATCAATGTCATTTGCATCCAAGAGATCAAAGAAAGTCCAAGTTTAGTGGTGAGAGGGCGAAACTGTAATTTTCAAAGCCAAGACTGTGTTTAGAGTGCGCGCGGCGCACTAGGTAGAAGGCGTAGTGCACTAGTGAGGTGCGGCACACTGGGAGCAAACGCATAGTTCATTTTTACATGGGTGCTGCGCACTGGGAAGGCGCGACGCATTGGGCGTTTTGCGCGGCGCATACACTTAAAGGCCCGAAACTACTCACAATTCCTCCAAATCACTGAGAACTCACATGGATTTGCCATGTAGAGCCTCCATCTTGGTGTTTCATCCAATTTTGTGATAGGCTATGGTGGTTTATGGATGATAATGGTTAAAACAAAAATATCAAACCCTACCTCTTAAATTGCCTTAAGGAAACTTGCTGTTAGGGTTTCAAAATCATTGTTTTGTCACCAAATTCACTCCCTCATCCCATTGGTCCGTTGTTTTCATCATTTCCTAATTTTCCCTAGCCTGCTAAGATCATTAATTACTTCTCCCAAATTCCCTTTCCCAAATTCCCAAACCGAAAACTTCAAACCCTAAACCTATACAAAATTTCCTAACCCTATACATAAATTCCCAAAATCTCCCATATTTCCCTAACTGATTTTGTCCCAACAGTCCCTAATCCCTCATTGTTTTCCCCTCCCTTTGCAGTCCCTTGTTTCACTGTTTTTCCCTTGGTGCCAAAACTCAAGTACATCACCAAAAGGCAGTCCAAAACAGTTTCATACATCAGCACCTGTTCCTTCAAACCAATTTGTCTATCAGTAGTTATGGCATCCGAGCATTCATCTGATTATTAAGTGGAGACCCAAAGTGACTCACCCATGGAGGAACGTGCACCCCAGAGGCCTGATAGAGGTGGCAGATATATCAGAGAATAACCAACCACCCTTACTGAATTACAGGCCTTCACTCTGGCCATCTCCTATTTTCAGCATCAGTCATGTTATGAGTTTTGTGAGAAGGTTGCTAATGTTCAATTTCATCATGAGTTGGCTCGTCTGTTTGTACTACATGTACATGGAGATCAGGTTACTTTGGCTAGTGTCACCTTCACACTTACACCAGAATCTATCTCACTAGCAACCGACATACCAAACATTGGAGAACCATGGAACAAGAGGGAGAAGATTGACCGGCAACATTATGAGCCATATATTAAACCTGGTTTCTTGAGGTAGCTCAAAAGAGTGTTTCCATTCCGATATCTTAAAGATGAATATGCTCCACTAATGAAATTAATAATTTAGTATTTCACCTGTGACGGACGGTTCTCTCATTTATATGCTTATCACATTAGGTTGCTCATGCATTTCACCTGGGTACGGATGATGAACATTCCTTATTTCATATGCCAGAACATAGAGAGGATGACCACCCTTGTGCTGCACAAGACCCCTCAGCAGCAACTTAATAGTGTTTATCATTTTCCTCTCATCAGGATTGTGGTGGTTCATCAGCTTGGATTACAGGGCATCACTTGGGATGATTTCATCTCCCGTGACTTCTTCAGAGCTTCACAGGGGCTTTCAGAGGCTGGGCATGAGACAGGTGGACCTTCTCATCAGCATGAAGGCCATGATCCACACACTGCTACTATACCGGTTTTCATTACTTATCAGAAGGGTACCAGGCAGTTGTTTGCAGCAACCAAGCGAGTGTTATCTCCACCCGGTGTGGAAGGGGCCTCGCTTCTGACATCAGCACCATAGGTACAGGACAAAGGCAAGAGGCCAATATAGGATGAGGGGCCTTCAGGTGAACGAGAGACTAACTTCATTCTCATTCAGGATGACGATACAGACATGGGCTCGCAAAGTGCCAACTTTAGAGATATCACCCAGGAGCAACAGATAGAGATCAAAGCCTTGTCCCTCAAATTGGAGAGGGCTAAGTGGAATATAAAATACTTGGAGCAAAGGAATAAGAAGCTTGAAGATTAGCAGGTGATTATGGAATTACAAAACATCAAGGAGAATCGTCAAGCTGCCCAAAGGAGGAGGATTGAATTCACTTCATTGGAGCAAGAGATTAATGATGATCGGGAGTCTTGGCCCGAAAGAGTCAACATCCACTTAGAGGGACTGCTAGACAAGGCCGATAGGGACAAAGCATTGCTGAGACACATGGCTTTCCACTACATGTCACAGAACAAGGTTTGCAAGGCACGAATAAGGAATCTAAAGGCAAAATTAAAGAAGGCAATAAGGAAGCAAAAGAGGCAAAAGGAGCATGATCATCTTTAGATATTGGCCAAAGCCTCTTTAGCCAAGCATAAAACTTGATAGAGAAATTCCAGCCCAAATCTCAAAAAATTTGGAGCAATTTTTGGCATTTTGAATTTTTTTGCACTAAAAAACAGGTTTTGCCTCCCTATGCGCCATGCCACATGGCGCTCGCTTTTGCTAGAGGGCTCCAAATCCAAAAAAAATTGCATTTCTAGATTTTTCATGATAAATTATGGTTTCTTGTGGATGGCCAAGAAATTTGGGCAGGTTTTGAGTCCTCAAGAGGCCAAAAACACTTGAAAAATGACCTCACTGCCCCTATTTTGACACACAAGAAGCAGTCTTGGGAGAATGAAGCTTTGGAGGGAAAAATGACATCCAAATTTAGAAATTCGACTTGCGTTGGAAAGTAGACAGGCAGGGATTTCCAACAAGCTATCTTGGGATCAATTTGGACTCCAGAAAGGGCCTCAAATTCAGCTCCAAAGTGGTGCGACGCATAGAGAATCAGGCGCGACACATAGAGGATTTTTGCCTATTGTTCACTGTTCAACTCAGAAATTCGCCCACTTTTGACTAGTTTTTCTTTTTGATGTTACTCTTGATCTTTCATGATGTAATTTGATAGCCATGATGTAATATTGGCACATTTTTACTTGTTCTAGAGGATTCATTCACTAAAAAGTGAAAATTAAATGAATGAATCAGTTTCCTAGCATATAGGGGCAAGTTGTTTGATTGCCTAGATTTCAGTTCCTTGTTTAGAATTGGTTCAAACAGCTCCTAGAATGATGAGCTCGAACCCTAGAGGCATGGGAAGGAGTTAGGCTTGTCTATATCATGTAATTTCTCAATCATTTTCATGGTTCGATACTTGGGATTGCTTGGCACTTCATTGTACATTTAATTTATGCAATTTTGGCAAAGGAAAGACCAGGGTTTTGCAGCACTTGTTGGGATCCATGTGGCTTTGTGTTTTGATGGTGTTTTTCTTTAAGTAATTGTAAGTTTACTGATGTTTATGTGTATCATTTTTCCTTCTCTTTTCTTCGGAAATTAAACAAATGAGTGATTGAGGTAGAATTCATTGGACTGCTATGCTCTGCCTTGAAATTTTGTTTAAATTTACATGTTTTCATCTATTTGATGAGGACTCTTGAGACTTTCTTGCCCTCCTTAGCCCCTCACCGGTCTGATCCATCCATTCATTCAATCCAAAGCATCAAAATGATTGCCTTCCTTGCCCCAATCAGAACTCTGCAAAAACTAGGCCTCATCCCTGGACCCAAATTTTCCTTTCCCTTTTTCCAACACAAAACCCTCAAAAACTCAAAACAAATCCTTGCACTTCATACCTAGCCTAAGATCAGTTGTTAAATCAGTCATCTCAAGCCCCATCGATTATCTTTCACTGAAATTGACCCAGAGAGAGCCCTCTCCTGTCCTCGTAGGGCTAGCTACGAGGTTGAGCGTGGTTTGAGGTGGACCTAGAACCTTGCCTTTTTAGCCTGAGGCAAATCTAGGCTCTAACATAGTGGCGACCATACTGGGGAAGAAAATGGTTTGCTTGTTGATGTCATCTATTTTATAAGCTATAGATGGAGCTTGAAGTTATGCCAGGTAGCCTTCAAAACACTTTTGCTTTGCATTAGCGCAAGTAGATAAAAGCTGCTTCAGTCAATCTCCAGTCTAGCTTGTAATCGTGACACTTGACTTGAAAATCACCCCAGTACATCTGAGAATTCTAAAATTTTGGATGATAAGTTTAGAATTTGATAGGCTGAACAAGTTGTTTATGTCCCTTTGATTTCTTGAAATAATATCACACTGGCTTCCAGAAGACATACCAGAGCAAATCTAGATCCTGATCCTCCTCCTGTCTACGAAAATCCTAACCTTATTCCAAGAATCGTTCGCCAAGGAAGTTCTATCATTCCTGTGTTCAAAGCTCAGTCGTGTCCTGTTGATTTTGAGTATCTTGAGGATCAAGAATTTGATGAGCAGTTTGAGTTGTCTCTGTTTGAAACCAAATCTGAAAGTGTTGTGGCTTCCACTGTCTTAAATCCTGAGTTTGTTCGAAATCTTGAAACTAAAAGGGCTAATAAATCCATTTATGATTACATTTTGAACCAGCTCCAAACTTCAATTACGACCTCTAATATTACTGATTTCTTAGAGACTTTTTCTACAACCCTTGGGTCATCCGCAATTGCGTCTAGTTCAAGAATTCCCACCAAACCTCCCTTCATTCCTACCCTTCCTATTTCTGATAAAAAATCTACAGTTGTATCACCTCCATCTACTCCTTCAACTCCTAAAATACCCAAGATTGTTTCACCTCCGCATACACCCCCTCATACACCTCACACATCAGCTACACCCACTCCCCCAACTTCACCAAGACCGATTGTAAATCCACCAAGAGCAATGGCTACTCGTTTTGCACCTCTCGCGCTACCTCAAGTTTTGGATGACATGCCCGCAGATTATCAGAGTAAAATTTCTTTGTTTGATGGCACTCCTCATGGTACCACAACTCAGCAACATGTGGACAGAATGACAGATTTCTTCGATGTTCATGAGATTGATGCAAAAAACGTGACCATGAGATTATTCATGCAGACTTTCAAAGGTGCGGTGAGAAAATGGTTGAGAGCTTTTGGCAGCTAGAAGTATTCCCACATTAGAAGAGCCTCAAAGACACTTCTTGGATCGCTAGGAAGTAAAGAAAGATCCTCTTCAAACCACTTCTAAATACACCAAAATCAAGCATAATGTTGGTGAGTCCATGCAAGACTACTGTATTAAATTCAATGCGGTTTATAATGCAATTCCTAGTGATTTAAGGACATCTAGAAAGTTAGCTTTTCTTAAGTTCCCAAATGGTTTTGATCCAGACATGGCTTATCAATTAAGAGAGAGAGATCTAGCTACCTTAGAAGAAATGCAAAAAATTTCCGTTAGTGTTGAGGCAAATTTGAATGAAAAGAGAGCTAGATTGAAAGCCGAGAAGAGAGTCTCAATAAAGGAAAAAGCTTCTACCTCAGATCAAGTGCTCCGCAAGGTAGAAAATATGATTGAAAGGTTAACACTTGATAAGCCTGAACCGCAGATTTGGAATCCTAATTTCCGTGGCCAACAGCAACCTCAATTCAGGATCAAATAGCATGAGCAGCGAGCACAAGAGCCGACATCACAACAACAGCAAGTAAAGACCCCTCTTTAGCAGAATTTTGTTGGTCCCGAATCTGATGATGAAGACAATGTAGTAGGAGAAGAAAATCACTTCTTTACTCCTGATGATATGCCCACCTTTATCACTGAAGATGATGAGTATGCAGAAAGTTTAGCTGTACAGAAGGATGCAGATTTTATCTTGGAAAATGACACAACTCTTGAAGAGGAGTCAGATGAGTATCAGAGAGGTTATATGAATGCTTTGTCCACCCAGCAACGTCAATATTCACTTAGAAACAGAAATTTCCCCATCAATCCAATCCAGAAGAGAAAGGAAGTTCCAGCATCTAAGAATGAGCCACCTGTTGTACCAAATAAAGGAAAAGAAATTGCTGATCCTACTCCTAGCAAGTCTCCACCAGCAAAAGAAAGAGTGAATCAGCCAATTGTATCAAAAGATAAAGTTGAAAGGAAAGATGTTCCAGCCAAAGAGGTAGAAAAGACTTCTTCTTTCGGTTTAGAAAATGAAATTTCTAAATTGAAGGTATCCATTCCCATGACTGAACTAATGAGGAACAGCAGCTATAGAGGTCAAGTCTCTAAAATTTTGAATTTTGTCCCAATGTCTGATATGGTGAGTGTGGAAGATGATCAACTTGAATTGATTTTTGGACCAACATTAAATGGTGAATCTTTAGATAGTGATTTACCTCCTTTTTATATCAGTACGAGATTGCATGAGTTTTTGTTGCATAATGCTATGTTTGACTCTGGCGCTTCCCACAATATTATGCCGAAGGCTATCATGGAGAAGTTGGGTTTGGACATCACTAAGAAATACTATGATCTTTATTCATTTGATTCTAGCAGGGTGAGATGTATTCGGCTCATTAAAGACTTGGTTGTAAGTTTGGATCAAATTCCCATGAAGAATGTCTTGATGGATGTTGTTGTGGCAAACATTCCTCCCAGGTTTGGTATGCTTCTTTCCAGGTCCTGGGGAGAAAAATTGTAAGGCACATTACAACTAGATTTCTCCTATGCAACGATTCCTGTGTTTGGCCAAATGAGAAAACTTTATTGGGAACAAAAAATGAAATACATGATTACAAGCAAGGAGAAACCAATTAATCATCCGATTAATTATGTACATACAGATTTAGAGTCTTTTGTTTTGTATTCAGATAGCTTCAATGATATTGATAGTCAGTTAGTTGTAGCAAATGATATTTCAGACATAGCAGAAAATTTCAGAGAAGTTTTGAAGAAAGAAAGACAAGAACCGGACAATATTATTCATCAATCAGAAAAAGATAATGGACAGCAAGCAGAAAAAATATAGCAAACAGAGTTTCAGCACTTAGAAGAAGAGGAAAATGGTCTGTGGACCATGGATTTCGATGGAGCAGTGGGAAATGATGGTGCTGGAATTGGTATTTGGGTACGCAGTCCTTTTTCTGATCCGAACAAAGTGCCTAGTAATGTGCGAGTATGTTCTTACAAACTTGCTTTTGATTGCTCAAACAATGAGGCTGAGTATGAAGCTTTGATTGCTAGCCTAAAAATTCTAAGAAAGATGAATGCTAAGAGGATTGTTGTATACGGTGACTCTGAATTGGTGATTAAGTAAGTCAAAGGTGAATATCAAGCAAAGCATCCTCAGATGCGGGCATACCAGAATGCTATTCTAGATATCATGAAGCTGTTTTCAGATTATACCTTGACGTGTGTCCCTTGTATTCAAAATAACATTGCAGATGCACTTGCTAAGGCAGTGAGTAATTTGAAGATTCCTATGAACTCAAGTAATAAATTTGAAATCCATGTGAAACATCGTCTGACTGTCCCAGACAATCAGACATATTGGCAAGTTTTCCAAGACGACGAGGAGATTGATGATTTTCTGCAAAACAAAGGTAAGTTCAAAGATACCTCAATTGATGTAGAACATGATGATGGCAAAGATGATGTGCAGATCAATCAAATGAAAGTGTTGCAGCTCAAGGACAATATTATTCCTAAAGGCTTCATACCTTTAGATGAACTCTTTGATCATGATGACGTAGCCCGCAAACCAACATTGCAGCCAATAGAGAAGGGAGTCGAAGAGGTGAATATTGGAACAACTGAACATCCGAAGATGGTAAAGCTGTCCAAAGCATTGCCACAAAAGTTAAAGGAAAAATATATCAGTTTGTTGTCATTCTTTGCTGATGTGTTTGCTTGGGACTATTCCGACTTGAAGACATATGATACCAATATAATTCAGCACACTGCTCCTACTAAGCCTAATCAGAAACCTTTCTGACATAAGTTGAGAAGGCTAAATCCAAAATTTTTGCCATCAATTGAGAAGGAGGTAAATAGGTTGTACAAATCAGGAATCAACATTCCCATCAGATTTTCTGATTGGATCTCTAATTTGGTGCCGGTACGAAAGAAGACAGGTGAGATTCGTTTATGCATTGATTTTAGGAATCTCAATAAAGTTTCATTGAAGGATAATTATCCACTGCCAAAAATTGATCACATACTTCAATGAGTAGTTGGAGCATCTCATATGTCACTACTCGATGGTTATTCTGGATATAACCAAATTTTAGTCCATGAGGACGACCAAGACAAAACAGCATTCACCACTCCATGGGGGACTTTTCATTACGCTAAAATGCCTTTCGGTTTGAAGAACACAGGTGCCACATTTCAGCGAGCAATGGATATGGCTTTTGCAAATGAGAAGGATGTCCTTTTGGTGGTGTACCTTGATGATTTACGGGTTTTCCAATTTAGATGAAGAACACATGTATCATTTGAAAATTGTCTTTCAAAAGTGCAGAAAATATGGTGTGTCGTTGAATCCGAAGAAGAGCTTGTTTGCCATGGATGAGGGCAAACTACTTGGACACATTATCTCAAAAGCTGGCATTCGTATTGATCCAGCATGTGTGGAGGCGATTCAGCAAATAGACCTTCCCCAGAACAAGAAGGAGATTCAATCTTTTAATGGTAAGATGAATTTTTTACGCCGCTTTGTGCCTAATCTTACTGACCACCTAAGAGAGATTACAAAGATGCTTAAGAAGGACAGCCAAGTGAAGTTGACGGAAGAGGCTGTAAAATCTTTCAATCTAGTAAAATTGGCTCTTTCTTCAGCTCTAGTTCTAATCAGCCCAGATTACACTTAGGATTTTATAGTGTTTTCGTTTGCTTTGGAGCATACTATGGTAGTTGTATTAATGCAGAAAAAAGATGAGCACGAAAGACCAACTTCTTTCTTCAGCCGAACTATAAGAGATGCTTCTTTAAAGTACAACATCATTGAAAAGCAAGCCCTCGCACTTGTGAAAGAATTGAAATATTTTCCCGTATATATTCTGCATTCCCATATTTTGGCTTATATTCCTAACGCTGTTATGAAAGATATTTTGGCACAAACAGATCCAGAAGGAAGACGAGGCAAGTGGATTGCAGATTTGCTGAAGTATGATGTGGATATAAAGCCCACAAAGCTTGTTAAAGGATAGGGATTGGCAGAGTTAATGGCTGAATCAAATCTACATGTCTTAGACATAAATCTGATTGCTGCTATGTCCGATGAAAATGAGGAAGGTCCATTAATTCAGGTATCTAAAATCTTTGTTCTTTCTCCGTGGTACTCAGATATCATATATGTGCTTCAGAATTTGTCCCCACCACCAGGGATGGATAGAAACAAAGCTAGAACTCTTAAATTAAAGGCTGCTAAGTTTTGTATTTTGAATTCTGCACTTTATTGGAAAGATCTCGGTGGTGTTTTGTTGAATTGTTTGGTGGAAGAAGAAGCGAAGCAGGTCATGGAAGATTTCCATAAAGGAGATTGTGGCGGTCACCTTTTTTGGAAAACAACAGCAAATAAAATTCTGAGAACAGGATACTATTGACCGACATTGTTTGTTGATGTGTTCAAGACTGTCAAGAGCTATCATAACTGTCAGATTTTTGAAGGAAGGCAGAAATTACAGCCTTTGCTACTTAAGCCCATTGAGGTGAGTGCCCCTTTTCAGTAGTGGGGGTTGGATTTCATTGGTGAAATTCATCCTTCTTCTTCAGGTCAGCATAGATGGATCCTCACAACAACAAATTATTTCACGAAATGGATCGAAGCAATTCCTACTAGACAAGCTACAGATGTGGTAGTAATTTCATTCCTTGAGAATAATATTTTGTCCCATTTTGGTTGCCTTAATAAGTTAATAACTGATAATGCAGTAGCTTTCAAATCAAAAGGATGGTTGAGTTTTGTCATAAATATCACATTACTTTGGGGCACTCAACCGCTTATCATCCACAAGGCAATAGATTGCCGGAGTCTTCCAACAAATCTTCGGTTAACATCATTAAAAAGGTGCTGGAAATAAACAAGAAGAGTTGGCATAAGAAGTTGGTCCATGCACTTTGGGCAGATCGAGTGAGTTAGAAGAAATCCATTGGTATGTTTGTTGCCATTATGATGCATGTGTTGTACTTGATGGCAACCCTCTCGTAGAAGAACAACTCACTTATACATAACTAGATGAATCTACAGAAGTGAGATCAGATGTGACAGAATTCATTGAATGCAAGGCAGCTCAAAGAATTTAGTTCAGATGTAATGTACAGTATGACAACTTATTATGATGATAGTTCACAGTATGGCAACAGTATGGAAACTCACACAGATCATAGATCATAGTGCAGCAGGGCAGTAGCAAAAGGTTGATGATCAGATTACAAAGAATGTATAAAATGAAAGGCTCGCAGGTTCCTATTCACAAAGATGTGGCCTTAGGCTGGGTTCACAGGTGGGCCATTCAAAAGGTGCAGACATGTTCGCAGGTGTTTCGAAAAAAAGGTGCGGTTCTAAAGTACATGCACTTTCATGCAGAGAAAAGTGCACACACGTGGGAAATATTATGGTTTTTCCATGGTATTAGTCCGATAGTTTTTGATCCTATGGTTTTGGTCCATGGTATTGCATCCAAAAGAGTTGAACCCAAGTATTGGATCCTTGGTGTTGTTTCTCAATGGTTTTGGTCCATGGTTTGAGTAAGGCCTAACCTATATAAAGGAAAGGAGATCATTTGGCTGGAGACACTAATGCATTGAATATCTTAAGAAGCATAAGATCTGAAATAGTGGTGATCGACTGGTGAGATATAGCTAGACCTGAATCAAGGAGAAACCTAAGTATTACAAGTCGGATCTATTGATGGGTCGAGATCTCTTGGGCGAGTGATCAGATCTGTAAATTTGGAAGTCTGGGTTACAATTGAAAACTGATAAAAATTTTATACCCGAAGGTCCGCAGGCGTGACACAGCATAGGTGTAGAGGTGCAGAGGCCAGAGACAAGCGCATGTGCATAGGTGCGTAGGCAAGCCGCAGGAGTAGGTGCAGTAGTACGCAGGCAAGCCGCAGGAGTAGGTGCAGTGGTACACAAGCAAGCCGTAGGATCAGGTGCGGTGGTGCGTAGGAAAGCCACAGGAGAAGGTGCGGAGATCCACAGGCACGACATAGCGGAAGTACAGATACCCGCAGGTTTCTATTGGTGAAGTTGCAGAATTTTCTTCTAATATGTTTTGGCTGCTTTTGTCTATTACTGTTGTGTTCAGGGTTCTGAGTTAGTGTCTGGTTGTTGTGGGTTGAGAAATTATTGATTCAGTTTTGTACAAGGAAGATTGGTTGATTGCAGATCTATTTGATATTTGATTGATGTTCATGATGCTTTGCTTGATCTGAACCAAGGATACACTCATGATGATGAACGGTTTGATAGCCTAGATCTGAATTATTGATGTATGTTCATTATATGAATGGTATGATTTGGGTATGACCGATGTATGGAACAACTGCAGAGTTATAAGGAAATATTTGTAGATCTGTATGCAGGTTGGTTGTGGTGAAAGTGTTGACTCATTATTGGGTTATTTAGAGATTGATGATGCTAGTATTGATTGATTGTGGGATTCAACGATATTGATGGGTCCAGTATGAAAATTGCATGAAACGTGGCCTTTCAGATTATGATGTTGTGTTCCATGAGTATCCAGTCTGAAAATGTATGAAACGTGGTACCCGGAGGAGAGAAGATTGTAGGCTGGAACCTACGTACTAGTATCTTAGCTAGTACAAAAGCTAAGGGGGTGGTAGCTCCCTTCCAGTAGCAGTTGGAAAACTTTGGAGCATGTCAGTAGGTTCCAGCTTGCATACTAGTAAATGGATCAGCTACTACAAGAGCTAAGGGGGTTGTAGCTCCCTTCCAAGAGAGTCTGGAGAAAGAAGGTTGTAGCCTTCTGCAGGTAGAAGCTTGTGTACTGGTATAAGTATGCACCAGTAAAAAATATTGTAAAAGGAACTTTCTTATTAAAAAAAGATAGAGACGACTTGCAGCAGGTTGTTTTCACCCACATTGGGTTTCCACCTTATATCATGGTGTTCATGTGTGCTTCTTGTGTGTGATGATCTGTTTTGTTTTTTCTGCTTCGGTTTACTATTCATATGGTTAATAATGTTCTAATGCACTCATTAAGGATCAACTAACTGAATCATAAGTATACTGGATATACACTGGTTGCATTAATCATTGTTGTGGAAGTAGCGTATATGAATCTGAATATGGAAATGAAAAAGTTTTATTGATTAAATAATAATGATTCACCCCCCCTCTCAATGTTATTTCCAACAATTGGTATCAGAGCGGGTCCTTTGGTAGAAGCTTGATCGCTTGAAGGAGATTTGTAGAACAATGGGAAAGAAGCTTAAGAAGAAAGCACCTAGGAAAAAGAAGACATCTCAGAAGAACTATGACAGTGGGAGTATTGATTGGGGAATATGTGGAAGAAACACTTCAGATTCAGAATCACTTCATGATGAATATGAACAAGCAAATGATCTATCAGGTATGAATTTGTTATCCTCTGGTGATATAGGTATCTATCCATTTAGAAAAGATGAAAGTGATAGCGAAACAACTGAATTTTCTCTTATGGGTGAGCAAGAAAGATATCAAATAGAGGTACAATTTAAAAGGCTTACAGACAAAATTAGAGATCAACAAGATCTATTGAAAAAAGGGAATGTGCCTTCAAAGAAGAAGCTACCAAACTAAAAGCTCAACTAGATGAAGGAAACAAGGTAAGGAAGTTATTCAAGGACAAATATCAAAAGTGCATGATGAAGTAACATCACTAAGAGATGAAGTCAAGAAACTCAGAGATAGATCCAGTTACTATGAAAGTCCTGAAGCTACGATCCTCTCGCTAAAGGAAGATCTTGAAGAATCAAAGAAGAAAAATAATGAACTTCTCCAAGCTCATGAAAAACAAGAAAATGAATTTCTCAATCTAAGACATCAGTTGGAAGAAGGAAGAAAAGCTGAAGAAAACATGAAGAAGCGGTATCTTGAAAAGGAAGAGCAACATCAGGTTGAGGTAAATATGCTAAAAGATAAGCTAAAAGAAAAAGATAAGCTCTTATGATTTCAAAATAGTACTAAGGTTTTGGATGATATTCTTAGTAGTCAAAGGTCTCCTGCTATCAAAGTTGGTCTTGGTTTTCATGAATCTGTTAAAGGTGAATATAGAAATACAAGGGACTCTAATGCAAAATCTGAAATGCTCAACAAGGAGATGAATGGTCAATCTCATCATCAACCAAGGAAAGAAATTCTTCAAAGAAAATCTTTTACTCCTCCTATGAATAAGGTTGAATGCTATGTATGTCATAATCTTGGACATGTTGCATCCAGATGCAGAATGGGTCAAGGTCATCATGCATGAAGATCATCACATTCAAGGTACTTTAATGGATATTGCTTTGCTTGCAATATGTTTGGTCACAGAGCTGTTGATTGCTATAGAAGGAATATGAGACATGTAAGATGTTATGCATGTAACAAGCTTGGACATATAGCTAAGGAATGCAGGAACAAAGTATGGACACCATACCAAAAGAAGAAAACATCATCACACTTGAAGATATGGAAGAAGAAGGAAGTACAGACAGAAATATGTGGTACAAAACAATATATAGACTCAGAGGGAACTGAAAGTGTAAAACTTCAGTGTCCTAAATCTCATATGCAAGTTTGATAAAGGGAAGACGCGTATATATGCGAGTTAGTCACTGCACAGTCACGTATATGTTAGCAGAGTCTGATATGATTCAGTTTATTATTTGCTCTGTTTGATAATGGTTACAATTTGTTGATGATGTGTGGAAATGTCTTGACACTTGTAAGATGTTTAGAAGTGTTTTTTCGCCTAACTTGATGATGATGATGTCTTAATAATTCTTGCTGATATATGAATGTTCAAGATCTGACAGTAAACAGATGGCACAAGTTCAGGGGGAGTTTATGCTTTTAATAATGCATTGTTGGCATTATGGTCCTTGGTGATGATGCTTATATATTGTTGTCATATGATTCTTGGGGTTACATAGTTGATCAGATTTATGGTTGATTCTCTGATGATACATATATGGTGTTTACATGGTGATCTTCATAAGGATAAGGAGAAGTACAAAGCTTGAATACACATCTTCATTGCTTGATGATGAGTCACTCATATGCTGCTATAATACAGTTATGATGTAGGATTCCTATAGTTCTTAGTGCTCATGTGGAAGAGGATTGTTGTTGTTGATGATATCAAGAAATCATGATCTTAAGCTCAAGATACATAGTGTTGGATACATGGATGATTATTCATGTCTCATTGTTGGAGTCATGATGATATAATGATAGGTTGATACTTACATATGTTGATTGATGCAGATGTTCCCAAGATCATGCAGATCTTGATGTTGATGAGATGGCTGTGGTATTTTTCACATATGATATAATGTGAATGATTCTAGATGAAGTTGATGATGACATATCTTGTCACAGGTTGATGCTATCTACGCTAATGGACGTATACAGGTTGCTGGTCTGGATGCTGTTGACAGATGCTTATAGAGAAAATCATACACTATGTATGATAGTTGCTAATGACTATCATGGTCTTATTTAGATGTGTGGTCTCTGTTATAAATGTCATGAATAACATTCGATGAAAAGGTCATATCAAGACTCATGATGTAATAGTGTGTCTCTATCTATTGTAGTCATTTGATGAGATCTCTTCTGGTCATTTGTACCTCCACTATGCATAGGAAGGATGATGAAATATTTCAGTCATGTATTTCTTGTATTATCAAGGTCATGTAACGGCCTATGTTGGTTTCCCCACTATGCCTGGGATGAATGATGTTATACTCTTGTGTTATCATGTATCCCCACTTGGTTAGGTGGATGAGTCAAGTTTGGTATATCCCCATTTTGACGGGAGATGGATGTATGAGTCTTTGGTGATAGGAAGGTCACTTATGATGTATGGAGTCATGTTCTTTCTTATAGAACATCTTTTTGTAGACTTTGCTTACAGTCAGGGGGAGCATGAACAACACTCTTCAGCAGAACAAGATATTTCAGCATGTACTCAGAAGGAGCATGGACAGATTGGTACACCTTGGCATATACAAAGGGGGAGCTCATTCAGAGGTTTTAGCAGGTACTCAGGGGGAGTATGGTCAACAGAATGTTTACCAAGGAAAGGGAATATCTTGTTCTACCCTTTACCCTTGATGTCAAAGGGGGAGAGTGATTTGGTGTTGTTTCCATCAAGTCCAAAGGGGGAGATTGTTGGCATTATGATGCATGTGTTGTACTTGATGGCAACCCTCTCGTAGAAGAACAACTCACTTATACATAACTAGATGAATCTACAGAAGTGAGATCAGATGTGACAGAATTCATGGGATACAAGGCAGCTCAAAGCATTCAGTTCAGATGTAATGTACAGTATGGCAACTTATTATGATGATAGTTCACAGTATGGCAACTCACATAGATGACAGATCATAGTGCAGCAGGGCAGTAGCAAAGAGATGATGATTAGACTACAAAGAATGTAGAAAATGAAAGGCCCGCAGGTTCCTGTTCACAAAGATGTGGCCTTAGGCTGGGTCCGCAGGTGGGCCGTTCAAAAGGTGTGGACATGTTCACAGGTGTTCCGAACAAAAGGTGCGGTCCTAAAGTACACGCATTTTCATGCAGAGAAAAGCGCACGCACGTGGGAAATCTTATGGTTGGTCCATGGTATTAGTCCGATAGTTTTTGATCCTATGGTTTTGGTCCGTGGTATTGCATCCAAAAGAGTTGAACCCAAGTATTGGATCCTTGGTATTGTTTCTCAATGGTTTTGGTTCATGGTTTGAGTAAGGCCTAACCTATATAAAGGAAAGGAGATCATTTGGCTGGAGACACTGATGCGTTGAATATCTTAAGAAGCATAAGATCTGAAATAGTGGTGATCGATTGGTGAGATATAGCTAGACCTGAATCAAGGAGAAACCTAAGTATTACAAGTCGGATCTACTGATGGGTCGAGATCTCTTGGGCACGTGATCAGATCTGTAAATCTGGAAGTCTGGGTTACAATTGAAAACTGATAAATTGTTTATACCCAAAGGTCCACAAGCGTGACACAGCGCAGGTGCGGAGGTGCGCAGGCCAGAGACAGGCACAGGTGCATAGGTGCATAGGCAAGCCATAGGAGCAGGTGCGGTGGTACGTAGGCAAGCCGCAGGAGCAGGTGCGGTGGTACGCAGGCAAGCCGCAGGAGCAGGTGCGGTGGTGCGCAGGAAAGCCGCAGGAGAAGGTGTGGAGATCCGCAGGCTCGACATAGCGGAAGTGCGGATACCCGCAGGTTTCTATTGGTGAAGTTGCAGACTTTTCTTCTAATATGTTTTGGCTGCTTTTGTCTATTACTGCTGTGTTCAGGGTTCTGAGTTAGTGTCCGGTTGCTGTGGGTTGAGAAATTATTGATTCAGTTTTGTACAAGGAAGATTGGTTGATTGCAGATCTATTTGATATTTGATTGATGTTCATGATGCTTTGCTTGATCTGAACCAAGGATACACTCATGATGAATAACGGTTTGATAACCTAGATCTGAATTATTGATGTATGTTCGTTATATGAATGGTATGATTTGGGTATGATCGATGCATGGAACAACTGCAGAGTTATAAGGAAATATTTGCAGATATGTATGTAGGTTGGTTGTGGTGAAAGTGTTGACTCAGTATTGGGTGATTCAGAGATTGATGATGCTAGTATTGATTGATTGTGTGCTTCAATGATATTGATGGGTCCAGTATGAAAATTGGATGAAACGTGGCCTTTCAGATTATGATGTTGTGTTCCATGAGTATCCAGTCTGAAAATGTATGAAACATGGTACCCAGAGGAGAGAAGATTGTAGGCTGGCACCTACGTACTAGTATCTTAGCTAGTACAAAAGCTAAGGGGGTGGTAGCTCCCTTCCAGTAGCAGTTGGAAAGCTTTGGAGCATGTCAGCAGGTAGCAACCTGCGTACTAGTAAACGGATCAGCTAGTACAAGAGCTAAGGGGGTTGTAGCTCCCTTCAAGGAGTGTCTGGAGAAAGAAGGTTGTAGCCTTCTGCAGGTAGAAGCCTGTGTACTTGTATAAGTCTGCACCAGTACAAAATATTGTAAAAGGAAGTTTCTTATTAAAAGAACATAGAGACGACTTACAGCAGGTGGTTTTCACCCACATTGGGTTTCCACCTTATATCATGGTGTTCATGTGTGCTTCTTGTGTGTGATGATCTGTTCTGTTTTTTCTGCTTCAGTTTACTATTCATATGGTTAATAATGTTCTAATGCACTCATTAAGGATGAACTAATTGAATCATAAGTATACTGGATATACACTGGTTGCATTAATCATTTTTATGGAAGTAGCGTATATGAATCTAAATATGGAAATGAAAAAGTTTTATTGATTAAATAATACTAATTCACCCCCCCTCTCAGTATTATTTCCAACAATGTCCCCCTTTGAGCTAGTTTATGGAGTTGATATAGTGTTTCCTACCTCTCTCGTAGCTCCGGTAGTCAAACTTCTTCAGGAGGCTAGTAGTGAAGATGATCCAATGCAGAGAAGACTAAATCAAATGATCCATTTGCAGCAGACATGAGAAGAATTTTTTAAAAACACATTCAAGGTGTAGGAGAGAATTAAGAAAATTTATGATAGAAAAGCAAAGGTGGAAAAATTTCAGTTGGATGATGTGGTGCTGAAGTGGGATGCAAGGAATGAGGAAAAGGGCAAGCAAGATAAGTTTGAAGATATCTAGAAAGGTCCCTTTAAGATTGCAGCATATCGAGGTTAGAATGCCTTTCTTCTGAAGGAGATGAATGGGGAAGATTTTCCAGGAGGGCCAGTCAATGGTCGGCTGCTCAAGCGGTACCATTTCTGAGTTCTTTCTGTTGTTTACCTTGTCACTGTAAATACCATTTTATTTTAGTTTCATTGCAAGTGTGTGCTGTGATCTTTTCTTCAGTTTGGGGCCCGAAGTGAAGGCTATAACTTTGAACAAAGATTTCAGTTTTGATTTCAGTTTGTTGAGTCAGTTTTTCAGTCATTTTGGTTTCATAATTCAGTCAGTTTAAGTCAAAATTTTAGTCAAAAAATAAGTCAAGAGTCTTGTGTCAATTTGTCAAAATAACGACTCCATAGCCCAATGGACGAAGGCACTGTTTAGCTCTTCCAGATATCTATCATTCTTGGCACCTCCTTGGAGCTACCATCCCCATTGGAGCCAATGTTAGAGTCGGTCTGGTCATCCCTCCGTCAGAGATCATTTCTCTTATTGCATTTCATTTTTAGGTGTCTTGCTCGATTCACTCAGTTGCATTCCGCTAGGGGCATGCCATAATCTGATGGAAGGGTCTTGTCATTCATTACCCCTCATGCCTTGCCCTGCTGGCTCAGGTCTGTTCATCAAAATCAAGTTTTAAAGTCACTTACAATCCTGTTTTAGTCTCCTGATCAGCAAGAGTCATTTCAGTCACTAGTTCTATGTTGGGTCCCTATAATACTAGTAACTACCCCATTACTATTGTAGTTGCATCGCTTATTAATATTGTTGTGCCCCTATTATCCCCATATTGTTATTACTATGCCCCATAGAATCCCTCTATTGTTATTTTTGTGGCTTTATATTATTATTGTTAGCTCGGCTGGGTTATATTGTGACTCCTTAGACTCCTATATATAGAAAGGAGGTTCTGTCATTTGAATCATCGAAGAATTGTTCATTTATGTAGTGTAAAAGAGGTTGCCCCCTCAAAGAGGCTGAATTCTAAGGCGTTGATCTATCTTTTCTATCTTTTCTTGAGCTGGTTTCATAACATTTGGTATCAGAGCTATGTACCTAAGGATTGTAGCCATTGTACTCCTAGTACAACATCAACACCTCCCATTGGAATGGAAAGCATTGGGCTAGTCAATACATATTCTCCCATCGATAGCTTGATATTATGGCACTTTCCATAGCAATTTATTGTTCCTCCATTTGCAACCATCACTTGACACTCTAGTGCTGGGTATAAGAAGCAATTCAATTCTTTTGCTACCTTACAATGAATAAAATTGTGGGTACTTCCTGAATCAATCAACACTAGTACCTTTTTCTTCTTGATTTGTCCTTGTATCTTGATGTTTTGAGGAGTGGTAATTCCTGCCAATGCATTACAAGATATGGTCAGATTCATTTCTTCTTTATCTAAGCTTTTTTCCTGGAGTATATCCTCTTCTTTTGACCTTTCTTGCTCCTTTTCTTCTTCCTCTTCACAATCTATGTAGAATAATTTCTTCTGAGCACACTTATGACCTTTAGTGTATTTTCTATCACACTTCCTTCCATACAACAACAAAAATGACCCCATTTATGGCACTTTATGGATATCAGCCACCATCCATCACATCATATTTAAGAGAAAATTCTAAGGTTCATGTAGTGGAATATCACATCGAACATCAACAACAAGTCCTCCAACTCTTAAAGGATAACCTCGTGTTGGCACAGAATAGAATGAAACAACAGGAAAATCCACATCGCAACGAAAGAAGTTTTGATGTAGGTGATTGGGTATTCCTACAACTACAACCATATAAGCTAATGTCCAAGGTGTTGCAAAAGATTGGTACTATGGTATACAAATTGTAGCTTCCTGCAGCTTCTCAATTGCACCCAGTTTTCCATGTTTCATGCTTAAAGAAGGTTATAGGTGACAAGCTCCAAGTTCAAACAATATTTCCAGAACTTGACGAGGAAGGAAAAATTATATTGGAACCAGAAGCAGTCATAGAAACAAGAACTCGACAGCTACGAAATCAATCAATTTCAGAGTACGTTATCAAGTGGAAGAACTTATCCGTTGAAGATTCCACATGGGAGGATGAGAATTTTATACAGAAGCATACAGAACTACTCAAGTGTTTAGGACAACACTTTTTTTGAAGGAAAGGGGCATGTTGGGTCCCTATAATACTAGTAATTACCCCATTACTATTGTAGTTGCATCCCTTATTAATATTATTGTGCCCCTATTATCCCCATATTGTTATTACTATGCCCCATAGAATCCCTCTATTGCTATTTTTGTGGCTTTATATTATTATTTCTAGGTTAGCTGGGTTATATTGTGACTCCTTAGACTCCTATATATAGAAAGGAGGTTTTTTCATTTGAATCATCGAAGAATTGTTCATTTATGTAATGTAAAGGAGGTTGCCCCCTCGAAGAGGCTGAATTCTAAGGCGTTGATCTATCTTTTCTATCTTTTCTTGAGCTGGTTTCATAACAGTCTAGGGTTAGTTGATTTGGTCCTCAACAATGTCCAATAATGCCAGCAGACCCATGAGGGAGGTTCTTAATAAGTTTTCATTTCAAATATTTTCATCTTCATATTGCTGGACTATGACTTTTCTTCAAAACTCAGTTTTGAAGAAAATTCGTCATTTCGTTTTGTAATAAATTGCCATGTAATTTTCAAATGTTTTTCAGTTGTTGAATTCTCCAGGCACAGCCGTAGCCTTCCTTTGTCAAGACATGCCACTATCCCTGCAAAAATAGACAAAAGATTCATCATTCAAGTCAGATAATCAAAGAGGAAACAAAAGAACAGGGTTGGTATTAGAGTGAAAAAGTGCTAAAAGCTAAAACATTACAAAAATGGGTCTTTACAAATCAAATGACTTTATAATGATATTTCTATGTGTATCAATGTCATTTGCATCCAAGAGATCAAAGAAAGTCCAAGTTTAGTGGTGAGAGGACGAAACTGTAATTTTCAAAGCCAACACTGTGTTTAGAGTGCGCGCGGCACACTGGGTAGAAGGCGCGGCGCATTGGTGAGGCGCGGGGCACTAGGAGCAAATGCGCAGTTCATTTTTACATGGGCGCGACGCACTGGGAAGGCACGGTGCATTGGGCATTTTGCACGGCGCATAGACTTAAAGGCCCGAAATTGCTCACAATTCCTCCAAATAGCTAAGAACTCACACATATTTGCCAGGTAGAGCCTCCATATTGGTGTTTAATCCAATTTTGTGATAGGCTATGGTGGCTTATGGATGATAATGGTTAAAACAAAAATATCAAACCCTACTTCTTAAATTTCCTCAAGGAAACTTGCTGTTAGGGTTTCAAAATCATTGTTTTGTCACCAAATTCACTCCCTCATCCCATTGGTCCCTTGTTTTCATCATTTCCTAAGTTTCCCTATCCTCCTAAGCTCATTAATTACTTCTCCCAAATTCCCTTTCCCAAATTCCCAAACCCAAAACATCAAACCCTAACCCCATACAAAATTTCCTAACCTTATACATAATTCCCAAACTCTCCCAAATTTCCCTAACTGATTTTACCCCAACAGTCCCTAATCCCTCACTATTTTCCCCTCCCTTTGCTATCCCTTGTTTCACTATTTTCCCCTTGGTGCCAGAACTCAAGTACATCACCAAAAGGCAGTCCAAAGTAGTTTCATACATTAACACCTATTCCTTCAAACCAATTTGTCTATCAGCAGTTATGGCATCCGAGCATTCATCTGATTATGAAGTGGAGACCCAAAGTGACTCACCCATGGAGGAACATGCACCTCGGAGGCCTAATAGAGGTGGCAGACATATCAGAGAAGAACCAACCACCCTTACTGAATTACAGGCCTACCCTCTGGCCATCTTCTATTTTCAGCATCAGTCATGTTATGAGTTTTGTGAGAAGGTTTCTAATGTTCAATTTCATCATGAGTTGGCTCGTCTGTTTGTACTAGATTTACATGGCGATCAGGTTACTTTGGCTGGTGTCACCTTCACACTTACACTAGAATCTATCTCACTAGCAACCGGCATACCAAACATTGGAGAACCATGGAACAAGAGGTAGAAGATTGACCGGCAACATTATGAGCCATATATTAAACCCGATTTCTTGAGGCAGCTCAAAAGAGTGCTTCCATTCCGATATCTTAAAGATGAATATGCTCCACTAATGAAATTAATCATGAAGTATTTCAGTTGTGAGGGACGGTTCTCTCGTTTATATGCTTATCACATCAGGTTGCTCATGCATTTCACCTGGGTACAGATGATGAACATTATTTATTTCATATGCCGGAACATTGAGAGGATGACCACCCTTGTGTAGCACAAGACCCCTCAGCAGCAACTTAACAGTGTTTATCATTTTGCTCTCATCAAGATTGTGGTGGTTCATTAGCTTGGATTACAGGGCATCACTTGGGATGATTTCATCTCCCGTGACTTCTTTAGATCTTCACAGGGGCCTTCAGAGGCTGGGCATGAGATAGGTGGACCTTCTCATCAGCATAAAGGCCATGATCCACACACTGCTACTATACCGGTTTTCATTACTTATCAGAAGGGTACCAGGCAGTTGTTTGCGGCAGCCAAGCGAGTGTTATCTCCACCCAGTGTGGAAGGGGCCTCGCTTTCGACATCAACACCACAGGTACATGAAAAAGGCAAGAGGCCAATGCAGGATGAGGGGCCTTCAGGTGAACGAGACTCACTTCATTCTCATTCAAGATGACGATACAAACATGGGGTCGCAAAGTGCCAACTTTGGAGATATCATCGAGGAGAAACAGACAGAGATCAAAGCCTTGTCCCTCGACTTGGAGAGGGCTAAGTGGAGTATAAAATACTTGGAGCAAAGGAATAAGTAGCTTGAAGATCAGCAGGTGATTATGGAATTACAAAACATTAGGGAGAATCATCAAGCTACCCTAAGGAGGAGGATTGAATTCAGTTCATTGGAGTAAGAGATTAATGATGATGGGGATTCTTGGCTCGAAAGAGTCAACATCCACTTATAGGGACTGCTGGACAAGGTCGATAGGGGCAAAGCATTACTGAGACACATGGCTTTCCACTACATGGCACAAAACAAGGTTTGCAAGGCATGAATAAGGAATCTAAAGGCAAAATTAAAGAAGGCAATAAGGAAGAAAAAAAGGCAAAAGGAGTATGATCGTCTTCAGATATTGGCTGAAGCCTCTTTAGCCTAGCATGACACTTGATAGAGAAAGTCCAGCCCAAATTTCAAGAAATTTGGAGCAATTTTTGGCATTTTGAAATTTTTTGCACTAAAAAACAGGTTTTGCCTCCCTATGCGCCGCGCCACGTGGCGCTCGCTTTTGCTAGAGGGCTCCAAATCCAAAAAACTTTGCATTTATGGATTTTTCATGATAAATTATGGTTTCTTGTGCATGGCCAAGAAATTTGGGCAGGTTTTGAGTCCTCAAGAAGCCAAAAACACTCAAAAAATGACCTCACTGCCCCTATTTTGACACACAAGAAGTAGTCTTGGGAGATTGAAGTTTTGGAGGGGCAAATGACATCCAAATTCAGAAATTCGACTTGGGTTGGAAAGTGGACAGGCAAGGCTTTCCCAAAAGCTATCTTGGGCTCAATTTGTACTCCAGGAAGGGCCTAAAATTCAGCTCCAAAAATGGCATGACACATAGAGAATCAATCACGGCGCATAGAGGATTTTTGCCTATTTTTCACTATTCAGCTCAGAAATTTGCCCAATTTTGACAAGTTTTGTTTTTTGATGTTACTCTTGATCTTTCATGATGTAATTTGATAACCATGATGTAATATTGGCACATTTTTACTTGTTCTAGAGGATTCATTCACTAAAAAGTTAAAATTAAGTGAATGAATCAGTTTCCTAGCATATAGGGGCAAGTTGTTTGATTGCCTAGATTTTAGTTCCTTGTTTAGAATTGGTTCAAACAGCTCCTATAATGATGAGCTCGACCCCTAGAGGCATGGGAAGGAGTTAGGCTTGTCTATATCATGTAATTTCTCAGTCATTTTCAGGGTTGGATACTTGGTATTTCTTGGCACTTCATTGTACATTTCATTTTTGCAATTTTGGCAAAGGAAAGACCAGGGTTTTGCAGCACTTGTTGGGATCCATGTGACTCTACGTTTTGATGGTGTTTTTCTCTAAGTAATTGTAAGTTTACTGATGTTTATGTGTATCATTTTCCCTTCTCTTTTATTCTGAAATTAAACAAATGAGTGATTGAGGTAGAATTCATTGGACTACTGTGCTATGCCTTGAAATTTTGTTTAATTTTACATGTTTTCATCTGTTTGAGGAGGAATATTGAGACTTTCTTGCCCTCCTTAGCCCCTCACCATTCTAATCCATCCATTCATTCAATCCAAAGCATCAAAACGATTGCCTTCCTTGCCCCAATCAGAACTCTGCAAAAACTAGGCCTCATCCCCAGACCCAAATTTTCCTTTCCCTTTTTTCAACACAAAACCCTCAAAAACTCAAGACAAATCCTTGCACTTCATACCTAGCCTAAGATCAGTTGTTAAATCAGTCATCTCAAGCCCCATCGATTATCTTTCGCTGACATTGTCTTGGAGAGAGCTTTCTCCTGTCCTCTTAGGGCTGGCTACGAGGTTGAGTGTGGTTTGGCGTGGACCTAGAACCTTGCCTTTTCAGCTTGAGGAAAATCTAGGCTCTAACAGGATTAATGAGCTCGCTAATGTGAAAGCCAGAGATATTGATGGTTACAAAGATGAAATCTTTAAAAAGGGAAATTCAGTCCTCATTCCTCATCTCCACAAGCTTCTGAATTTGGTTATAAAGCATGACTTATGTAAGCTTTGGATGCAGAGCCTTATTGTGCCTATCTTCAAAAATGGGGACAAAAGCATTCCCTCTAACTATAGGACCATTGTGATTAGCCACATCCACTACTACATGTAGGGGGGTTTTAAGACAATATTTAAGACAGTATTTGAGTCAATTTCTTTAACTTAAGACAAAAAGAAACTTGTGTATTGTCTTAAATATTGTCTTTAAGCGGGTGTCTCAAAATTTAGTGTCTCAAAATTATTGTCTTAAAAAATTGTCTCTATAAATATAATATAGAACACATATTATTATTGTCTCTATAAACACCGGAATTATTGTCTCTTAAGAGACAGTTTCATTTGTCTCTCTAGAGACAATTTCATTTGTCTTTGTAGAGACAATTTCATTTTTGCCTCTTTAGAGACAATTACATTTTTGTCTTTTGAGAGACAATAGCTGAGATTAAAAACATATTGTCTCTATAGAGACTACATGTCCATAATTCGAACTATTGTCTCTCTAGAGACAATATAAAAGTATATATATATAAAAATAAACGAAATCATTTTAAATGTTCTTTTAATGTAGTTTCAACATTTAAAGTTCCTGAATAGTGATTTTAATTACCTTAAATCTCTATTGTTTATGGATATGAATAGAATAAAAAATAAATAAATCCATTATTTTTAAAGCTAACAACAAACTCATTTTAAATCTAAATGAAAAAACAATTCTCGAAAGCAACATTGAAAAAAATAGAGCAACACACTTTTATTTGCTGAAAATAATTTCATGTCATTTGAACACGTAGGATCCTCAGTTGGAACTTCATTTTAAGACATATTATGAGGCAAAAGAAAAATGTTCTAGATTTATCCATCCCACAAGAGGGTTTATTATCTAACATATAATTTCAATGCTTGAATCGCATTAAATGGTGGAAATTAAATTCATATCTAGTTGTTAGATCCTCAATTTCAAGACCCTTGTATAATTGTGTTATGAAACCAGCTCACAAAAACATAGGAAAGAAATATAAACGCTTTAGAATTTAGCCTCTTTGAGGGGGAAACCTCCTTCACATTACACAAATGAATAATTCTTGGATGATACAAATAACAAGACCTCCTATCTATATATAGGAGTATAAGGGGTTATAATACAATCAGAGCTGAAATAACAATAATAATATAAGGGAACAACAATAGCAATAGTGGGCTTCTATGGAGCACAATAATAACAATATGGGGACTACATGGGCACAAAAATATAACAAGAAGATTGCACTAATAACAATAGGGGTTACACTAGTAGTATAGGGACCTAACATGCCCCTCTCCTTCAAAAAGTGTTGTCCTCAACACTTGAGTAGTTCTGGATTCTTCTGTATAAAGTTATCATCCATGCATGTGGAGTCTTCAATGGGTAAGTTCTTCCACTTGATAAGATACTTTGAAATTGATCGATTTCGTAGCTGTTTATTTCTTAGTTCTCTGACTGCATCAGGTTCCAATATGATTTTTCCTCCCTTGTCATGTTCTGGAAATATTGTTTCAACTAGGATCTTCTGCAAATTTTGAATGAGTTCCCACCCTACTTCATCATTCTTCCATTCATCCCTAGCTTCATTTATCAAATTTGGTTAGATAATTATACCAACCTCTAGCATTTCTACAACCATACGTTCAATTTCACTCCTTTGGGCATATAGATATCTCTAAGGCCTGATTTTTGGAGGAACACTTCCTGGAATCAAATGCATAGCATGATCATGATCATGAATAGGTGGGAGGCCATTTGGAGTCTCAAATACCTTGGAATGATTGTCCAAGACTTTTTGGATATGTAGAGAAATAGATGATTTCGATGTGGGAACCTCTGGCAAACATAATTGTGGAATTATGCCTCTTTGTTCTTTCCATAGAGGCTTTTTCATTCTATTAGAGCTGATTATCTTTCCCAGTTTCCCTATGATACCCGTTAATTCAACTTCCTTTCCTTCCGAAGAAAATTTCATGAAAATTTCTTGAAAATTAAAATCTATTGTATCCAAGGATTTTAGCCATTGGACTCCTAATACAACATCAACACCACCCATTGGAATGGAAAGCATTAGGCTATTCAATACATATTCTCCCATGGATAGCTTGATATTATGGCACTTTCCAAAGCAATTTATGGTTCCTCCACTTGCAACCATCACTTAACACTCTGGTGCTGGATATAGGAAGCAATTCAATTCCTTGGCTATCTTACAATGAATAAAATTTTGGGTACTGCCCGAATCAATCAACACTATTACCATTTTCTTCTTGATATGTTCTTCTATCTTGATATTTTGAGGAGTGGTAATTCCAGCAAATGTGTTACAAGATATGGTTGAATTCATTTGTTCTTTATCTAGGGTTTTTTCTTGGTGTATATCCTCTTCTTTTGACCTCTCTTGTTGCTTTTCATCCTCCTCTTCACAATCTATGTAAATTAATTTCTTCTCAGCACACTTATGATATTTAGTGTATTTTCTATCACAACTGCAACAAATCCCTTTTTCTCTTTTTTCTTCCAATTGTCGTGGTGTCAACCTTGTAGGTTGTGGAAGGCTAGGGGCAACAACACTTCCATAGTTGTGAGTGGTAGGCTTCCTTGTTGCCATAATTTTTCTTTCCATTTTTCTTGCCAACTTGAATGCCTCCTCCAATGAATCAGGTTCCCAAAGGTGAACCTCATGTTGGATACTATCCTTTAAAGTCCCTATGGACACATCAATCCTGTGTTCCTCTAGAATATCTTTTACCCTTATGTTCAATTTTTGGAAGTCCTCAATGTGTTCCATCATTGAACCCTTTTGTTTGAGATTTATCAATTAGCTAAAAAAGGTGTTGCCTTTTGTATCCTCATAATGTGTTATCATTTCTTCCGTAAAAATTGCCCAAGTAACAATTTTTTTATGACAGAAAATCCATCGATACCATAAAAACTGATTTGGTTCCAAATATAAAGTTGCAATACATACCTTTTGTGTGTTTTGCACATTATGGAGATCGAAAAATTGATCCATCTGTAGTATCCATATTCTGGGAATCTTGCCATCAAACTTCCTCATATCAATCTTTGGAACATGGTGGGTCTTCAATCCAATGTTAGAGTCTATGAAATCACGATTAACATTTATTTTTTTCTCATCATGAGTTTCCTTTACTACCTTTTGTCTGTTTGTAAACATTTCTTGTACCAACTTTGTCAAATCTATCTTCAACTTGTCCATTTTTCCTTCCATCTTAGCTTCCAAACCATTCATCTTAGCTTACACGACATTCATCTTATCTTCGATGTATTTCTTTAAACCATCCAGTTTATCTTCCACATCTTTCTTTAAACCATCCATCTTAGCTTCTGTTACCTTTTTGTGAGAGTGAATTTTGTTGCACTTGGTCTTGTAATTTTGATATACCATGTTGCATTTCTTCCTCTCTTTTTCACTTTGTAAGAACTTGATATTGAATCTTCCATATCTCTATAATTACAGCTCTCCATGATCTGAAATTACTTCCTACGGTAGTCCTCTAATGCCTCTTTTCAATGCCACCAGTCTAATCAAAATTGGATTCTCCAAGGAAGAGTTATTCCCAATCTCCTAAGATGACCTAAGTATATAATTTTTTGGTAGAGAGAACTTGTATGACATGCTACGTGTCACTTTTTTGACCTTCAGATCAAAACAATATGCACAGAAAGACACAGTCTATCCTATTTTTGTAATTTCTTACGAAATTTCAATCTGATGCTCAGAGAGAAAGTTATGACAATTTTCCCAAGGTCACCTATTTAGAATGTAATTCGAGATTCTGCAAAAACCCTAACTTCCTCAGATTATATCTCCAAAAATGTAGTGACACAAGATCTGAAATTCAGACTTGAGCTTCACCAAGACTTTGGCTAAAATGGGTTTTAATTTCAGATTTTGACCCTTCGTAGAAACAAAATTATAACGAAAATTTTATGATGACCTATTTGAGATGAAATTATTGAGCTTGCAAAAAACCTAACTTCCTCAGATCATATCTCCAAAAATATAGCGAGACAAGATCTGAAATTCGGACTCGAGGTTCAGACTGATTTCTTCTCAAATTATTTTTTTTAGCTTCGGAAACTTCGTAGCAAAAACATTATAGCGAAAATTCCAGGATGACCTGTTTGGAGCAGCGAAACCCTAGAATCCAAACCTCTGATACTAAATGTTATGAAACCATCTCACAAAATGATAGAAAAGAAATATAAACACCTTAGAATTTAGCCTCTTCGAGGGGGCAACCTCCTTTACATTACACAAATGAACAATTCTTTGATGTTACAAATGAAAAGACCTCCTTTCTATATATAGGAGTCTAAGGGGTCATAATACAATGAGAGCCAACATAACAATAATAAAAGGGCACAATAATAACAATAGTGGGCTTCAATGGGGACAATAATAACAATATGGGGACTACATGGGCACAACAATATAATAAGGGGGTTACACTAGTAACAATAGGGGTTGCACTAGTAGTATAGGTACCTAACAAATTGGAACTGTCTTCCTTGGTAACAAACAATTGTAATAATGTATGTGAATTTGAATCTACAATTGATTGGCAACCTTGTCTTCATGAAGGTTTTATAAAAGATGGAAAATTGACACAGGTATTGGTAACATGATATAGGCCAGTTCTCAATCTATTGGTGACCTACAAAGTTATCTTCTCCAATATTGGCTTTCACAATTTGAGTTGGCTCCATCTAGTAACCAAATTGGTGGTGATCTAGTTCCTGAGGAAGCTTCATATCCCACGAATCTACTTCAGGTAATGAGCTATTCAGATTGACTTCACAACAAGCTGAGGTTGCAGAGAAGTCTCTATCACTAGCTTTTTTCTAGGCATTTAATACTTTCCTACAGGCACACCAAACCACCCATCCTTCTTCCTGTTAAGAATAAAATAATAAGTTCCTATAAGGCAAGTTTTATACCATTTCGAAGAAAGCTACTTACTGAAATAAAATAAAGTAAATGTAATGCATACCTAAAATAGAAATTTGTGCACTCTTAGTGTTACTTCATTATCACTTGCCTTGCCTTGCCGGATTCCCCGGAGCACCCGCAAATGCAAGAGTAGAGCCATTTCTAGGCTATCATGGAAATATTATTTTTGAGATATATGTTGGGTAAGTGTCATATCTGTTCATAATGAATCATATTTAATCTTATATACAGTCCATGTTAAAAAATTGAAATTAGCATATGAGTATAACAGATTCTAGGTTGATCTGAATTTGATAAATAAACAATGAGTTGTGTATTTATGTGAACATTAATAGGAGAACCAAAGGAAGAGAACTTTTCTACTATTTTTTAATACATAATCATTTTATGCTAAAAACTAATATAACAAGATGGGCTGCATAGCAGCTAGTCCTTGCCTTAGGCAGGGAGCGAGGCGGGGAGTGGGTGGTTGAGTGGGTTGGTAAGTTATAGTTATACTTATTTTTTTATAGTTTCAATGCATTTAGTTTCTCACAGTTTCAATGCAGTTAGTTTCTGTTTTTGTCAGTCGAAGAGGCTACATCCAATGGAAAAAATTCTAGAAATTCATACTTTTGTGTTCCTAAAGAGATGAAGCTTAGTCCGTAGTTGGTAAGCATTAAACACAGTGCTTCTACCATTACAGTTCTAATTTCATAATTGTGTGTATATCAATATATTGAGACAATTAGTATGCAAGCCAAAATGTGTTTTGAAGTGATCAATAAAAATGGATGCAATCCATTAAGGCAGATGCTAATAATTTCCCTACAAGGATTTCAATGGTGTTAGATTAAAGAAATTCATGTCTTTTCACTAGTGTTAGATTAAAGAAATTCGTGTATCACCTAGGCTTAGTCTAAGCACTTATCCGGTGTAGCCTTTAAACCAAGAATGCATTTACCCAACTTATTATCCAAAACTCCAACCACTACCCCACTTGCTGTAATAAAACATCCTACGTGATGATATCATAATTGACAAAACTCACATGCATATTTCATTGGCATCAATAAAGAACTCAATGATGATATATATGCTCCAGTAGCCTAGAAAGTTTCATGGACTATAGTTGCTTATGCTCTACTGATTGTACAACAGGTAGGGGATGGAAATTCTTTTGGGCGACTGTCAAGGTCTTCTACACCAACACTTGGAACATCAGGCAATGACTCTGATGATGCAGAATTTAGTACTACTCATGAAGAATCTTCCAGCTCTGATAAGATTACATGTGAAGTAGCTCTAAATGCCTTCAATGGAAGGAAGAGAAAACAAATGCAAAAGGATAAAGAAAAGTATTTTTCTTCTCTTCGGGATGAAAAGGATACATAGGTTGGTTTTCTTTGCTCTAGTAGTCAATTTTTCCGGAATTTATTGCAATTATTTTCAATATGATTGTAATGCTTAAAACGTCTTGAGAAATAAGTTATATGAGATCGATTAGTTAAATTATTTTTCTTTCATTATGCATTGGAGAAATATTTAAGATAAGAGTAAGGGTTTCTTGGGCCCCCTTACTGCCTTCAAATAAAATTCAATTAAAAATGCGTATTGAATAATGCTTTGAGCACTGGTAGACTGCTCTATGTTGTGGCTTATCAAGAAATCCTTGTGTATGGAAAATTTATTTCCTTTCATTGGAGTTGCTTTTAGAGTCATATCCTAAGGGGCTACCCCCAAAAGAGCAGACTTCCTTCTTCCTAGGTGACAAGTCTGAGGGATATCTGTTCTGCCAACATAGCCTTTGACTTGCAATAGTTCTCATCTCTTTGAAACTCATGCCATGTGCCAAAAATGGGAGTCTGGTGGGTAGCTTGACACTCGATTGGCCTCAACAGCTAACCAAATACCCATGGTTATAAAAGAAAAATAAATTCTTAACACTAGCTCCTAAATGCCCTAAAAATAAGTTTTGAACATGGATCTTTTAAACTGAGTTGTGCTTTAAGAAAATGTTTTGAAGACAAGAGTAACGAATGAATTCTTGTGCTCTGTAATTATGCAATGTGAGAACCCTAGTATGATAGGAAAATATAATTGAATGAAGTAGATAAAATGAATCCAGGAGATGAAAAGTTTCCAGTCGAAAGAACTGCATTCATAATCCCTTGCATGATAATAGCTTGTCTACTAACAAGGGCATCTAATGCAATCACAAATAGACTTTTTCTTCTCCTGAGATGTAGTTTCCCTGAAGAACCTAACCTATGGAGGAAGGACAAATCTATCACATAAAAATAGACTCTATCATCACCATATTATTAAAAAAAGCTATACAATTTTTTATCTCTACATGCTTCAAGACTAAATGTTCAAGTTCTGAAGTGTTTTGATGAATCCTTGTGTGGGAATCATTCCTTATCATTACTGCACAACAAATGTCCCACTTTTGGCTGCAATATAATGGATCAAGTGTCTACTAAAGATTCTTCCTAAACCCAAATCTCACAAATGTATCTAATGGAGCTGAGATTAGGGTTCCAATTTTATGGGGTTTATTTTGGAATCTAGTATACTCTTGTATTAATATCATAGAAAAATGGTTACATTCATGGTTATTAGGGGCTTGTCAAAGAGGAAACCGAGCCTCAAAAAATTTTTAAATCTCAACACTATGTTGTCTAGGAAAGTCCAAGTGTATATGCTATAACCTAAGACCTTTTGCAAAGCATCCCTATACTTTAGAAACAACAATACTAACAAGTAAAAGAAAAAATAAACTAAACCCAACAAAGTTAACTAGGAGGTGGTTTGGCTAGCCTAACTTGGATGGAGATCGCATACAAAGATCGAGTTGGAGCTTGTTCCTAGGGATTCAATAGTGCCTGCAACCACAACTGAATTATCCTTAATGGAAGGGTCCCAATCCATCACCTAAAACATGACCCAAATGCTTCTCCTTCTAACCCCATGAGTGCTTGATTCCATATTATTCTTGGGTGTTTGGTTAGCCATGGAACACATGGTGCTGACAATGTAAAGGTGAGACTGAAAACAAAGTGTGTTAGTTTGTGTATTTTCAATTGGGCCTAGTGTAGGCACTTGAGAGGAGTGTTAATTTTGGGGATTAACCATATCAAAGTCAAAGTAACTCATTTCAGCCTAAAGGTCAACATTACAAGTCAAATGATTTATTTGCATTTGGGCTTAATGTTAAATCAGTTCTGAGCTCAGGCATGGTTTTCAAAGTGTATCCCTACAGAAGCAGCATTTTGTTTTGAACATTCAAATATTTGGCATATCAGAAGTACTCCAGATATTATGGGCTTCAAAGTCAAACCTTCAGAAAGAAGGATGTCAAAATTTAAGAATGAGGCAACCCTCCAGAGCCTCAAAACATGTGTGTAATGTAAATATTTTTAGCCATATAGGTCATAGTAATATAATTATTTTATACAAAAAAAAGAGATTAAAAATAAAATAATAACCAAAAAATAAACATAGTTTTAGACTTTTTACTAGACAAACATATGTTCAATGTTTAATTGTTGTTTATCAAATTAAAACATTCAATTGGTTGATGTGACATCCTAACTACCATTATGCAAGAGAGACTATGAAGTTCACATTAAGTGAACTTGCAACGAATAGAAAAAATTTGGAAAAGGTCATTATATATATGTTTCAAGAAAGCATGAAAAGTAGTTAGCACTCTACTAAAATTTCTTCCACAGTAAATAAATTTAACCGTATTAAATTATCACATATATCTCAAAGTATATGATCGGAGCATAATAAGGATTATCTAAAAAGAACCAATGAGTCAATTTATAAAATCAAAGAAGGTTGTCCATTACAACACATGTTCAAAAAACAAAAAAATTAAAGATGGGGTTAGCTTATAAGTTATAACATTTCATCCACTAGCAATGACACAATCAAATCTACAAAATAAAGAGCATTGGCATAAAATAGAAATTCAACATGGAATCCTTCTAGTGGGATGAGGAAACAAATTAGAGGAAGGGGAGAAAGGGGCATGCCAATTAACCTCCCAATATTGTCATTTTTGAGCTATCCATTACTTGTTGTCCACTCTTTTGCTAGCCTATACACCATACAAGACCTATATCCTACTACAAAATCAAATTTAGTTTTAGATCAGTTGTTGATTTACTCTCCCATTACTGTTATTTATAATTGAAAGTTACATTATAATATAAAGGGTTGGTTAATGGTGGCATCTATGCATGTAAACTATGTAATGTATCTTGAGAGCTAATATATATATTGAATGCTTCTACTCAAAATACTCCAGAACTAAACATAATGGTCATAATATTAAAACTTGATACATATGTATCTTCTAGATTTAAAAGAATGCCATTTCTTTTTCATTTAAGCGCCTGATATATGAAAGGTTGCTTCTATGACTGTTATATTTGCTTCTAAATAGCATTGTTGTCTTGAAATTTTTTTATCTTAAAGATCATAATAAAAAACAAATGCTAGTCAAGCTACCTCAATGAGAGTCAAACCAAAGGGTTCCACCAGGGCCACATTAATAAAAACACACTGCAAACATCGAGTATGATCAATGATGCTTACTTGTTCATGGATGATGTAACCCTTATCTACTAGTTATAACATCATACATCAGTTATACTTATGGTATTTTCTCTAAGTAATCACCAGTTATAAGCAGTTAAATCAAGCACATCTTTAGGTATATAAGTAATAGTTGCAAAGGAAAGATAAAAAAGCATAACTAGTACCATAAAAGGATTTCCTTTCTCCTTTCATGAGCACCTGTTGGTTTTGTACCTGCACCAAGATTTATTTTGTTCCTGTCATGAAGCCCTTGGTGATTGATATAAAGATGTTCCAAATCGTGAATGATACCCAGCCAACTCTGCAACAATAAGAATTTGTTGAAAGTTAAGGTCCAAAAATTCATTAAAGTGCTTCAGAAAAATAAAAATAAAAAGAAATCCATGGACCATGTGGGCCTTCCCATGAGTGCCACATGCCTCACCTCCTTCTCCATAACATAGCATATAGGGTGTAAACCACGTCACTTAACATTGTATAATTGTAATATTTCTACTAATATGTCAATATGTCAATACAGGAGGCAGAAGGATAATCCATCTACCCACTACAGGTGCACCAGTTTCAACATTATCATCTTCTGGCATTTTATAATGATAGGCTTTCCTATTCAAACATATCAAATATGCATGATATGAAAACTCAACTGTGTCTGATTGTATTGCTATATTTATGACATTGTTCCAAGAAATGAAAGAAAATATGAAGAAAAATAAACTAGAATAAAGTTGATAAGACCCTCATATATGTTCACACCTATCAATGTACTTGCTTACAAGTTCTCATTGGTGTGCAAAATTGCAAACCATTGGATATCTTATTTTGGAGAATAAAATGGATATATAAACCATAAATTATTTCATTTACATGGTCATGAAAATCACATAGAAAGGTTTCGAAAAAAATGGACCAGAGAAAGTTGACATCCATCATTTGAAGCTAGATTCTTACTAGAATGATGAATGAGACATTTCCATTACTTCTTAAGATGTTATGATCATTAATTAAATTTAAGTGTTCATAGATTTGGACAAAAGAAAAGTTGACAGTCATCATTTTGAAGCTAAATTGTTACTAGAATGATGATTAAGGCATTGTCATGACCACTTAGAATGTTACTGTCATCAATTAATTTAAAGGCTTAGTATAATAACTGTGACATAATTATAGGATTGGGTGTTGTGTTCTAATTGAAACCTAATGGAAGTTGAGAAATTTGAATGTTAAGGGAAAAATAAATATATGGACTTGTTTCTACATAGTTGTCTATGAGATGGATCTATGCACTACCAAAAAATGATGTGTGATTTGGCAACAAACAGATTAGAGCCAACAAAAAGGGAAATTTTTACAATAATCCAGAGACTAACCATGCCTTATTGACAAAAAATGGAAAGTCCAAAAGAAAGAAGATAAATAAAATTAAAAGACAATAAAATACCTCCTTGGGGCTTGTTTCTCTCTTAAAAAGACTCTTTTAACACATGGATTTGTTATCCAAAAAAAAATTACGGTTTTGAAAAGAAGAGAGGGCTTGCTTTCTACTCTAAAATTAAATCTATCGTACATGAAAGAATATGTTGCAGTGAATAAGAAACAAAGAAACATAGTAACCACAGACACAACTGACCTGAACATGATTAAATTGGCTGAACATGACAACTAATAGTAAAGATGCTCCCATTTTTTATAATTATAAAACCTTGTGTGCGTAACGATTACCACTCGTGAGTGTACAAAATATTATAAGTTAAGAAAATCTATAAGCCACAATGTAGACACCTTGCAACTACATAAAACCACTAAAATTTTAATGATGAGCTATAATGTGTCTTCTCATATAGTTTTTAAGAAATGATAACTCACATTAAATATAATCTGAAATATTTTTCTTTTGTAACGTAGGATGTGGAACATCACAATGTAACATGGGAGAAACAACTTACCTGTGATGGTGATGAAGAGTACTTGGACGTGGAAGAACACATACTAAACAACTTTCTTCCTTACCAATGCTCACCACAAATTTTCACCATGTCCACTCCTCCAATTTCCTATGCTCTAGTGTTTGGAGGCTCCTCATCTCTTCATTTGACAATGATATAAATTTAAGTGTTCATAGATTTGGACAAAATAAAAGTTGACATGCTTCATTTTGAAGCTAAGTTGTTACTAGAATGATGATTAAGGCATTTCCATGACCACTTAGACTGTTATTTTCATAAATTAATTTTAAAGGTTTGAATAATAATTGTGACATAATTATAAGATTGGGTGTTGGGTTCTAATTGAATCCTAATGGAAGTTGAGAAATTTGAATGTTAAGTGACAAAGAAATATATGGACTTGTTTCTACATAGTTGTCTATGCGATGGATCTATGTACTACCAAAAAATTATGTGTGATTTGGAAAAAGATGGATTAGATCCAACAACAAGGGAAATTTTTACAATACTTCAGAGGCTAGCCATGCCTTCTTGTCTGAAATGAAAAGTCCAAAAGAAAGAAGATAAATAAAATTAAAAGACAATAAAATACCTCTTCGGGGCTTGTTTCTCTTTTAAGAAGACTCTTTTAACACTTAGATTTGTTATCCAAATGATTTTGACACTTTTTCAAAGAAGATAGGGCTTATTTTCTACTCTAAAAATATATCTATTGTACATGACAGAATATATTGCAACAGAATAAGAAACAAAGAAACAGAGTAACCACAGACACAACTGACATGAATAGGATTAAATTGGCTGAGCATGACAACTAATGCTGGCGATGCTCCCATTATGTATAATGATAAAACCCTGTGTGCAAAACGATTACCATTGGTGAGTGTACAAAAATTTTTAAGTAATGAAAATCTATAAGCCACAATGCAGACACCTTGCAACTACTTAAACCCACTAAAATTTTGATAATGAGCTATGACTTTTGTTCTCATATAGTTTTGAAGAAATGATAACTCACAATAAATATAATCCGAAACATTTTTCTTTTGTAACGTAGGATGTGGAACAACACAATGTAACGTGGGAGAAATGACTTACCTGCGATGTTGTTGAAGAGTACTTGGAAGTGGAAGAACACACCCTAAAAAACTTTCTTCCTTACCAATGTTCACAACAAATGTTCACCATGTCCACTCCTCCAATTTCCTACGCTCCGGCGTATGGAGGCCTCTCGTCTCTTCATCTACCATTCATATAAATTTATGTGTTCACATATTTGGACAAAAGAAAAGTTGACAGACATCATTTTGAAGCTAACTTGTTACTAGAATGATGATTAAGGCATTTTCATGACCACTTAGAATGTTATTGTCATAAATTAATTTTAAAGGCTTAGTATAATAATTGTGACATAATTATAGCATTGGGTTTTGGGTTCTAATTGAAGCCTAATGGAAGTTGAGAAATTTGAATGTTAAGGGATAGAGAAATATATGGACTTGTTTCTACATAGTTGTCTATGAGATGGATCTATATACTACCCAAAAATGATGTGTGATTTGGCAACATCTGATTAGAGCCAACAACAAGGAGAATTTTTACAATACTCCAGAGACTAACCATGCCTTGTTGATTGAAAACAAAAATTCCAAACGAAATAATATAAGTAAAATTAAAAGACAACAAAATACCTCCTTGGGGCTTGTTTCTCTTTTAAGAAGACTCTTTTAACACTTGGATTTGTTATCAAAATGATTTTGACGCTTTTGCAATGAAGAGAGGGCTTGTTTGCTACTCTAAAATTAAATCTAGCGTACATGACAAATATGTTGCAACAAAATAAGAAACAAAGAAACAGAGTAACCACATACACAAATGACTTGAACAAGATTAAATCGGCTGAATGTGACAGCTAATACTGACAATGCTCCCATTCTGTATAATGATAAAACCCTGTGTGTGGAATCATTACCATTGGTGAGTGTACAAAATTTTTTAAGTTAAGCAAATATATAACCCACAAGGCAGACACCTTACAACTACTTAACCCCACTAAAATTTTGATAATGAGATATAATATTTCTTCTCATATAGTTTTTAAGAAATGATAACTCACAATAAATATAATGCGGAACATTTCTCTTTTGTAATGTATGACGTGGAACAACACAATGTAATGTGGGAGAAATGACTTGCGTGTGATGCTACTGAAGAGTACCTGGACGTGGAAGAACACACCCTAAACAACTTTCTTCCTTACCAATGTTCACCACAAATGTTTACCATGTCCACTCCAATTTCCTACACTCTGCGTTTGGAGGCCTCCCATCTCTTCATCTTCCAATCATTTAAATTTAAGTGTTCAGAGATTTGGACAAAAGAAAAGTTGACAGGCATCATTTTGAAGCAAAATTGTTACTAGAATTATGATTAAGGCATTGTCATGACCACTTAGAATGTTATTGTCATAAATTAATTTTAAAGGCTTAGTATAATAATTGTGTCATAGTTATTGGATTGGGTGTTGGGTTCTAATTGAAGCCTAATGGAAGTTGAGAAATTTGAATGTGAAGGGATAGAGAACTATATGGACACGTTTCTACATAGTTGTTTATGAGATGGATATCCTATAAATTGCTAGAGCCTAAAAAAACAAATAATACATCAAAATTATCTGAAGTGCTTCATATTTTACCCTCCATAAATCGAGGTGATTTCTTATAGGATCCCACACTGCTAACATTCTCTGTATGAACCAAAGGATATCAAGAATGAAAAAATTTCCCAAAGGGATAGAAGTTCGGTGGATCCATTGAACTCTAAAATGAAAAGAAAAAAAAAAAAACCATAGAAATCCCTAGTAGCCATAGAAGGAGATACAAATTATAGCCAATGATATATAAAGCATGTAAGTGAATGAATGCTACTAAAAACAACCAATAAATAATTACATCGAAGAAAGAAAAACAATAACAAATAGTGCGTTACCTGAAAATATAAGGTCTCGATGAGGTGTACTGATTGACCCCATGAATGCCACATATGCAAAGGCTTCAGAAAAAAGGGCATGCCTGTGGCTTTTTTTCTTGTAGCAGTGAAACTCAAAAATCACATTAATAAGTAATAATACTAATGAAGGTTGTAGAAGTAGTAAAAAAAGGAAATAATAAACAAAATGAATTCCTCCCTAACATGATAGTTGGGTTATCTCTTGGAAACAAAAACATTAAGAATTTAATTAGAATCCCTCCCTAACATGATGGTTGGGATTCCTCTTGGAAACACAAACACAACAACAAGCATTAAATTCAAAACAAGTCTGATCTAAAATATAATTCTCAATAAAAAAAATCTTCAATTATGAACTATCATAAGTGTACAAAGTTGTATAGTCCATAAGATTGTTGTAGGAGTGCCATTGAAGGAAACTATTGCTAACCCAAAGTCACAATATATTCAATTCATCATGTAGATTCAAGGCATTGTTTTTCTGTGACACTCACATAAAAATAGTGTTGTAGGAAAACAAAGTACCTTCAAAATTTGTTTTGTTCCACAAAGTTCAAATACAAAGTATCTTCAAAATTTGTTTTGTTGCACACAAAATTAGTTTATGTTTGGACCCTCACAACCTAGTGCACTCCTTAGAAGCTAGAGCAATGCACACTCAAGCTATTAAAATTTAACAAATATCAATCCTTTTTTTCTTCTTTTTGCGAGGGGCTACATTAATTGTGGGTGTGAAAACCTCATCACATTGAACACACTCCTCATTATTTTTGTCTCCCATTCATTGAAATTCAATAGTGGCTTCCTGCCAAGGTTCAAGAATGACAATTGAATGATTGTGTGCAACAAATGAATCATCATGTGTTTGTATCTCTTGATGTTTAACCTGATTCATATACACAACACACTTTAACTTGTTAGAATAACATTATACCTCCAATTGATTTATTACATTATTCAAAAAATATTATAAATAACTAACCTCAGATTCATAACCAGTAATTAATTTTTCCCCTCGATCTATCATGTGTTGTCAAAGACCTTGGGAACCATGTAATAAAGCATATTTTAAGTCTTCCTCTAAATCTTGATTTTGAAACTCGTGAACCTACATTAATAAAGATAATCATATTTATAAGGTAAAAACAACTAATAAGATACAATTAACTCAATGTGACCATGGTTATTTTTCCTAAAGTAGAAAATATAATAGACGGAAATATCACTTACCATGCCACCGCGAATACTATTATATCTACCAGAGCCTAATTTGTGAGATCCAATTTTTGACACCCTAGCTTGGGTTGCTTTTGTTGTATCTTTGAGGCATCTCTTAGCTCCTCCTTGTGCAAATGGCCTATAGTTTGGATTTTTGCGGATTTTGCTCTTAAACTTTGCATCTTTCATAAGTCCATTCTAGGTTACTTGGTTTGTGATCCAAGTTGGACGTGGATACATCAAGTTTTTTGTCAACTTTGACCTTAAATTGGACCTTCTTGAGTGAACGTATTTACTTGCAATCTCTAAAATAAGTTCCTTATCAAATCTAGGATTACCAAATGCTATTACAACATCTTTAAATAGTTCTTATTTTGTGGCATTGGTTTGCTTCCTCCAATCAATTTGGATGGTACTGCCAAATAATTATTTTTCACGACGAAAAATAAAGTGATAAAATTTCAACCCCATTTCATCCTTCAAGACATTTCCTTGTAAAGTGAGCAATATTGTAACTTCCCGCATTCCTTTTGTTGTCACCGATGATATTGTTGTAGTCTTGGGGGTTGAGGTTGATTTCCTTATAGGTACATTAGTCACTTTGTCACTCACTTCCTACATTTACAATGAATTTGTGCAATTGCTAAGAACCCAACCAAAATATGAAACTATTTTTCATTTCTAAAATAATTATCCTAAACATAACAAATGAAATTATAAAAAAATAAAATAATTTTATCTGTTGATCTGAGTTAGGATCTACACTCTCCAACAATGGCATTTCCCATAAACTAATTTGTTCAATTATTTCTTGTATGATTTGAACATTTTTACGAATAGCTGGTAGGAGCTTTAACATTCTCATTTGTGAGTTTATAAGACTCCTCAAAGAAACTATTTCTAGTACTGGCGGGAGAATTTTCATTGAACCCAAATTTGATGTAAGGGGCATGTTATGGGGTTCTGGTCTAGGTGTAGAGGGCATAATATGACCCTCTATACCAATAGATTGTATACTATAGAAACATCCAGCAAGGCACAAATATAAATAATAAGATGGAATAATACATGAATAATTTTGAAATATGTAACTAGGTTCGGTCTTGATAATGACATATGTAATCACAATTTTATGTAATTTATTTAAGAAAAAGGAAAAATAAGATTATTTTTGTTATGCTTGATGCGTGGGTTTCATGCTCAAGGAATTGTATTCTAGATAAAGCTCCCATTGTGAGCTCTTAGGATTGGTCATTGAGTCATTGCCATAAAGACCCATTTGGGCATGTTACATATTGCACAAAAGATTTTTGTTTGAGTCAAATAGATTCAAATGACCCTCTAGGACCAAGTCGAAATGTTCCATAAGCAACCATACTATAACTTAATGGATCACATGAATAATCAAGTCCCATTATAAAACGACAATATCTCGGAAGACTCATTAAAATAAGGTCATGAAGATGGTAAATGATCAATGACATGTACAATATCGTTGCAAAGAATCATGGCAACCAAAATAATAAGCACTACAATAGGTGTCCATGATGTATGTATAATAATTTCCTTTCTAAGGGTCGATCATAAGGTGTAGTAGGGTTGAATTTATGGGTTTATATTTTAAGAAAACCCTAGTATTTAGAAACCGAATCTTAAGTTATTTGTTCCCTATGATTTCATTTCTAGAGCATGTGATAAGCTCTAGAATGACATAAAGGGAAAAGAGTCTGATCTAAGATTTGAATTTAAGAAACCCTAAAATGACCTCTTGATTACATAAAACCATAGAAAAGTAACTTTACATCATGTTTTGGTATAATATATTCTTGGGTTACTTGCAAAAATAGTATTGTAGGTACAAGAAGTAAAAAATGTATGGGGTGATCCATTGAAAGGCATGATCAAAGAAGGCAACTATACAAACCCTTAGATACTATTCATAATATATATTAATAGCAAGGAAAAAGTAAAAGATGAAAGACCTTTTCCATGGTTGAATACATCTTAGTAAGAAGGTGTCATGGTAAGCATACAAATTGGAGAAGGATCTCATAGTTGAAATAAAAGTCTACATAATGGTAGCAGTCATCATAAGACAATGTAGCTCTTGGTAACCTCATAAATCATGTAGTTGTTGTGTGAAAACTTTATTAAATATATGCCCTAGATTTCTCAACAAATAACATAATCAAACTCATGCAAATAGATGGTTGAATCTTACATTTTGCATAACATTGGATATATATGGGGTCATTAATGATCCCTGCATGCCAACATTTGGTGTAATGACGGGCATAAATGAATCATGCATGCCAAAAAAATGCACGGTTAGAAAAAATACAAATATTAATAAATAGATATAGTTAAATAAGTTAATTGAATGCACAAAAATATTGATCAATTTTTACCACTAGCATTACCTTAGATGTATTAAAAGGTGTTATAGTGGTTGGAACAACTTTAGAGATTGTCTGCATTTCACAAACATAAATCAGCATAATATAATAAGGAACATAAGATAATTGAACCTATAAAAGACAATATTTAATCTTACCTCATGCATCATGATAGGAACGTCTTGCCCTTGTGAATTTGTTAACATTTCCATAAAAGTGGTTAATATCATTGAATCCCGCATAGTAGAATCAGGAACACGCATGGGCACATTCTCAAAAAAACACATAATAACATAAAAATAAGAAAACCTTGATCAAAAAATTGATAAGAAAATAGAATTGTAACACCAAATATATATGTCTTTCAATTAAAACCTTAAACATTCAAATTAATTTACATTCATTACAATTAAAAACACAATACTTAACTTGTAAAGAAAATTGTAATGTAGTGAATACTTACAACTATCTTAAAGTAAACATAGTGATAAAAAAATCTCATCCTCACAAGTAAAACATTAAACATTCAAATTACTTAATGTTCATTACAATTAAAAACTCAATGATTAACCTGTAAAGAAAAATTATATTGTAGTGAATCCTTAAAACTATCTTAAAGTAAACATAGTGATAAAAAATGTCATCCTCACATGAAATCTCCTCATCTAATGGCATATATACCCCATCATTAATAGACCCTAAATCCACTATTAAATTAACACCATGATTTTCATAGTCTTCATCACCTTCAACTATAGGTAAATTAAAACCAATAAATTCATCATCTTCGTGGCTTTAATGCCCATGTGGTTGCTCATGTCCTTAAGACAATTTAGTAAACTCATCTTGGTCTTCGCCTTGGTCATATGCATCATTGAAAATCAATTCTTTATCATCTCCATCTTGGCCATATATGTCTTGAGGGGGAGCTTTTGAATCTTCAAGTAAGTCATGGTCCTCTACATATTGAAGAGATGTTACTGTTCATCCTCTTGGACCATAGTCAATCACAAATGACCAAACAGGTTGTTCTAAGTTTGGAATGAGAAAATTTTGGTCACATTCACTTGGAAACACATAAGTTTCAGAAGTGGCTTCAAACCTAGATGTTTTGATCATATGGAATCCATCATTATGGAGCAAGCTATTTTTTTCTTCTCCCACTTCGATAAGATTGTACCATTCAACACTATAAATAACTTTCTTGAAGGACATAAAATCAAGCTCTATAATTTCTTCCAACACTCCATAGTAGTGAAGCGTTCATGTGATTGGTTGTATATCATTTGCATGTGAACGACATTCCACCTCAAATGATGCTATAACTCGACAATCATAATTTTTTCCCTCTTCATCAACTTTTCTGATGCGAAAATGATGACCAAAATTCGACATTCATTTGTAATATCTTACCTAAATTCATATAAATATCAACTAATTAGATTCAACGATATGAAATCTAATAAAAACTTGATTAAATATATGCAATATATTAATATATATGACCTCCCCATTTATAGATCCTTTAATGAAATTCAGTTGTTGTTGTGTTACTCTATCATTCCTGTTTGTTTCCTCGTGTTCAATATTGGTCTTTAGCCAATTCCACGAGCATCTCTCTGGCCACTTTCTTTTATGGCTTGCAAGCAATCCTTGAGTAGAGTTTTCACCATGTCTATTATATATATATATATATATATATATATATATATATATCATCCCATGCGTTTTCATATTCTAATTTCTTTTTTTTAGCGTACCTCCATCCATTCCAACATAAAGTCAGAATTATATGCAACATACAAATGTAATGCCTACCACTCCTTAGCATCTACAATGAAAAATGTATTTATTCAATGAATTAATAATTATTTAAAGCCATGTAATATAAAATTTAAGATAAAAATAACTCCTAACATTTTTTTTATACCTTTTATCCTATTTTAAGTCCCTTCACCCTCTATTTTCTCTCCTCCAAATGATTGAGATTGGTTATAATTCCATAATTGTGTAGCTTCAAGATGTAATTGAGGTAAGTACTCACTCAAATGAACCATTTCCTAGAAAACCATGTACCCCTCAACTATGGACCCTTTTGGTCAAGCCTTCTGCCTCAAAAATGATTTTAAGACCTTCATATATCTCTCCACGAGCCACATTGTTTGAATATGAATAGGACCACATTGTTCAATCTCTTCTACTAGGTGTACAAGGTAGTGCTCTTGAGAATTAAAGAAGCTTGGAGGGAAGCACATTTGAATATCACACATCAAAAATGAAACATTCCTCTTTCAATGCTTCAAGTCATCTTGATATATCTCCTTAGATGAGACCCACTTACAAGTATTACCATGTATTACAATAAATACTTGTTATTTCTTGTAAACTAAAAGTAGAAACTCATATAAAGGCACAACCAATGATGCACTTCAAATGATAAGAGTAATGGAAGAGTATGCACGATGGATTGAAAAATACCTCAGATATTTACATAATTTGTAGATAGTCAAAGTGACATTGTGGTCAAAAGTACTTGGTATTGCTACAGACAACACATATTGCATGGCCATTAACAAATAACCATGTTCAAATATGCATGAAATGATTTTATCACTATACTAGAATGACTATTAACAAAAAACTATGTTCAAATATCCATGAACTGATATTATCACTAGGATATACAATTTTCTAATTAAGTTTCCAACAAATATAACATGTGACAATGTTACCTTTATCCAATTGTTCCAATCATGTGTTTTTACGCCTGAAAACTCTAATACATCTCTTGAGAATAAGTTTTTTAATGTCCCACCAAATCCAGAAGGAAATCTTATGCTTTTCATAGTAGAAATGATGTTTTCTTTCTCAATTGATGTAAATGTCCATGGAGAATGAACATATGAGTTCTCTTCATACACCACATGTTCGACATGATATTGGCAACTCGAAGGTCCTTTATCAACTTTATTTGTGCTTAAAGGTTATTTCCATTTAGATATTTCCACAAAAACTCTTCCACATTTTTACTGATGTGCATAGTATCAAATAGGTGGGCTATCGGAAAGCTCTCATAATATTCTAATTTGTAGAAAATAGAGAAACTTTTCATTCCTAGGGGAAAACCTATCGCTTCTTTTTTGTCATACATCGCTTTCCACCTAGAAGGGTTTATCTTCATTGGCCTCCTCATTTTCACTTCCTTTCCAATGAACTTATGTTTATCATGCACTTGACATCAATGACTTTGTGGTAAGAATTGTTGATACTCATCATAGAAATTTTATTGAGATCCCTTGACTACCTATGCAACAATTTTGGCCCACATGATGGAAAACCATGTTTCCCCTTTGTTTGTAGTCCTAAAATAAGATTGGAAACCATATTTAGTAAATGCTAAAGTGAACACAATCATTATGAATGTAATTTATATTATATTACCACAACAAATAGAGAGCCCTGAGGCATCATGAATTTTCCACATAAGAATCGCATGAAATAGGAAGTTTCTATAATTGATATCTCTTGATAAATCAAGCATATTTACACCATCCCATAATTCATGAAGCTTCTCAATGAGGGGCTCCATGTATACATCCATACCCTTTACCTGATATTTCCCTAAGTAAACAAATATTTCTTTATTAGGATTAACTGAATTGAAATATTTTTATATAATCTTCAAGAGATAATTGCATTTATATTTTCTAGTACCTGGTATGATAAGAGTTAACATTGAATTTTCCTTTTTCATTTCCATCCAAGGGGGGAAGACTGTTGTTTATAATTAACACTGGCCAAACAAAATATGTTGTTCTAAGGTCTCCAAAAGCATTGACGCCATATATCACTAAAGAAATTCTTGCATTCCTTTGCTCATTTATTAAATGTGGCCATTTTACCTCAATCTCTTTCCAATATTGACTATCCATAACCATACACATGAAACTATCTTGGCTCCTCCCTTATGCTTCATAATACATATATTTTTCCAACTCCTCTCATTTGAATATTCTCTCAAACCTTGGCTTTAGTGGAATGTGTCGTAGTACTTTATAAGGAACCTTCTTGGGTACTTGATCTTGATGATACCTATCGGTGTGACACATTGGGCATTGTTGTAAATTTGCATTATCTCCATAGTACAACATCTGGTCATTTGGACATGCCTCATATGTCTTTTAATCCATTCCAATATCTTTCATTATTGAAGATACTTCTCTATGAGAATGAGGTAACTTATTGTCCTTTGGAAGTATTTTGTTTTCAAAAAGTCTGCATAGTGCAACAAATGATTTTTATAAGTATACACAATATTCAAAACTTTTAAGACATCTAGAGCATTAATTTATAGGAATATCAATCAAACCTTAATATATCAGTAAAGCATGTCTTTTTCAGTCCATGTGTAACCTTCAAGTTAAACAACAACATAAGTGTCGCCAATATAGAAGATTCAACATTTGCATAAAGAGATGTCCTAGCCAACTAAGCTAGGGGTGAATCAATAACTTTTTCAAAAGATGTGTAGAAGTCTTGGATAAATTCATTGACACTAGCCTCATTTATCTGCGAAGTGGCTTCATCCTTAAATATGTCTTGTCCTTAATATTGAGAGTCGTTATTATCAATATCATCTATTGGTTCTTCATGAATATTGGCAACTGGAAGCGACTCTTCATAAATAAAAAAATCAAATGAAATGATCAATAATAATGTATTAAATACTGTGAATATTTATTTATTATAAGAATAACAATTTGTTAATTATAGTGCACCTATTCTATATAAAATCCCTGGTCCAATCTATGGATACCAACAAGCCTTCGCTTCTTTAGTTTCCTATTTTGGCACATTATGCAACTGCAATATATCATTTCATTAAAGTATTCATCTGTACCTAGAGTAGGTCTTGTTTCCCATTCATCTGAATATTCAAATGATGATGTTCTATTTCCCTGAATGCACCATGTTTTTAAAAAAATAATACTGCAATTTTTAACTTGAGTATTACTTCTTTTTCAAGCGATCATGACCAATGAATAAACCTAGGGAGTGAATCTATGAATATGTAGTTTTCAGTGTATTTTCTGGCTCTTTGATCACTTGGTTTCTTGTAATTTTGGCTTTTTGTTGTTTCAAGGTAGTGTTCAATGCTTTTGTAGGAATTAGATATGAAAAAAATTGAAATATAGGTTCAAAACCCTGAATAAAACTCTACCAATTTGTTGAGTGAGCATTGAAGATCTGTCGAACACTTTGAGGCCAGCCTATTAGAGTGTTCCAACAAGCCTCGAACTGGTCACAACCAAACTTTTGAAGTATCATTTTAGAGTTATTTCTAAAAATAAATCCAACTTCTAACTAAATCAACAACATAAATACTACAAATACCAAAAGCAACATAAATACCTGGTCTGCCATTTTTTATAGAATAACGTAATAGAAATCTGCAAAGAAAATTTTGTGGACGCTAGTTAGGATCATTACATAAATAAATTTTGAAATATATGACAACGTGTAAAACCATAAAATTATTCTAAAATATGTTTGTTTAAACTTTTATGTGTGTAATTTCATTGAGGCAGTTCTGTGATTGAAGTAAGTTTTCCATTTGTTTGAATGCCATACTTGACCTAGGCACCTTACCTCCTTGTTTTGCACAATATAGTAGGATACATTTACTATTGTTATAAGACTGTATAAACCTTACAATCAAGGATTGATAGAGTTTGATAAACTTATACTGTTCTGTTTCTGATTATAATTTTTTCTCTAAATAGGACTGTATAAGACTTACAATCAAGGTTTGACAACTCAATTATTGTGGCCATATCTTGGAAATTATCAGAAAATATATAAAAGAAACAAATATGATGAGTCAAACATAGAAAGAATATTTATGATAAGTCAAACATAGAAAAAAGATTTGTTAATGAAGAAACTGAAGGCCAAGAAGAATGTGGCTAGAATTGTTGAAAGTGAAGGCCAAGAAGAATGTTTTTAGAATTTCTCGTAATGGAGATGTGCCCTTCACAAATGCTAATGTCACCCTTGCAAGAATGGAGTTGGGTTACAAGCCCACCATAGATCTCCAAAAAAGTTAGAAGAAGTTTTTGAAATGGTACTTGAGCTATTACGATGTACCTGGTTTGATGTATTGATGAAAAAATTGAAACTGCTAAATGATACATTACCCCACTAAGATTACTATACTGCTGGGATTTATCATATTGTTAATAAAAATATTGAAATTATTTAATGATACGTGTTCTGCAAAAATTACTAAGGAATAGTACTCCTCACTAAAAAATACAACAATTATGTTGAAGTAAATTCTGGATTGGAGGAAGAAATTTATTTTCTACAGGAAAAATCACCCTAGATCGCTAAAGTCCTACACATTTATCTTCTCTCAAATTCTATGAATATTTTCCAATCTGTCACAGTTCCTTACACTAAGTTCGTAAATAGGACTTGGCAATCACTTGAAGTACAACATAAATGAAAGTGATTGCCATTTGGAAATTACCAACTTTAAATTATCAAAACAATCAAAATCAATGCACAGTCACATTTACCCATCTAGATCTAAATACAACCATTAATATAGATAAGGGCATGTTTATTCATTTGCATGTAAAATTTCTATATAGATGTACTATTGAGTAGCTTTCCTATTGAGGGAGTTCTGAAGATTACCTATCCTAGAGGAAGCTATGAGAAGATGTGCCTGTCTAAGTGCTCAACTGTTATCCCTATTGGTTATACCCTAATTTAATTTAATTTCTAATCCCTTTTTTTAGATAATCAAAGCTTTTGGAGCATACCTCTCCTCCAAAAATATAGAAAATTACATGAAACATTGGTGGATATTACACTAGAGTTATTTATCAAAACAATAAGTAGATCAATGTTAAATAAATCATCATATAATAAACATTTAATTTCCAATCATAAGAATTCTTCCAAGGAAAATCAATTTGTGATCATAAGTATTATGTAAATTGTTACATTAAAGGTTCAAGTCCACTTATTAATCCATGTCTATCAAGGAGATTTACGTAGGAACCTAGAGGTTATAGTGGTAGGGATCCTATATCATAAGTATGGAATTGACCATGTTTCCAATTCCTATATTTACAAAACAATTGTCCACACTAATGAAACTAATAATGCCCTTCTTATTGAATTCCATTCTCATGATAATTTGAATACTTTTAAAATATACCAATGCATCATGAATATGTTGAAATTTCCATAAACCATATGCCTTCTATCACCATTTCTTACTAATCCATGAAGAATCCTACCTCTTAAGTGAGAAAATACTCCTTACACATACTAACTTGAGCTTCTACTTATTCAATAGAAACCATATAACATTGAATCTATAAATTATATTGTGGTTTTCATATACTCATCTTCTTATCCACTTAAACTAACTCAAAAATAATTCCCAAGAAAGTGGATGAATAGTTCACACCTAAAGCAATAGTGGAAGGGGCCTCAAGTAATATAGATCCAACACCATAGCCACTAAATTTGTGCATGGTGTCCTTAAAAGAGGGTGTAGTTTTTTTTCTCCCTTTGTAGTAAGAAAACCTGAAACAAAGAGAAGGGAAAACACTTCAATGGTTTTGTAAGAGGATAATAAAGGATTGAAGGCCTAAAATGAAATATAATGTGCCCTTAGGTGATTAAATCTCTTTGAAAGTTAAATAAATCAACTAACAACTACAAAAAATGAACCGCTAGGAAATAGTAGCTCCTCCCATGCCAAATCAAAGAGTTGTAGCTAAAATGATAACTAGGTGAGTAGAATCACAAGGAAACAGAAAATGAAACCTTTCCATCATTCAACCCATTTTATGACACCCATGAAAATCTATTTTCAATGTCTATTTTAAATCTATGTTATTCAAGGCTCAAGCTAAATATAAATGGATTCATGATTTTCATTGTAGGAATTGAACTTATGAGTGAGAAATTCTCTCTTTACCTAGATGAACAAAGTTTCAAGTATCAAGAACATCATATGTTGAAATGTGGGCCTTGTACTATTTTGTATGTGGAAAATGCATGCAGTGAATGTAGACCAATTCAAACTTTACAAGCTACTAAATTCACATGATGTAGTGAATGTAGACCAATTCAAAATTTACAAGCTACTAAATTCACATGGTGATCTCTCATTCATCAAATACCATCTTAGATTTTTTACTACCTTTGAATCAAAATAGTCTTCTTAATGTTTACACTAATTTTTTGAAACAAATGTGCTATCAATTATTGAGTTGGTAGTAAGGCCTTATTTCCAACTCAAGCTAAATGGATATACCAATTAGCCTTTTAGCAACACTTATCACATCATCTAATAAAATTAAGGAATTTTTTCTTAAAACATAAAAGAGATGACCACACATAATTCCATAAACTATTATATATTATTATATATTTTACATATCTCTATAATATTTCTCAAAAACTTATATATAAAAATACATTTTTTATTTTATTTTAATGCATAATTTTCTTTATCATATTTCCATACTATATAGACTAATAATACAAACTAATATATGAGTAATACTAGACTTTAGTCTATTCCTTTAATTAAATTTAAATATATTTAATGACCACACACTTATATCTTAATATTAATATATCTTAGTGAAAAATTACCCAAAGGCTACTTACTGTTACTGATAAAATGGTTGAAAACTGATTCCACAACCCTAAAAACCATATTTCCACAAAAAAAAATTGAAATGGTGAGTTATAATCATTGAACATTTTACTAAACGAAAATCCTCACATCAATCCCCAATTTAATATGACGAGCCAACCTTATGATGCATACTAAAACGAACAATGAAAATAATTGAATCCTCTAGAAAAATCCTTCAATAGATTCACCAAAATTACGACAGAGACACAATTTTCTTGGTACGCATAATGAGAAAAACCAATAGAGCTAGACGTAAGGATATCCATAGCTGGTCACAGAAAAACCACTGTCTCAGAAAAACCCTTGTCACCTACTACTTAGTCCAGCTGGGAAGCCTAAATATCACAGCACCTTTTTAGGCTGCAATGATGTAATCTACATGGACCCCTCTATGTGATGAACACAGGGGATGGATGCCATTCAAAATAAGTCTTTTGTGATGGTTGTCACTAAAATTAACATTTTTGCATGTGTTGGAGCCAGATGAAAACATGTTTCTGGTAGGTGAATGGGGACACAAAAAAGTACATATTATTTACAAATTAAATACGGGAAAAAAATACAGATTAAACACACAAAAAATCTCAATAAAAGTCACAATGACGCAATGCACTCAAGCTTACTTGGACTTTATAGTCTCCTTGCAAATGTAGCATATCTACACCTGGTGGAGCCAAAAGCAAGAGCTTCTCACTTCCTAGAACCAAAAGCACCACTGTCATTGCACTCCCACTAACCAAGGGCACTCGCACGCACAGACGAACCAAGCTCACTTTGAGAGAGGAACCACGCGCACTTGGACAAACAAAATCCTTTCCCAATCTTGTGTTTTTTAATGCATTTTATAACTTTGTATTGAGCTAAATACCTAACCTTAATCCTTATTCCAAAGTGATTAACTCCCTATGCCTCAATTTGCGGGCTAAGATTAAAACAAATGGCTAAAGTAAATTACTTTACTTTATATTAATATGTGTTTTTTCTTAAGTTATACCAAAGCTATGTAATTGTAGGGATGTTAATTTATTTTGAATCTGGTGAAGATTCCATGAATATATACACTTTGAGTGGGCATTAAGAGTATGTGTTTCCTCCTAAGAGGTAACAAGTTCAAAACCATAGGGGGTAGTGTATGAATGCCTTAGTAGACTTAACATTCAAATCACTAGGGGGTGGGTCCCTTGTCCCAAAAAAATGGGATGTCATACACCAATCCCTTGTGGAGCTTGGCCATGACCTTAAAATTAGATAAAAATAACTACCTTTCTAGTTCAAATAAGATTTACCCAATGATTGGACTTATAGAAAAGTGAACCAGTGTTTGACTGATCTTAACCTTTTAAACCCACTCACAAGGATTGATTCACTACTACATAAAAGGCTTGAAGGGGGTAGCTAAAGTGTCCCTTTCAACAGTACTTGGGTTTTCATAAACCCCACTCCAATAAAAAAAAATACATGGAAAAGCATAACTTCTAAAAAGTCAAGTAATTTAGCGATGTTTATTGAAAAGATATGAATAGAATTTACAACAATTCTCTTAAGTGCAATAGAATTTGATATTGCAAAATAAATTAAACTCTTTGGTTTTGGTTCCTCTATGGCTAGCTTTCCAATTGGTCAATGGCAAGGGTTCTATTTACTAACCTCTTTTTCCTAATATATAGAAACCAAATCAACTCGCCAGCCAAACTTGGAGATTAAATTATATTTTAACATTGGTAGCTTTATGAATGTATGGATTCCACACTAACATGGATACGTATGCAACTCCCAGTTTATCATACATTCAAGAATAGACTTGAGACGTTTTGTTAATATAAGTTGCAATTTATGTGACAAGCTCTCACTTCCATAATCATTTATTTTTCAAAATCTCTCACAATTTTAGCAAGTTTGATTATAGGATTACGACCACATATTGACAGCTTAGAGAACTCACAAATTCATTGAATCAAATAGCGATCACTATGAATGGGAATCTAGGTATCTCAGTATATTCCAGAATCTGTCCATAGGGTGACCAATAATCCAATCCTAATCATTTTTTGGTCCTAGAGTTCAATTGGTTAGGGAGTGTACTTCATGGAGCATTTTTGACATGAGCAAGTAGCTTTTATTTTATTACCTTGAAGCACATTTTGAAAATAATACTAAGAGGGGGGGTGAATCAATATTTGTCAAATCAATAACTTTTTCATTTCATATTCAAATTTATATATGCTACTTCAATGAAGGTAACTCACATGTACACACAACTGTATTTAAGGCAACCAACGTATATCCAAAAAACTTATGATTCAGTGAATTCATCATATGTTGATCTTTAATCAGTGCATCAATACTTCATTAACCATATAAATAGTAACCATGTGCAGTAATAATAGAACAAACCATCACAAACATGAAGACCAAGATTTAAGGTGAAAACCCAATGCTGGAAAAAATCCACCTGCTGTTGTCTTCTTTTAATATATGAAAAACCTCTTCACAATATTATACTGGTGCAGCATCATACCAGTATGCAGGAACCCACCTGTAGAAGGCTACAACCTTCTCTTGTTTGCCATCTTCTACTGGAAGGGAGCTATAACCCACTAGCTATTGTACTAGCCAATCTGTTTACTAGTTTGTTGGCGCCGACCTACAGAAGGCTACAACCTTCACTTGTTTTCCAGCTTCTGCTAGAAGGGAGCTCCAACCCTGTGGCTCTTGTACTAGCTAGTCCGTTTACTAGTACGTAGGCACCAACTGACATAAGCCTCCTACCTTTACTAATTTTCCAGCTTCTACTGCAAGGGAGCTCCAACCCCCTGGCTCTTGTACTAGCTGATATGTTTACCAATATCTAGGCGTCAGCCTACAGAAGGCTATGACCTTCTCTCTTCCTCCAGGGACCACGTTTGATAAATTTTTAGATTGGATACTTCTGAAACACAACACCACAATACAAAGGCCATGTTTCATCAAATTTTCATACTAGACCCATTAGTAACATTAAAGCTCAGAATCAATCATCATTGAAGTACAACCATAAAATACATCTGCATCAACCAATAACTGAAACTCGATCATCAATCTCTAAATCAATCACTGAAAACCCATCATCACTTAAACAAATCACAATCAATCAATCTAAACATTTAGAACACTATCACCAGTACATCAAGCAGAACCCAGAACTCTACATCAACAACCAGAACTGACTGGAACTTCAAACATCATATTTCATAATGTATATGCTACTTCGATGTGCTGAACCAATGTATATACGAACTTTTATCAAAGTGAACCAATGTACAGATCTGCAAATACTAACTTAAACACTTCATAGCTATTCTAGACTTCAGTCATACCCATATCATAACATTTACAGAATAACACGTGTGTCAGTATTCATATCTAGACTATCCATGATCAGACCACATAATAATAATTAATTTCATGTCTTATGATCTTGATCCATCATAAGGTCTCATCTCTCATCAACCACTAAGGCTCATCCTTAGTTCACATCAAGCAAAGTACCTAAAACCCATAACATGCATATTTTCTTCTGATCTCACTCTTCATAAGATATTCATTACTTGCACTATCTGGCCTAATGATCTTCTCCTCCTTATATATTTTTAGGCCTTTCTCAATACCTCAGACCAAAACCACTTAGACCAATATCTTGGACCAAATACCTCAGACCAATACCTCGGACCAAATACCTCAGACCAAATACCTTGCACCAAATACCTCAGACCAAATACGTTGGACGAAAACCTTCATTTTCCATAAATACACGCTTTTCCTTCTGTGAAAGTGCATGTATAGGTATGTGCTCCTTTTGTTCTCTTATTCTGCATGTATACATTGCTTGGACAAAGTGAACCATTGTATACTTCTTAAACCACTCTCTTTCTTCAATCTCTAGAGTCTTATCTGTATTCCTTTGTTGTTAACATGTTGCACAGTCAAATTTCATTTGTGTGAGTTTCCATCAAGGACAACACCTATATCATAATGCCAACAATCTCCCCTTTAGACTTGATGGAAACCACAACACCAAGATACTCTCCCCCTTTGACATCAAGGGAAAAGGGCAGACCGATATATTCTCGCCCTTTGGTATACATTATGATGTCCATGCTCCCCATGAGTACAAGCTGAATTCTTTGATTAAGCTCCCCCTGAGTACATGCTAGGATGCACTAAGCCATCCATGCTCCCTGTGAGCACATGTAGAATATCATGACTCTATAACTCAACTATGTGAATATGACCTTCCTATCACCAATAAATCATACATACATCAGTCACCTAACCAAGTGGGGATACACCAAATTTGACTCATCCACCCAACTAAGTGGGGATATACCAAATGTTTATCCATGACTGAAATAGAAATTATTACATCATCCTTCCCATGCATAGTGGGGTTACAAATTAGTTATTTTGATGACCTTTACATCAAGTCATATACATGAAATTTATAACAAGGACCAATAATCTAAACCAGGCCATCATAGTCATCATCATATATGAACTGCACCATCAACATCTTCCAACAGCATCAATATCAAAAGCTTGTATATGTCCAGCATCAAAAGAGTCACCTAAATCAAAACAACTATGTGGATCAAGCAATATAAGCATCTTCATGTACCAATATCTTCTAACATAATGCCAACAATGCATTGTTAGAAGCATATGCTCCCCTTGAACTTGTGCCAACTGTTCATTGTCAGATTTGATCATTGCAAATATCAGTAAGAATCATCAAGGCATCATCATCAATCAGATACACATCAAGTTTTTAATAGCTTATGAGGACCAACACATTTCCACATATCATCAACAGATTGTAACCATCATCAAATAGAGCAGATAATTGACTGAACCATATCAAACCCCTTTTCCTTAGTCTGCTCCACTTCTTTTTCCTCAAACCAACATATACACGACTGTGTAGTTTCGAACTTCCGTATATATGCAACTTGTCTTCATGAAAATTGCGTATGAGATTTAGAACACTCAAGTTTCACACTTTCAGCTTCCCATGAGTCTGTTATGTCTGTACATCATACTATGCCACATCTTTCTGACTATACTTCCTTATTCTTCCATATCTTCGAGTGTGATGATGTTTTGTCCTTTTGGTATGGTGCCCAAAATTTTCTCCTACATTCCTTTTCTATATGTGCAAACTTGTTACATGCATAACATCTTACATGTTTCATATTCCTTCTATAGCAGTCAATGGCTTTGTGACCAAACATATTACAAGAAAAACAATATCCCTTAAAGTACCTGGAAGCTAATGATCTTTCTATGTGACAGTCTTGAACCATTCTACTTCTACATCTCACCGCAACATGTCCAAAATTATGACATATAAAACATTAAACATTATTCATCAGAGGAAATAACTGACTATCACTTCCACAGTTAGGAGTAAAACATTTTCTTTGAAGAATTTCTTTCCTTGGTTGTTGATGGGGTTGACCTCTCATCTCCTTGTTGAGCATTTCAGATTTTGCATTAGAGTTCCTTGCCTCATCTTGTGAGCTAGATTCACCTTCAATGGATTCATGAAAACCAACACGAGTTTTGATGATAGGAGACCTTTGACTACTGAGAATATTATCCAAAATCTTAGTATTGTCTTGAAATCATAACAATTTATCCTTTTCTTCTAATTTACCTTTTAAGATATTTACCTGAACCTGATATTGCTCTTCCTTTTCTAGATATTGCTTCTTCAAGATTTCTTCAGCCTTTCTTTCTTCTTCCACTTGTTGTCTTAATTTGAAAATCTCATTTTCCCGTTCTTCATCTTCTTGAGGTAGTTCTTCATTCTGTTTATTTTCAATATCTTCTTTTAGAGAGAGAATCTTAGCTTCAATACTTTCATAGTAAATGGATCTATATTTAAGTCTCTTGATTTTTGTACTCTTTTCATTTACTTCATTTCTTAATGATGTCACTTCATCTTGCATCTTTTGACATTGATCTTCCTTTTCCTTGTACTACTTCCTTACTTTGTTTCCTTCCTCTAGTTAAGATTTTAATCTTGTAGCTTCTTCTTTGAAGGCACACTCCCTTTTGTTAAATAGATCTTCCTGATCTCTGATTTTATCTACGAGTCTTTTAACTTTTGCCTCTATGTTTCTTTCATGATCACTTCCAATATCTTCAATATTGCATGAACAAAGAAAAGTATCACTAGAAGACCAAAAATTTGTACCTGATACTTCATTTGCTTGTTCATCTTCAATCTGAGGTGATTTTGAATCTGAATACTTGCTTCCACCTAACGGCCAATTGTCTCTCCTACTGTCATTGTTCCTTTGAGATGTATTCTTTTTCTTAGGCACTTTCTTCTTTAGCTTCATTCCCATTGTTTCTATGGATCTCCTTCAAGTGATCAAGCTTTTGCTAAAGGACCTGCTCTGATACCAATTGTTGGAAATAATACTGAGAGGGGGGGTGAATCAATATTTATCAAATCAATAACATTTTCATTTCATACTCAAATTTAAATATGCTACTTCAATGAAGGTAACTCGTGTGTACACGCAACTGTATTTAAGGCAACCAGTGTATATCCAACAAACTTATGATTCAGTTAATTCATCATATGTTGATCTTTAATCAATACATTAATACTTCATTAACCATATAAATAGTCACCATGTGCAGTAATAATATAAAAAACCATCACACAGATGAACATCGAGATTTAAGGTGGAAACCCAATGCAGGACAAAAACCACCTGCTGCTTTTTTCTTTTGATATTAGAAAAACCTATTTACAATCTTGTATTAGTGCATACTAATACCAGTACATATGCACCCACCTATAGAATGCTACAACCTTTTCTCATTCTCTAGCTTCTACTGAAAGGGAGCTACAACCCCCTAGCTCTTATACTAGCTAATCTATTTACTACTATGTAGGCGCCAACCTATAGAAGGCTCCAACCTTCACTCGTTTTCCAGCTGCTACTGGAAAGGATCTCCAACCCCCTCGATCTTGTACTAGCCGATCCATTTAGTAGTACGTAGGCACCAGCCTACAGAAGGCTCCTACCTTCACTCGTTTTCCAACTGCTACTGGAAGGGAGATCCAAGCCCATGGATCTTGTACTGGCCGATATGTTTACCAATATGTAGGTCTCGATGAATAGAAGGCTACAACCTTCTCTCTTCCTCTAGGGACCATGTTTCATAAATTTTCAGACTGGATACTACTGGAACACAACACCACACTTTGAAGGCTACCTTTCATCCAATTTTCATACTAGACCCATCAGTAACATTGAAGCTCAGAATCAATCAACACTACAATACAACCATCAAATGCATATGCATCAACCAATCACTGAAACTCAATCATAATTCTATGAATCAACCACAACTGAATCAATCATTGAAAACCCATCATCACTGAAGCAAATCACAATCAATCAATCTGAACATTCAGAACACAGTCACCAGAACACAAAGCAGAACCCAGAACTCTGCATCAACAACCAGAACCAACTGCAACTTCAAACATAATATTTCATAACGTATATGCTACTTCGATGTTCCAAACCAATGTGTATACGCACTTTTATCAAAGTGAACTAGTGTACAAATCTGCAAATACTAACTTAAACACTTCACAACTATTCCAGACTTCAGTCATACCCAGATCATAACATTTACAAAATAACACATGCGTCAGTATCCAGATCTAGACTATCCATGATCAGACCAGATAATAATAATTCATTTTAGGTCTTATGATCCTGATCCGTCATAATGTCTCATACCTCATCAACCAGTAAGGTTCATCCTTAGTTCAAATCAAGCAAAGCACTAGAAACCCACAACATGCATATTTTCTTTTGATCTCACTCTTCATAATATATTCATTACTTGCACTACCTAGCCTAATGATCTTCTCCTCCTTATATAGTTTTAGGCCTTTCTCAATACCTCATACCAAAACCACTTAGGACCAATACCTTTGACCAAATACCTCAGACCAATACCTCAGAAAAATTACCTCAGACCAAATACCTCAGACCAAATACTGTGGACCAAAACCTTGATTTTCCATACCATACACGTTTTTCCTTCTGTGAAAGTGCATGTATACATATACTCTACTTTTGTTCTGTTAACCTGCGGTATACATTGCTTGGATAAAGTGAACCAGCGTGTACTTCTTAAACCACTTTCTTTCTTCAATCTCTAGAGTCTGACCTGTAATCCTTTGTTGTTAACCTATTGCACTATGAACTGTCATCTGTGTGAGTTGCCATCAAAGACAACACCTATATCATAATGCCAACAACACACTTCCAAGCAAGTTTGGTCAAAGAACTCACTTTTTAAGGCTCCCAAATCCCCAATTTACCTAAGGTCCTAAACCATAAATATCATGTTCAGATACAAATGCAAGTTATCCATGGGTAAAAAAATACCATTGGAGACAACCTCTCAAGATCATCACATGGAAAACAAGATCTAACAAGTTCTCTGATATTGTTCACATCTCTGGTTATACCCACATTTTCAGCAAACCAATTGCTTCCTCTATTGTCCACAACTCATGATTATTTCACTTTTCACTACTAAAGCATTGTAGTAGACCCAGTTCCTCTACTTTCCACTAGGTAATCTCTTATTTCCCTTGTTGCTAAAAGAGAGCTACATAGATCTATTTTGTGATGTCTTCTTACTTGGGCCTCAACCTTGTAGTTCACGAGAAATCATGACTGTGATCTCTTCGTTTTATTGTTCCAGGAATCCAGTCCACACTCATGATTATGAATGTAGAATACTATCGGAATTTGTTACTTCTTTTGTCTCCTCACGCACTGCAAATGCAATATTGAGACATCCAAACAAGTTCACAAGAAGAAACTAATTTGTCTGCCAAATTTCCTTGAATACACCCATTTCAACATACAAAATCTGCAATAGGACACAGTGCTCTTTCATGCTCCACTGTGAAGTTTGCACAATCCTAGCCCTAAACAATAGATTTCTCTATTAATCAATTATATCCTAAGTTGTGAGTGACCACATGTTTTCATTGTTCTAGGTTTAGGTCCTCATCGAACACTTTCCCACTGAGATGCTCACGAACTATGAGAGGTATGCCCACACCAACATCCCATGAAACAACCATCAGATATCTAGGATCATCTCTAATTCTAAAAAGGTAATATGATTATAAACATGGCCGCCTATTCAAAAGTGTAATATGATTATAAACATGGCCACCTATTCCAAACCATGGGAAACAAATTTTGCACTCTAAGAGAATTTCTACATGAAACTAAACAGCTAAAATCTCAAACGTACTAAAAATACACCTTTTAATTATTGCTAGAATCTATAAACACATAAATATCTAATGGAAACATAGTAAACTGACTGGAAAAACCTATCATATCTTTTCATTACTTATGAAAATGAATATCTACTATAGAAAAGCAACTCACTACTAGTTGTTGAACTAAACACTCAATGAATAAATCTATACCTTTACCATTTCCTTTATAGCTTGAGGATAAGATTAGGTAAAATAAACCTAGACACATGCACAAAAATTCCTCAACTGAAGATGATATGAGGCATGCAAGCGTGCACCCTATTTACTAGACTACATGTGCCTAAATTAACTTAGACTAAAGCTAAAAAGTTAGAACAATACTTAAGATGATCGAAGATAACACGTGCAACTGCATGTGCCCTATTTTATTTATCTGTGTAATACATGCAAACTGCATGCAAGCAAGATGCAAAATTCATGTGAGCAACATGTAAACTACTAAGGGTAACATTATCCCTTCCTATATGTTAATGGTGCATGAATGCATGTGTCCTCAATGCTGGAAACTTACGAAGTGTTGGTTCATCCTCTTGTATATTCTATTGCGTTGTACTCATCTACATATCATTGTGTTGCTTAGAAAACAATTGGGTACAAATTTGTTGGGACTACCAGTAATCTGTATGCAGGCCTACACTAACTTTTTGTTTCTTCTGGTGTAGTATGATAATGAACCTGTTCCTACACTTTCCAATGTACCAAGTGATAAAAGTCTAGTCCCCGAACCTAGTGTAACATAGGAGAAAATGCACAAAGTAGAGCCAAGAGTAGTTAAGGAAACTGCAACATTAATGAAATTTACAGCCTTGGAGGTTGGAACCCTAGAAGAAAAGGAAATAGGAGAGGACATGATGATGTTCTTGCAGTATCAAGGTTTGGTGATGTTGCTTGGGGAGGTGAAGATAGATGTAGAGAAGGCACAAATAAGTGTGAAGGTGATGGAGAAGAGCAAAGTACTGAGTAAAGTTGGATGTGAAGCTATGTTTCTCTATGATATTACTAATGGTATTTGAGTTGGAGATGTAGCTACCTTGTTCCATGAGACATGTTTCAACAAATAGGAGCTCTATGATGAGCCAACAGAAGAAGACAAAGATAAGTAGAGTGAAAGACAGAGATTTGTTCAAGGTGTAGAGCAGAAGGACAAGAAAAAGGAGCACAAGTTATTGTTGTGTACATGCTAGGATGGCATGAGCGTAGATGGAGAAACAATGAGGTTTGGTGATGGCATGTAGTTTTGGCACAAGGTCATGCTTTTAAAATTTACCTAGGTAATATGATATAAGATCTTCTCCCTTCTACAAACATCTCCAAAGAGGTGAACAAGTGGACTAATCAATCACCAATTTTATAGCAAGAAGAGACATTGGAGGGGGAGAGGGGAATGTGGAGGAGATTGTTTTCCTCAACTGTAGGATATCTCTACCCATATCGGTGGTTGGTATTCCTGTGGGCTTTTAGGAGGTACAGTTTAAAGAGTATCCATAGAATTCCCAACTATCAAATCTCTCTCGAGCTCAACCATTGATTTAGTACTTGTGAGTTAGAGTGTTAAATAGGTGGTTGGATAAGAGAGGGCCTACATTCCAACCATTGAAACCTCTACATGGTGATGGTTGGGTTGGTTATCAAGGAAGGAGTCAACTTTATTATGATGTTAGGTGGGCACCGTCGAACATTATTTTGTTAGGAAGTAAAAGAAAAGGCCATGGATATGATGAAGTTAGAGGCTTTCATTCATTCTGAGAAGGCTCTCATGAAAAGAGAAAGTGAGAAAGAGAAAATAAAAAGAGAAGGATCAAAAATAAAAAGGAAAAGAGAGCTAGAGGAGCTCTGAAAACATTTGCTAGGTAGACCAAAGAGGAGCCTGATAGAACAAAAGAATTTGAAGTTTGAGGTGAATTGTTGGGTATAACAGCCTATAGTTGTTCTAACCTACATCATAAGGTTCGTCGAACTTTAACCTTGTGGTTCGAATTTTAGTGAACCTTAAAAAATTTGAGGTTTGCGAACCTCATCAAACCTCATAGCCGTTGACCAAGTCCATAGATCAAAACTCATAACCTCATGTCACAACTCAAGCTTTTAATTAATCTTTGCAGTTTCCATGTCCATGATAGCATTTTTATGTTTATGGATGTTTATTTCTTACTATTTTATCCCATAATTCATTATATATATATATATATTCGAACTCAAAACAAACCTAATCATTGTCGAACTCAGACTTGAACTCGAACCATGTGACATAGGTTCCAACAGAGATAGAACGGAGAGGAACTAAGAGGAAACTCCAAGGGTGGAAAAGGAAGCAGAAATAGCAGTAGCAACATAGAATTAATGAACAAGTCTTTGAAGAACAGGAAGATTCTAGGCAAAATCCAAAAGCAAAGTTAAATAGGAACCTACAACTACTATAGGAAAAGAGGATCGATTGCAGTGAGTTCGAAATAATGAGTTATCCATTTGATGGGCATATTTTATGAGTTTGAAGAAGATGAAACTGTTGCAATATTGGTAGAGTTAAGTGCATTGTTGTGTGGAAGAACTGTAGGAGGTGAATGAGTTAAATGGACCATGTCTCACATATTTGAATAATTGTTCTTTTCAAGTGTCTAAATAAAATATGTTTTATGTAGAAATTTATAGTGTGTAACAAATGTTTTAATCTTCCTGTTTATAATCATAATACATTATTGTTAAAAACATAGATCAAACTGCACTTCTTGTTAAAATAAAACGTTACTGATTTCTTACGAGTGGCTCTCCTTATTCCTTTGGCCACTCAAACTTTCCCAATAGGGGCTAGGGTTTGTTCCTTTGAAACCATTGACATACTTATGGTGCTTGTTTTAGTGACTTATGGAAGCTAGCTCTTTCTACACTCCATGAAGGTTGTGTTCGAATGAAAACAATTCTCTTAAGTGCAATAGAATTTGATATGGCAGCATGAATTAAACCCCTTGGTTTTGGTTCCTCTGTGCGAACTTTCCAATTTGTCAATGGTAAGGGTTCTATTTATTAACCTTTTCTTTTAATATTTAGAAACCAAACCAACTCACCACCCAAACATGGAGATTAAATTATATCTTAATGTTGGCAAGTTTATGAATGTATGGATTCGATGTTAACATGCATATGTATGTAGCTCCCAGTTTATCATACGTTTGAGAATGAAATTTACACATTTTGTTAATATAAGCTGCAATTTATGTGATAAGCTCTCACTTCCATAACCATTTCTTTTTCAAAATCTCTCATAATTTTAGAAAGTTTGATTATAGGATTACTGCAACATATTGACATCTTAGAGAACCCACAAATTCATTGAATCAAATAGCGAGCACCATGAATGGGAATCTAGCTATCTCAGTATGTGCCAGAATGTGTCCATAGGGTGACCACTTATCCAATCCTAATCAATGTTTGGACCTAGGGTTCAATTGGTTAGGGAGTGTGCTTCATAGAGCATTTTTTACATGGGTAAGGAGATTTTTTTTTATTCCCTTAAAGCACATTGCCAAGCAAGTTTGGTCAAAGATCTCACTTTTGAAGGCTCCACAATCCCCAATTCACCTAAGGTCCTAAACCCTCAATATCATGTTCACATACAAATGCAAGTTATCCATGGGTAAAAACATACAAGTAGAGACAACCTCTCAAGGTCACCACATGGAAAGCAAGATCTAACAAGTTCTATGATATTGACCAGATCTTTGGTTATACCCGCATTTGTAGCAAACTAGTTTCTTCCTCTATTGTCCACAAATCATGATTATTTCACTTTTCACTACTAAAGTGTTGCGGCAAACCTAGCTCCTCTACTGTCCACCAGGTAATCTCTTATTTCCCTTGTTGTTACAAGAGAGATACAAATATCTATTTCATGGTGTCTTCTTATTTGGGCCTCAACCTTATAGTTCATGACAAATCATGATGATGATATCGTTGTTTTAGTGTTCCAGGCTTCTAGTCCACACTCATGATTGTGAATAATCACTAATAGATTGGGTAGGTAGATGATCGCTGCAAGTAGAATACTATCAAAATATGTTACTGCTTCATTCTCTTCAAGCACTACAAATGCAATAATCAGACATCCAAACAAGTTCACAAGAAGAAATTGATTTGTCTACCAACTTTCCTTGAATACACCCATTTCAACATACAAAATCTACAACAACACACAGTGCTCTTCCATGCTCCACTATGAAGTTTGGATAATCCTAACCCTAAACAATAGATTTCTTTGTCAATCCATTACAGCCTAAGCTATGAGTGACCACATGTTTTCATTGTTCTAGGTTTAGGTCCTCATCGAACACTTTCCCACCCAGATGCTCATCAACTGTGAGGGGTATTCCCACACCAATGTCCCATTAATATGAGATGAGAATGACTCACATGCATGTCGATGAATATAATTAAAATATTTTCCCTTAGAAGGAGGAGGCCACTTTGGAAACTTGTTTAACTGGTTAAACTATAGCTAAACTTTGAAACATGTGGAATTTTAATATTATTAATCCAAGTTTGATGGGGAATAAAATTAGGAATCCGTAACATGTCAGTAGTGTAGTTCTATGAACTTCAACTCAATCCTATTAAAGTATGGTAATGGAAACACAACAACTTGTATTTGGGTTATTTTCACATTCATTAAACTTTTTCCATACGTTAAAAGAATCCTAAAAAGGAATAGATATATGTGAATCATGAAAAGGAAAATGTTAAAAGGAATCCTTAAAAGGGAAAGCTTTGTGCAAAATTACAGAGGGATAAGTGTACGAAGGGATCATAACCGCAGCCTATATGATAGTGAAAAGAGAACCTGATCCCTCAACCAATGAAATATTAAAAGGTGTATTAAATATAACATAAAATATATAAAACTAGTGTATAAATCAATTATTGATTTTTTAATTATTTAATGGGTATAAAACTAGTTTATAAATCCCCTAACTATATGGATGCTACTCATATTTTCTTTCGCTACCTTAGCTAGAAACCAATTTAAATGGATTCCTTTATGCTCTCGGAGTTTGCATATAATTTCTTAATATTTCTTGATCTTGCAGGTAGAGGAGAAAGGTAATTTATCTACTAATGAATTTCAATGTCATTAAATTGGCAAGAATCTTTGCATTACATGCCATTAAGGTATCTAATATTGATTCACACACAGTAGCTACTACACATGCCAGCTTTGCTGCCTCTAGGATACCATTCTTCAGAGCTAACTCTTTCATTCCTTGAAACGCACACGAAATTACATTTATAAAAAAATGGGTGAACAACATAGATATTTACTAGTATGTAATAACTAAATTAATTCCAAATGTAATCAGCATATATGCATGTCTGAGAAAATGTTATACCAAAATTCATCTAAAGGACGATAAGACAAAAATGCTTAGTAAATGAAAGGAAACCTCAATACCAATGCCAAACACTTCATAGGAAACCTCAATACCAATTCCTTTAGCTATGCAAGGAAAATACCTCTAGAAAATACAAGGAAAATATGTCAAATTGCAAGGAAAATACCTCTGGAAAATAAATCCTTTGTTGTGTTCCTTGAAACATCTAACTCATCTTCCAGTGCCTTTGGAAAATCATAATGAAAGCTCCAACATACAAAAACTAAAAAAAATTGGCACCAAAATGATTTTTGGCCTCTACACCAAAAACAATTCAGTGGTTTCAGTGGGCTTGTTTCCATTTTTAGCCAGCCGTTTCCATTTCTAGCCTACCTAGCCCACTATTTCCTGCTATTTTTCATTCAGCCTATGCCCCTATGTCCCACTTTTCCAATGATTTAGGGTCTCTTAATATATATCTCACGCCACCCACCAATAAAGGATTATTTTCTCTGCTTATTAAATTAACCATAAAATATAATGCTAAGAGATTTCTAAGTGTACAGTTTATGACTAAGAGTCAACTCCCTACAAGATGCAACAGGGAAGGGGGAACCACATTGTGGCTGGAGAGCCCTTTCATATCCTCGTAAGGGGTATAATCATTTAGCCTATTGCCCTGGATTCTCATCAGAGAAACCCTATAAAGAACCACTTCGAATTTGTTTCAATAGCTGTCTCGTGGCTCTCAAACCCTAAGTGGAAATCAATCTATATCAAACCCCCAGATGGGTATGTCAAATAGGCTTAAAGAGGATCTCAAACCCTAAGTGGAAACAATTTGTATCAAACCCTGTTTTTGTATTAGTCATTATAACATCATTTTCTGAAAACCCTATGCCTTGTAATTTTAAAAAACTAGTCTCTTGCATATTTGAGGTCTATATTGCCCACATCTGCAAACAAAAATCTCAAATGAGTTTCAATCTTACAACCCTTCATAAGTTATATACTCTCTACTAAATTTACTTGTCTTAAAACTACCTCGATCTTGATCTGTGTAGTCAGTTTTAGAAACTAATTTGAATAGACATACAAGTAACATCAATCCTTTGCAATTCCCAATTCATCTTCTACTGTGCAAGTTTCTTAATACCTCACTTCCATGGCAAAAATTAGGAAATCGATAATAGTTTAATACCTCACTTCCGTGGTGAAAATTATGAAATCGATAAGAGTTGTAAACAACGTGGTTAATGTTTGGCATCCAAATGACTTAGATAACATAAAAATTGCATAGCTTAGCATGATGGAAAAAGTATAATCATCATATAAAGCAAAATATCTACGTGAGGTGCTTTATCACATGAGTTTTGTCTGTCAGCCCATGGGTCCTCTCTTTTACAAAAGCACCAAATTTCTATACCCCCATTTTGCTTTGCCTTTAATTTTTCCAACCTTTGCTTTTCATGTTTAGTAAGGTGGGGTCTTATCATTTCTTAAAGACTTGCCTAAGATTGAAACTATTGGAATATCAGTCCATTTATTGAAGGGTACGAATACATCATTTGGTCATAAATTGCTTCTTTCTTTAATCCTTAATCTAGCAAGTGATATCCCATCGAGTATCTAGTTTGACTATGGTTAAGCTCTAACTAGAATGTTTTTTTCCAAGAGAATAGACTTTTATCATTATTTTAATTTTATAAAACATCTTTAAATTTTGTTTAGAGATGTTGGTTTCTTTTTTGGAGGAGAAAATTAATGTTTCAAACCTTTATTTACTTATTATTATTAGCTAAACAGTATCTTTATAAATCAATCATCAGTATTACCACATGCATTAGATCCAACTTCTTCTCTAAATTCATCTTACCTATTTTATAGCATTCACCATTACCATTACTATGAGGTTATTCAATACCTTTGGAGTCAACCATCCATGAAAAGTGGTAATTGCTTCCACAAGTGCTAGATCTAAACCTTCTTACCAAAATTGTATTACTTCCTTCATCACAAACTAAATCCTTCTCACCAAAGCCTTATTACCTCTTTCATTAGTTCAAATTTCATTCACTCCACTATATCTAAACATTCTCACCAAACCATTAGTTCCACTATTGGTGCAGATCAAGCTCTCCTCAAACCCATATTACTTCTTTCATTAATTCCAAGAGTTATTCATAAACCTTCTCACCAAATCATTAGCTCCACTATTGGTCTAGATCACGATCTCCTCAAACCCATATTACCTCTTTCATTAGTTCCAAGAGTTATTCATAAACCTTCTCACCAAATAATTAGTTCCACTATTGGTCTAGATCATGTTCTCCTCAAACCCATATTACCTCTTTCATTAGTTCCAGAAGTTATTCATATTCTCTGAGATGTCATATTTCCAAGCCTATATTATCTCCATCATTAGTTCCACTAGTATTTTATCCACTCCCATAGACATTACATCTAGACCTTCTTACAAAATCCATCTTAAGGTTTCCTTCATCACACACTATAACCATATGTTCTCACCAAACTCATCTTACCTCCCTCACTCTCTCCCATATGCATTAGATGTAAACCTTCTGAACAAACTTGCTTCATGTTTTTCATTAGTTCCACCTATGGTACATGACTACCACATGCAGTGCATCAAAATATTCCCATTGGACATGTTTTACCTCCTTTACTTACACTAGTGGTTTTATTATGTTTCTTAGTATTGAAGATGAATAACAAGGAATATGACAAACAATATGATAAATTTTCATTTTACTTCATTGAATCCAAAACCATCAAAGTAAGTTAAAACAATATGGTAATCATTTTATGGAAAGATAAACTCTTTCTCATTTTCCTCTTCAAGGGAAACCTCCCAGTGAACTAATGCTCAAATAAAATCATTATAGTTAACAAATCCAATAAGGAGGACTCAAATATTATTCATTTATAAAACCTAACTTTTAACCACTATTGGTGCCTATGCTAATGAATAGGCCATATTACGTTTATTGCATGAAAAATACCCAATACAAATTATATAATAATAACTAGCATAATAGACTTTGTATACATTGCATTAAATGACCACCATACTTATAATGTTATTAACCATTATGGACCCCATTACATCACTAGGGGGGATCTTGTCATTTCATCCCCTTTGAAACACATTTCTCTCAAATTTTATATCTATGATGTATCGCCATAAGAAAACTTCCTATGTATGGGAATTGCCCCCAACCCTAAGAGTGAAATAGTCCAAGAAGTGTGTCCATAAAGGGATCATCCATAAACCAAGGTCCCATGTACAAGTACTACACTCCACACTAAGAATGAAGTCATCCAAGCAATGCATTGAAAAATCCAACTATCAAGTATAAATGTTTCCTTCAATGTTGACAATGAAGTCATCCAAGAAAGCATTACATAATCTTATATCCTAGGTATAAGTGTGCATGTTCGGTCCCGACTAGTCACACATGAAATTGATGAATAGACATGAGGATTTAGTTAAATATTATCAGCATGGTCATATGGAACAAAACATATTTCCACCAAGAGACTATGTCATCCATAACCAAAATATCATCCACATAGATAAAAAAGGTTAATTATTGATATGGAGTTATGTACTCTATTGTATGTGTTAGCCTCCTGCTGCAGTAGGTATTCATCTTTCATGATCGACATTTTTACATGCCAAATATGTCATACTTTGCATGCTGCAACATTCCATATTTGCTACAGAGGCCAAAGAAGTGTCCATGAGAGTGTGCTAGTCTAAGTGCCACTGTTGTGTTCCATTTCTAATGAGTTGATCCATTTTTTATGAGTTTTCAGTTAAGGGAGGGCCAAACGGCTTAATCTTGGTCTCCATAGGTTTCAATTCCCTGTTGTAGAATATAGAGAATCATTATCTATCCAAACAGCTTAATCTTGGCAGATTTGTAGATAGGTAGAGAAACAAGGGTGCTCAACAGCTTAATCTGAGCCCCTGGATGCAATAAGTGTAGATGTAGATAGGAGGACAGCAAGAAGAAAAGAATGAAAAGCTGGGTATGCTAGTTCAAGTGCACCCAAACTAAAAGAAGAGAAAATGCTAGGTGAGTAGGTCAGGTAGGTAGTTTGTGGTTGCAGAATCATGGCTTGTGATCCATTTCATCTTTTCAAGCGTCATATCTATTCATATCACAAGTTTGAGGTAGTTTTCCATTTGAAGGACTTCAAGCGAGGCATGTCTAACTTCCCCTTCTTCCTCTTTCCCCAAATCACTCACTAACTTCCCTAAAGAGGTCAAGATCTGCTTGATACCTCTTAGTTTCATCATTTTCCATATCATTTGCCTTGGTAAAGATCTGCTTTACTCAAGGAATGTTCATACTTCCTCTATGAGTCATTTTCCCCCTTAATAGCCTAAGATTTACATACTTAGTGCTCTCTCATCACATTTCATATTAACTACTAACTTTATTATGTAACTCCCTATCTATCTCCCCTCCCCCTACTAAAACTATGTTAATAACTCCCCTATATACTTATCCCCTCCCCCTGGTTGAAAAATAACCATAAGTACACTTGGGAATTGCTAAGTTTATCTGAAACTTAGCAAGAGCCCTCATTGCCCCCCTCAAACCATCTTCTCATGCATCTTGGACTCCTTCCGATGCACAAAACCTATCACTCCGTAAATCCTTCCTCTAATGCTTTTTGACTCCTTCACAAAGCGTAAAATCCGCCTCCAAATGTATAAAATCCACCTTTGGGTCCTGTTTTGCCTTTTCAAAGGCATAAACCCCTCTTTCGGCCTCAAAACCCTTCTTGAAGCATATAAAGATCATTTGAAAAACCATTAAAATTCCCTTTTAAGGCTTTTGGACCCCTTCCGAAGCCTTAGAATCCATCCAAAAAACTAAAGAATGCCCCTCTGAATGCTTAAAACCTCCATTTTCCTTATAAATATGGGTCCGATTGGTAAAGGGCTCTTTTGGGACCCCCTACGATGCGATATCGCAATCGGGAGGGGAGTCCTTGTATCAAAACAGTGCATAAATGTGCCCCCGATTGGTCTGTCGCTGATCGCATATCGGCAATCGGCATTTCATATGAATCCACGCCATATATATATAAGCCCCGCCCCATCCGCCGATTGCAATAAACTATCACATATATTATAACTATCTCATCGACTTTGTTTACGTTTCACATCGCTGCATTCATAAGTGTCGTGCCTCCGCTCCCCCCAACTTCTGATATGCCAACGGATCCAGGACCATTGGATCGGGCCCCAGATCTGACGGCCCCGATCGTATCGCAGCACCCCATATATGGCTCTGACTGGTGGAGCCGAAATAACAAAAAAATGTGGCATATATAGTTTTCAGGTCCGTGGACCCATTTTCATCAAATCCGCCGATTTGGGTTCCGCCGATGGGCCGGACCCGAAATAAAATAAAGAGGGCCTCAAAGCAATTTCAGGTCCATGGTATATCGCTCATCGGGGTTTTTATATGTTGGGACCGCCGATCTGCCATCCGCTGAGTTAGCGCTGGCCTTTGGATCGGCCCGCGCCGGATCCAACAGCCAGGATACAATATTTTGCACAGTGTCCGCCCAGCTACGTTTTTTGATGAAATTTTGTGTTATAAAGGCATTTCGCCTGTTTTTAAGAAAAGGGTTGTTTTTGTTTGATTTGTATGTGGTGCCCACGCCCGCCAAAGATACAAAGGGTGATGCTTTCCTTAGCAATTTTTGAGATCTCTCCAGGCCCTGAGTGCCTCCAAATGCAAGATCTTCTCCTCGGCGCACCTCCAAAACACAGACTTCGGCCAGATTGCAATTTTTCACCATTTTTGAGGCATTTTCTGATCGTCAAGGGCTGATAACAACTCCAAAGGTGGCAGAAGGCCGAGAAGTGGCCATAAATGGGTGATTGGACAGTTCAAAGGCATTCGGAGGTCAAGAAGGGACCAGGTGTGTGCCAAAGAGTATCAGGAAGCGACAGAGTGTATCAGTCCAGATCTTCCAAAGCATATGAAAGCAGAAGGGCCCCAGCTAAGTCATTAACGCATCTTTGAGCCATAAAGGCTCACCGACTCACAATTTTGGCCACTTAAGGCAACAAGACCACTTGAAGGTGCAGATAAAGGTCTTGAAAGCTCAGTTATTGCCAGAACAATGTATCCAGCCACATTTTGGAGCGGCGCTGCTGTGCTCCATGCGCAGTTATGGCCATGAGGCCAGCGCATAGCTTAGAGGACAGTTTTTTATTCATTTTGTGAGGCTGCAGGCCCAATGCGCAGTCTTGAATGATCATTTTGTGAGTTCGCTGCCTCCCAGCGCAACTCAAGTAGATATGTTTACATTTATTTCCAGCATAGAATAGGACTAATAGCATTGATTTCCACAGATCAGTTTTAGATCTGTTTTGAGATATTTTGAGATATTTTCTCCCTTGAGATCTACTCAAGGGCTGGTCTGTACACATTTTTTATATAAACCACCCTATGCACTGTTTTAAGGGTTGGTTGGTTAATGAACTCCAAGAGAGATTCGCTATGTAGATCTGATATGTTTTCCTTAATCAAAGACTACTGAAAAGCTTGGAGGATGGACTGTTTGCTATTTGTTTAATGGTTGATGAGTGAATATGGAATTCGTGTGCTGCAACATGACTCAATAAGTGTTTCCTATCTCTGTTTTCCATTGATATATGCTCATATCATGCATATGTCACCGTCTAAAATAGCAGAAAAAATGAATAGCTTAGACTTTGTTTAACTGCACTCTATGCTCAATTTCTTCTGTTTCTTTATGTTTTCATCTGAATTGGTAATGAATATGAATTCCCTTTGGCTCATATTTCCCCTAATTCACCCATGTTTGACGGTTATCTAGGGATTCTTTACTGCTCCTAGATAGAGTTCATTCACCTTCCCTCTGTTAAGCTGAATGAGAGATTCTTAATTGCCTCTCATTCCTTAGTTTTCAATCCATCTCTATTTAGCTTGAATGTTGTTTCATGTGTATCTATCTTGCTCCATATTCCTCTTCTGACCAAGAAAACGCACCAGCAGTCCTACTCCTTGACTCCATGCCCAATGGTTTGAAACTCTCATACTATACCTACCTCTCTACTTGAAAGCATCATCCTTCCCACCAAAACTTAAACAAAACCTGTTGAACTCAATAACTAGCCTAAAATCATCATCAACAAAGCTAAATCATTAAGAGAGAGCCCTCTCTGATTGCAAGTGGGCTAGCACCTGCAGTCCAAAGATTGGTTTGTGGTTACCTCGGCCATATCCCTTTAAGGAGCTTTAGGGACAACCTAAGTGTTAACATAATGGCGACTCTGCTGGGGAATTTCCTCAGATAATTTCACAAATCAATTTGGAAAGCTCCGCTGGGAACATCTTCAGAAAATTCCAAAAATCAGGCCAGAAGCTGGCTCCAAAGAGGAAATCTCATTTTCTGGAGAAAGTGCTCCTTTTCTTCAGAACTTTTTCATGTTTAGTTCTGATCTTTGATGGTGGACAGATATCAGGCACTTCAAAGTTAAGTCATCCACCTGGCGACTCCACATCATTTTTACAATCAAGACTCCACTGGAGGAACAAACCTGAAAGAGAAGTATCAGAATATTTTTTCAAAAATCCATAGCTTCGAGTTTCAGAGAAATTCTACAGCCTAATAATCCATATTCCAAAGCATTGATAGTGAGGCAGGATGACCGGGTTTGTGGAAGATCTTTCATTAGATAAAGCTTTAGATGAATTCAGCAAGTTGTTATCCGAATATGAGCTTGATGAAGATTTTTTTAAATTGGTATTGTTAAAGGTCAAAGCAATAGAACAACCTCAAATCAAAATGTGTTTTCTTGATTTAGTTGTTGAAGAACATGAAAATGAAATTGAACTTTTGCATTCTCAAATTCAGTCATATGATTTTCGCGATCCTAAAGAATTCTTACAAAATCTTCCTTCTCCAAGTCATGAGGAAATTGTACTACCTTCTGATTTGCCAATTGAGGAAAAACATACTTTCAAGGAAAGTATTGAAAAATTGGTTGCAGGGTTTATCACTGAGGATACAGCAATTCAATTAGACCAAGAAGGCCCAGAAGAAACTATCACGCAAGATACTTTTGTTGATCCTATATCAGATTACATGGAGGATCTTCCCAACTCAAAATCTCTAACATTTTTTCTCTATAAGGACCAAATACATCAGCAGTGGCCTTTCTATGTCATAATTTTGATTATGGGGGCACATGACCGAATTATGCTTCCGATTTCATTAACAATCAGTCAGCCAGTTCATTTCTTTTTACAGTTGCTTAGGTGGTTGCACTGGCTGTTTCATTTTACCTAACCAGCAAACAGAAGGCTAATTAGAGTAAGCAGGTAGGATTTTGGTTTTTTTGGATAGTAACTTGTTGTAGTTGAAGCTCGGAGAGAAGGCCCTAAGCTCCTCAAGTGTGCTATCATGTTCATAAATAAAACAGCTAGCAAAAGGGAATGCTCTTTATGTTCTTTGTTTTGAATCACATTGGAGATCAGCTCTCAGGGCGGTTATGAATATTTAGAGCACTCAGAACAAGAGAGCAGTTTAGAAAGTGCTGCAATCAAGCTTCCACAACTTCGGTCAATAGTATCAAAAGAGAGGAGCATTTTCAGTTTCACATCAGCAACTGTTTCGAGACCAAAGCTAAGGGAAATATTCCAGTTTTGTCCCCATTTTGTATTAATTTCAAGGGGAAATTCTCAGGAAATTGTACATAACATTAAGCACGCAGAAGAAAGCAGGTGATGCTATATATTCGCAGTGATTCAGTTGAGGGAAAGTGTTGTTATTATTCCAAAGTTTCAATTATCTAACAGTCAGCACAAAGAAGTGTTTCTAGTCCACAACAACAATAGAAGATCAAGGCAGTCTGACCTGCTATTCTTGGCTTTTCACGAGGAAAAGCCATCCCCAAGTGGAGCCACTGTTAGCCTCCTGTTGCAGCAGGTATTCATCTTTCATGATCAACATTTTTACATGCCAAATATGTCATACTTTGCATGCTGCAACGTTCCATATTTGCTACAGAGGCCAAAGAAGTGTCCATGAGAGTGTGCTAGTCTAAGTGCCACTGCTGTGTTCCATATTTGATGAGTTGATCCATTTTTGATGAGTTTTCAGTTAAGGGAGGGCCAAATAGCTTAATCTTGGTCTCCCTAGGTTTCAATTTCCGGTTGTAGAATATAGAGAATCATTATCTATCCAAACAGCTTAATCTTGGCAGATTTGTAGATAGGTAGAAAAACAAGGGCATTCAACAGCTTAATTTGAGCCCCTGGATGCAATAAGTGTAGATGTAGATAGGAGAACAGCAAGAAGAAAAGAATGAAAAGCTGGGTATGCTAGTTCAAGTGCACCCAAACTAAAAGAAGAGAAAATGCTAGGTGAGTAGGTCGGGTAGGTAGTTTGTGGTTGCAAAATCATGGCTTGTGATCCATTTCATCTCTTCAAGCGTCATATCTATTCATATCACAAGTTTGAGGTAGTTTTCCATTTGAAGGACTTCAAGCGAGGCATGTCTAACTTCCCCTTCTTCCTCTTTCCCCAAATCACTCACTAACTTCCCTAAAGAGGTCAAGATCTACTTGATACCTCTTAGTTTCATCACTTTCCATATCATTTGCCTTGGTAAAGATATGCTTTACTCAAGGAATGTTCATACTTCCTCTATGAGTCATTTTCCCCCTTAATAGCCTAAGATTTACATACTTAGCACTCTCTCATCACATTTCATATTAACTACTAACTTTATTATGTAACTCCCTATCTATCTCCCCTCCCCCTACTAAAACTATGTTAATAACTCCCCTATATACTTATCCCCTCCCCCTGGTTGAAAAATAACCATAAGTACACTTGGGAATTGCTAAGTTTATCTGAAACTTAGCAAGAGCCCTCATTGCCCCCCTCAAACCATCTTCTCATGCATCTTGGACTCCTTCCGATGCACAAAACCTTTCATCACTCCGTAAATCCTTCCTCTAATGCTTTTTGACTCCTTCACAAAGCATAAAATCCCCCTCCAAATGTATAAAATCCACCTTTGGGTCTTGTTTTTCCTTTTCAAAGGCATAAACCCCTCTTTCGGCCTCAAAACCCTTCTTGAAGCACATAAAGATCATTTGAAAAACCATTAAAAGTCCCTTTTAAGGCTTTCGGACCCCTTCCGAAGCCTTAGAATCCATCCAAAAAACTAAAGAATGCCCCTCCGATTGCTTAAAACCTCCATTTTCCTTATAAATATGGGTCCGATTGGTAAAGGGCTCTTTTGGGACCCCCTCCGATGCGATATCGCAATCGGGAGGGGAGTCCTTGTATCAAAACAGCGCATAAATGTGCCCCCGATTGGTCTGTCACTGATCGCATATCGGCGATCGACGTTTCATATGAATCCACGGCATATATATATAAGCCCCACCCCATCCGCCGATTGCAATAAACTATCACATATATTATAACTATCTCATCGACTTTGTTTACGTTTCGCATCGCTGCATTCATAAGTGTCGCGCCTCCGCTCCCCCCGACTTCCGATATGCCGACGGATCCAAGATCGTTGGATCGAGCCCCAGATCTGACGGCCCCGATCGTATCGCAGCGCCCCATATATGGCTCCGACTGGCGGAGCCGAAATAACAAAAAAATGCGGCATATATAGTTTTCGGGTCCGTGGACCCATTTTCATCAAATCCGCCGATTTGGGTTCCGCCGACGGGCCGGACCCGAAATAAAATAAAGAGGGCCTCAAAGCAATTTCGGGTCCGTGGTATATCGCTCATCGGGGTTTTTATATGTTGGGACCACCGATCTGCCATCTGCCGAGTTAGCGCTGGCCGTTGGATCGGCCCATGCCGGATCCAACGGCCAGGATTTAATATTTTGCACAGTGTCCGCCCAACTCCATTTTTTGATGAAATTTCGTGTTATAAAGGCATTTCGCCTGTTTTTAAGAAAAGGGTTGTTTTTGTTTGATTTGTATGCGGTGCCCACGCCCGCCAAAGATACAAAGGGTGATGCTTTCCTCGGCAATTTTTGAGATCGCTCCAGGCCCTGAGTGCCTCCAAATGCAAGATCTTCTCCTCGACGCACCTCCAAAGCACAAACTTCGGCCAGATTGCAATTTTTCACCATTTTTGAGGCATTTTCTAATCGGCAAGGGCCGATAACGACTCCAAAGGCGGCAGAAGGCCGAGCAGTGGCCATAAATGGGTGATTGGACAGTTCAAAGGCATTCAGAGGTCAAGAAGGGACCAGGTGCGTGCCAAAGAGTATCAGGAAGCGGCAGAGTGTATCAGTCCAGATCTTCCAAAGCAGATGAAAGCAGAAAGGCCCCAGCTAAGTCATTAAAGCATCTCTGAGCCATAAAGGCTCACCAACTCATAGTTTTGGCCACTTAAGGCAGCAGGACCACTTGAAGGCACAGATAAACGTTTTGAAAGCTCAGTTATTGCCAGAACAATGTATCCAGCCACATTTTGGAGCGGTGCTGCTGTGCCCCATGCGCAGTTATGGCCATGAGGCCAGCACATAGCTCAGAGGACAGTTTTTAATTCATTTTGTGAGGTCGCTGCCTCCCAGCGCACCTCAAGTAGATATGTTTACATTTATTTCCAGCATAGAATAGGACTAATAGCATTGATTTTCACAGATCGGTTTTCGATCTGTTTTGAGATATTTTGAGATATTTTCTCCCTTGAGATTTGCTCAAGGGCTAGTCTGTACACATTTTTTATATAAACCACCCTATGCACTGTTTTAAGGGTTGGTTGGTTAATGCACTCCAAGAGAGACTCGCTCTATAGATCTGATATGTTTTCCTTAATCAAAGACTGTTGAAAAGCTTGGAGGATGGATTGTTTGCTATTTTTTTAATGGTTGAAGAGTGAATATGGAATTCTTGTGCTGCAACATGACTCAATAAGTGTTTCCTATCTCTGTTTTCCATTGATATATGCTCATATCATACATATGTCACCGTCTAAAATAGCAGAAAAAATGAATAGCTTAGACTTTGTTTAACTGCACTCTATGCTCAATTTCTGTTGTTTCTTTATGTTTTCATCTGAATTGGTAATGAATATGAATTCCCTTTGGCTCATATTTCCCCTAATTCACCCATGTTTGACAGTTATCTAGGGATTCTTTACTGCTCCTAGATAGAGCTCATTCACCTTCCCTCTGTTAAGCTGAATGAGAGATTCTTAATTGCCTCTCATTCCTTAGCCTTCAATCCATCTCCATTTAGCTTGAATGTTGTTTCGTGTGTATCTATCTTGCTCCATATTCCTCTTGTGACCAAGAAAACTCACCAGCAGTCCTACTCCTTGACTCCATGCCCAATGGTTTGAAACTCTCATACTATACCTACCTCTCTACTTGAAAGCATCATCCTTCCCACCAAAACTTAAACAAAACCCCTTGAGCTCAATAACTAGCCTAAAATCATCATCAACAAAGCTAAATCATTAAGAGAGAGCCCTCTCTGATTGCAAGTGGGCTAGCAGCTGCAGTCCAAAGATTGGTTTGTGGTTACCTCGGCCGTATCCCTTTAAGGAGCTTTAGGGACAACCTGAGTGTTAACAGTATGTACAAGTATTATTACACCAGAATGTCATGAATAATCATTAGTGGACTTGTTTTACCAAGGTCCCTTAAGATTGTGGTAAAAAATTAGTGTGAATAATTAAAGTGGAACTTCAAAGATTAATTTGTTTTACTGTGACTAGGTTAGGTAGGAGGCGCCATTCGAGATCCTGACAGCAATATCAATAGATTTTACTGAACAACTATCTCTTTCACCAGGTTTCTTGATTAACGCCCTAAATTTCATTGAGGCTTACTCACATTTCTTAGAAAAACATAAGATGCCATCCTCAAAATCCTCAACCTCCTCAAGTTAAAAAATAATATTAGGGGAAGGAAAGATTACCTTGAATCCTGACACACCAATAGAATTTTTGCTACTTGTTTTATCAAGAAATATAATTATATTAATGAAACAAGATGACTATGTAATCAATAAATTTTAATGCTCAAAATGGTTTTGTGAAAAAATTCCATCACCTAAGGAGAACATATAGACGAAGGAGATACCAAAAATGACGCTCCCATAATAGGTACAATTTAACCTCCACCCATCAATATCCCATTCTAGTAGTTTGAGTTAATTTGATTGTCCCTCCTTAATGCATCCATCACTACAACACATGAACTCTTGAAGCCTAATATTTTCATATATTGAAAAGGCTTGGTTGATCCAATCCCTCTACTCTAGTACTTATCACATGGATACATTGTCAATATATTACGTGTAAACTTAAGATAATTTGTGATACCATTTTTAGTATGATGAATTAAATATTCCCATCCATTCTCTACTTTATTTTGTATAAACATGAGAAGGAGACATGAAAACTTGACTTACTAGTGACGTTACTTCTAAATAATCCACAAAATCATAAGATGATCCATAGAAACATCACTAAAAGTCAACCCATATTAAATATTTATCAATTTAATAATTCATTATATAGTTTAATATATGTTATTTTCTAAATAAACCATGGTTGATAATAATTTTGTTAACAATAACAATAAATCTTATATAATAAAATATGTTTGTGTGTTTTTTCATTAGCAAAAACAAAGTTGATCATATTTTTATTCAATTTGAAAAAATACACATAGTAGATACTTATAGCATTCACAAGGAATTTAGTTCATTATATTCTCGTTACAATTTCTATCTCAATATTTAAAATTCCAGCAAAAATATTAAGAAGCCCATAACCCTTTATAAAATTGATTGTAAACATCTAGTATTCTAAATATTTATAATTAAATTATACCATGATAAAAGTTTAATTACTTCCAATAAGGAAATGATGTACTCTATCATCACCTATAATAGAGTACTCTAGCAAAGGTCTATGTAGATATGACATTCCATTCACTCAAGATTGATTATTGCAAAAAATATTTGGAGTTTTACTCTTCACCTGGCCATAGACCTTATTGTTCTAGATATTTCAAAAACAGGTCATGCATGAGCCATCAATCCATTACTATGTTGTCTCTTCTTAGCATTTTCCTCAATTACACAAGAAAAAGTGATGCCATATTCTCCTTCTTCTCCCTCCTTATATAGAATACATCGATGGTAAGGAACCCAACCCCTATGGTCCACCTATCATTATATAATTATTCCTTTGTCTTAACATTTTGCATTCACATAAACCTACATTATATATTATTCTTCCATTGTCTTCAATTTTGTAATAATCAATATAATAATCAATTAGTAAAATTTATACTTGTTACAAATTTCAAATTTATGAATGGAATGTTAAGAGAAGGCATCATGTAGATATTGAACATTGCATGTCTTAAATCAATATAGAATTTGCATATCTTTAAAAATTGTAGCACTAAAAGTTGCACCAATGCTCTTTTTGCATATACCAAACAAGATTTTAGAAGGAGACCAAAATGCGAGATGAACACCACAAATGTAGAAATTTAATTTGAAAATCCCAAAAACCCAACTTTACTAGTCAATAAGAAAATGATAGATATGAAATGTAGGGGAAAATGTTGAAAAGCATAACCACTTGGTCCTGTCTCGTATAACATTTCTTGATGAATGAAAATATTGTATTCCTTTGTAGAAAACTATGAGCTCTGAAATGTTCCATGATAATTGCATATTCTTGGGGCTTGGTTTTCAAGGCAAAGTCCAATGTTCACTCTAAACTAACTATGATCATCAATAACCACTTGGTGAATGCTAGTAGTCAACCAGTAAACCAACCACACTAGAATTTGAAACCGAGTAGGTCAAAATGAAATTAAGTATGTTAACACAAGAGTTCAATAAGAACTTGCATTTGGTTACTCGTGCTTACTAGGGAGATATTTCCATTAAAGGAAATCATAACACAAGCAACAATACAACAAAGTATAAGTGATATGAATGATGATGTTACCAAAGATGTAAGTGAAGGACTAGGAAATTTATGGTGATCATGGGAATGATAGATCTCGAAGACAACATTTTGATTTTGTTGGAGAGGGACATATCATTGTGCAGGGATAGATTTAGTTTCTAAAAGGGTCTAAACTCAATCTACCCAGTTGGATGGGTTGTTTACCTGAGATAACTAAGATTGGTTAAATTCTTCTTATCAGGTTCATGAGGGTAGGAGAGTGAGGCGAAATAGGGATGGGAAGCTTAACAATTGTCCACAAGGAAAATATGTGCTTGCGTGTAAAGGTAAAGGGAATGCTAGGGGGGTAATTTGATGCAAATCAAGAGTGAATTATGCCTCCCTAAATGCACATCATGAAACTATGTTTAAGATTCACCATTTTGAAGTTGCAAGAAGAATAGAGTGTAAGCACAAGAGAGAAGCTAAACATATTGTGGGTTGATAAGAGTGCCAAGAAGGCCCTTTCTGGTTCTTCCTCTCTTAGATTGGAGATGCAAGATTTAAGAGTTTTTATAAGGTAGCAGTAAAGATGAGATGGATTGTCAATGATATGCTAGCAGGGGTGTTGTTGGACTGTCATAGTGGAAAAAAATGATCTAATGGATAAAATGAATGTCTACTTCCAAAGAAAATTTCAATGTTGAGGAGCAACTTGGGAGGGGTAGATGATGGTTCCCTAAGCTAGGTCAAGTGATTGCAATGGATTAAAGATCAACTACTGCAATGTCTCACGAGGAATATGATTATGCAATAAATGCACATGAACATTTGGAGGTCAAAGTCTAGGACTCATTACAAAGAAACGGTTCAAACAATCACCACTAAGTTTTGAATGGGATCTAAAATTTGACTTTCTCAAAATTTAATGAAGTTGGAACCACTCTGAAGAACCCCTAAAAAATTAATGTTAATATTAAAAAGTTAAGTAAGTTGACATTATCCTTATCTTTCATTTTCAAAAAGGAAAGATAAGGACAATGTCAACTTTTACTTTAGCTTTAAAAATTAAATATTACCATGAATTACTAGGGTTAGGTTTTGTTGTTACCTGGGGTTAAGATATTTTTTTTCCTTTTAATTATTTTTTATTGAAAAATTAATATTTGGTGGTCATTAGCTATGATGCACTACATTCTTCAAAATTGGTCAATTTAGTAGAGAACTAGTCACTTTGGTGTTTTAAGTTCAGTTCAATACAAGACCAACCTTAGCTAATCTGAACCACCAAACTAGACTAGTACAACTCTAAAACCATTGGGACCAACCAATTCCACTAGTTCGAGGGTAGTTCCAATAAGAGTGTGCCCTTCTCAACTTCCTCTCAAGTCATTTTGTTGGATCCTTTTAGGAATGGTGATTTGGAGAGTGCCATAAATTTCCAGACTGTTGTGAGCACCTAATATCATAAATAGTTAAGACTTGACAAACATAAATTTTCAAGGAACTAGTACAGACATCCCAAAGAATATCTTTTGAGGACATGCATGCAAGGAACTATTACAGACCTCCCAAGATACTTAGTGAGGATGTGCACGACAAAAAAACATAAAAAAAAATTATCCACCCTCACAAACCATGCCCAAAACGTTGAAGTGTGGTGCAAAACAAATTTTTGGTAGGCTATTAATGCTACCAACAATCGTTCCCTCTCCAATTTCACAAGACGATCCTATGCAAGCTACCTACTCCACTATGATTATAGTAAGTTCTTGCAACTGTGTGAGCTACAAGAAATTAAAATTGCCTTGGAATCTCCACTAATCTTAGGGAACTCAACTTCTCTGAATGGCCCAACTATTTTGGGTTGATTGATCAGTTAACTGGATGATCAATGAGTTTGACTAAAGTCCCACTTCTTAAATGACCTTCCAATAGTTCCTCTAAAAGTTAGAACTATTCTAACTGACAACAACCTGAGATAATTGACTTTATTGCTACAAATTGGCAATCACATATGCAGAACTGAACTCTAACTCCTCCAACTCGAATTTAATGAGTAAACTAGGTGACACAAGCCATGTCACACAAGTTAAAATCATCCAAGTTGTCTGTTGATGTGAAAATTCGAATTTTTTCAATTTAATAAAGGAAAAATCAAATTGAGAATTTCTTGCGACATTTTTCAACACATACTTCATTGGAATGTATTACTTTCACTATGAACATGGCATAGTTCACATGTTAAGTTCATAAGTTTGGGCTTATGTAGTTCTATGTGTTGTGTATACACATAATAGGTGCTGATCTCTTTCTATCAGAAACAGTACTCCCTATGAATGTGGTATGGCCACATTCCTTCGGTGAGGCATATCAAGGTTTTTGGTTGCTCCTGTTATGCCTTCATACCTAAGTAATAAATAAAAAAAACTCAGAGCAAGGATTCACAAATGTATCTTCTTTGGGTACTCATACCTCCAAAGAATACCATCTCTATGATGAAGTGAATAAGAGGATTATAATATCTAGAGATGTGATCTTTCTTTAGTCTTCCATGATTGACAATGTTGTTGAGTGGTAGCTTAATTGTTTAGATAGATTCGAATATGCAAAGTATTTTCAAGAGTTTGATAGTGAGAATCCACATCTCCTTCTCTTCGTTCTATACTTTCTATGAAGAGCCTTGAAGAAATCAGGTTGAAGGAAATTCCTTCCCCTGCTTTGTTAGGAAAGATCTAAGAGACTACTGGCAACAAGTAGCCAAATCTCACAAGCAGTGAGGGTACATGCAAGATACAAAGCAAGGATTAATGCAAAGGAGTGTACTAACTATATACATCTCATCAAAAATCTTTCATCCCACTTAGGATGCTTTGGAAAGTGCCTGGTTAGTCATAAGATCATGTTGGTCACAACCTCCATAACTTAAATAAACAAGTGGTAATGCTCTTAATCTTCTAAGCTATGTAATAAACAAGTGAAATGGAGAAAGAAAGGTAGAGGAAACACATGAGATGAATTTCATTTCTTGCAACCATGCATGTCATTGAAGACATAATGATACAACAATAATAAGGAAACTTGTAAGCTATAGTAAGAGGTGTATTTCAAAACATGTGCTTTGTTTTCCATACCTAGCCTCCAAAGGGTTATGCATCAGGTGGAGTCTTCATGTGGTCCCAATATTCTATCATACCTTGGGTTGATTGATCTCCCTATTTTTCTCCTTAGCTCCTTCATATTCATCTATCATGTCATCTTTCTTCGTGGCACCTAAGGGACAAATTTGTGTAGTTTCAGAGGGTAGTGACTGTTGTGGGATGAGGCCCTGGGAGGACTCATTTACACAGTTTTATCTCGATGCAAGTCACTACTATGGGATGAGGCTCTGGGAGGACTCATTTACACAGTTTTATCTCGATGCAAGTCACTACTATGGGATGAGGCCCTGAGAGGACACATCTATGCAATTTCAAGATGAAAGGCAGACTGGGTAGTCAAGGGACAAAACTGCATACTTTTTGGAGATATTGGGTTCCAACTAAGGGAAGGACATTAGAGGCACCCACTGCGCAGTTTTGAATGCTAAGGGAGGTTAGGATTTCTGTTCATTACACAGTTCTGATAGGCAAGGGAAAATATTGAGGGTTACAAATGTTAAGTGTGCAATTTAGGAAAGTTGGATGAGGCTACGTTGATAAGGAAACTTCGAAGTTTGGCCAAGTGTGCGATCAATGGAACTGATGTGAATAGTGATAAAAATTAACTATGATCACACACTTGAAAACTTAGCGATACAACATAGACCATCCAGAACATATAACACATACTTTGCTTAATGCAACCTTTATGGAAGCTTAAGACAAGTGCGGCTCCGATGATAGACTTTGGGAGGATAAAGGCGACACTTGTGTAAGAGCGTGTGAAATGAGTGTGAAACATGTCTATGTGGTGAGGAAAACCCATTCTCATAAAGATTATCCCTTGAAGAAAAACAAACCTCCCTCTGCATGACAAGTGATAACCCCCATGCCCAAAGATGACACATTATATATAAAGATAAAAGCATGAAAGACTCTTGAGATCGAAAAGGGGAGCTTGAGATCATCAACTTACTAATAAGTGACTAAGGAATGATCGATCACAATATCCATAGTAGGCTCTGAAATTTAAGTGCAAGACAAAATTTTGGAGGGTATTGCATTTGCTACAATATAGCCTTCACCTTCTTGCTAGCTTCTTTTTCAACCAGTGCCTTGAATTCTTCAAACTTGGAGAATGTCTCATCTTTCTTCCCCATGAAGAAGATCCAACACTTCCGTGAGAAGTCATCAATAAAAATGACAAAATATTTATGTCTGATAGTGTAGGTTGTCGAGAAAGGTCCATAAACAACATAGTGGATCCTTTCTAGGACTGCATGTGCTTTGTTGTCTCGATCATGAAATGTGGATTTTATGTACTTCCACAACGTACATCCTTTGCATACATCCTACTGCTTAAGTGCTCCTTTATGGAGGCCAGTGGTTATTTGTTTTATAATATTCAAGGTACCATGATGCAAATGACCAGGTATTTTGTGCCAAAGTTCATCGACATCATGACCTGCACTTTCTCCTCCTTAGTGCTTAATGCAACACAGTCTTCCACATCTAGCTTATACAGGTTCTTCACATGAACCTCGATCTGCGTCACCTGTGTCATGGCTATGTGTCTCCAGAATGTTTTTCCTTTGTTGAATATCACTTCACAACCATGGTAAACCAACCACTTTGTGAATGCTAGTAGATGGACCACTAATCCTTCACCTTTACCTTTTTTTACTAGCACCTCGTATTGAAAATTTATGTCAAAATATTTCTTTTCTCCTAAAAAAATGTCTTAAAATCTCCCTCTATGTAGCAGTGTCAAATGCAACGATAGACAAGTTGTCTCTAATCATATTAGCAGATATGAAAGGGACAAAAGAGGAATTGATGTCCAAGAAACGTTGTCAGTAAAAGTTTTCGCATTCTTCTTAGTCGACGACCCCCACAAAACAAAGAGCCCAACAAATCGTTGTCTTTATATAAGATAATGTGAATGGTAAATAAAATAATAGCCTCGGTATAGGCACAAGACAGTACTTGTCTGCAAGCTAACAGACTTAGGGCGCACTCTCAGAGTCAATTTTGTAGTTGTTAGATAATATTGTCTGAAATTGATATGTTTGTGTCTTAATTGTTAATTGTATTAAATAGGTTTAATCTAAAGTGGCCATTGTCTTGAATATAATGTTTTGACTTAAAATATTTTTGTCTCAAACTATTTTTGTCTTAAATATAAAGTTTTGTCTTACAAAATTTTTTTCCTAATTTTTTTTTGTCTTAAAATAATTTTGTCTTCAATTTTTTTTGTCTTAGATATAAAGTTTTGTCATTAAATGTTTGTCTCCAGCTACTTTTGTCTTAAATATAAAGTTTTCTCTCAAAATATTTTCATTTTAAATTATTTTTGTCTTAAATATAAAGTTTTGTCTTAAAATATTTTTGTCTCAAATTGATTTTTTCTTAAAATATTTTTGCCTTAAATATAAAGTTTTGTCTTAAAATATTTTTGTCTCAAACTAATTTTGTTTTAAAGTTTATATTTAAGACAATTTAATTGATATTAAATTTTAATGTAAAATAACTAAAATAAAAAGTGATTTTTTAAGTCAAAAGATTGCTTTTGTCTTAAAAGTGCCCTTGGTGTAGTAGTGATCCTAGCCAAGCTTTATGGGCTCATACTAGAAGAACATCTTAGCCTTTGGCTTGAGAACCAGGGTAAAAGTGCTAAAGGGAAAGCTGGTTTTAGGAGACATCATTCAACGATTGACCACCTTGTCACCCTTAGGATTATTGTGGAGGAATGTTGTAATAGTAAAACTAATCTCTTCTGTTGTTTTGTGGACTTTAGAAAAGATTTCGACATTGTCACTCCAGATAAGATATGGGTGAGGCTTGAAGAGATCATGGTTCCTCTTGAATTGAGGATTGTTGTGATCCACCTCTATGAGACTGTCATTGCCAAGATTAAGATTAATGAAGGGTGGTCTAAGGATATTAAATGTAATATCGGAGTTAGTCGAGGTTGTCCCCTTTCCCCTACCTTTTTTGGTATTTACATAGATAAACTAGAGTGTCTGGAAACTATGGGTTGCAAAGGCACTTGGCTCGCTGGTAATATCATTACTCTTCTCCTTTATGTTGATGATATTGTTCTTCTTGTAAGGAGCCATGATGACCTAGACAAGCAGTTGAAGACTATTCATGTCTACTGCTCCAAGATGGGTATGACAGTTAATACTGACAAGACTAAATTCATGATCATTAAAGCCAAAAAGATCACCCATGGTAGTTTCATCTATGATAACCATTATCTTGAGCAGGATTCTTTTAATAAATATTTGGGTATTGACTTTCCTCATCAGCGCAACTGGAATTATAACATTGAGAAAAGAATTATTAGAGGTTGGAAAGCTTATTATGATCTTGAAAACAATTGTAAGTCAACCGATCTTTACATTTCGAGTAAAAAAAGGTTCCTCTTTGAGACTCTCATCACACCTATTATCTTATACGAATGTGAATTTTGGGGGTGCAGTATATCTAGGGAGTCGCTGAGAATGATTGAGATGATAGAAAGCCAATTCATAACCTATAACCTCAATATCAAGGGAAATACTCCCAATCCTATCCTCTTGATTGAAGCTAGTTTGTCCCCTGTTGAAGGAAGCTTCACAATATGGAATCCAATAGGCTCCCAAAAATTTCTTCTAACTTTAGTCCAAAACCCCCACCTGCGCCTCAAGCGCGGGTGGCATCATGATGCTTAGTCTTGGCTCAAGATTTGGGGTATTAAGGAGGAGATCATTGTGGGAAGCAAGGACAATATTGAAGATATTATTACCTCTAGTTTTAAGGACAAGATGTGGGATGTTAAGGAGTTGGAGGATAAAGGGAAGCTAAGGTACTATAAGGAGGTGATCAACCCCACCCTCGATAACCAAAATTATCTCTCTATGTTGACTAGCACCAAAAATAAAATGAACATCGCTGGGATTAGAAGTAACTCTCATGAGCTTCGGAGTGAGACCGAGCGGTGGTCTAATCCCAAGACTCCCTGGGACGAGAGAATTTGTCAAATTTGTGATACTAAGAAGGTGGAAGATGAAAAACACTTCCCTTTAGACTACCCGACTCTTGCCCACTTCCGCTTTCAATTCCCAATCATCGGCGACACCTCCAGTGTTCTTGACTTGTTAAGCCAACCCAACTATAGCGATCTTGAAATGCTTCTTTTCATGTTCTTTGATCAGAAAAACAAGATTTTGAAGAATGACAATTAAACTCTCTTTTCTTGAAGTCTGATAGAGCACATTAGTCTTAATGAACTTTAATCACTGTCACCAATATTACTACTATTATCAAATAAATATTATTATTAAATTATCAATTAATATTATACATTTTTTAAAATTATATAATTGATATTACATAAACATTAAATTATATTTAATATTAAAAAAAAATTATTAATAATTAATAATTATATCAATAATAATATTTTTATTATAATATAATACTTTTAATATAATTTTTATTATTATATATTTATTAATAGTAAATATAAACGAAACCTTCGACTTATATCAACCGCATGGTTGTGGCACTGGCATGATAATCATGCTAAAGTAAGAAAAAAGTGGGTGGACTATAGATTTCCTACACATTGTTGTCTGACAACGTAAGGGCAATCGTAGTGTAATGTTTAGAATAGAAGTGGGGACAATTCCACGAGCTCTGATGGAATGTTTTGCGCAAAGAAAGTGGACAAACACGTGGGTTCAAAGAAAAAGGTCGTAGGGACAAATCTTTCGTGAGAAAGGATGTTCTCACAGGGCTTTCAGGTTAGGTTTCTCAAATTCGATTTTTGAATTAGCAAGATTTTTTACAGGATTATGAATTTAAATGTGATTAAGAACAAAATTGGTACAATTATTATACATGATAATAAAAAATAAAAAATAAGATATATATATATATATAAAACAAATATTTTATGTTTCTCAATTTTATGAATATTAAAAATTGAAATGTGAAATTAGTGGCTTATTAGTGTTTATAAAAAATTTCAAAGTCATGACCAATAGAATGAACTGTATTCTATTAATGCTGCAACATAGAACACACGCTCCTTATCAACTTGAAACTTGTGACATCTTCATATGGAGGTGAGTTCTGAGCCAAAGGATTAGCGTACCCCACCCACATATGGAAAAACAATCTACTGTACAAAGTCTGCGTTTTGGCCGCACTTTTGTTAAAGTATCCTCTGTTGGACTGTGGTCATATATGGAGAGTTAAAGTATCGTCTGTTGGACTGTGGTCATATATGGAGGGTGGATCAGAATCATCTGCAACCATCAATGGTTTCTTGGGAGGTCGGATACCAGACCAGAAAATATTGGTTGCAGGAATATTTGGAGAAAATAGATTATTTCCCAAGGTTCTGCTCCCTCCGTACCAATCCATTAATTCTGACAATCATACAGGAACCATTGCAGATGTAACCCAGGCCATATGTAACAACAAAGAATGGATACAACATCAACTCATGCGACACAGCGCTCTGCTCTTCCGAGGTTTCCCTGTTAGAACGGCTGCGGATTTCAGGTTATTCGTGGAAGCATTTGGATGGGAAGAGCAGCAATATATGGGCTTTCCTTACAGAACTAAGGTGGAAGAGAGAGTTTACACCACCAACGAGGCTCCCCTGCACGAGCAGATAGAATTCCACCATGAAATGTCGCTGGTAAGCTGTGGATCATGTCGTTTTATTCGAGATTGAAGTTGAGAGGTGTGATGGCTCGAAATTTTATTTGCTGTTATTGAAATTAGAGATCAGTATCAGGTGAATTCTAACTTCTAATCCATGTTCCACGGATTAACCAATGGACATGTGATAAGCAGATTCGGGTTAAGATGAATCGATACAACTGAAGATATTTATTCTGCAATTCTTCATTTTTAAGTTGCGTGTTGTCGAATCTTCTATGGCCTTTACTGTTGGAGTATAATTAATGGTTTTATATTTTCTACTATAATTGCGATGCAGATGAAAGTGTGGCCATCTAAGCTATTTTTCTTCTGCGAGACTGCCCCTCCCGACGGTGGAGAGACTGCGATAGTTCTTAGCCAAAGAATTGTGCAGAGCATGGAAGATAGAATCCCGGAATTTGTAACGAGATTGAAGGACGTAGGGTTAGTTTTTAAAATAACTACTCCCGCCAGCAGTTCACGCACTTCTTTCATAGCCAAAAATTGGCAGACTGCTCTTCAAACGAACGACCAAAGTGAAGCAAGGAAAAGGTAAGTACAACGTATAATCTGTTTGCTAGATTTTAATTATTGGGGATCTTAACCAATTGGGCTTTTGCTTGCAAATCTCCGACGTGGGCACGAGCTTTACAATCTGAAAACCCTAAATCCGTTTCGAATGATCACCATTTAAAACCTGGGTATCATCTTGGCAATTTCAAAGTGCTTATCTAGTCAATTTTGAGGTGCAATTTTGAGGTGCATATCATACTGTCCGAGGAATCATCGCACTCGTATAGAATCTATAATAATTTATATTTTGGGATTTTTAATTTTTTTTTGTTATTTTGGTGTTATACCAAAATTAGTAGTGTTGATAAACTTTCCAAAAATGTAATTGGGATTTCTAGAGTGAAAATTATGGATTCAATAAAGGTGTTGTCATTCCTCCATTCCATAAAGATGTTGTCATTCCTTCCATAAAGATGTTGTCATTCCTCCAAAACCTTGTCATTCCTCCAAAACCTTTAGAAGTAGCTCGGGGAATCTAACTTGCAGGTTTTGATGTAATGTCAAATTTCTTCCTGGTATTGTCATTCCTCCATTCCATAAAGATGTTGTCATTCCTCCAAAACCTTTAGAAGATGTTGTCATTCCTCCAAAACCTTTAGAAGTAGCTCGGGGAATCTAACCCGAATCTAACTTGCAGGTTTTGATGTAATGTCAAATTTCTTCCTGGTATTGTCATTCTTCCATTCCATAAAGATGTTGTCATTCCTCCAAAACCTTTAGAAGTAGCTCGGGGAATCTAACTTGCAGGTTTTGATGTAATGTCAAATCTCTTCCTGGTATGTAGCAGAAGCTAGAGTAGGTTCTACTGGTCTGAGCTATATCTGGGAAAAAGAATCTACATCTGAGAGAAAAAATCACCACATTTCTATGAAATCCATCATTTCCACCCTTAAAATCCTAAAAATCTATAATTTCCAAATTCACCCTTAAAATCCTAAAAATCTATAATTTCCAAATTCTAAAAATTCTATTTAATTCTATTTATAGATTTGGGAAATTTACCAATGCCTACAAATTTTGATATAACGAAAAACCTCTTCCCACATTATCCCTTGGATCTCAGAATCTCATGGTGTAAAATAAATCCCGATATCAAATTGAGATCTCGAAGCCTATATATTACCCTGAGTTTGGATGGGTTTAATGAACTCAAGGCATTGCTTCATTTCAAAATATCAACGCACATATCTATTCATACAGTTCGCTCTGTTATGTCTTCTGGTTGTGCAATTAAGCATCATCTCATTCTTAAATTTTCTTTTCAGTTAATATTAATTTCACAAGTTAATCCTTTGGCATTTGAATGAATGGTGAGCAGAGCTATCGAGATGATGGGCTGTTCGAGCTTCGAATGCTACGAGGATGGATCAGCACAGTTTGAATTCGGCCCCATGGAGGCTATCAGATCATTCGATGGATACGGAGGGAGGCCTGTCTGGTTTAATAACATTGTGGGTTATGGCGGAGGAAACAGAAACCAGTCGCTGTCAATGGGAGATGGCTGTGGTATTCCTGGTGAAGCTCTGGATGCTTTTAAGACTGTGGTAAATGAAGAGTGTGTAAATTTGAAGTGGGAGGCAGGAGATGTGTTGTTGTTGGATAACATGGCTGTTCAGCATGCGAGAAGACCTTCAAAGCCTCCACGTCGAATCCTTATCGCCATGTGCAAGTAGTAGATTATTCACGGACAAGGGATGTTGCCTACCTTTATCAATGAACTAGGGAAATAAAGTAATGTGTGCCTGTGTTTTTAATTGCGTCGTGAAAGGTTTAGGATAAGGAAACTTCAGAATTTTACAAAGTAATGTGTGCCTGTGTTTTTAATTGCGTCGTGAAAGGTTTAGGATAAGGAAACTTCAGAATTTTACAAGTAACGTCACCAGATTGCTCCAGGACCTTTAGTAGGACGCTCCTGATATTTTGTCGATCAAATTGATGTGTACTATTTTGATGGTTTTCGCAAATTATGCATGGATGTACTATTCTCCTTATAATATTCAGTGTGGTTAATATTGATGCGTACTGTTCTGACTGTTTTGACAAATTATGCATGTGCGATCACTTCAGGGCCCATCCTTTCTACTAGGATGCTCCTGACATTTTGTCGATCAAACTGATCTGTACTATTTTAATTGCGTTGGAATTTTCTGCATGCTTGTGTGGATAATATTGTTGTGTACTATTCTGTCTCTTTTGACAAATTATGCATGTGCGTATCATTTTATAATATGGTGAATGGGTGGATCTTATGCCATTGTCACTGTTTTTGCAAATCATGCATGTGTGTATTATTTGTGGTTTCAAATTGATTTTTCAAAAGGAAACAAGTGGACAACTTCTCAGTGAAGTAAAATCACAGATATTTTATTTAAAGATATCCTGGCTAAGGTAAGTATGGGATAATATTAATTTAGTTGCTTTAAAGTTTTAATTTTTATTATTAATTTGAGTTTTTATTATTAATTTGAGTTTTTAATTAATGTAGAAAAATAAATATACAATATTTGATTGAGTCGATAGTTAGATTAATAAAAATTGAATGATAAAGAATAATATTTGTTAAAAAATAATAAATAGATTATTTTCATTTGTTATATTTTTTTTTTTTCTCAGGAAAAACTAATTCTATTAAGAGAAAGTATGGTACAATACGAGATTACAAACAAGAGAAGCAAGAACATAGGCAGCCGGAAAGGATTGGCTATCCACCTTGGCTCCTAAGAGAGAGAGAGAAGAGAACAGAGCTGAGCAAGAAGAAACAAGAGGAACAGATGAGCAAGATCTGAACAGAGGATTCTACCCAACATGTGCTGAATCCACTATTCGGCATTTTTTTCCCTTTCTTTTTACCAACTTTGACCCACTCAAGAGGATTTTGATGAGCTGGTATGATTTGCAAACTGAGATGAGCTAACGGAGAGGTCTCCTTGTCTGAGTCTGAGGTGGAGGATTCATGGTTCCTTTTCTGTGAGACTGGTAGGACGGACGAATCCACAGGACCTGTCGAGGACGGATCCAGTTCCGACGCTGCTGCCACACCTTCCTTATTCTCTTCCTCTTCATCGGAGCTGAAATCAAAATCGTCCATGGGAGGAGGATCATGAGGCCTCCAACTTTTGGATTTCTGCTTAGGATTGGCTTTCTTCTTTTGGGCTGGCATCATGGGACAAGAGCTCTGAAGGTGACCTGTATGATGGCAGTTGCGGTAGTGAAAGGCTGTGTTCTCGTAATCCAAAGTTTGAGTCCAATGGAAGTCTCCAATTTTGAGATTGATCTGGTCTGGGAGACCTTTGCTCATGTCTATTTCTGCACAGATCCTGGCAAAAGTGTATAAGCCCTTTTCCCCTCTAGAGATGTCTGTGTCTAAAAAGCGGCCTAGAGAGTTGCCAATCCCTTGGAATACAACAAAGTGCCATAGATGCGCTGGGAGGTCTGGAAGTCTGACCCAGATGGGGAGTTTGGTGATGACTGTTGTAGAGGGATCGAAATCTGGGAACCAAGGGGTGAGGAATAAACTAGCTGCCCCCCAGAACCATGGGCCACCAGTTAAGGCTTTTTGATAGTCCTCAGCGAAGGCAAACACTACGATGAATAATCCCTTTGAGCATAACAGAACCTTGCAGTTGTTGGTCCAGTTAGAGTGCATCCATTGATAGAGGTCTACCATGCGTGGCCATAGCCCATTAAACTTGCAGATAATGCCATGTTCCGCAAAATGTCGGGTTTGCTCATCCAGCGTTGGATACTTTATTTCCATGGAGGGGGTTTCCTCCAGTTTATCCACCAGGAAAGGCTTGGGAGCTTGAGCAGGTGGAGTTGTTCTCTTAGGCGGCTTAGCATGGACAGCGTCCTTGTATGAAAACGCCTCAGCTGAGGATGACTGTCCTGCAGCTCCCCCTCTCAAACGAAGGGTAAGAGCAATGGAGGTATTTCTCTTAATGCTGTAAAAAGACAGGGGGCAAAGATCCTCGAGTTGTTTACCTTCGTGGAGAAGTCGCTGTGCTACAGAGGGAATCCCCAGCTTGAGTTCCAGAGCCTGCTTGAGGTCTTGCACTTGATCCGACGCTCTCACCCATTGTAGCAGAGTTTTGCCAGATATAAGCTTGATCAGGATCTGGAATGAGGCAGAGAGACCAGAGTTCTGCTTGCCTCTGCAGATCTGAGACAACAGGCGGCTGGAACTTTGAAGGGCCTTCTTTTCCTGCATTTTCCGCAGGGGATTGAGAGGAGAAGAGGAGGGAGTCCTAGGGTCGCCGAATCTGACATTGCGTTCCGCCCAAAAGAGCGTCCAGATGCTCCATCCGGGCTGATCCAGGATGGTTGAAGATTTCTGAAGGTCAAATACAGAGTATTGGCAGTTCTGGGGGGATAGAGAAGAAGTTAATAGAAGTGAGCGACCTTCCAGGGTAAAGAATTTATTTCCAAGAGCCGCCGCCTGGAGAAAACTGAGAGCATGTTCTGCGAATTCGCTCTTGACCAATGCGTCTGCAGTCTGATGGGGGAAGTTGTAGCCAGATGCAGCGGCAGAGGGCTAAGAGCTGGCGGCCCCAAAGTCCAGAGCGGAGTAGCACAGGGGGCGGGGAGCTTTCGAAAGAACCTCGAAGACAGGCGGAACCGCAGTGAGAGCATGGATCTGCAATTCTTGACTGAAAAACGCTACGCCATCATCGATAGGGCCGAGCCGTGTCCAGACGGCGGCCAGAGGAGAGGAGGCGGCGTCTGAGCATCTAGAGTTCATTTTCGTCTCTTGTTTTTCTAGTCTATTTTCGTTTGTTATATTATGTAAATTTGTTTTTATTAATAAAATTATGAATAGTTTAAAATTTATATATAATAAGTATATTATATTATTCTTAATTATAATATTTTTAGAATTTGAAATTTAAAAATATTAAAAATTAAACTTTTAATTATAAGAATATATATATACATATATATAAAATAAAGAGGAGTTATGAAAGTTAGTTTAATTGGTCCAGTTTTTTGGTGAAAATATCTTTTCTATACATAGATTTGTATTCACACTCTCTGGTCAAGCAGAGCTTGAACTAATCCTTTTCAGGTGGATTAACCTTGTACAAATATTTCGTGGACGTAGTTATCACTATCCCTAAACTACAAAATAAAATATGTATAAAACATAATTAGTAACTACAAATTAAGATCCATTTTACCACATAAATTAAAATAATCATTATGTTAACTTAACACATTTCCTTCCCCGGATGCGGGTGTCAACATGCCAGGCAGTGAGGAGCCACATGCCCAACATGTGCCACCTTGTGATCGCCAAGGGAGTTTCATGCCCCTCGCCGCCGAGGAGTTAAGACGGGAGGCGCAGAGCAGAAACCTTAATGAGGAAGCAGGGTACGATGACGAGCTTGCAGAGAGTAATCAAAGCAGGCAAAAATCGAGGGAATATCTGTTGTTTTAAGAATGAAGGAATGTTGCGGTTTTGGACTCAGAGTGAAGAGCAAGCAGCTCAGATCTCTGAGGGAAATTGTCTCTTTCAAGCTTCTGTTCTTGATGGGGGCGACGGCATTCATATTGACGAAGAAAACTTCATGCTTGTTTATCCGGGGGACCGCTGCTTCTGTGAGGCTGAGCTCTGTTACGAAACAGTGGGGGGACGAAATTCAGTTGGGGGGCGACTCAATCCCGACAAGCCCTCAAGCGTTGTTCGGTTACCAGCTGTTGGCGTCTCTGCAACCATGGCTCCTCCCCGGGAAAGGATGCCATGTAGAAGAGGTTCTGGGTGAGGATGTTCTTCACGTCACCCTGCAGCGGATGCCCACCATCACTGTTGCTGCTGCTACTGCCATAGAAGGGCGGGAGCCACCCCTATACCGGCCAGTCAATTCATGGAGGCCGGCAGCTCCAATGATGGAGCGCCCCTGCTTCCAGTGTTTGGCTCAGTCATATTCACCCTTGGCAGGTCGCGGGACAATCCTGGCATTAACACACACATATCGGTTCTCTTCACAAAGGTTCCTCAGGAGGATGCCGAAGGAACGCAACCAGACATTGCAGAGGAACATCCAGAGGGCAGTGGGGAGAAACGCCAGGATGTGCAGAAGGCAATTGTAGAGGATAATCTAGCAAAGGAGCCTAAGCAGACCCCCACCCGACTTCAAGAGCAGGAGACGCCAGCCTCCACGCAGGACCCCATGGCAATGTGGGAAGGCTGCCCAGAAGGCCACGGGTGGTGCAGAATTATTGAGGAAGAGCCAGAGGAATAGTCTCTAGCAACCCACTCTGGCATACATTTTTCTCTCTCAGGTCTGGTATAGGATCTTGGTCTCTGTTGGGGCCTGGATTAGGCTATATATCTATGTTTGTGTCTCTTTAGTTCTTGTTTATGTGCACGTTTACTATAGTCTGGGCAGTAGGCATTGCAAGGTCTATTACGAGTCTTTTTGTTTGATGCCCCTGCGCGGGCTGTTTTGGTATGATCCGAAAACAACTCTGTGTTATGTCATGTGGGAAACTCTGCCCCTACGAGGGCGAATTCTGAGTCAAGAAAAGCCACCCAATGTGCCACAGTTGGCCCTGGGCAGCCTGTCTTTTTTATTGTAATGTTTGCCTGTACATAATATAATAGAATAGATAGCTTTACCGAGAAAAAAACTTAACACATTTCCTATTAAGAGGTAATTGTCCCTAACCACAAAAGGAAATATATATATATAATATAATTAGTAACTATAAATTAAGATCCATTTAACAATATAACTTAAAATTTCAATTCTTCGACACTCTTTGGGTCCCTGAACACACAAACACACACACACACACACACATATATATCCACAAAATATTTGTATATGGTTGATCTACCCAAAGGGATCACTTCCTACCAATGCAACAATGAATCCTAACCCAAAGAGTGTTGAGAGAAGGTCATGATTTATGGTTTTGATCAATCTTAAGGTCTCTGAGTATATATATATATATATATGTTCACGGAATATTTGTACAAAGATGATCCACTCAAAAGGATCACTTCTTACACGTGCAACCATGAATCTTGACCCAAAGAGTGTGCAGAGAATTGAACCCATGACCTCTTAATAGAAAGGGTGTTTTATAAGAAAATTAAACACTCTAGGGATTTGATCCCTCTTCGCCCATGATAGATCTAGTGTTAGATGGATCTAAGCTGATAATAGTTCATATTAACATTTATATTAAAAAAAATATTAATAAATAATAATATATTTTTCAAAATAATAAAAATAATTATATAAAATTCTTTTGTTTTTATTAATAAAATTATGAACCGTTATTTAAAGAAAAAACAAAGGACAATATATGCATACAACATTATTTCTAATCATAATATTTTTAGATCTCAAAATAAATAAATATTTGAGAATTTGAGAATTTAATTAATAAATATAAAATTAGAAATATATAGTATTTTAGATTCATCTGCTAATTCTTGATAGGGATCGAAACTCTTTTCATTCTAAAATATGTTTTTATCTCAAGAGTTCTTGATTTGATCCCTGGAAGCACTTAGTAGATCTAAAATTGAGTGAATTTAGACTAATTTAATTATTAATTTTATTTTATGTTTTTTCATTCAATTTTAAAAATTTTATGTGATTTAACAAAATCAAAATATTTAATTAATAATTATAATTATTTATTTTATGTTTATTATTTTCTTTTATTTTTATTTTTTATTTTCTTTTCAAGTAATTTGATTGAATCAAAATATTAAAAAAAACTTTACAATACAATTTCTTTACCCTACAGAATTAAAAAGCTCTTCTAAATATAATAAAATATAAATATTAACTATAATCTATTCTGCTATATATTAAAATAATAATTCTTAATATTAAAATTTGAAAAAGTATAAAAGAAAAGTACCAATCTCGTGTGTGTATAAATTTTTTAACAAAATTGCTTTGGCTCCGAGGGTTTCGCATGCTGTGAGAACTTCTATCTCTTCATTCGTGTGAATAGACTATTAAATATGTAGCAGGAAAATATGTAGTAATAAATATTTGAAGTTTGAAGATTTATTTTAGACTATTTGAGTTCTTTGAATTCAGTAGTATTAATTTTATCATTAATGTTATTATGGATTTGATTTTATTGTTAATTTTTCTGAAAATTTAAAATGTGGGTTTTGGTGTTGCTCTTCTTATCTAAAAACCTTGTTATCTATTTTTCCAATAAAGTTTATGTTTTTGAAAACATAGATAAGAGATTGAATTCCGAAAACATTTAAGAGATTGAATTCCAACAAATTTTACTAGAAAGAAATAATTCAATGTGATTATCGGAATTTAAAATGGAAAGCAATAATGTTTAAAAAATTCCTACTCACAATATTTGGCATTAAAATAAATACAAACAAGGTTTTCTTCATAAAGCCTCAAGATGGACTATTAACATGATCAAATACCCTGTTAACTGAAACGCTTAGTTAATAGAAGCACTTCTGATTTCTTATCCATGTAAAAACCCCTTTGTTACCGTGATTATGTGTGAAGGCCCTCAGGAGAAAAAGGCAGCAAGGGATGGACAGAAGCTACCTGTGAGGTGTGAGTGAGTGGTACACCCTCAATATCAAATATTTCCCAAACAGATAAAAAGGTAGTGCAGCTGTAGATCGAAAATAAGCTCATAATCTAGCTCTCGGTGGAATGAATAAGGAATAGGCAGTCGATTTTGTTAGCCCACTTGTATTTTCTTTTTTTCTTGGCCATTAGTTTTCTACAAAATTATATTTCTTTGAGGGAAATGGAGAATTTTTTTTATCGAATAGAATTTGAATTTCACAAATGCTGCCCTAATTAAATAGTATTTTTAAGAAATTTAGTAATAATATGATAAATAATAACATAAATCTATTTTAAATACTGATCTAATATAAACTCAAAAAATTTCAATTTTTTCATTTTCAAAAATAAAAATAATCATATTAATAAAATGCATATAACAAAGAAATAAATCTAACGCCATAGAAGATGGCTTCTCCATTGTGAGAACAAGTCTCATTTTACTGAAAACTTTACTAATCCATGAGAGAATCTCAGAGGTCAAATTAATAACCAAACATGTTGGAGGCTAAAGAATACTTCAAAAAATCAGAAGACAAATTATGACTGACATATTTAACTTGAACATATGATAAAACCTGTCAGGTTTTGTGTGTAGTCGGCAATCTATTGGCCTCTTTGCTTGCTTGTGAGAGATGCATGGCCCGATTATCCTATTGCTTGATCGGTTCAAGAATGAACACCAGTGACACTCACTGAACACCGTAGTTATCTCATCTTTATGTTTATCTTTATCACACTATTAAAACATAGTTATAACATTTCAAAATATTTGATAAAAGAAATCTCCTCTTACTCTATTAATTTGGTGTGCAATAAAAAGTAACTTTGCGTTGAGTTTAGGTTACTCATGTCCCCAAGAAAAATTTAATAAAAGAAATCTCTTTTATTACTCTATTAATTTGGTGTGCAATAAAACGTAACTTTGCCTTGAGTTTGAGGCTACTCATATCCCTAAAAAAAATATCATATCCGTAAAAGGTATTCATTTTGTTTCGGTAAATTTATATAGCTACTCATATCCCTAAAAGGTATAAGGTATACACTTTGTTTAGGTAAATTTAAATAGTGTGGCATGACTAACATATATATCTAATTAGTATTGACAAATTCTCACACTATAAAATAAAATAAAGTAAGAAATTCTAACCCAGGGCAAGGTATTGAAAATAGAAAATAAATTCTAAAATTAACCAAAAAAATGTGTTAGTATTTGTAAAATGTATATTTTTGTGTTAGTATTTGTAAAATGTATATTTAAAAATTATATATAGTTGAATTGTTTGCATATCAAATGGAGTCCGAATTCAAGCTCTAACACAAACTCAAATTCGGTAACTCTGATTTATTATAAACATAGTAATTATATTGAAAACTAAAGTGGAAAAAAATCCATATGCAGTGTCTACGTGAAGCGTTTATTAGTTATGTATTAAATGTTGATTTGTTGTTTAAAACACATTTAAAATAACCAAAATATACCCTGAGACTAACCAAAATGCTCATCTATGTTCACTTATAATCTGGCTTCCAATTTATTATTTGTTAAAAAATAATAAATAGATTATTTTCATTTGTTATATTTTTTTTTTTTCTCAGGAAAAACTAATTCTATTAAGAGAAAGTATGGTACAATACGAGATTACAAACAAGAGAAGCAAGAACATAGGCAGCCGGAAAGGATTGGCTATCCACCTTGGCTCCTAAGAGAGAGAGAAGAGAACAGAGCTGAACAAGAAGAAACAAGAGGAACAGATGAGCAAGATCTGAACAGAGGATTCTACCCAACATGTGCTGAATCCACTATTCGGCATTTTTTTCCCTTTCTTTTTACCAACTTTGACCCACTCAAGAGGATTTTGATGAGCTGGTATGATTTGCAAACTGAGATGAGCTAACGGAGAGGTCTCCTTGTCTGAGTCTGAGGTGGAGGATTCATGGTTCCTTTTCTGTGAGACTGGTAGGACGAACGAATCCACAGGACCTGTCGAGGACGGATCCAGTTCCGACGCTGCTGCCACACCTTCCTTATTCTCTTCCTCTTCATCGGAGCTGAAATCAAAATCGTCCATGGGAGGAGGATCATGAGGCTTCCAGCTTTTGGATTTCTGCTTAGGATTGGCTTTCTTCTTTTGGGCTGGCATCATGGGACAAGAGCTCTGAAGGTGACCTGTATGATGGCAGTTGCGGTAGTGAAAGGCTGTGTTCTCGTAATCCAAAGTTTGAGTCCAATGGAAGTCTCCAATTTTGAGATTGATTTGGTCCGGGAGACCTTTGCTCATGTCTATTTCTGCACAGATCCTGGCAAAAGTGTATAAGCCCTTTTCCCCTCTAGAGATGTCTGTGTCTAAAAAGCGGCCTAGAGAGTTGCCAATCCCTTGGAATACAACAAAGTGCCATAGATGCGCTGGGAGGTCTGGAAGTCTGACCCAGATGGGGAGTTTGGTGATGACTGTTGTAGAGGGATCGAAATCCGGGAACCAAGGGGTGAGGAATAAACTAGCTGCCCCCCAGAACCATGGGCCACCAGTTAAGGCTTTTTGATAGTCCTCAGCGAAGGCAAACACTACGATGAATAATCCCTTTGAGCATAACAAAACCTTGCAGTTGTTGGTCCAGTTAGAGTGCATCCATTGATAGAGGTCTACCATGCGTGGCCATAGCCCATTAAACTTGCAGATAATGCCATGTTCCGCAAAATGTCGGGTTTGCTCATCCAGCGTTGGATGCTTTATTTCTATGGAGGGGGTTTCCTCCAGTTTATCCACCAGGAAAGGCTTGGGAGCTTGAACAGGTGGAGCTGTTCTCCTAGGCAGCTTAGCATGGACAGCGTCCTTGTATGAAAACGCCTCAGCTGAGGATGACTGTCCTGCAGCTCCCCCTCTCAAACGAAGGGTAAGAGCAATGGAGGTATTTCTCTTAATGCTGTAAAAAGACAGGGGGCAAAGATCCTCGAGTTGTTTACCTTCGTGGAGAAGTCGCTGTGCTACAAAGGGAATCCCCAGCTTGAGTTCCAGAGCCTGCTTGAAGTCTTGCACTTGATCCGACGCTCTCACCCATTGTAGCAGAGTTTTGCCAGATATAAGCTTGATCAGGATCTGGAATGAGGCAGAGAGACCAGAATTCTGCTTGCCTCTGCAGATCTGAGACAACAAGCAGCTGGAACTTTGAAGGGCATTCTTTTCCTGCATTTTCCGCAGGGGATTGAGAGGAGAAGAGGAGGGAGTCCTAGGGTCGCCGAATATGACATTGCGTTCTACCCAAAAGAGCGTCCAGATGCTCCATCCGGGTTGATCCAGGATGGTTGAAGATTTCTGAAGGTCAAATACAGAGTATTGGCAGTATTAGGGGGATAGAGAAGAAGTTAATAGAAGTGAGCGACCTTCCAGGGTAAAGAATTTATTTCCAAGAGCCGTCGCCTGGAGAAAACTGAGAGCATGTTCTGCGAATTCGCTCTTGACCAATGCGTCTGCAGTCTGATGGGGGAAGTTGTAGCCAGATGCAGCGGCAGAGGGCTGAGAGCTGGCGGCCCCAAAGTCCAGAGCAGAGTAGCACAGGGGGCGGGGAGCTTTCGAAAGAACCTCGAAGACAGGCGGAACCGCAGTGAGAGCGTGGATCTGCAATTCTTGACTGAAAAACGCTACGCCATCATCGATAGGGCTGAGCCGTGTCCAGACGGCGGCCAGAGGAGAGGAGGCGGCGTCTGAGCATCTAGAGTTCATTTTCGTCTCTTGTTTTTCTAGTCTATTTTCATTTGTTATATTATGTAAATTTGTTTTTATTAATAAAATTATGAATAGTTTAAAATTTATATATAATAAGTATATTATATTATTCTTAATTATAATATTTTTAGAATTTGAAATTTAAAAATATTAAAAATTAAACTTTTAATTATAAGAATATATATATACATATATATAAAATAAAGAGGAGTTATGAAAGTTAGTTTAATTGGTCCAGTTTTTTGGTGAAAATATCTTTTCTATACATAGATTTGTATTCACACTCTCTGGTCAAGCAGAGCTTGAACTAATCCTTTTCAGGTGGATTAACCTTGTACAAATATTTCATGGACGTAGTTATCACTATCCCTAAACTACAAAATAAAATATGTATAAAACATAATTAGTAACTACAAATTAAGATCCATTTTACCATATAAATTAAAATAATCATTATGTTAACTTAACACATTTCCTTCCCCGGATGCGGGTGTCAACATGCCAGGCAGTGAGGAGCCACATGCCCAACATGTGCCACCTCGTGATCGCCAAGGGAGTTTCATGCCCCTCACCGCCGAGGAGTTAAGACGGGAGGCGCAGAGCAGAAACCTTAATGAGGAAGCAAGGTACGATGACGAGCTTGCAGAGAGTAATCAAAGCGGGCAAAAATCGAGGGAATGTCTGTTGTTTTAAGAATGAAGGAATGTTGCGGTTTTGGACTCAGAGTGCAGAGCAAGCAGCTCAGATCTCTGAGGGAAATTGTCTCTTTCAAGCTTCTGTTCTTGCTGGGGGCGACGGCATTCATATTGACGAAGAAAACTTCATGCTTGTTTATCCGGGGTACCGCTGCTTCTGTGAGGCTGAGCTCTGTTACGGAACAGTGGGGGGACGAAATTCAGTTGGGGGGCGACTCAATCCCGACAAGCCCTCAAGCGTTGTTCGGTTACCAGCTGTTGGCGTCTCTGCAACCATGGCTCCTCCCCGGGAAAGGATGCCATGTAGAAGAGGTTCTGGGCGAGGAGGTTCTTCACGTCACCCTGCGGCGGATGCCCACCATCACTGTTGCTGCTGCTACTGCCATAGAAGGGCGGGAGCCACCCCTATACCGGCCAGTCAATTCATGGAGGCCGGCAGTTCCAATGATGGAGCGCCCCTGCTTCCAGCGTTTGGCTCAGTCATATTCACCCTTGGCAGCTCGCGGGACAATCCTGGCATTAACGCACACATATCGGTTCTCTTCACAAAGGTTCCTCAGGAGGATGCCGAAGGAACGCAACCGGACATTGCAGAGGAACATCCAGAGGGCAGTGGGGAGAAACGCCTGGATGTGCAGACGGCAATTGCAGAGGATAATCCAGCGAAGGAGCCTAAGCAGACCCCCACCCGACTTCAAGAGCAGGAGACGCCAGCCTCCACGCAGGACCCCATGGCAATGTGGGAAGGCTACCCAGAAGGCCACGGGTGGTGCAGAATTATTGAGGAAGAGCCAGAGGAATAGTCTCCAGCAACCCACTCTGGCATACATTTTTCTCTCTCAGGTCTGGTATAGGATCTTGGTCTCTGTTGGGGCCTGGATTAGGCTATATATCTATGTTTGTGTCTCTTTAGTTCTTGTTTATGTGCACGTTTACTATAGTCTGGGCAGTAGGCATTGCAAGGTCTGTTACGAGTCTTTTTGTTTGATGCCCCTGCGCGGGCTGTTTTGGTATGATCCGAAAACAACTCTGTGTTATGTCATGTGGGAAACTCTGCCCCTACGAGGGCGAATTCTGAGTCAAGAAAAGCCACCCAATGTGCCACAGTTGGCCCTGGGCAGCCTGTCTTTTTTATTGTAATGTTTGCCTGTACATAATATAATAGAATAGATAGCTTTACCGAGAAAAAAACTTAACACATTTCCTATTAAGAGGTAATTGTCCCTAACCACAAAAGGAAATATATATATATATAATATAATTAGTAACTATAAATTAAGATCCATTTAACAATATAACTTAAAATTTCAATTCTTCGACACTCTTTGGGTCCCTGAACACACAAACACACACACACACACACACACACATATATATCCACAAAATATTTGTATATGGTTGATCTACCCAAAGGGATCACTTCCTACCAATGCAACAATGAATCCTAACCCAAAGAGTGTTGAGAGAAGGTCATGATTTATGGTTTTGATCAATCTTAAGGTCTCTGGGTGTATATATATATATATATATATATATATGTTCACGGAATATTTGTACAAAGATGATCCACTCAAAAGGATCACTTCTTACACGTGCAACCATGAATCTTGACCCAAAGAGTGTGCAGAGAATTGAACCCATGACCTCTTAATAGAAAGGGTGTTTTATAAGAAAATTAAACACTCGAGGGATTTGATCCCTCTTCGCCCATGATAGATCTAGTGTTAGATGGATCTAAGCTGATAATAGTTCATATTAACATTTATATTAAAAAAAATATTAATAAATAATAATATATTTTTCAAAATAATAAAAATAATTATATAAAATTCTTTTGTTTTTATTAATAAAATTATGAACCGTTATTTAAAGAAAAAACAAAGGACAATATATGAATACAACATTATTTCTAATCATAATATTTTTAGATCTCAAAATAAATAAAAATTTGAGAATTTGAGAATTTAATTAATAAATATAAAATTAGAAATATATAGTATTTTAGATTCATCTGCTAATTCTTGATAGGGATCGAAACTCTTTTCATTCTAAAATATGTTTTTATCTCAAGAGTTCTTGATTTGATCCCTGGGAGCACTTAGTAGATCTAAAATTGAGTGAATTTAGACTAATTTAATTATTAATTACAATTATAATTATTAATTTTATTTTATGTTTTTTCATTCAATTTTTAAAAATTTTATGTGATTTAACAAAATCAAAATATTTAATTAATAATTATAATTATTTATTTTATATTTATTATTTTCTTTTATTTTTATTTTTTATTTTCTTTTCAAGTAATTTGATTGAATCAAAATATTAAAAAAAACTTTACAATACAATTTCTTTACCCTACAGAATTAAAAAGCTCTTCTAAATATAATAAAATATAAATATTAACTATAATCTATTCTGCTATATATTAAAATAATAATTCTTAATATTAAAATTTGAAAAAGTATAAAAGAAAAGTACCAATCTCGTGTGTGTATAAATTTTTTAACAAAATTGCTTTGGCTCCGAGGGTTTCGCATGCTGTGAGAACTTCTATCTCTTCATTCGTGTGAATAGACTATTAAATATGTAGCAGGAAAATATGTAGTAATAAATATTTGAAGTTTGAAGATTTATTTTAGACTATTTGAGTTCTTTGAATTCAGTAGTATTAATTTTATCATTAATGTTATTATGGATTTGATTTTATTGTTAATTTTTCTGAAAATTTAAAATGTGGGTTTTGGTGTTGCTCTTCTTATCTAAAAACCTTGTTATCTATTTTTCCAATAAACTTTATGTTTTTGAAAACATAGATAAGAGATTGAATTCCGAAAACATTTAAGAGATTGAATTCCAACAAATTTTATTAGAAAGAAATAATTCAATGTGATTATCGGAATTTAAAATGGAAAGCAATAATGTTTAAAAAATTCCTACTCACAATATTTGGCATTAAAATAAATACAAACAAGGTGTTCTTCATAAAGCCTCAAGATGGACTATTAACATGATCAAATACCCTGTTAACTGAAACGCTTAGTTAATAGAAGCACTTCTGATTTCTTATCCATGTAAAAACCCCTTTGTTACCGTGATTATGTGTGAAGGCCCTCAGGAGAAAAAGGCAGCAAGGGATGGACAGAAGCTACCTGTGAGGCGTGAGTGAGTGGTACACCCTCAATATCAAATATTTCCCAAACAGATAAAAAGGTAGTGCAGCTGTAGATCGAAAATAAGCTCATGATCTAGCTCTCCGTGGAATGAATAAGGAATAGGCAGTCGATTTTGTTAGCCCACTTGTATTTTCTTTTTTTCTTGGCCATTAGTTTTCTACAAAATTATATTTCTTTGAGGGAAATGGAGAATTTTTTTTATCGAATAGAATTTGAATTTCACAAATGCTGCCCTAATTAAATAGTATTTTTAAGAAATTTAGTAATAATATGATAAATAATAACATAAATCTATTTTAAATACTGATCTAATATAAACTCAAAAAATTTCATTTTTTCATTTTCAAAAATAAAAATAATCATATTAATAAAATGCATATAACAAAGAAATAAATCTAACGCCATAGAAGATGGCTTCTCCATTGTCAGAACAAGTCTCATTTTACTGAAAACTTTACTAATCCACGAGAGAATCTCAGATGTCAAATTAATAACCAAACATGTTGGAGGCTAAAGAATACTTCAAAAAATCAGAAGACAAATTATAACTGACATATTTAACTTGAACATATGATAAAACCTGTCAGGTTTTGTGTGTAGTCGGCAATCTATTGGCCTCTTTGCTTGCTTGTGAGAGATGCATGGCCCGATTATCCTATTGCTTGATCGGTTCAAGAATGAACACCAGTGACACTCACTGAACACCGTAGTTATCTCATCTTTATGTTTATCTTTATCACACTATTAAAACATAGTTATAACATTTCAAAATATTTGATAAAAGAAATCTCCTCTTACTCTATTAATTTGGTGTGCAATAAAAAGTAACTTTGCGTTGAGTTTAGGTTACTCATGTCCCCAAGAAAAATTTAATAAAAGAAATCTCTTTTATTACTCTATTAATTTGGTGCGCAATAAAACGTAACTTTGCCTTGAGTTTGAGGCTACTCATATCCTTAAAAAAAATATCATATCCGTAAAAGGTATTCATTTTGTTTGGGTAAATTTATATAGCTACTCATATCCCTAAAAGGTATAAGGTATACACGTTGTTTAGGTAAATTTAAATAGTGTGGCATGACTAACATATATATCTAATTAGTATTGACAAATTCTCACACTATAAAATAAAATAAAGTAAGAAATTCTAACCCAGGGCAAGGTATTGAAAATAGAAAATAAATTCTAAAATTAACCAAAAAATGTGTTAGTATTTGTAAAATGTATATTTTTGTGTTAGTATTTGTAAAATGTATATTTGAAAATTATATATAGTTGAATTGTTTGCATATCAAATGGAGTCCGAATTCAAGCTCTAACACAAACTCAAATTCGGTAACTCTGATTTATTATAAACATAGTAATTATATTGAAAACTAAAGTGGAAAAAAATTCATATGCAGTGTCTACGTGAAGCGTTTATTAGTTATGTATTAAATGTTGATTTGTTGTTTAAAACACATTTAAAATAACCAAAATATACCCTGAGACTAACCAAAATGCTCATCTATGTTCACTTATAATCTGGCTTCCAATTTTTTCCAAATATTATTAAAAATTAACTATGTTTTAATTTTGTCGAAGTATTATTAAAAATTAACTATGTTTTAGCCCTTGACGTTGCTCAAATGTTATTGAATTAAAGTGTAAAAAAGTCTTCACATCAAAATACATTTTCCTCTCACAATGAATAGAAGCAGCCATCATCATCATACACATGAATAGAAGCAGCCATGATCATCATACACATTATAGGAAACCCTTTCCAGTGATATGCTTGAGATATTCTCCTTTGTTTTTGGACAGAGGTTTTAGGTAAAAATTAAAATAAATAAAATTGAGTGATTAATTGAACATTATAATAAATTTATGGGGTGATTTTTTTTTTATATAAACATCTTTTCTTAAATATTGATTGGTTATATTTAACTAATTCAAAATTACTCATATTTAGTAGACTTTTATTATATTTAATCAGTTTGCTCATTCATTTTGGAAATGAATAAAAAATACAATGATTTTGATGATGTTTAATATTCGCTAAGATTGAACTTAGTGTATGGATTTTAAGAGATTACCGGTAGTTTTTTAGGGAATTTTTTTATGTGAAAAGTGTTTTTAGTAAAGAATTCCAAGATCACCATAGTTTTGTTGACTTAAAAGTTCAAGAATGTTGGTAGTGTGACAATTATTTAAAAAATTAGATGTCATGTGAGTAATTAAGAGAAAATATAAAGGTGACCAACTCTTTCATCCCATGTATTTGGAATTGGCCAATATCTAGTTTCACTAGGAAGCTCATGAGACTTTGTTTTATTTTAGCAATGTTAATTTTCCTCTTTACACCAATCAAGATTGAGATATTTTTTATTTTCAAGATTCAATTTAATCACCTCCTTACAATATCATGGTTTCCTTTTTCCATAAAACTCTTTATCACCCACAATTCTCCTTAATATTTGATGTAATAATGCTTTCAATATTTTCCTTATTCTACAAAACAATCTTTTGTATCCCCTCGTGTTCTACCCAAGACTATGCATCCTTATGCCATCCAATTTTGAGCTACCTATACTGGATTTGGATAGGGTTAGAAGCATTTTAGGAAACATCGTTCATTTCACATTGGTTTTCTTCTTCTTATAGATGAGACACCAACTCACAACCATATTTTTCAATGTGTAGATGATACCCTTGGTTAAATTAAGAGGAAGGAGATGGTATAATTCCTTTGATATTGGAATTATATCTTATAAGATAATTTTGGATATATTCTATGATCCTCCGTAACTCTGACCCCAAGCCTCGCGTCCTTTTGAAATAATAGGAGTGATGGCGGCTAGAGGGGTGGATTCCCTTTTCCCGTTGAGTCTGCTCTTGCTAAAATCATAGGAACTTAGTATACCCGACTTGTAGGTGGTTGGTTATGCTCTTGGTGTTATAGAGGCAGCTATGAGGTTTGATCCTGGGTCTCCCATAGATTAGGCCTGACAGTTACCGATTCAACATGTGGTTGAAAAAAGAGTGACAAAAGTCTCTAAGAGGAATTTATTTTTATCCAATATCGAAATATCTCCTAACTTGCAATTTGTTTCAAGCCCATAGTAAGCTTTCCACCCTCAATTTATCCTTTTCTCAATGATATAATTCTAGTTGAGCTTGTGATAAACATGGATTCTAAGATATTTTCATCGAGGAAATTCATTCAAAATATTGTTGTCATATATGAAAGTATCATATGTGATCTTTCTAGATGTAATAATCATGACCTTTTTTATTGTAATTCTTAATAGTCATACCCATTCTAGAATTGAAATCCTAGAGGATTCTTAGTTTCTTTCCAATACTGTAATGACCCCAAACCAAAATAAAAATATCATTAGCATAGAGGAAAGTAATTATGGCTATACTAGTGAGTGTGGAGCTATGCAAACTTGCCTCTTCTCAATTCTCTTCTAGCTTATCAGTGCACATGGAAAGAAGGGTAGGGGGAAACAAACATACTTTATTGCTTAGAACATTTTTTTTAGCTTCTTATGATAAGCCTTAGTGGTCATAGACATAGAAATAACATTCTCATAAAACATTTTTATAGCAACCCTCAAGTTGATAGGAACCATTATCTCTTCTACCCTCTTCCACGTGTTTTTTCTGATAATGGTGTCAAAATATTTTCAAAAGTCAATGAAACGATAGAAGAGATCAATTTTACTATTGCAAAACTCCTCTCCAATTATCTTGAGAGTAGCAAGGTATTACATAGTTGAATAATATCTCCAAAACCTTGCTCGGTCATTGTCTCTTATATCATGACTTTCTAGGAATAGGCTAATCTACCTTTAAAAAATAATTCCATATAGGTTGGCTAAATCTGGCTTAGCATAGTAGCATAGTGGTTGTAAAATTATAGGAAATGCATGTATCTCCACTTTTATGATTGGTAAAACGAGGATCTAGATCTAATTCCTGAGGAAGTGTTGATTTACTTCCAAATTAAAGATCATATGTATGTGAGGGATGGGGATAAGACCTCCTATTTTAATATTTCCATCTTGGTAGCCTTCAATTTCCTTAGATATCCTAGTTGTGAGTTTCTAAACCTCGAACATGATGTCTTCTATAGAAAATATTCCATCTTCTATAGAGGAATTCAAAATGGTTTCCAGGACATTAGGTGTTTCATAAATATTTATAGGATAGAAGTTATGGTTCTTTAAGGGATTTTTATTTTCTTTGTAATTTTAAGAATTAAAACTTTCCTCCAAAACTTACTGGGATCTATTTCGATGTAAAAATACAACATTTTTATTGCATTATATTCACCTCAACGATGAGGAAACCATGTTTTTGTTTCTGTGAGAGATATAAATCACATGGATAGAGCTCATTTAAATGAAACATTTAAAATTGATGAGTATTTAGGTTGATAAATAGTAAAAGTCCCTAGACTTAAAAATACAACATTACTTTGAGGGTTTTCACAAGCTATTAATGGCCCCAAAGATCGCAATGGGGCCATCAATAACAAACATTTGTAGTAATGCATGTGATTTCCTAAGAATGCAAACACATTCCTCAATGTCTGAATTTGGTAAGCTTGAAATTGCTAATAAGGATGCTCACTAGGATTTTGAGTAAGCATGGAATAATTGAGCATGTCCATTCCTTCTGTTTCCCAACTTTTATATTCCCACATCCATTTTTATCTCATTCTGAATTGCACAACATTTTTTTGGAATCTAAATGAGCCAAAGATATCCTCTTTCATTGAAATTATGGATTAAGTCAATGGATTTTATTTCCTTTAGATTCCAAGTAACCATCAATTCAATTTATTTTCATCTTTTGGTTTTTCTAAAAATTGTGTTTGAACTGAAGGAAAAACATAAATGATATCCGAAATAGAAACAACTTATTGAAATACAAGAGAATTAGTTTGCATGGATCATAATGAGAACCCAAATCCATTATCACCACACCCTAACTCAGAAAAACCAAACTCCAACTGAAGGAAAAGAAATCCCAATGCAAAAATCAATGCATCCATGAATACTTTGAGGGAAAACATACATGATATTAAAAAAAAAAATTATCCCTCACAATTGTGTCTAGCAAGTTTGATGAATTCAATTGTATCATCTAAATCTAATGCCCAAGGCCTATTATCTAAAATCTTGATTATAGGACTAAAATGTATGAATAATATAAATTTGGTCTAAATAAATACAATAATAGATGCTTGAACATTACCAAACAAGTTTCCATTTCATAGTTTATTAGAACAAAAAAAACCAACAAATACAAGTAAACATTAAACATATTTGTATCATTGATGCATCTACATACCATTTTGATATCATTGGATTGATAGGTGGTTCATGGTTTTTAATAAACCACCTTGTAATAATAGGGATGTTTCTCTATATTTATTGAAGAAATTATGGCCAAAGTTCAGGTTGTGACTCGATGTCAACTTTGGCAAAGGATAATTCTAGGGTTGGGTCATGGATCTACCCAATATAGAGAGAATACTAGCGAACACCTAGATGAAAGCCTAATTTCTCTTCCCAACATCCTATAGTAGAAAAGAGAATTATTGAAATGCATTCCACCATAGCTACCTTGACTCACATCATGGTGAAATATTGCACCTTGGTAGAATCATCATTCTAAGAGTGACTGGAAGTTTATGTTTTGAAAGGTGTTGTACTATTAGTTTTTGCAACAGGGTTCGACTAAGAGAAGCCACATGAAAGCTTGAGTGGGCCTGATATATGTATTATCTATAGACAAAATTGTTATAGTCTTATGGAGGGAGGTAGACAATATCATTTTATGGATGATGTTATTATATTCATAGTTTATATGTTCTTCATTATGTTTCTATCTATGTATGAATGTATTTATATATGTATGTATGTATTTATGTATTCTATTATGTGTTTTATTTATATATCTAATTATATGTTATTTTCAATTTCTATGCCTTGTTATAACTCCCCACAACTTAGTAGATGCATGAATGTTAGGTTTTCCCACTGATGAAGTAGTGAAGACTACTTATTCATTTGGTGTACCACACACTTATATATGGCGAATTAAAATTGTCCATCCTTGGAAGATTTTTAACATGTATATATACCATATTATGGATTCCTTTAGTTTGGCTATAACTTCAATGTTGATTTAACATTTCTATATATTTAGATGACACCAGGTGATGAGCCATGCCCAGTTGGGATGCACATATAATCCCCTTATCGGCTATCATGTGTGAAATTAAATTTTGTTTAAATTTTTATTTTCTTAACTTATTTTTGTTAACTAATTGAAATATTATAAACATGTATGTAGGCTACTACATTTGCCTATCACTTTGCTATCTTGGAGACATTTCATTCACCACCATACAATATCCCCCCATCACTAATCTCTCACTATTGTTACACTACCTTATTTTGTTTAATCCAACATACATCCATCAAGGAACTTCCATCACTATTGCACACCATGGTGGCTAATCCTCGACCACCGCTATCATATTTTCCATCCCGCTCACCCATAGAGCTACATCCATAGACTATCTAGGAGTTACCCCCATTGTTTCATCCCCAATGGTTTCTCCACATAGCTCCCATGCACCGCCCCAACTATCATCTTATGATGAGAATTCAGTGGATGGGATAGTAGATGTTTCCTCTGAGTTGGTTGTGCATCTTACTTCTCTACCTATTTTTTAATATAAAAAAATGCTCAAGAGATTCATAGGGAGATAACTCATTGATGAATATTTTATTTATCATGAATGGAATTAATTTTCATCATTTTTTATTAAACTACATGCTCTGACTCTTGTAATTGTTACAAGGAGGTATAACGGAGAGGTTGGGTTAGTAGACAAGGACAACATCGTTGCAAGTGCTTACATCATCTATGATTAATTTTCTTCCCTTGAACAATTTGTAAGTGTGATAATTCATTGCGGGAAAATAATATGCGAATATTTCTTCTATATGTAGTACCTATATATACTAACCACACGCAAGATGATAAATATATCATTCGAAGATGTAAATGATGATAGTGAGGGTGGAATTTGTAGATGACTGATCGATGAAATCCATTTTGTATATATGGGGTGATAAGTGATACTTTCATATTTGGGCATGAGGCATCATTTTGGATATTGGCTATGTTGTGCCATTTGTTAAGAACGAATAGTTGATATAATTTTGAGTGTATGTGTTTGTATCTGTAGAGAAACACACATGCCATGGAACATGTTCTATGAATTGAAGTTTCTATTTATTTTAATTTGAAGTGTTAAATCACTAGTTTGAATTTGCATACATGCTAATTTAAATTTTTGAAATATAGTTTTAATTTTCTTATGAATATGTGAAAATGCAATCAAAGAAGCAATTTTCCTTGAAGAAAAATAAAATACTATTTAAGATATTCACTCTTGTATCAAAACTAACAAGTATAATTATCATTATCAGATCCATAAATCAAAAATTTACTTGGATATATTAAATTTCTTTCCACACATTACATGGATATATGACGTTATTGATATGTACATTTTAATCAAAGGACTAAAACCATTTAATATTATATTTGTAAGGAATATAACATTTTCTAACCACGGATTTCTCCCTATACTTTTATATGTTTTCAATATTGAGACCTCATGATACTTAAAGAAACATGAGAAGGAGCCTTACATGCAACTTGTTATAAGCCTAATTTACAACGTACAAGAATAGGCTACATTAGGGGAACAATAAGAACATACACAATATGCAAAGAAACATAGAATTTGGGAAGGAAATACAACCAAGTGCTACTCGCATTTACTTAGTTTATTATGTATGATGACACACATAGGCCAAAGAGGTCACTACAACATCTCCCCCTCCATCAGTGCCTTGCTCATACCAAGCAATGATGCAACAAATCTTTTGATCTCTACTTCTTATGGAAGTATCCTTACTGTACATCAATCGTGCATAGCGTCCTGCATAGGTAACTTAGCCACAACAATGGCTAGCTGGATAGAAATATGCATGTATTTAAGGTTTATTGTGACTTCTACTTGTTTTGTAACCACTTATTAGAGATCTCAACTCTTCACATTCTCTACAGTGTCTTTAACATATGGAATACTATTCCAACCAAGAACTGTGGGGAACTTCTTTCCAATCTAGGGGGATTCTCTTCCTTCTCTCTATGTATGAGCATAATGTGTGGTAGTTTCTCCTGGAAGTCCTTTATTCATATATACAATTAGTAAAGGTCTGCACATCAACTAACATATTACTTACCTTTGTCACAACCCAAGAAACATTCCGCATCTTTCATTTTGGGGGGGTAAAATCAATTCAACTATTATTTTGTCATCATCTTGTCATTTCAACATTTTGTGTGTGTGTTCAACCGATTAGATATCATTCTTGACTGCATTGTTTTGTATTGGGCATGGGATCCCCCCCAAGGCAAGTTTTGGGGCTTAAAGCCCAAGTTTTGACTAAGTCCATTGTAAAGACTCCATGATTTGAGGGTGCAGAGCGCAAAGTTGTAATAGAGTCATAGGGTTGTCTACCCTTACTTTTGTAAATGTAGTGTCAGTTTGAGAAATCTACCCATGGTTCACGGACCATGGGATTGTATAAATAGAGCAAGGCTCTAAGTGTAAAACGAATCTAATGGTCTAAGAATCTAAGAATTGATGAAGCATTGAGTCGAAGTGTAGAGTTGTGTCTTTGGGTCATAGAATAGGAGAAGACTCTACAGCTGAGTGCGCAATGGCCCAGTAATCCACAGCTGAGTTCACGGACCCCTGTAGCTGAGTGCACAGGGCAGGTTGAGTTTGTAACCATTGGAAGCATTAATAAAAAGAAGTTTTACCATATCTTGTGTATCTTTTCCTATTCTATGTATTATTGGGTATGAATTGCAATTTTACTGTTTATTTACTGCGCGAACTTATATAAATGTGCTATGTAAGTGAATGTAATACAAGGTATCTCTTTATGCAGAGATAACTAACTATTATAAGAAGATAAGTAGGATCCACATTGTGATATGAGGAAATAGTGCAGATCGCTAGTCCAGTAGCGCGAAATCCCACAGCCACTAGTTAGGGCTACGCGAAGGCGAATATATTAGGGCACGAAGGCCTCACAAGCTAGGGAAGTGTGCGAAGCAACCTGCGTGAAGGGATTCACAGTTGGACCAAGTCAACCCCTCAAACATCTCTAGGATGTGGGAAACTAGTTCCAACACCCCCCCCATACTACTTCGAGTGAGACCTCAATGTGCGCTCCGCGGACTGTTACCGAAAGGGCCAGTAGTACAGGGATTTGTTTGGCTAACTAACTCTAAACCTAGGTTAGGCCCCAACAAGCCAAAAAATGGTTCCATTGCTAGGACCAGAATGTGCGTAGAGATGCCTGATGTCGTATCATTGGAATCCAACTAAGAAAGTAATTGAAGTTTGGTTGGACAGGAGAATTCACAAGTTCACGATGCAGGAGAACAAGAATCTGCGACTATCAAAAGAAGAGTGGTTAGATTGCTACCTGTACATAGAGATCCACAAAATTTTCTTCGCATATTTCCCTACTGAGCTGTACGAGTGGATCACGAAGCTAGTAGATAGCCAAGGAAGGTGCAAGCTCGACAATCCTATTATGTGGACCCCAGAATTGGTGCGCATATTGGAACCATCAGAAGATATGATTATGCATTTTTCGATCACTAGCTCGATTGAATTATAGGACGATTCATTACTGAGTTCGTGGTAGGTACTTCAGTTAGCTATAATGAGGTAGAATGACGCTTCCTCAAAGGACCACGAGGTAAGTATGCTAAGTCTTTGAACACTTGGATTAAAATGCTACTATGTGAAAAGTGGATTATGCAAATACATTGATGTTTGGGGCTATGCGAAGTGGGAGAATGTACAGAAACGAAGTTAGTACAGAACTAAAAACTAGCCCCATGATTTCACCTCCGCGAGGGGATAAGGAAGAGCTCGCGAAGGTCTCACCAAGAAGTGTGATCAATTTGATAAGGCAAAGGATTCTGCGCATACCACCCACACCCACACCACTGTCAGTACCATTGTCTTCACCTCCATTTTTTCCCATACCACATTTGTCACCACCGCGAGTCAATATGGCAAGCACGATAAAGTTCTTGGTGTTCAAGGGAGTAGGAAATGAAGATCTGGACCAATTTTGGTTCATGATAAAAGCTGTATGGGAAGCACAGGGAGTTACAGACAAAAATATAAAGAAGGCGATGCTGGTCAGCGATCTGCAGGATCATGCACTGACCTGGTATATTAAGAATTCTAATGACAATCCGAATGCAGGGATTGTAGACATCCAAACTATGTTAAACATAGAATTTAGCAGGCCGAAGTCAGAGACGCATTCAATCATTGGGTTCAAGGAGATCACGATGCTACTAGGCGAGACTCCTTAGGAGTTGGATCAGAGACTAAACTTCACAATTCACGAAGCTAATATGACTTTTATGGATGCAAAATACCGCGAATGGTCTGTAGCATCGCAATGCCGCATTTAAGAAACACGATGTCATAAGAGAGGCTAACAACTCAAGCCAAGGCCTTGGAGATTGCGATGAGGCTGCATGAAACCCTGATACAGGATCCTAACCTAGGAGTTCAGCAGATCCACGTGTAGTTGAAATACTTATGCCTTGAGATGCAGAGTCTGAAACAAGACATGACAGCTTGCCCAGAAGTGGGCGACGGGGTATGGTGTGTTAAATATAAGGGTCAGGGTCAGGACAAGGACCACTACCCAGTGTTCATGAATTACCTCACAAGACGAGGATCGATGTCATTAAGACCGAAGGCCCAAGAAAGACCTAGCGTTGCACGTGCGTTGTGTTGCATGATTTGTCAAATATGAGGAAAGCATGCTACAAACAACTGCCATTTGTTGCAGAAGTACACGCAGAATTTGCAACAGTTGTTCTGTAATTTTTGTATATCAATGGGACATGATGAGTGCACCTATAGAAGCTATGAGCTGATGATGGATAAGACTCCCACCTATAGATTTCAGGCTGAAACGCAGCCCTTGACCAGAACGTATGAGTGGTGCGAACAGAATTTCGAGGGCGCTGATAAGGTCGAGATGGAGGAGGACCTGGAAGAGGTCGCGGATAGCTGATATGTTATAATTGGCGAGGGGCAGGACATTATCCCCGTGATTGTACAAATCTGATGCATCCATCATGCTTGTATTTTACATGGTTTGATCATGAGACAGAGGATTGTCCCACACTGATAGTGCAGCTGTGTGACAAGGGAGCATTCCAACCTCCCCCGACTCAGAACCTACAAATGATGAGGTTTGAGCCACGTGAGGAAGACCCTAACATAAACATTGTGCTCCGAAGTGGGATAACGATGGGGGATGATAAAGGCAAGCAACCTAAAGATAGTACTTGGGTTTGCAAGGCTCCGATGAAATAATCATATTTTGATTTGGAGCGTGCCAAGGAAACCTTCATGGAAGCTAGGAAGAGCTTCGTTAATGCCTCCACTTTAGGAAGCAAAGATAGACCGAAGCCAGAAATGGACCCATCAATGCTCACAACATTCCTAGAAGCATGCATGAAGCTACTGCGTGACAACAAGGCTATAAAGGGATTGTCGGAACTCATAAATAGATGCATTGGGACCACATCAGGAGAACCCCATGCAGTCCGGAAGATTGGAAAGCATGTGATGAGCACAGGAAGGGAAATGAGATTGACTGCGTAGATTGGAGAATATGAGATGGACCAAGTGATTCTAGATTTAGGATCAGATGCAAACATTCTACCGAAGCAAACATGGGAGCGCATGGGAAGTCCTATGCTACAATAGTATCCTATCCAACTGCTAATGGCGAACCAACAAAAGATCCTACCTATGGGAATATTGCAGGGAATCACCATGGATATTGAAGGAGCAAGGGTGTTGGCAGATTTTGAAGTGATAGAGATTGTTGATGACAGAAATCCTTATCAATGACGTGATAAATCTAAAGAAGTGGAAGATGATTTTAGAAAAAGTCTCTGCATGTAGTCATACCTTTGGACCCTACAGAAGGATCGCGCTACACAAAGCCAGTGCATGACTATGAAAGCGTTGACGACTTAGACTGCATCTACAAGATAACCGCATGAGAGCAAGACTGGGTAAATCCCACCGTGGATGGGCAAATCTCATGGGAGCATGAAAACTCTTGTACATCGGATTTGGATAAAGAGATAGAGCGATGGAAGAATTAGTTACACGAGGTAACCACGCTAAATTGCAACATGATGACAAGGTCATTGCACTGTGTATCAACGAAAGTAAGGGATCTACCTACGTATGATGAGTTAAGCGAGGTAGATGCCTCCTGAACGAATTTGAAAGAGAGGTGTCAGAACAACAACGTTTTGAGGCTTTGAAATGGGTACTACGCACTACGCCCGCAAGGTGGTGGGGTACGCACCAAGGAAGCTTTGTGGACTAGCGCGAATACAGGAGAATGATGTGCATGCATTTTGGGAAGCCTCGGATGCATCTAAAATACAAGTATGACGGACGGGATGATCCACACACGCATATCTCTAGGTGGGACTTCACGTTCGGAAACACCATCAATACGCAGGTGTTCGCAAGGCAATTGCATGAACGGTCCCTCCAGTTGGGACGACGAAGTTTGGAAATAACGTGTGTGCAGAAGGTTAGCCATGCAGAAGCCTTCAATAGAGTGTGCGAAGCACTAAATAGGATATATAATGCACAGCAGAGTGATTGGATCTGTGCATCCCAGCAGTTGTATGGGCTTATAGGACAACATGCAAGAAACTGATGGGGCAAACATCTTCTACATTGACCTATGGAGGAAACACTGTAGTTCCCATAGCATGCAGTAAGCCTAGTCCGCGCATAGTAACACCAGTAGATATGATAGTTCGCAGATCCTTGGAAGAATGCTTGGGACCTGAGAAAGAAATCTGATTGGGTGATCTTAGGCTCTAAGAAATAATGAAAGAAAGGGTGTGATTAAGGGGTAAAATCGCTCTGGTGGAAGTGGAAGTCAAGAAGCTTCAGGAAGAAATAACGAAGGATTTTCTCGATAAGAAAATCAAGATGATAAAACATGGTACGCACGATTATGGTGATGAATTTGGGAACAACTACCGAGAGTTGATCAACCTGATGCCTTGGATTAGACTGCATATTACTAAAGTTCTCACCCATGGTGGCACACTACAGATGGTAAAGTGCACGTCGCAGCCAGTAACAATAAAAGGTAGATATTTTCCAGGAAAAGTGATGGATGACTAGTTGAAACCCTATACAGGTGGTGTGGCCACCTAACTAGCCGTAGGAAGTATAGTCTTAGCGATCTTGGCAGTTGAAAGGAGGCACGGGAATATAAACTACTCTTCCCGAGAGCTGCATGATGTCGAGGGTGCACGCAAAGGCAAAGTGTCACATGGTCTGCTACCGCCCAAGGGGGGCTGCACTGTAGCACGGGTTGGCTGGAAAGTGATCGTTGTAGTCACTAGTCATGATGTGATACTTGACTTGAGACCAAATGGAGCAGGCGACAGGCATTTAAGATGAGCTTTATGGGAAATATTTGGGCAAATCTGCCGCCAAGGGAGCATTAATGGACTGGATTTTTGGGGAATGGTCATATTCAAATTCAAAATGCACTATAAAATACAAAGGGCTGCCCAACAAACAACACTTGGTCATTTGCAAATTGAGTTATCAAGCGCCCTGAGTATTCAGAATCGAGATCTGTTTATCTTGTGCAGAGCGTTGTTTAAGCCCCTCAGTGAGCGGTTGAGAGATTTCGGGACGAAAAAGATGGCAATGTCTGAGGAAGCCAGTGAAATCACAAAGATGACTGTCGAAGAAGCCACACAGGCCATGACTATATGTTATAGACATATTTGGGCACCGCAACCCCAAACTCATATGTCCATAAACCAAGGGCTCTTTAGTCCGTAAAAGTGTTGTTTCATACCCTAAAGGATCATGGTCAACTGATTACATCATTTCCCAGAAGTTCCACCTAAAAAACCACTTAGAACTGGCCAAAACTGGACCATACTGACTGCTCCATGGTCAAGGTGCGATGCATACTGGCTACCACACTAGCCAGGTGTGATGCATACTGAAATGGCCTTCTATAGGGTGCGATGAGCGAGAATAGACAAATGGCAGAGACAGTTTGCTAAGTGGAAGCTCATGGAATCTTCCAGAAACTTCTCCCAGGACACTTGCCTCTTTGAATTTGCCCAAGGATGAGTAAGAGATCAATGAAATCTCCAAGTGGAACCAAGAACTATTAGTGGAATGACACTAGTCAAAAACCTAGATATGACTCACACCCTTGCAAGTCATCTATAAATGGATCCCTCATCTGAGAGATCTAGAGGCTGGAATTTTGTAATTTGTAAGGAAGTGATGTTGGTTTATCTGTGAGAAGAAACATTGTATTGTTGGGTGATCTTGCTTTTCATGAGGTGAAGAGGGCTTCTATGCTGGGAGGATGATGCTGGATCAGATAGCTGTGTTGTAATCCTCTCTTCTACTATTAATAAACTTCTTTGAGTTTTCCTCTATAATCATGTATTTGTAAATCTTATTGTTTATGAATGCAATTGTATGGTCAACGTGTTTCTGATTCTGCATTGTTTATGATGTTTTAGATAGAGATGCTTTGATGGTTTCCTATTACTTTGACTCTACAGGTACTCTTTGAAGCAGGACAAGTAGGAGAGGAGTGGCAAATTCCATGAAGGGAGAGAGAAATCAAGCAAGGACCCAAGCGAAAGATCCTGGTTGGTCCTCTTTTCTTCCCTCTTATCTATTACACTTAAAGGAATTCTCAAATTGCTTTGATTGTTTGTTTCTAAGATAGCTACCCATCTTAGTGGGACTATTAGTTCAAATCGACACTAGTTTTCCTAGAAACAAAATGGCGACTCTGCTAGGGATCGAATAGTTTGTTTGTTTGTTATTGTTGTTTGCTTTATAAAATATAGACAGAGCTTGAAGTTAGCCAGCTAGCCTTCGAACCACGTTTGCTATGCAATTGCGAAGTAGATGAATGCTGCTTTAGTCAATCTCCGGGTTGGTTTATGAACTGAACATTTGACTTACAAGCGTTCTAAGCGCTCTTGTGGTAGCTCATAACCTCATAAGATCATACCCCTATACTTTTTTTTTACTGTCCATCATAGCTCAGCTGAAATAATTGAACTTAGCTACAAATTTTGAGCAAAAACCAAACTCAGTTTCGCTCCCTGGTCCATCGCACTGTTTGTAACTGGTAGCCTGTATGTATCGCACCTCCCGTGTGTTGCAAGTGAGATGCATCCTTGTTTCCCTTAAGGACAGGTGCGATGACTGAGTGACTGTTTATCTCTTTGGGGTTTGGTGTTTTTGTCCTTGTTTTTGGCTCTATTCAGTAGTTTTGGTGCTTATGATCAGTATCTCATTGTTGAAGCTTCCTTCCTTTACATTATTCAGCCTCCATTGATTAAGATTTGTAAATGTTTTTATGTATTTGTCAATCATTTACAGTCGTCCTTTATCGAAAGTAGCTTAATCGAACTATCGTTTTTTATGCAAAAAGTGTTGTAACTGTCATTTTGAGTAAAAAGAAGAGTGTCGTAAAGTCTTCCTCTTCTAGATAGTTGCTTGTGCTTTTTTCATTGTATTTGATTTGAATTGTTAATATTTGAAGTGTCAAAAGTAGTTTTGCATTCAAAATCAAAAAGTGTTGTCTTAGTCTTCCTTTTCTTTTTTGAAAATAAATTGTCGAAACGTCGCTTTGAAGAAAATAGTTCAGATCAGTACTTGTTTTTCCTTTTGAGCATTTTCACCTTAAGGAAACGAAAAACAAATACATGCATTTGCATTTGTATTTAGACTCTATGTGAAAGATGAGTTGGGAAAAGTGCATTTAGTGTGTGCTCTTTGCTCTATGTTGAAAGAATTGTATTCTTCTTTCCTTAATAGCTAGGATTTTCATTGCTAAAACAAAATAAATGACTGTTTATCATTTTAGATTGCATATTTAGGAATTTTACATCTACATCACACGGTGAACCTTGAAAGGCAAACTTCCAAGCAAGATCAACTCTAAAATAAATCTCAATGAACATAAAAATGCTTTGGAACCTAACGCAACACATCTAGAAGTCTAGGCTAGAGACGTCTTTTGGCGTCGTAAAACCTAGTAACTATAATTTTCATCGAAGGTTGGGTGATTCCTCCTCTTTGATACGACAAGTGCCAGTACGAACTTCTACTTCCCGTACCATCGATTATATATTGGGAGACCACAATAGGTTGATATCCTTTATCCTTAGGAAGTCGTGTCTGTTGCCCCATTGATTGCAATGCACTGAACACAACATTCGGGAAGATTGACTGCCGTACGTAAAGTCCTTGGTAATTTCTCTTTAATTTACCACCAAGGTGTATATTGTAGTTTTGCGATTGGTTTGGTAATCCCTCCGTCTACATTTCCAGAGTAGTCACTTTTGTTCCTTTTCGACTCCTTAAAAGAAAAGGTCCATATGAGCACTTGTCACTTCAGGCTCATTAAAAATTGAAGGCGACTAGAGTCACCTTCAGTTTTTTCTCGACTCTTAAAAATTGAAAAGGCAAAGCTGTGTTAAAGCGTCTTAAAATTTATTTAAATCAGAATAACATCCCTGTTCCTTCATTGATCTTAGGTTGAGATAATTGAGTCCAATCAAGGAACCCCTCTTGGAGGGAATCCTAGTCCTTTCTCTTCTTGGGGAGATATTGGTGCTCCGTATATGGTACATTGCCCCTTCCAGGAATCACAATAAACCTACCAGTATGGTTATTCTCAACCTCTGTTGTTCAAAATACCGTGATTCCTCAGCAATCAAATCATCAACCAAATGATACTAAAGTGGTCCCTTCACCTTCTACTTCACTTGTTTCTCCCTCCCCTACTTCCTCTTCGCTTGGTGAAACTAGTGATACTAAAAACCAAGTAGCTGAGAAGAAGAAGAAAGGGAAGGAGAAAAAGAAGAAGAAACCAGTTAAGCAAGGGAGCAATAATGAATCATCTGGTGAAAATTCACACATTAAATCTCCTAGATATCCTTGTCTAATTTGCAAAGAAAACCATTTTCATTGAGATTGTCCTTGCATTCTGTGGATCTTGAGAGAATGGTCTCCCCGTTCGCACCATCCGGTGTCATCAATCTCTGGCAATCAGGTTGATAACACACTGTCAACTAGTGAAAATGAAAGTTTTGAATAGGAAAAAGGTCAAAACTCCATGTCTACTATGTGAGGGAGACCATCACCTTCCCCGTTGTCCTTTTCTAGATGAGGCCAAGAGAATCTTGCATAATCGTCCTGCTTCATTGCAGCGAGTTCCGCCTAGATCCAAGAAAATCTTACCAAGTCCGTCGCTAGTTGAAAACCCGATTGACATAACTCAACAAAGGAACCAGTCAACCGTTAGGGATGCTTCCAAAGTTATCGATAACTTTGAAAAGGAAAACCATTCACTTGAATGTGATGGTAGTCCAAGGGCCACTAGATTACAATCTACTCCTTGGATGTGATTATATATATAGCATGGAAGCTATTGTTTCCACACTCTTTCGAGTGATGTGTTTTCCACATGAAGGAAAATTGGTGCAATTTGTCGACCAGCTTTCATTTCCCAGTTCAAACACAGCTATGAATCAACCGTCATCCCTAAATGGTCTCTTTGCGTCAACAATGTCTCTTCAACCTTCATTCCATCCACCTAATTACCGTGAGTAGTTCAATGAATGTAACGAAGTTTAGGGGGCATGCACCCTGGTCTGCTTCAGCAGGCAAACCTAGATGAAAAGAGAGATTTCCTTGAAGGTTATATGATTGGACTGAAAAACCATTTCCTTGTAGGTTATGTGATCGGTCTGAAACAACTATTTCCTTGTAAGTTATGTGATTGGAAGCTCACACCATTCACCTTCGTCTATTTCGATGGACAAAGCCAAGGAAGAGTTTTTTGTCTGCTGATAGAAATAATCCTGCCTAACCGCAAGAACTTCCATATGGTGACCTGGGAACTCTCCTTTTCTTAAATACATGGGGGCATGCAAACCTTTGTATGCAAGTAAAAAATGACCAATTTGATTTTTTAGCTTTTTAGCATTTTCAGCTTTTTAGCTTTTTAGTTCAACTTCTTAGGTTAGGCAATTGGTCCAAGACGTCTGCACACTAGACAGACCAAAGGAAGTATTTTGCCTCGTCAGAGGACAAAACCATCCTACCTAACTTCAGTAGTTTCTTAGCTTTGGTGTAGTTAGCTTTGTAGTTTGGTCGTTTCTAGCTTACATAAAAAGGCAATGAGCACATGTTATAGTAGAGTTCAAGCTCATTAAAAAATAAACCTACCAATGAGAGACATCTTTAAAACAACTGGCATGAGCAATGTTTCCACATGGTTCAAGCTCGTTAAAAAATAAACCCGCCTATGAGCATAGTTTCTCCTAGTTCAAGCTCATTAAAAAATGAATCCACCTTTAGTAAATAACCTTTGTGATTGCCTACTATCAGCATTTTTGAACCTTGGTTGTGTTCCTACTGTCACCCCCATTCTTTTGGCTAATCATACACTGCCACTTGATTGTTTACCCTTTTGAGGAATAGCTCCAACGAGTGATTCTGATTGCCACCCTCTTCACACTGCCATGTTTGGAGAAGTTCCAAACTTACCTGGAACCAGTTGCTACCCGAAAACACCACTCGTTACTAAAAAACAAGTCTCTTTTAAACTCTTTTTAGACTTGTTAAATATAAAAAGAATGTCAAGCTATTGGCCTTCCCAGCTCGTTAAAGTAAGGGGAAGTGCCATCTCCCCTGTACATTTTAATCTTTTTGGACCTAAGGGATTATCAAACAAAAAGATCGAGCGCTTGTCTTTTTTGGCTTGCTAAAATGATCGAAAAGTCATCCCTTTCGTATTATTTTATACCTTTTCGAAATTAAGGGATTATGCTACGAAAAAGGACTACTGGAGTTTCATTTTCATCGCTTTTCAAACTCTCTAAACATGAAAAAGGACCGAATTCTCTTTGTCGTTAAACTCGTTAAAATAATAGCGACAAACTCGTCCATCGAGACAAGAATGAGTTTTACTGTCGCTAGGCTTGCTAAAATATAGCGACAGGTTTGCCCGAAGGAGAAATTATAGACCAAGCATATGTTATCCTCCTCAAGCTTAACAAAAATAAAGAGGTACTGCTCAGCAATGAGTGGGGAAAAAGGGAAGAAAACTTGAAGAATGTTATTGGTAGCAGGTCGCTCTCGAACATGACACTTTCACTCCATCACCATGATTAAGTTGGGTTGGGTTATTCCGTTCACTGGTCATATCGCCATTGTTCCTCTGTACCATCCATATTTTAGGGTTAACGCTACCAATCCATCTCAGTGTTGCTGACATGTTCAAGAGAAGTCATTCAGAGAATTTACCATCCAGCTAATGCCTCATCCACTGCAATACTTTCACCCTTCGTTTTTCATGACCACCATTCCTGAACCTTATATCATCAGATCATTTTCACCTCCAGAATAATCATTTGCTTCGTTTCGTGTTGTAGATGTGGGATACATCAAGGCTCTCCTACGATGGGTTGCTTCTTGTCGACATCAACTCATTATCCAAGAAGTTGACATAGAAACAAACCTTTTAGTACTTTGAAGCTTGCATGCCTTAATGGCAAGTTTCTCACTTCCGGCGATAGGTTTCCATCAATGACCTTTGATCGAAAGATTTTGTGTGGTGTTCGACATCGGCTCATATATTCACACCACGTGAATTGTGTTGTAGTACCTTGAGGGTCATTATCATTATCGATGATTCCTCTCGTGCTTGTTAACAACTTTCATTATTGGCTGGTAATCAGGTGATGTCTTTCCATGTTCGACTTCAAAACATCTTTTCACATGGATCGACTTGTACATCATGTGAAAATTGAACGAGTTTGAAGACCCTTGATCTAGTTTCATCCATCTAGGCTATGATACATTCAGGAAAATAAAGACATCAATTGTACACAAAATGTGCACAGATAGTCATCTAAGCTAGGGAAGATGACTCTTCACTAGTCTGCAATAGCAGATGATTGTCTGTCCTGTATACATGAAAATGAATTTATAAAGCTGAGCATGGGAATGCTCGCCTTAGCTAGATCATGAAAATAATATGATGATGATTTATTGTATTATATCTTATACAGGTCACCTTCCAGTTCAGATGCCTCAGATCCTCATGATAAAGCATTTCACCCGACATCAGAAGATTTACGACCTCATGCGTTAGGGGGCAGCTGTTATAGACATATTTTGGCACCGCAACCCCAAACTCATATGTCCATAAAACAAGGGATCTTTAGTCTCTAAAGTGTTGTTTCATACCCTAAAGGATCATGGTCAACTGATTACATCATTTCCCAGAAGTTCCACCTAAAAAACCACTCAGAACTGGCCAAAACGGGACCATACTGACTGCTCCATGGTCAAGGTGCAATGCATACTAGCTTCCACACTAGCCAGGTGCAATGCATAATGAAATGGCCTTCTGTAGGGTGTGATGAAAGAGAATAGACAAATGGCAGAGATAGTTTGCTAAGTGGAAGCTCATGGAATCTTCCAGAAACTTCTCCTAGGACACTTGGCTCTCTGAATTCGCCCAAGGATGAGTAAGAGATCAATGAAATCTCCAAGTGGAACCAAGAACTATAAGCAGAATGACACTAATAAAAAAACCCAGAGCTGACTTACACCCTTGCAAGACATCTATAAATGGATCCCTAATCTGAGAGATCTAGAGGCTGGAATTTTGTAATTTGTAAGGAAGTGTTGCTAGTTTATCTATGAGAAGAAACATTGTATTTTTGGGTGATCTTGCTTTTCATGAGGTGAAGAGGACTTCTATGCTGGGAGGATGATACTGGATCAGACAGCTGGGTTGTAATCCTCTCTTCTACTACTAATAATGTTCTCTGAGTTTTCCTCCATATAATCGTGTATTTGTGAATCTTATTTTTTATGAATGTAATTGTATGGTCAATGTGTTTTTGATTCTGCATTGTTTATGATGTTTTAGATAGAGATGCTTTGATGGTTTCCTTTTACTTTGACTCTACAGGTACTCTTTGAAGTGGGACAAGTACGAGAGGAGTGGAAAATTCCATGAAGGGAGAGAGAAATCGAGCAAGGATCCAAGTGGAAGATCCAAGTTGGTCCTCTTTTCTTCCCTGTTATCTATTACACTAAAACGAAATCTCGAATTGCTTTGATTGTTTGTTTCAAAGATAGCTACCCATCTTAGTGGGACTAGCAGTTCGAATTGACACTAGTTTTCCCAGAAACACTATAGAAGATACCCTTGAGAGTGTCGGGATTGTGGAAGAAATCCCTAAATCACTGCGCACACCAAGATCGAAGAAAGATAAACAACTAATGATTCTGGTGCGTGTGTCCCCGCGAAACCCACTCCAAACCAGATTAAATATGGAGGAAAAAGGGAAAGTTGTTAACTTGGAAACTGATGAGATGGAAGAAGACCTTGAGGACCTCACAATCGAAGAAGACGACAACGAGGGTATGGAGGAAGAAACCAAGGGCGCGGTCCCTCTAACTAAGCTTCCCGCATATGTCCCTCCATAGAAGGGGAAGGAGAAGGTGCCTAAGGACATCAATAAGAGCAAGAGCTCTCTGCAGACTCCACTCCTCCTGGACGATATCATTTTTTAAGGCATGCACCTGGGATGGGTGTCGAATTTGAGGTTAAAAGATTGAAATCTCGCTGACCACGAGAAATTCCATCACCCAGCGACCGCAAACCTCATGAAGCCAAAGAAACACACTGCTGTGGTAATCATAGAGCTGGAGCCGTGAAATTGGTTACGCGGAGTCGAAAAGGAGCGGTTGTTGAACCTGCTCTAGGTCCTGCGTTACCATCGTGCCCCATTAACTTTATTCATCACCAGGGAGCTGCTCTACCTGGTGCATGGTGGTTTCTTGTGGCTAGAGGAGCCCATCCCCATCACGGACCACCTAATCCACTGAGTTACTCGACTCCCGTGTAAAGGTGAAGACCCCGCAGACATTTCGGAGGGGAAGAGCAGCGATTTGGCCATTGCAGAGGCCATGAAAAAGAAATACAAGCTAGAAAAGGAGAAGAGGGGCTATGCGATCTCTAGTATCAACAACAAAGCAGTCATAGTGGCAACTCAGATACTAATGGGTAAGGTCATGTAGAAGTGCCATGCAGACGAGGTACTCGTGCCGGTGGTGGCACTTGCTAAACAGTGTGCATAAGGGGTCCAGTTTAATTGGTCTGAATTCTTGTGCAAAGAGTTCCTGGAAAATTGCTGCAAGGCGCACGAACAGGGAAAAACTTTCCACTATGCATGGTTTCTGCTACCCATAGTGCTAGTGGCTGGGGAATTGCCAGAGGTCAGCCAGTTCCCCAGAATTGCAAGGGATCTCCCGGAGGCCACGAAGTACACTTCGCTGTGGGCCATTAAGGATGTGAAAAGGATCCACGATAGCAAAATATTCTGGGTGTTCATGGATATGAACATCAAAATGGGGATTAACCGCAAGCTGCGGACCAGGCACTGTCTACAACAGCTTGCCAAATTTCGCAGAATTTAAAATGGACTTTCATCACATATACCTCAGGGCGCGCAAGGACCCTGCCAAGAAGTGGAACAAGATACCTTATATAGCAATAGATGATGTGATCTTCAATGTGCTTGAGACGTGGCCACCAGAGTGGCACGCTCCAGACATCTCTGCACTGGAAAAAACTGCTGCGTAGAAGAAGGAGGAGGCAAAACCTCGTGTGGCGCAGTTGGCAAAAAAAATAAGGAGAGAAGTAGCAGCAACCAAAGCGTAGGAGGCATGGGACACTACGCAGACAACAACAGAACAGAAAAGGCTACAACAACAACAACATAGAAGGTAGCAGAGAAGGTGCATGAGGGCCAGATGTCGCCTTTGCCTGAGCAGGAGAAAGAGATGGAAACGGAGGAAGAAGAGAGCAGCACAGACCCACAAACATCGTCAACACAATTGAAGCACTAGTGCCCAAGCGAGTAGACTGGGCTGCACAAGAAGGTAAAAGCATCCAAGCTATCTATCGACGCAATCACCCTTACTGAGGGGGATCTGCATGATATGGGTGAAACAGTGTGTGACATCACCACAAAGGCCCTCAAGAACTTTGCGAAGGAGAATCAAATTATGTTGTGGGCCCTCCGAGCATAGATTCAGGAGTTGCAGGTGAGCACTCCTTAGGTTAGTACTCTATCGACCAGCCTCACTGTAGGAATAGCCACAGCCGAGCAAATGTTGTGCGCTCCTACAACCAACACAATAGTGCTCCTAAAATGGGAACTGGTTACAACAAATGAGGCTGACCAGCCTACGGTCAGTACATTGAAGAGGATAGGGATCAACATGGTTGCCCTCCTGTAGGAGACACTCTGTGTTTTGCAGGAAGGGATTACTGCAGAATTGCGGGCTAGGGAGAGTCACGCGTTGCAGGTGCTAAGTGAGCAGAAGATAAGCATGGAGCCGTTGAGCTTGCAGCGCAACAAGGTCGTGTCTTAGAACTAGCAGATGGTGCAGGTACTGGACAAAGCCTGCCAGATGGTCCTTGAGCTGGCCATCCCAGCGGAAGCACGAAGAAATGCGCGCATCCAAAGATTAGCAACAAGGGTGCGCAAGGAATTGGCTAAGGCTCAACTAGAGCTCAACCTTCAGATCACAGAACTACAGTTGAAGGCGCAACCTTCAACTCCTCCAGAGGTAAGGGAACAACGCACTAGTGCGATTACATTAGGGCTAGAGGAGATCAACAGTGCAGTAAGAGACTTCACTAGAATGTTAAAAGAATCATTCGACGTCCTCATAAATCTATAAGAGGACCCGAACATACAATGGTTGGAAATAGAGGTGCGTGAGTTACAACAACATCAAAACAACATCAAAGGGACTATGTAGACCGTGGCCCTCACTTAGAGGCTCGTGCGAATGCAACAGGCCAAAGCACTAAAATAGCAAGTAGATGCAACGTGACACAAAGAAGCAGTTCTGAAGGCATCTGTTCAGCCTTGGATCGATCAGGCCTTTGTAATTACAGTGACAATTGAAGGCAAGCTCGCACAGATGCAGGGGATGTAGGAACAAATGCAAGGGAGCAGTTATGACACCGTGGTCTTAGAACAATGAATACATGAGATTCAACAGGCAGTCGTTGAGGGCATTGCTAACCTTGCAGCCATCCGAGCAGAGTTGGGAGGTCTCTACGCAAATATCTCCGCACTGATAGAGTGACTTGAGGGTGAGTCACGATGTTTGTGTTAGGGGCTTGTTGGGTGTGGGATCCCCCCAAGGCAAGTTTTGGGGCTTAAAGCCCAAGTTTTGACTAAGTCCATTGTAAATACTTTGCGATTTGAGGGCATGGAGCACGAAGTTTGCATAGAGTCATAGGGTTGTCTACCCTTACTTTTGTAAATGTAGTGATGGTTTAAGAAATCTACCCATGGTCCGCGAACCATGGGTTTGTATAGATAGAGCGAGGCTCTAAGTGTAAAACATAATCTAATGATGTAAGAATCGAAGAATTGATGAAGCATTGAGTCAAAGTGTAGAGTTTTGTCTTTGGGTCGTAGAATAGGAGAAGGCTTTGTAGCTACGTGCAGAGAGGCCTAGTAGTCTGTAGCTGAGTGTACGAATCCCTGCAGCTGAGTGCGTAGGGCAGGTCAAGTTTGTAACCATTGGAATCATTAATAAAGAGAAGTTTTACCATATTTCTATGTATATTTTCCTATTCTATGCATTATTGGGTATGAATTGCAATTTTACTACTTATTTACTGTGCAAACTTATATAAATGTGATGAGTAAGTGAATGTAATACAAGGTATCTATTTACGTGGAGATAACTAACTGTTATAAGAGGATAAGTAGGATCCACAGTGTGACTTGGGGAAATAGTGTAGATCGCTGTTCTAGCAACGCGAAAGCCCACAACCACTAGTTAGGGCTGCTCGAAGGGGAATATATCAAGGCACAAAGGCCTTGTAAGCCAGGGAAGTGTGCGGAGTAACTTATGCAAAGGGATTCACAGTTGTACCAAATCAACCCCTCAAACATCTTCAGGGTACGGAAGCCTAGTTCCAGCACCCCCCCATACTACTTCGAGTGAGACGTCAGTCCACGCTCCACAAACTATTGCCAAAAGGGCCAGTAGTATAGGGATTTGTTTGGATAATTAACTCTAAACTTGGGTCAGGCCCCAACAAGCCAACATTTTTCTTCTCACATGTTATAAGTATTTCTATAAAAGAGTTATTTATGCCACTTCTCTCATAATTCTACTGTAAAATTTTGTATGCTACACATTCAATTTTATTTCTGGTTATAATAGATGTTATTTGGTTCTTTCCTTCTATTGGATTTATTTTTATGTCTGCTAATTAATGTTAAGATGTTTCTACATTACCAAATGAGATGTATAAAGAATGGATGCGTTTATTTCTTGTTTCTTATTATTGATTTCTTGGAGTCTGCAATTAAATTTATGAAGGAAACTAATAGCAACTCGACACACTATGTTTTTTTTATTTTTTTAATCGACCAGGATTTTCACAGTAAGAGTCAATTTTATATTAATGAATGGTAAAAATATGTTGATGTCATCAACTAGAGATTGATTCTAGTTACAAAGGTGGAGAAAATCTCCTATCTTAAACAATGCTCATGTTTCACTCTCTCTTGAATTGTCACTCCAACATGTGAATGGAAGTCTCAGTGGGGTGCAAAGAATTTTCTTTTCATGCTTTATGACATATTTATTGAAATATCCTTCAAAATAATTGGGGTAGCACTCCCCACCATTTTATATTCTATTGCATGCCAATAACTTATTAGTTTCCCTTTCAACAACCACATGAAATTTTTAAAACGTATCTAGAACTTGATCTTTGTGTTTAATAAAGAAATCCCATGCCTTCTATGAATCATCAATACAAGTGAAAAAATAAGAAACTCCTTCTTGTGTTTTTATATTAATTGAGCCATAAATATTATAGTGCATCAACATAATATTTTAGTATCTCCCTTATCCTTTATAAATGACACCCTTTTTTCTACCTATTCGAGAAATTTTGAGGTCTCAAATAGGCCTCCGAAGGAAAATTATAAAGTAATAGTGGAAATAATAAAATAATATTATATTACCTCATCAACTTTTGGAGTGAAAAAAGAAGAACATACTTTTTCAACTTGTATGTTCCTCATATTTTACTTAACTACAATTTTACTCAAATTTTGAGTGGGAGCACTCATTGGATGTGGAATTAAATTTCACATTCGAGGATTACCAATATTGCATACTTTCGATGGATCTTGATATACTAAAAATAATAAATACATGAAAAAATGTGATTGCAATCATGTTTTTTATGTATTTATCATTTTTATTGTAGTGGGACCCATTGAAAGTATTCAACATCGGTACTCCTTGGATGAAAAATTAAATTTTGCATCAAAGGAGTGCTCTTGTTGGAAATATTAGTAAAACTGTAGGGAGATAAGTTGAAAAAGTAGTTTTTTCATTTTTTTTTGTAGAAATTTGATAGAAATTGTAACTACTCAATATTTTGAATTGAAGACAAGAGATACTGCAGTGATCTGTGGAATGGAAATCACAATTTAGAACAACATGCATAGACATGCAATAGGAAAAACCACAAGTACACATTGATTTATAGGGGAATCCAACTGCTAAAATTCCCTCAAGCCTCTTTGCATTAATAAGATGAATAGTGAATCTATTACAATTCATACCTCTAGCTCTAAGCTCATCTTGCAAAAGAATAATTATTCTCTCTGCTCAATGAACAACTCTGGCCAACACTTAGCCAATTTTTTTCACACTTAGCCTCATGTTTCCTTGCATAGGTCTTGAGGAAACTAGTGATCCAAGTAGCTCCAGATACAGGAAAAAGTCCTAGAGGACTTAGAAAGGGTCAAAAATCAAAGTGTTTGGATTGTACTCAAACTAGGTTCATGTTGAATATCTCATCGTCATGATTGCAGTGGTGTGAACGGTTTGTCAAACCGAGTCCGTATGCGAGTTACAAGCAGTCAAAGTTTGGTTGACTTTTGCTGACTGGGTAGGCTTAAGGAGGCAGCATTTTGGACAAAATCCGACAACCAGATTTTGGCCAACCTCGGCCAGATTCTAGGAAAATTTGTCTATTTAATTTGACTCCTTCAGCCAAATTTTGAAATTTTCGAAAATGCCTTATCGGTGTTAAAAATTAAAAATATATGTATAAAAAGGGGGGTGGTGGGCCACCCACCCCCACCACCCCACGCCTCTCCATAACACAACGTACACATTAATAGAAGCTGGTGGGACCTGAACCCATAGCCGATAGGTCAGCCAGCCCCACCCACATGGTGGTCCCACATACAATGCCGCCTAACACAAATAACCACACCATTCCAAAGTTTAATGCGCCCGTTTAAATATGGTTACAGAGGGTATGGGTGGGCCGCCTAATGCAGACCTGACCCCAGCCAAATACAATGTGATTTTTTTAAAATGATAATGTATAAAAGAAGGGAGGGGCGGGGTTTGACCACCCAACCCCTCCTTAAAAAACTACTATTTTTACCAATGCACCAACGGTGCTTTTTGTAAACTCTGCCCTCAAAATTTAATATAAACCTTCATTTGCATAGTGCACCCAAGAATGGAGTAACCAAGAGTGGGCAAGGAAATCAAGATGACATTATTTTAATTAATTTATTGCAAGTGGAACCATGACTTAGCGAAATTTTCAAGAGAGAAATTTTTGCAGTGTCCAAATTGGACAAATTTTATGTCGATCTTAAACCTCTCGGTGACGTAAACCCGATGGCACAGTCAATTTCCTGATCTGAGCAACAGATTTGCATAGGACCCAGAGGAGGGAATATTTGAGGAATCTAGGGGGAATCTAAAAGATTCCTTGAGCCCCAGATTTCCACTTTCTCAAAATTTAGAAATTTGACAGTTGATTTTGCACTATTTGATGCCACAAATCTAATGGTGCATTCAGATTTTCCATTTACTCATTTCATTTTTCAGCCACTTTTGTAAGTGGAGTGCAGGTGTTAGCATTCATGTGTGAGCAGTCATTTCCATGTGATTTGATGCCATGAGAATGATGGTCTGAACAACTTCAACAGTCTGACATACGCTTCTTTAGATGGCCCCTGGATGTGAGGTATATGCAGTGCGTTCATGTACTTCTTTTGCTATTCATTATGCTACACAGATCCCTATTTGATGTTTGATGTGGGATCTTGTTTCTTACTTGTTTTCAAGATTCCTTCTTGATGTGATGCGGAATCATTTGTGAGATGTACTTGTTGTCATGATTCATCATGTATTATTTGAGATCCCTTTGTCATTGTGTTGATGGGATACTCATGTTGTCGTCATGTATGTTTTCATTGAGATCCCTTTTATGCCATGTTGGTGGGATTCTCATCATGCATGAGTTTATGTCATACTGATAAGAGTCATTTTGACAGAGAGTTCGTGTAGCCGAACATCTCTTGGAGCCACTCTTGCGTGAGGGCATTTTCCTTGTATGATAGCGACATCACCTCTTATGTACATCATCACTATTAACAACACTTAATGCAACGACTGACACCATCTTGACACTGGGGCCCGGAGATGTAGTCCATCCCAGAAAAACTCCATGATCAATGGCTTATGTTTTCATGTGTTGATGATTGTCATGTTCCTCTTCTTTAAAGCATGCAAATGTATTCATTTATGTTCTTTTAGAAATGCAATTTAACAGATCACGAAAGTAAAAGGTCTTGGAAGGGTCCTTTGTCACACCTGGACCTGGATCAAGTCGTATCAGAGGTTTCTTTGCATGGATGTGAATTGCAACCATGAACAATGGAACATGCAGCGACAGAGGATAAAAAATGATGTACGAGACCATACTCAAAATTTCCCAAAGAGTGGAAATAACGTATGAAACTCTATAGAAACAGACAGAGGAAAAGGAGGGATTGTAGCTTTAGTTGCAAGCCACAGAAGAGGTCGTGGAAGAACTGAAGCACAACAACCAAAACCTTCAAGACGTCAAATTGAAGATGCGTCTACATGAAGAGAAAGAGGAAAAACATAGCTTGCTATGATAGCTCCAAGCAAAGGACGAGGCCTTGGAAAAGCTGCAACGTGACCCATGTGAGGTAAAAAGTAGTTCTCTGTCTTCGTGTATGTTTCCTGATGATGATTTCACTATTTTTGAAAACCATACCATAGGAATTGGATCCAAACTATTGAAGAGAATGGGGTATGAAGGAAAAGGCTTGGGTGTTAATGGTCAAGGCATTGTTAACCCCATAAAATTAGAGGAATTACCCCATCAGGCAAGACTTCGGTATGTCAGAAAAGAAGTTGGGAAATGCATTGAGACAGCTAGTGAATCACCAACAATAGCTGATGAGAAGCCCTCATCAGTTCTTTCCAAGTCGACAGAGGAGGTAAAAGATGTTGATTTTCTTTCGATTTCGTCTTCACATAGTATGATTTTTGTTGGAAACTTGGAGATCCCAATTATAGGGACAAACATGAGGCTCCTTACCAGGACAAGGCACGAGGAGGAAAAAGAACTTGGTGTTAATAACCAATGCATAACTCAACCATTGGAGGTTGTACAGAGACCTCAATTTGCAGGCTTGAGATACACCAAAGGAGAATGCTTAAAGGTGTCAGATCCTTTCGAGACATCGTCAAAATCATTGAGGAAAGAAGATGATGGGAACAAATCCCCATCATCCCATGGCAGTTTCCATTGCAGGGAAAGATCTAAGGCAAGCTCTCATCACCATACTTACACCAACGATGGTAAGGAAATCTATAACCAGTTTCGATATCCGAATGTTCATTTCAATTATAATCATGTTTTTAATGATGAACGTAAAACATGGCATCGAAAAACATGTACCTTTTTTGGATTACGTAACCACACATTTTCTGTGTGTCGGAAAAGAATGGCAGCACACAAAAGGATGAGGCACGAGGGACCCTCGCAACAATAGGTAAAGAAAAATGTTCAATAGATTTGGAGGAAGAAAACCTATTGCAGTCATTGTGACAGAAGTGGCCATCAAAGAGCTAATTGTTGGAGGCTCCATCCAGAACAGCGCCTTAGAGACAAAGAGTCGGTGCATGAACTAGGTAAAACGATTGTTCAACAAGAAAAACCACCATAAGAAGGTGAGCCATTCACATTGATAAGTGAAAAATGGTTTCTAAATATGTTGTCTTGTCATGGTCATAATTTTGTAAATCATTTGTTGCATTTTAAAATGTAAAAGTGATGATGTGTTTTCCATCACTTGTTCAACAACAATGATGGCTAGTCTTATTTTGAGTTGCATGATAAACTATGAAAGTGAGGTCGTGTTTCCATCACTTGTCAAAACAAAAATAGTGATTGGCCTTATTTTTGTAAATCATGTGTTGCAGTGACGATGTGTTTTCCATCGCTTGTTGAAGAAATGCTGGTATGTTGGCCTTGTTTTCGTAGCTGGGGTATTGTTTCCATCTTGATGTAAACTTGACCACCAACTATGTGTTATAAACTCGTGGCAAGTATGGGATGCTTGGGTCATTAGTTGGTAATGTAAGTCAATCATGTAATTTGCAAAACAATGTACTATACGTTGCAGAGGTTGCAGGTGTCGGCTCATCGCTTAAGGCTCCGAAGAACAAAGGTGAAAGAGATGGAAGTGAGACCTTTTAGGATGCTCGTGATGCAGACAAGGTACAAAGAAGTTGCAGATTATTTTTCATGCTTATGGAGGACCAAAAGCTCCTTAGTGGGGAAGATTGATCTAGGTGGCTCCAGACATAGGCACAAGTCCCAAAGGACTCAGAAAGGGTAAAAATGAAAGTGTTTGGATTGTTCTCAAACAAGGTTCATGTTGAAGATCTCGTCGTCGTGATCATTGTAGTCTAAACGATTCGCCAAATTGAGTCTGTATGCAAAAGTTAGGAGCAATCAAAGTTTGGTTGAATTTTGCTAACTGGACAGGCTTAAGGAGGCAACATTTTGCACAAAATCCAGCAACCAGATTCTTGCGAACCTGGGCCAGATTTTGGGTGAATTTGTGGCCTGTTTAATTTGACTCCTTCGACCAAATTTTGAAATTTTCGAAAATGCCTTATTAGTGTTAAAAACTAAAAAAAAAATATAAAAAGGGGGGTGGTGGGCCACCACCCCCACCACCCCACGCCTCTCCATAACACAACATATGCATTAATAGATGCCAGTGGGAGTTGAACCCATGGCTGGCGGGTCAGCTAGCCCCACCCACATGGCAGCCCCACATACAATGCCTCCCAACACAAATAACCACACCATTCCAAAGTTTAATGTTCCCGTTTAAAATGGGTAACAGAGGGTATGGGTGGGCCATCCAATGCGAACATGACCCCTAGGCAAATACAAAGTGATTTTGTTAAAATGATAATGTATAAGAAAAGGGAGGGGCAGGGTTTGACCACTCGACCCGTCCTCAACAAACTACTATTTTTACCAATGCACCAACAATGTTTTTTGTAAACTCGACCCTCAAAATTTAATATAAACCTTCATTTGCATAGTGCACCCAAGAATGGAGGAACCAAGAGTGGGCACAGAATTTGAGATGGCATTATTTTAATTAATTTATTGCAGGTGAAACCATGACTTAGCGAAATTTCCAGGAGGGTGAAATTTTTGTAGTGTCCAAATTGGACAATTTTTATGTGAATCTTACACCTCTCGGTAACATGAACCCGATGGTGCAGCTAGTTTCTTGATCTGAGCAGCAGATTTGTAGAGGACTCGGAGGAGGGAATCTTTAAGGAATCTAAGGGGAATCTCAAAGATTCCTTGAGACCCAGATTTCCACTTTCTCATAATTAAGAAATTTGACAGTTGATTTTGCACTATTCGATGCCACAAATCTGATGGTGCATTCATATTTTCCATTTTTTCATTTCATTTTATGGTCATTTTTCTAAGTGGAGTACATGTGTCAACATTCATGTGAGAGCAATCATTTCCATGCGATTTGATGCCATAAGATCGATGGTCTGAACAGCTTCAGCAGTTTGACATCTGCTTCTTCAGATGGCCCCTGGTTGTGAGGTATATGCAGTGTGTTCATGTACTTCTTTTGCTATGCATTGTGCTAGACAGATCCCTGTTTGATGTTTGATGTGGGATCTTCTTTCTTACTTGGTTTCATGATTCCTTCTTAATGTGATGCAGAATCATTTGTGAGATGTACTTATTATCATGATTCATCATGTTTTATTTGAGATCGCTTTGTCATTATGTTGATGGGATACTCATGTTTTCATCATGTATGGTTGCATTGAGATCCCTTTTATGCCACGTTCACAGGATGCTCATCATGCATGAGTTTATGTCATAATGATATGAGTCCTTTTCATGGAGAGTTATTATAGCAGAACATCTCCTCGAGCCACTCCTGCGTGAGGGAATTTTCCTTGTATGATAGTGACATCACCTCTTATGTACATCATCACTATTAACAACACATAATGTAGCAGCCTACACCATCTTAACATCGGGGACCAGAGACATAGTCCCTCCCGGGAAAACTCCGTTATCAACGGCTTGTGTTTTCATGTGTTGATGATTGTCATGTCCCTCTTCTTTACAACATGCAGATGTATTCATTTATGTTACTTTAAAAATGAAATTTAACACATCACAAAAGTAAAAGGTCTTGGAAGGGTCCTTTATCACACCTAGACCTGGATCAACTAGCCCTTATTCTTTAGGAATTTCCTCCAAATTGATTGTGTAATTCCCAAGGATTGATCATTGATTGCATGCATAATTTTGTACACTCCACTAGTACGTAAATACTTTTACATAAACCTTAATTCCTCCACTCTAGGTAATGAATTTGAATTCCATCCATGCATGAGCTATTCTGGGTTGATTGGCCAGTTAATTGAAAAGTCTCTGAGTAGGACTATTGTCTCACTGCACATCCAATCTTCAACTAACTCTATCAATAGTTAGATGTCAATAAATTGATTACAACTCGAAATAATTGAACTAGATTGCTAAAATTTAGCAATCAACACTTGTATGTATGAACTCCAAACCCACTAACTTGGATTTACTGAGCTAACTGAGTGACAATATCCATGTCACACTAGTTAACTTCCTCCAAGTTGTCTTGTTGATGTGGGAATTTTATTTACTCAATTTGAATAAGGCTAAAGTAAAATTGAGCCTTTCTTGCTACACTTTCTAACAGTCCCTCTTAGCAAGAAATGGATTTTTCACTGCCGCTATCTAGCACCTGTGGAATGTACTATAACACTACCTCTCAATGTTTTTGTTGCTATTATAACAACTGCAACTGAGAAGCATCCAAAATAAAAAATCAACTGTGTCTCTATGTTACAACTGTCTCCTAAGAATTTGACTGCTACTTGTATTTGCACTATCTATTCAAAAAACTGCATTGTTGTTGATTTTGCACTATGCCTCCTACACTGCTATCAATACTACTCAATTCTTTTCAACATATGATTGCAACTAGTTTTCAACCGTCGCTCAAGGTCTGACTAGCTCTAGTGACATTGATCCTTATGCTACTAAATATTGTGGGCCCTTGTAGCAAGGGTAATTATCCATGAGGAAGGTATACTACAAATACTACTGCTCTCTTATGGATCCTTCCCAGTTCTTTTCAACTTAGGTACTAAGGTTCTACATTGCCCCACCTCTCTCCTAGAGGTATAGCTACATGCATGATGAAATATGACCTAATCATAATTTTTCTACGACTTCTCTATTTATACTTCCTCACTGTCGCTACAACTACTACAATAATGAGTTTGATCTCCCCATATCCTTAAGTACTAGCTTCCATAGGGTTGCTCCCTTTGAAACTAGACTCCCTTTGAGTCTCAATCTCCTAGTGGGAAATATCTCCTCTACTCAATCTGTCAATATCAATGATCACAACTCAATTTTGTGTCACTAAGAATTGGCTCACTGATTTTCCCACTAACATCCTTCTATCTCCATTAAGAAGTTTGCACACATAGTATTCTTGATCTACCCTGACTAGGTCTACATCAACTCTACCTCCTAATAGTGCGTTAGTTTTTCAATGATCACTGTACAGGACACTTCAACGACTACCCACTTTTCAAGATTATGGTTGCTCCAAAATGCTACTTCTTGGGCACTTGTGATGATCCTAAATCTGTTCCAAGCTCAAAAATTTGAACTTGCCTCCAATGCATACTCTAATCTCAGTATGTTGAAAGACATTTTCCCCACTCCAAATAAAAGTTACTAAACTGAAGCTAAAAATTCGAAATTCCTTAGGGACGAATTCAATATATTGGTTCTAATTTGATTTCAAGGCTTTGATACCATGTAGAAATTTGAGAGAAATTTCAATTGCTCAAGATTTTGAACTAAAAACAAGAGACAACATTATACTCTACTAATCTATGCAATGGACATCACAATTTAGAATAGCATGCATAGACATGCAACAATAAAAACATCAAGTACACAGTGATTTTTAGGGGAACCCAACTGATAAATACCCATCAAGCCTATTTGTGTTAATCAAATGAATAGAGAATCTATTACAATTCCTATCTCCAACTCTGAGCTCAACTTGCAAAAGAAAAATTGTTCTCTCTACCTAATGAACAACTATGACCAACACTTATCCAATTATTTGGTCACTTAGCCTCCTATTTCCTTCCACAATTCGTTAGGAAATTAGCCCCTATTCTTTACGAATTTCCTCCAAAATGAATATGCAATTCCAAAGGATTGTTCACTGATTGCATGAAAAATTATGAACACTCCACTAGTATACAAATAATTTTACATTAGTCTTAATTCCTCCACTCTAGTTGAGGAATTTGAATTCCATGCATGCGTGAGCTATTTTTGGTTGATTCATCCATTAATTGATAGATCTCTAAGTTAGATTGTTGTCTCATTGCAGAAGTGACCTTCAAATGACTATCAATAGTTAGAGGTCAATTAACTCAGTACAACTGAAAATAACCGAACGCGAATAGTAAAATTTAGCAATCAACAGTGCATGACTAAACTCAAAGCTCACTAACTTGAACTTGTTGACCTATCTAAGTGATAAGAGCCATGACACAATAGCTAACTACCTCCACGTTGTCTTGCTAATGTGGATATTTTATTTACTCAATTTGACTAAGGCTAAAATCAAGTTGAGCCTTTCTTGAGACACTTTCTAACATTTGCATCATTCTACCTTTTTACTCTAACAATGGTGAATAATCCCCCATGGTTTACATCATCATCTTCAATTTTATTGGTTCTTATAAAGTACATTTTGGTTGTGCATTTTTTTTTTAGGCCCATTTTTTACCTTAAAATGTCTCTAATGCATGATACAATGTTCATAAAATTTAAATTGGATAAATTTTATATTAGGAAAAGGATTTTTCTCAACAAGAATTTTTAGGCCTCTTTCAGTCACATGCCCAAGCCTTTTGTCACATAAATCTCATACAAACTCTTTCTTTGTAACAATAGCAATATTTGACATTTACAACCTCGATTTTAAGGTGTAGATAGTGGCTATTATTTTCCCTTGTTCAAAAAACAATGAAACTTTTATAATTTTTTATCCTTCGTTTCAAAACACTATATGGTAGCATTCATCAACTAACGTTTCAGCTAAAATCAAATTCATTGGAAGCTGAGGTATGTGCCTAACCTGCTTAAGCCCTAAACTACAACGATCATGCATCTTGATTAGAACATCTCCTATTCTGTGAATATTGAAAATAGTTTTATTTCCCAAGTGAGCCTTATGCATATTACTGAATTCATAATAAATAAGAAATTCTTTGCTTGGCATAACATGGTAGGAGGCTCTAGAATCTAAAATCCAATCACTATATTGATCACATTCATAAAGGTGTTCATCATCATAAGTAACAATCATTAATACCTCACCTTTTGTTTCCATAGTAGTGGCTTCATCATTACTATTCTTATCAATAGATATGGATTTTTCCTTTTACAATCCCATTTGTTATGTCCAACTTTCTCACAATGATAATAGGTTATTCTTCCATGCCTAGACTTTGACCTCTTTCTAGAGATTGATCTCTTTAATTTCATTCTACCATGTTGTCTCCACAGCCATGAGGAGCTAATGCCTCCATATTTGATATTCTTTCTCCCATAAATTTCTTATGTATTTCATCATTTTATAAACTGTTAGAAACATCTTCAAAGCCTAATCTACCTTTTGGTGCTACATTACTTATGGTGACAACCAAGTTCTGCCAACTATTAGGAATAAATCTTAGGAGTAAAAGAGCTTTAATCTCATAATTAAATATAATCTTCAACAAAGTGAGCTTTTTCACCACAATGTGCAACCCATTTAAATGTTCTGTGACTAAAATACCTTCATTTTTACATTAAATAACTTGTTCATCAAAAATAATTTATTGACTCTTATGTGTTGTTCATATAAATCATGAAGCTTTTTCCATAAATTTTCAATGGACTATTTTTGTGAAACATAAAATTATATTGTGTCCACCAAATATTTCCAAATAGAAGCAATTTCTTTTCAATCTAACATGTCCCAATCTTCATCCACCTCTCATGCCTCAATTTTCCCTTAATCCACAAATGTAGATCTTTTAGTGTGAGTATATCTTCCATCTTAAATCTCCATATAGTAAAATTTATCCTATTAAACTTTTGAATGCTTACCATTGGCTCCATTGAGCCACCTATAAATAAAACCTACACACCAAATCTCCAACAAGTTTTCTCTAATACTAGGTCCTTTAATTTAAACAACAATCTATAAATTAACAACAATAAGTCTGAGACAAATAGTAACTTATGAAAATCCCATTAGTACAATATTGACCATCAATAAAATAAGTCAATAAAATAACACAAACATAACAAAGACAATCAAGAAGAAAGGAAAACAAATTTTAATTGGAAAACCAGGCAATGTACTAGAAAAAAACCATAGAAAAATGACATAAGCTTAAACTTGTTAACCCAACCCTTAATGAATTCTATTACAATTGATAAATTCAGCCTTATTTATTGGAGAACTATTACAAAGTATTACCGAGATGAATTCAACATTATTTATAGAAGATCTACCCATTACATTAAAATAATCCTTAATTACATTCAACAAAAATACTCATTTACATTTGATAAAAAACCTAGAAGCCTTTATTACATTCCAGCACATAATAAAAGAATATTATTTTATAACTTTGAACTCATACATAACATTAAAAACATAGTGGTTGTAGCAGAAAGGATGGGAAACCCGTAGCCTTCTTTAGGAGATGGCTATGGTATTCATGTGAAGCTCTATATGCATTTAAGGCTATACTAAATAAATAGTGTGGAAATTTGAAGGTGATGGAAATTTCTGATAATTTCGAACAAAACAGAGGAAGCAAAGTTCCTCAACTCAACACAAAGAAATGAGAGGAATCTAGACAAAGAAGATATGGAGAAAAGCTCTATTTCTATTAACCATAAAAATGACAATAAAAATTACAAACTTCTTCAGAACTACAGTTCTCGAATAACTAAAAAAACTTGATACTCTGTTTTTTTTTTTTAACTCTGTTTTTTAACACAGATTCGTGTTTCAGCATCTAGTAGACAGTTGCTGATACACAAGTTTTAGCATCGAGCAGATAGTTGCTGAAACACACAGTCTGTTGCTGAAACACACAGACAGTTGCTGATACACGTGTTTCAGCATCGGGCAGATAGTTGCTGAAACACACAGCCTGTTGCTGAAACACATAGACAGTTGCTAATACATGTGTTTCAGCATCGGGCAGACAGTTGCTGAAACACACCTGTAGAATGCATTGCTGCTCCAAAACATAACGACTCTGTTTTCTTGCTGTTTTCTCTGCTCTGCCTTCTTCTCTGTCTTTTTCTATTTCTCTTACATTCTTCTAACATCAAAAGGAACTGTTGTTCATTACATTTATATGTTAAAACATATTTGACTTTAAACAATAAAATAATAAAAATATCTTCTAAAGCTTATCTACGTATTGAATGCAGCAAGCGGTGATGCCTTTTTCAAGAAATGAAGTCGGCTGTTGCAGGGGAATTTAATTCTGAAAATTTAATGCACATTAATGTGCAAAATATCAAGCACGACTTTGAGGCATCCAACAGTCTGGAATATCTACAGCAAATCGGATTTCTGTCCAGCTGTTTATGTTGCAGTTGGAATTAAATTCCAACACTCCCCCTTAATTTCAACTGCTGGGTTTTTCTGCATACCCAGGCATTTCCTAAAATGATCAAAACTTTTCTTTCCCAATGGTTTTGTCAAGATGTCAGCTAACTGATCCTCTGTTCTGCAGTGCTGCAAAACAATCTCACCATTGTTAACCAATTCACGTATGAAGTGAAATTTGGTGTCTATGTGCTTTGTCCTTTTATGAAAAACAGAGTTTTTAGACAATGCTATTGCCGAGCTATTGTCACAGTAAATGGTTGTGCCCTTTTCTTGTTCATGACACAAATCTCTGAGAACTCTTCTCAGCCACACTGCTTGGCATGCTGCTGCTGTTGCTGCCACATACTCTGCCTCTGCTGTTGACAAAGACACAACTAGTTGCTTCTTGGAAGCCCATGAGATGGCTCCCGATCCCATATGAAACACATAACCCGATGTGCTTTTCCTATCATCAACACTTCCAACCCAATCACTGTCAGTGTAACCTGTCAACATGAAACTTTCAGAAGAGGAGTATAAAATACCAAACCCCTTCGTTCCATTCACATACCTTAGAATCCTCTTGGCTGTCTGCCAATGAATCCCTTTCGGTCTTTCCATAAATCTGGAGATTAAACTCACAGCATGCATAATGTCCAGCCTAGTTGCAGTCAAGTACATAAGGCTGCCAATTATGCTCTTGTACAATTTTGGATTGAAATCCTTGCTGCTATTTTCTTTGGTCAATTTCAACCCCATTACAGTTGGAGTCACAGCTGCCTTGTTGTTCTACATGTTAAATCTCTTCAACACTGCTTCTACATATTTATATTAAGAAATGAAAACACCATTTTCACTTTGGTCTACTTCAATTCCAAGAAAATATCTTAAGAAGCCCAAGTCAGTCATTTCAAATTCACTTTTCATGACTGCTTTAAAATCAACAATGATAGAAGCATCATTGCTAGTAAAAATCAAATCATCTACATATAAAACAACAATAAGAATCTTACCGTCATTCTCCTTTATGTAGAGTGTGGGTTCACCATTACACTTATCAAACCCATTCTCAATCAGATAAGCATCTATTCTGCTGTACCATGCTCTTGGATCTTGCTTTAGCCCATAAAGAGCCTTCTTCAGTTTGCAGACTTTATGCTCTTGGCCTTCAACTTCATAGCCTGGAGGTTGTTCAACATAAACCTCTTCTTTCAACACTCCGTTTAGGAATGCAGATTTAACATCCATCTAATAAATCTTCCATTTGTGTTGTGATGCAATAGACAACACTGTTCTGACTATTTCCATCCTTGCTACTGGTGCAAAGGTTTCATCATAGTCTTTGCCTTGTTGCTGCTTGTAGCCTTTCACAACAAGTCTTGCTTTGTGCCTGTCAATCTTGCCTTCAGCATTGCTTTTAGTCTTATAGACCCACTTAACTCCAATGGCATTTTTGCCTTTAGGGATGTCCACTAACTCCCATGTTTTACTCTTCTCAATTGCACCAATTTCTTCATTCATTACTTTAATCCATTTATCTTCATTTACAACATCTTCAAAATGAACTGGGTCATCAACATGACAATAAAAAGCGAATAATGAATTCAGACCAGTATTGTTACTTACCTCTCCTTGTTCATAAATCTCATTTAGATTTCTGAATCTTGGTCTTCTTGGTGTGCTTGGAGTTCCATCAGAACTTGAGGGTATTTCTGATCCCTGTGGTGTGCTTGGAGAAGCACTTCCTTGACTTCTCAAGGTTGTTCCAATTCCATCTTGTGGTGTGGTTTGTTGTATTTGCTGTGGTGGAGGAGGAGCCACCAAGGAAGGATTATTTGCTACTGTCCCTTCCTCTTCTTCTTCGTGAGACACAATTGTCTTCACATTCACTCTCTTTTGTAAGCTTCCATTGCAAGCTTCATCTTCAATGAACTGCACATCTTTGCTTACTATCAATTTCTTGGTGGATGGATTATAGAGTTTGTATGCTTTTGACTCATCACAATAGCCAATAAAGACACACTTCTCCCCCTTATTGTCAATCTTCTTCCTTAGCTGATCCGGTACATGTGCATACGCTACACAACCGAATACTCTCATGTGAGTGACAGTTTGCTTTCGACCACTCCATGCTTCTTCTGGTATTCTGTTCATGATAGCTTTAGTTGGGCATCTATTCAAGATGTAAACTGCGCAAATGACAACTTCTACCCAATACTCATGCAGCAAGTGTTTTGCCTTCAGCATACTTCTGACAATGTCAAGAATGGTCCTATTCTTCCTTTCGGCAACACCGTTTTGTTGAGGTGTATACCTCGTGGTGAACTGTTTTTTTATGCCATTCTCTCTGCAAAAATGTAGAAAGTCTTTGGAGATGTACTCTCCTCCTCTATCTATTCTGAGCACTTTGATATAACGCCCACACTGCTTCTCAACAAGAGTTTTGAAGTGGTGGAATTTCTCAAACACTTCACTCTTCTGTTTCAGCATATACACCCATGTCTTTCTGGTGTAATCATCAATGAAAGTTAAAACATATTTATTTCCGGCAAATGATGGTATTTGCATCGGTCCACATGCATCAGAGTGAACAATTTCTAAGGGTGCTTTTTCCCTTGTACTCTTTCCTGCTGGAAAGCTTTCTTTGTGTTGCTTGCCCAAGATGCAACCTTCACAAAGGCTGTCCGGTTTCTCGATCAATGGGAATCCCTTTACCATTCCCTTTCTGTGCAACAAATTCAAGCCTACGAAATTGAGATGTCCAAATCTCAAATGCCACAACCAATTCTCATCTTTCACTTGTTCCTGAAAGACTTCTTGTGTTACGGCTGCAATAGTTCTTCCTTCCTTCAAATCTGCCCTGAGTTTGAGAGGAAACATTCTATTGCTGGTCATCTGTACCTGTGCAATGATCTTCTTACTTGGAGGTATGTCTCTGATTGTACGCATATCATCTTTGAAGAACACATTGTAACCTTTATTAATGAGCTGTCCAATGCTCAAAAGATTACATTTCAGACCAGGTACATAGTATACCTCTGGCACAATCATCTTTTCTCCATTTCTTGCTTGGAAACTGACTCTGCCCTTACCCTTGAAAAATATCTTACTATCAGTTCCTGTTGTTACCTCTAATTTCACACTTTCATCCAGATTGGCAAACATTGCAATATTTCCAGTCATGTGATTACTACAACCCGAGTCTAAGAACCAAAAATATTCTTGTTTGTCTTGTGCTATGTTACATGTTAACATCACGTTCTTTGGATTCTTATCTTCTTCATTTGCAAAATTAGCATTCTGCCTACTATTCATGTCATTTTGTTTTTTCCTACATTCATTGGCGTAGTGCCCATACTTCTTACAATAATGACATTGGACTTGGGATTTGTCAAACCTTTGTCCATGAGCTTGCTGTTTGCTTGAACCTTCATGTTGGTTTTGATTGCAGCTCCTTCCGCTTGTGCTTGTAGGATTATTTCTGCCTTTGTTTTGGCTTCTTCCACAACATCTGTTATTTGCTCTGCCTCGACCTTTTCCTTGGCCAAAAGACATCTGAGTCTTGAATGCTTGCTCAAAAGAGGAATTTGTTCCTCTACTCAGTATGTGTTCATGAGACATAAGAGAAGCACTCAGTTCATCTACTGTGAACTGTGAGAGATCCTTTGTTTCTTCTATTGCTACCACAACAACTTCAAACCTTGAGGGTAAACATCTCAAGATCTTCTTTGCAATCCTTCTTTCTTCAAGAATCTCACCATGAGATTTTATTTGGGTTATCAACCCAATAACCTGAGTGAAGAATGAATCTATTGTATCAGATTCCTTCATGCTGAGTGTTTCAAAGTCTCTCCTCAACATCTGCAACTTTGCAGTCTTCACCTTCTCCATGCCTTGATAGGCAGTTTTGAGAATATCCCATGCCTCCTTGGATTTTGTTGCTGCTGCAATCCGTGGAAAAACACTTTCATGTACTGATTGGAAGAGAAAAAAGAGGGCTCTGGCATCCTTCTTCCAGTCACTCTTCAACTAGTCTCTTTCTGCCACTGTCAAAGCAGCCAATGTTGTTGCGTCTACAGGTTCAGCATAGCTAGTTTCAACCATCTCCCATATTCCTTGAGAAGCAAACAATGCTTTCATTGTTATGGACCAATAACTGCGATTTTTCCCATTAAACTGTGGCAGTTGGGAATTTGTCAAACCAGTTCCAGCATCTGCCATCTTAACCTGTATAAGTAAAGAAGAGAAGCTGTCTGTATAATTAAAAACAAGCAAAAAACTTTCTCTGCTGGAGAAAATCTGCTCAATAAGCTTCTTACAGCTCCTACAGTGAAAAAACAAACTCTGTTTTTGACTCACTGAGTGGCTAGACCAGCTCTGATGCCATGATGGAAATTTATGATAATTTCGAACAAAATAGAGGAAGCAAAGTTCCTCAACTCAACACAAAGAAATGAGAGAAATCTGGACAAAGAAGATATGGAGAAAAGCTCTGTTTCTATTAACCATAAAAATGACAATAAAAATTACAAACTTCTTCAGAACTACAGTTCTGGAATAACTAAAAAAACTCCATACTCTGTTTTTTTTTAAACTTTGTGTTTTAACATAGATTCGTGTTTCAGCATCTAGCAGACAGTTGCTGATACACGTGTTTCAGCATCGGGCAGACAATTGCTAAAACACACAGTCTATTGCTGATACACGTGTTTCAGCATCGGGCAGACAGTTGCTGAAACACACTTGTAGAATGCATTGATGCTCCAAAACACAGCGACTCTGTTTTCTTGTTGTTTTCTCTACTCTGCCTTCTTATCTGTCTTTTTCTATTTCTCTTACATTCTTCTAACATCAAAAGGAACTGTTGTTCATTACATTTATATGTTAAAACATATTTGACTTTAAACAATAAAATAATAAAAATATCTTCTAAAGCTTATTTGCGTATTGAATGCAGCAAGCAGTGATGCCTTTTTCAAGAAATGAAGTCGGCTGTTGCAGGGGAATTTAATTATGAAAATTTAATGCACATTAATGTGCAAAATATCAAGCATGACTTTGAGGCATCCAATAGTCTGGAATATCTACAGCAAATCGGATTTCTGTCCAGCTGTTTATGTTGCAGTTGGAATTAAATTCCAACAGAAGGGAGGAAGGAGACGTTTTTTTTCTTGGATAACATGGAATGTATGAGATTATTCAGTGGCAAGGGATGTTGTGTATGTTTACCAACGAACTAGGGAATGAAAGTAATGTGTACTTTTGTTTTATGTGAATAGTGAAAATTTTAGGATAAGAAGACTTCGCAATATTACAACTAAATAAAGTTTGTCGGTTGACCTCGATGTTCCATATGGTGAACTAATGATGAATGTATCACAACACCAAATTGCTCCGAGCTCTTTAGTATGATGCTCCTCATCGAATTGATGTGTGCTATTATTGACTGCTTTCTCCAATTATGAATACACAGGGTATTATTCTCCTAAATATTTATGTGGATCATTCTCGCGTCTATTATTTTGATTGTTTTGGAAAATTATGTATGTGTGTATATTTCTGATTCAAGTTGATTTTTTTTCCAAACAGTATAAGTGGACATCATCTCCGTGAAATAAAATCACAAATATTTTAATTAAGTATATTTAGCATGACCTAAGTATAATAATGTACTAATATTAATTAATTAATTACGTCGTAAGTTATTTCTCTCTAAAATAAACTTCTTCTTAGCTTACGTGTACATTCGTGGGCTCTTGATTTAGTTTTAAATGATTAAAATAGTTATAGCCATCCGATTGATTCGACAGGTACAATATTAAACTAGTTAGAAATTTAATAAAAATGATAAAAAAGTTAGGTTCTCGAATGTGAAGACTCTTTAGGTTCTCGAATGTGAAGACTCCTTCGGCACCTCATTTGGATTCCCCACTGTTGGTTATGGTCACGACAAATTGTTGGATGCAGAAACACAATATAGATTATGACAACTGGCTTTCAAAACAATAGGGCATCGACTGGATACATTTCCTACAATGTGAACTGCCACCCTTGTGCAATAGAAACCACAACTTCTTTGACCCAGACTACGATCATGCAGGTGGAGCACGACATATAGTTAAATGGAAAGATGGTCAAGCAACCCGGACATATATCTTACCCTGCATACCCAGGTGCCAAAGTTTCACTTAGTTGCTCTGTCTTTCGAAGAATTTGATGGTGAGGATTTTAACATTGGTGTTCCAGGGAACAAGGTAAATCTCCTCACATTCTATAGTCTACATGTTCTCAAACCCTAGAGTTTTATGAGGCTTCTCAAAATAATTATTGCTAAGCCCTTTTGTGGGAAAGGGGATTTGGCTCCCTTTCTTCTCTGTTTTATTTCTGTTTTATTTCAGGCATAGGAATCCATGAAGGATTATATAATTTCATTAAATCCACAAATTGTTTCCTTTGATTCTGTCTTCGAGTTGAAAAACAAAGGGAAAAAGGTCTGTAAAGGATTCATTTTGAGGATGACAAGAAATAGTTGGTGGAGAGATTGAATGTGACCTTGCTTTGAAAGAATTATTTTTAAAGGTAAAGACCATAAATTCGTCATTGTTATCATACGATATGGTGACAATATGCCCTTTTTTTCAGTGCAGTCCATGGCTGCATGTTTTTCCTCCTATTATTTCTCAAATCCATTGCCTTTCTTTGATGATGTTAACCAGAAGGTTGTTGGTTACTTTTAGTGGGGACCGATGTTGTTATTTTTTTCATTTTCCTTTTTTTGGTGTTCCTCCCAAAAATTGAAATTTTTCATAAGATAACTTTGACTCTGACTAGCATTCTTGCTCGACTCTAGTCAAATTTGTCATTGGAAAGAGGGTCCATTTGCTAGAATTTAGGAAACTCTAATTCATTCAGACCTGAAGTGTTGAAGCAGAGATCAAATTGTTGTGGAGACAATGTTGTAGCCATAGGATATGTAATTGTCACATTCATGGCCTCCAGTATTATTTTATAGGCCTCCTCTAGAAAATAAGTGACAGAAGTCCTAGAATCTATTATTGTGCCCTGGTTGCCAAATTCATCCAGCTCCCAAGCATTGCTGGATATAGGAAGTTTCTCTCCATTTATGATGATTTCTTCAATACCCACGTAATAGAATGATGATCTGCCTCTCAGAATCAGAGTATATTGAATTGGCCCTCTCAATAGTGAGGAGCCTGATTCTTCTATCATGTCTCCAAATACCAGAGAGCTTTTCACAGTGGTAGGCTCTAAATAGTCTCTTAGGCAGTAAGAGAATTTACCTCCATATAATCTTGTTGTTTGTGTTGCAAATGAATTGGGTCCTTGACCTAAACCCAACACGCCTCCTGATCTGGCCTCTGTGTGGCCTTGGTTCTCCATTCCGCATCCCATCAACACATTCTCTACCTTCAGTGTCCTCCCAGATGTAGAACTCAATGTAATTGTATCATAGATATATGGACCTGTGGAGAAAGAGTCATCCATATAACTCTGAGTATATTTGCAGGCCATTTTAGGGTTAATAGTGCATGATACTGGGGAAGAAAGGGCATAGCATTCTCTGGAATAACAAGGTAAGTATGATAAAGATGAAGATCTGTCTGGATTGAAAAAGCTACAATTCTAGCAGGGATTGTAGTTCACACAAATGAGATCATTGTCGGTATCTACTATAGGAAAGATTTTTTGAGGCGGAGTTCCAACATAGAGATCTACGAAATAAAAAGCAATTCCTAGAGTTGCACCGGAGGCTATTGGTATATTAGGTGCCAATTTTGAACTTACTAGAGGGGCAGTAGGAGCCATACTATTGAAATTGTAAGGCATACGATGATGGGATCTTATTATCACAGAGTCAAGGCTTCTGAGCACTCGAATGGCGAGGTGCCTACTACGGAAGTGGGTGTACAGGGGACTATGTATGGAATCATGGTGGATAAGCTTCATTTCCAACACCAAGGCACCTCCATGTTGTAGAAGGATAAGAACCAGAGTTAGCATGAATACAAAGAAATTATATTTCCCCATTTCTAAGCAATAAAGTAAAACACCTTGGACAGATTACAGATCCTTTTTCTAGAGCTACCCAAATAAGAAAGATACAATGGCTTTATAGTGATGAGTATATGTAAGATCTATGCACTATATGGTAGTTATAAATATTGGATTCAAAGCAGATAGATGCTTAGATATCTGAAGTGAAATGTCCTCGAATGTAATACACTCTGGTCCTTGACCTAAACCCAACACACATCCTGATTCAACCTCTATGTGGCCTTGGTTCTCCATTCTGTGTCCCATCAACACATTTTCTCCCTTTAGTGTTCTCCCAGATGTAGCAATGTAATTGTATCATAGATATGGAGAAAGAGTCATCCATCTAAATCTGAGTATATTTGCAGGCCATTTTAGGGTTAATAGTGCATGATATTGGGGATGAAAGGGCATAACATTCTCTAGAATAACAAGGTAAGTATGATAAAGATGAAGATCTGTCTAGATCGAAAAATATGCAATTCTGGAAGGGATTGCAGTTCACCCAAATGATATCGCTACCGGTATCTGCTATAGGAAGGATTTTTTGAGGTAGACTTCGAACATAGAGCTCTACAAAATAAAGAGTGGTTCCTAGAGTTGCACCAAAGGCTACTGGTATATTAGGTGCCAAGTTTGAACCTATTGGAGTGGTGACAAGTGCCAAACTGTCAGAATTGTAAGGCACACGATGATGGGATCTAATTATGATGGAGTCAAGGCTTATGAGCACTCGAATAACTACTCAGTCTGTGGGGTGGACCAAAAGGTCATCTGATCATTAATGTGAAAGCTACATATAGTTTGACATCGATATGTAAATTACTGTTATCAAACTCTGGCTTGTTACCCCATCTCTCTTTAGTGAAAGTGTTAAGTCCACATGGTATTGAACTGTCATGCCTCTCTCCTCTCTATCCACGGTATTATATTGTTGAATTTAATGAATATTTAAATGAAATAAAATTAATCATTATTAAAAATGTTAGAACCGTAAAGGAAAAGTATTCTATACTATTCATAATTAGAAAACTAAACCAGTCATTTACTTTAAAACCATTATTTATTCAAACGATTCTGGTTTGGCATTGACATATGAAACGAACTTCCAACTTCAAGCCACCTCCATGTTTCAAAAGGATAAGAAGCAGAGTTAACATGAATACAAACAAATTATATTTCCCCATTGCTAAGCAATCAAGTAAAACACCTTACAGAACTTACAGATCCTTTGTCCAAAGCTACCCAAATAAGAAAGATACAATGGCTTTACAGTGATGAGTATATGTAAGTTCTATGCACTATATGGTAGTCATAAATATTGGATTCGTAGGACATAGATGCTTATAGATCTGATTTGAAATGTCCTCAGATTCAATGCACTCCATGTTTTTTGTTTCAACATTCATTAGTCTATTATGGTGCATAAGGATAGTTAATGAGTTTTTGTGGGTAGTTATTTTTAGGTGGTCATTCATGTTAAAACTACTGCGGCTTTGACCCAGACTACGGTCATGCAAGTGGAGCATGGAATATAGTTAAATGGAAAGATGGTCAATCGACTCGGACATATATCTTACCCTACATACCTAGGTTCCAATGTTCGATTTAGCTGCTCTATTTTTTAAAGAATTTGTTGCTGAGGGTTTTAACATTGGTCTTCCAAGGAACAAGGTAAGCCTCCTCACATTCCGCAGTACGCCTGTTCTCAAACCCTAGAGTTTTATGACTCTTCTCGAAATAATTATTGTTAAGACCTTTTGTGGGAAAGGGGATTCGGCTCCCTTTCTTCTCTGTTTTATTTCAGGCATAGGAATCAATTAAGGATTATATAAGTTCATTAAATCCATAGATTGCTGCCTTTCCATGCGACACGTTTCCACATACTTACATTTTCTTATACCTCCTTGTTCGAAATAAATTTCCTTTCTACTAATGCTTTTATTTTTCCATCTTGGATTCCAGTTGTGATCCTAGGTGGAGTATTTCCCTACAAAGTTGATGCATATTGTTTACATATTATTGAGGACTAGAATGTGGAGGTGGCCTAATATCAACTACCCCCTACAACATTGGGTGTGAATTAATCATGACATGATGGAGCAAGAAAAGGGAAATAATACTAACAAGTCAAGAGCAGTTTCACATAGTTGAGATATGGATGGTGTCCACACCTTTTCAAATTAATTTTACATAAAATATTTTGAAATATTTGTTAAAGTTTTGTTACAGTAAACAATGATAAAAATAATAGTTATGTTTTTGTTGAGGAACATCATAGTTAATTCTGCCTTACGACGTTTCCTTTGCAACGTCTAGTGCAACTTATAGTTAATTAATCTGTCTATTTATTGGAAAATTTCAAGTTTTTGTATTATTTTTCTTTAAATTATTATTATTATGTAATTTCATTGTTATCATAAATTAGATTTTAAATTGGTGTTTGAATAATTTTTTTTTGTAGTGAATAATTAATATGATTTTAAAATTTAGAGATATATACTTTATTTCTTTCTAGATTCATGTTTGTAGCATTGATACATAAATATTTTTATTATTTCTTAAGTATATTGTTAATTTAAGAAAATTCATAATTATTTACATTGAAAGGAGTCACAATACAAAGATCACTTGGTTAAATTAAATTAAATTATTGAATTTTAGATTTTATTAAAAACTAATGTTAGAATGGTTGTCATATTGATTTGTATGAAAATTTATAATTTTAATCTTAAGTTTTTCTAATGAGTTAATTTATTTTAAAATAGTATTTATATTTCTTGATGTGAGTAGCACAGGAAGGTCTTTTACAATTGTTTGGAGTCTTTGCATGTGGAAGACATTATTTGCCTCTTCTAGTGATTTATGTGTTCTTTCCTATGTTTAACTTAGGAAAAATACAATAATTGAAGTCAACTAATTATTATGTATTATTAACTTATTTCGTAAGGATAAATAATTTATTTATTTAGGTGGCCTACAAATAATCTCAACTGTTGATATTCAAGATGTTTTTAGAAGGAAGATTCAAGATGTTTCTAAAGGAAAGATTGGAGTTATATATTTGGACTCAATAAAGATTATAAATGGAGGCTAGAGATGGAGGTGAACAAACGAAAAAGAACACAAGTTTCTATGTGATTCATCATGAGAGAAGTGATTTCCTCTATATTGTGAGTGGCTTAGTGACCAGTGCATAGAGGAGGACGAAGTGTGAGTGAGTTTTAGCAAATCCACGAGGGTCGTGTTTGAGGATATTGCAAGGCTAAGTTGTCAAAAGGAGATTGTGTTTTTCTAGAGGAAGCCAAGTTATTGGAGTGTTGGGGTTTTCCATTGTGTAGTAGTGGCAGGGCGCAGACCAAGCTGTTGCAGGGTGTAGATCTAATTGTTAGAGGGAAAAATAGTTGAACTACTATTTAATTACTTTACTTTGAATCTAGTAAATTTTAGGTTGGTTAAGAACCTAATGAAACTATAATACACTCTTAAAATAAGTTTATTATTATTTTGGTTATTGTTTTAATCTTGAAAGGAAAACTCACGGGAAGACCGACAAGATTTTCCAATTTCCAGATGGTTGGGGAGGACAATTATTTTCCCTACCTCTTGGAGATTTAATAAAGACAAATCTTAGAGGAGAGGTGGGTTCTTTTTTGAACTTTTGGAAAAGAGGGTATCAAAAAAAGATGAAGACTATTTTCGAGGCAAGTTGCTGCCTGAAGAGTGAATTCCTAAGCTAGTCTAGAAATAGTGGAAGGCTCTAAGTCGAATAGGGGACTACAAGTTCTGGCTGATATGAGTGAAGTCTTGATGCCATTGAACTGACCATGAAGGATCTTAGTCAAACAAACTATCTAGAAATTGAGAGATCTCTGGGGGAGAACTGGTGGTAATAACCGTTCTCGTTGGTAGGGAGAAGCGGTGTTCTTGAGTGAATTTTGATGGACATATTACAAGTATGCAAATAAGTACTAGAAATATCTTATTTATTTTTATGTATCTCTATGAAAATAGAGGTTCCTAAACTGGTACATTGTGAACATGGAAAATATCTAAAAAATTCTTTTGAAAATTTCCTCCATTGATATCTAGTAATAAACTATTAATGTATAGATGAATGAAATTGTTGTTTGATGATTTACAGTTTCAGTTAACAGAATATTTTGGGAAAGTTTGGATTTGTCAAATCATACAGTTGCAATTATTATAAAAACATGTGGCTAGGACAATGACAAAAAAATAAAATAGATGTACTTAGAATATTCCCTATCTAAAAATAATTCAGAATGGATGGACCAAAACCGTTATCTATGATTAAATATAGGAATATTTAGATTTCTTTATGAGTTGAAAATCATAAATCTCCTTGCTTAGATTAATGAAAGAAAGAGGAAAAACATGCAATACTCACTTCTTGGATTGGTGATTCCTAATGAAGGTTAAAATATAGGAAAAAAAAGTGATATTGGAGCCTATGAATGTGAATTCTGAGAAATGAAATTTATTAGTAGACAACCTCAAATTTGTAACTAGGTGAGCAGGTGTTACCCAAAATTTTGTCACTGTCCTTGTACTCCTCGCCATGATCCTAGAGGACCTCTATAGTGTACCTGACATACTTTCCTATCATGAAGAAACTCCCATTGTGTCCCTCTTCATGAGCAGAATAATTCCCTTTTGCATCGTTTCCCAAAAATCTTTTGTTTATCCCAATTTACAAGATCGGCGCTAATGACCCGTGTCCTCCTCACGCCGATATGCAGGGATTACAACTATCCCTAACGTTGATCAGATTGACTAAGCCCTTTCTCAGTTGCGTTGGTCCTCTTTTGGATTTTTTTTTAAATATGGAGCCAAAGCTTACAGCTCTAGAAGCTTCGTAACAAAAGTCTCGTAAATGGTTAGGCCGAAAGGAGTCGAGGATGGCAATTTGGGCTCCTTTCCCCTATTAAGATGGAACTAACCCAAGAGATAAGGCCTTCTCCCATGAGAACAGGAACCATCTCCCCTCCATTGAAGATATATAAACCTTTCTTTTTCCCAAGCACAAGTTAGCTTTTAGTCCTAATTAAGTCCTGACTGATGTTTTGGTTCTGGAGTAGTCAGCAAGCTACCCATAGTTTCTAGCTTTCTAGCTTATGTTTAAGGGAGAATTGTGAGTTTGGTTTGGTTTGAAGACTAAAGAGAAGAGCCTTGAGACTACCATCATTGAGGCTATCCATGATATGCTATCAGAAGTGTGTGGGAACTCAGATATGTCGGAGGAGAACAACAATGTCAAGACATCGTTTCTAATCTATTCTTGAACTAATATAGATGCAACTATCGATTGATTTCCTACATGAAATGTCATCTCACATATTTATGGCTAATGTTTCTTAACCTGTTAAGTAGGATGAATGCAATTTGTATGTTATCACTTTTGTTGTTTGCTATTGTTAACTTGTTTTAGGTGTTTGAAGGAAGGAAACGAAAGATAGCAGGAGCAAGGAAGCAAGATCATCACCAAGCAGAATAACGTACTAAGAGGTAGGCCCTCTTATTTAATCCTAGCCTAAGGAGATCTTCCATAGATTGTTTGTTTGTGGCTAGACCCACTCTCACAGGCTAGAGGAGTTGTTTGTGTCTGCACTTAGAATTTACCTGCACCACAAATTGACGACTCTATTTGGGAATGAATTCTTCTTTTTTATTGTTTGTAATTTTATGGTTTTGTGTGAACTTTTCGATTATCACCATTTCCCTTTAGTGTTGTATGCTTTTCCTGGTTTACTGCTCTAGGTCTAAAATTTATAATAGCAAGTCTGATCTCAGCCTTTAAAATTATTTATTTTTCCCTTGCATCCTCGGTCAGCACGCTTATTTTCTTAATAGTCATGCCGATCAACGCGAATTTCTTAGAAACAGTCGCACCGACCCCCTTCTAGTGTTTGTTGTCAGTTTGGCAGTCGTGCCATTGCCTCTAGGTAAAGATTAGGGTTTTCCCTAAATCTCGATCAATGTGTCTTCCTCTCTTGATTTCTGCCTCTAAGATTGTTTAGGTTGTCTTCTCTCTGACTGGAAAGCTTCATTTGGTTTGGTTTATGTCCTTGTTGATTTTCCTTCCTTTTACTTGATTTCTTGAGTCCTTGGATGGTTGGTGTCCCTAGGGCATCTAGTTTGTCATCCATTTAGCTAATTGTGAACTTAGTGAGTCAAGTGATTGGTGAATTTACTCCTTGCATTTCGTTTGTAGTCCTCTTGTTGCTTTCATCTCCATCACACACGTTTGAAAGGTTTCGTCTGCTTGAGCATCTCCTTCCCACCATTGATTACATTGCTTGTCTTGTTTTAATAGAGTCATTGCATCATTGGTTTAGAAGAAAATATCTTTTGTGACTTTTCATTTGCTTGAGGATTGATTGTCTCGAAAACTTTTTCATTGAAGTGTTTTATGAAAGATTCATTTTGTCATTTCATGAAAAGTACATAATTCTAGTTTGTTGCATCAATGTGTCACGTTAGTTAGCATCATTAACGACTACAGTTGCATTTGAATTTGAAAATAAAAAATAATTCTCTTTACTTGTGAAAGGATTGTTTGAAGTGCAGTTATTAGGAAAACAAGAATTGGAAAAAAAAATTCATTAGTTTATTTTCAAAAAGTAAAGTAGTGAAAAAATAATTTTGCTTTCAGTTGCTTGATTGTTTGCATTTGATTGTGTTTTCTACTCTCTCTAGTGTAAACAATTCATCAAATTGAAAGAGCCTTGTCTCATTTAGCTGCATATAAGATCTTTTGAGTCACATTGCTAAGGCCTAAAAAAACTAGACATAATTAAAGATAAACTTTAAAATCAACTCAATTAATCTAAGGCGAATTTGAAACCTAAAGATCACATCTAGAGGTTCTAGGCTAGAGATATGTTCCGATGTCTTTAAACCTAGAAACTGTCGTTAGCTTCGGCACTAAACAACGCTAGTACGGACTTGTGCTCCCTGTACCATCGCATATATAAAGGGAGACCCCATTAGGCTACAATACTTTATCCATAGGAAGTCGAGTCTACCGCCTTGTAAACGTGATACACTGAACACAAAATTTGGGGAGATTTCCTGCTCGTACTTCTCATTTCGGCGGGAGGTATCTGTAGTTCACGGTTACCTGGTAATATTTTTTAGCTAGATCATCCTGAGTAGTCATTTGATCTTTTTGAATCATTAAATTTAAAATATCGTCTGAGCACTTGTCCTTTCGAGCTTGTTTCAAATCGAAAGTGATAAAGTCATATTTGTTCCTTTCTTGACTCCTAAAACATGAAAGAGAACCAATTTGTTTATGCGTCTTAAAAAAATGTTGCCCACGATCTCATAACATCTTTGTTAGACTTTTCTAGACAAAATCGTCAGTATTCCTTAAAGGACATTTTAAAGCCTTGAAATTTATCTTTCTTTTCTTGTTATTTGAGACGAAGTTATCGTGGCTGAACCATCCGATTCACCTAGTTTCTCTTCCTCTCCTCCAGCAGAAAGATTGTCTGAGGACCCATTTCATGAATTACCATAGTCACTTCAAGACCAAGGTGTTGAACTCGGAATTCTTCTGAGCATTCAACCTTTGTCATCAAGTCCTAAACCCCCCTCAGATATTGGGTCACTTTTTGATATTGGCCTGGAATCTCCAAATAATCCTGTCCAGACTCTTGAGAGTTCGTCAACTCCTGAAGGTCAGTCTGGACTGGTCATTTATCCTCTGAATCCTTTATTTGATCCTGTTGTGATATCACCGCAACATCTGTACAGTGCGTACAATCATCTAGGTATTCCTTTGGAATTATCCCCTCAAACATCTTCAGTCGTTCATCACCGCTTGTTTCCACCTTTGGAATCTGAAGGCGAGGATTTGGCCCAATAGCCATCTGCTATGTCGACTCTTGAGGTACTACAAAATTGCCCATCCCAAAGACAGGCATTGTTATCAGCAATTGGTGGAGTCGATCCTAAAGATTCCAATCTTGTATCCTTTGATCACAAAGGATATGATCCTCAGTTGCCAGCGCAATTAGCTTTCCTTATTCAAGTGAAAGCACTCAACAAAACTGTTCATAGAACGATTATTGATGAGGGCGCATCGACATGTATCATGTGGATGAGTTGCTGGAAAACTCTTGGATCTCCAACCTTGTCGTGATCTTCGACGACATTGAAAGCATTTGACGGTAGGTCGTACACTCCGTACGGTATCCTAAATAACTTTAAGGTTGAACTAGGAGGAAAAACAGTAGAGATTGATGTTGAAGTCATTGATGGCAATCTTGACTATAACATCCTACTGGGAAGACCGTGGATATATGCCATGGCAGCTGTAGTATCGACGTATTTTAGGAAGATCGCATTCCCGTTTGAAGGAGGGATTACGATCGTCGACCAACAGAATTTCCTCCCTAATGGTTCACAAGTTACTGGAAGCATTCCCCTGATCCATGGGAGCGACCATTCGATAAAAGATATAGGAGTAGGCTTGCTAAAAGATCCCACAATGATGGGAACTTTCACGTTTCCACCTCCTTTCCATGAAGGGAATATCCCGTTTGTAGCAACATGCAACATGGTATCTTCATCGAAGGTCGCAGAAGACAAAATCGTCATGGATCATCAAGTGGTATTGCCACTTAGCCCTATTGAAATATTGTAGCAATCAATGTTTCAGGCATGGGAGGCGAGCCCAAATGAACGCTCGTCAAGCGTTTGGGTAGATAGGTCCGAAGAATATGGTACCCCATTAGATCCATGGTCAAAAGTTCATGGGACTGACGAAGGAATCTTACAATCAATGATGATTGAGGGGGCACCATGGAATGATCACCACCATCGTTCCCTTCTTCCAGAATGTGAAGAAGAAACTCAACACGACCTATACCACCCTTCAGTATTTGAATTCCTAACAAATACTGTAAATACGGTGGATTCAGAGAGAAACCTATCCAATATTGAAGAAACAATAGCCATAAACATCTCGACAAAATCTGATGTTGTTGAGAATATTCATGTCGGCAAAAGTTGTTCCCCTTCAGAACTGGAAATATATAGTGCTCTCTTTCGCGAATTTAGAGATGTCTTTGCATGGTCATATGATGAAATGCCAGGCATTGACTCGAGCATAGTTGAATATGAGATTAAAATGTATCCTGATGTCAAACCAGTAAGACAACGGCTTCGACAGGTACATCCGAAGAAAGCCGCTGCCATTAAGGCGGAAGTTGAAAAACTTCTCCATGCTGGATTCATCTACCCGGTTCCTCTAACCGATTGGGTATCGAATATTGTCCCTGTTATGAAGAAACAAGGGACGATAAGAGTGTGCGTCGACTATAGGGATGTAAACAAAGCTTGTCCAAAGGACAACTACCCTACACCCTTCATCGACCAGATAATTGATGAATGCGCCGGATGTGAAATCTTTTCCTTTATGGATGGATTTTCCGGGTATAATCAAATAAATATCCGCCCACAGGACCAGTCAAAGACTACATTCATCTGTCTGTGGGGCACATTTGCTTATCGAAAATTACCCTTTGGTTTAAAGAACGCAGGGGCGACGTTTCAGAGGGCAATGAATTATGACTTCCATGACATCAAGAACATTGTTCAACCTTACCTCGACGATCTTCCGGCTCATTCGCGAAAGCGGACTGATCATCCGCGGCATTTGAGAGCGATATTTCTACGTTGCCGACATTACAAGATAAGACTCAATCCGCACAAGTGTGTGTTTTGCATCGGTTCTGGTCGTTTACTAGGCTTTGTTGTCTCTAAGGATGGGATTCGTCTCGACCCCTGTAAGGTTCAGGCAATCATTAATTTGCCTCCACCTTCAAATTTGCTTCAGATTCAGAAACTCCAAGGGAAAGCAAACTTTCTGAGAAGGTTCATTCCAAATTACGCAGAACTTGCCAAAGGTTATACTCGTCTTTTGAAAAAGGATGTACCTTTTGTCTGGGACCAGGTTGCGCAAGCTTCCTTTGACGCTCTGAAAGATTCTCTAGTAAGAGCATCATTAATGTACGCCCCGGACTATCAAAGAGATTTTAACCTGTATCTAGCTGCAGCAGATACGACCATTGCGATGGTCTTAGTGCAAGAAGTCGATGGAGTTGAACATCCTATTTATTATTTAAGTAAAAACTTAAATGATACAGAAAGTAAATATTCCTATGTTGAAAAACTAGCGCTTGCTGCTGTTCAAGCGATTCAAAGGTTTCGACATTATGTCCTCTTTAGGAAAACTACCGTTCTGTCAGATTGCAATCCCATGACGTATATACTGTCGCGACAGTTGCTTGGGGGCAAATATTCAAAATGGATAGCCATCCTTCAAGAGTTCGATTTAGATTTTGTAAAATCCAAATCAAAGAAAGCTCTAGTTTTCGCGGAATTATTATGCGATTTCCCATCGTCATCCAACGATGAAACATCAGAAGAGTCAATCGTGGATGAAAATTTGTTTCTGATATCAGTAAGCGATGAGTGGTATGGAGACATCATTGTTTATCTCCAAACCCAAAAATTTAGGCCTAATACCTCACACTCGGAACGGAAACGTATACGATACCAATCTAAAGACTACATGATCGTCGGTGATACACTTTACCGTCGTGGCGTCGATACGGTTCTGAGGAGGTGCCTTACCCATGAGGAGGCCGAAAAAGCCCTGAATGATTGTCATTCAGGCGCGTGCGGGGGGCATCAATCTGGATATGCAACAGCACAAAGAATCTTACGAGCAGGATATTTCTGGCCAACTATGTTTAAAGATTGCATAATAGCTGTCAGAAGTTGCCATGCATGTCAGATCTTTGATAGCAAAACCAGAAGACCGCCCGCACCCTTACAGCCGATAGTTGCTGTTGGGCCCTTCGCCAAGTGGGGCATCGATTTCATGCAATGTAACCCCACCTCGACCGGGGGGCATGGGTATATTATAGTCGTTGTTGACTATTTTACCAAATGGGCCGAGGCGATGCCTACATTGGATAACACTGGTGAAACAGCTGCCCTTTTCTTTTTCAATCATGTAGTCGCCAGGTTCGGCGTTCCGCAAGCTATAGTGACAGATCATGGATCGCATTTTCGCAATCACATGCTGGTTGAGTTAGCTGCCAAACTAGGGCTATCACACGACAGCTCTACCCCGTATTATCCACAAGCCAACGGACAAGTTGAGGCAATCAACAAGGTCCTGAAGCGTATGTTGCAAAGGATGATCGGGGTTCACAAAAGAAGATGGCATCTAATCCTGTACTCAGCATTATGGGCTTACCGAACCTCGGTAAAGAACGCCACTGGGTTCACACCATTCCAATTGGTGTATGGCCTGGAGGCAGTCTTACCGATCCAGTGCGAAATTTCGTCTCTTAAACTCGCAATTGACCTCCTCCCCGGAACCTCAGAAGAAGAGGCTCGTTTCCTGGAATTGATCCAGTTGGATGAAAACCGTCGTGACGCCGCTTTGGCAAACGAGGCCCATAAGAAACGAGTCAAAGCACAGTTCGACAAAAATGTCAAACCTCGCAACTTCTCTGAGGGTGACTTGGTTTTGCTTTACGACCAAGAATCCGACAAATTAGGAGCAGGAAAATTTCAGTCCTTATGGATGGGTCCCTATATTGTTAAAAGGGTGTTAGCAAAAGGAGCCTACGAGTTAATGGATTATGACGGAATACCACCGGCGCAACCCCGTAACGGGTTGTACCTCAAGCGTTACTATGCCTAAATAGTAACCTGAGTGCTTTTGTTGTATTTTGTTTTCGCTAAAATGTTTGTTTCGGTTAAGTAATCCACCTTTCTCGTTTGTTGCAGATGTCGAATTATTCTGATACATATGTGGGATATGCCGACGGAGCGAGTCGTAGTACGCGGAATTTGTCCTCCGCAGCCTGGGCCATTTTTGATCCAAGCGGCGAGTTAGTGAGTTTCAGAGGTGTGTGTATTGGACGATCAACGAACAATATCGCTGAGTATAGTGCGTTGATTGAACTCCTCTCTGATACCATCGCTCATGGTATACGCCGACTAATTGTCAGGCTAGACTCACAACTTGTGATACTACAACTCACTGGTATATATTCAGTCCGCAATCCAGCTATTTATCGTATGTTTCTAAGAGTTAAGATTTTGGAAAGAGAGTTTGATTCAATTCAATACCAACATATTTCCAGAAACATGAACACATTAACAGATTCATTAGCAAACTATGTATTAGATAGACATTTACAACATATATAAAAAGAGATGCATCGGTGCTATGTGAGTGGATCACAAATAAACTGAAATAAACTCCGAAAATCAAAATATATAAAGCTGTTTATAGTTTGTACATAATGTGCTGTAATCAAAACAAAATTGGTCATATGACCTAGAACTCAAAAAAGATGCTAGGGGGCACCCTAGCCTAGTGGTGCTCATGAAAGTACGTCACGGTCTGTGCGATCATGCGCAAGAGACGAGTCCATCGTCTAGGCACGCCGATAGTGTGCCGCTGCAACTGTAAGGGTAACTCGTCAATCTGTACATCCGGAAGACCACGAGTAAGGCTCTCAACCTGCTCCTGCACAGCTGCAAGTATCTCAGTATCACCAAGGTCGCGAATAACAACTCTCCTAGCAGGCTCTGCTGCTGGGGCAGCAACTGGCGATCGTGGACGAGCTACTGGATGAACAGGACCAACATCTACATACACCCAAAAGTTTGATCAGTTTTGAACAGTAAACATCATGAATAAAAACAATAAACAGTGATATGGTCAGAGATTTTACCAATAGCGCCCCATTGCTCGCCATCCGGAAGCACCAAGTCCGGATCACCTCGGTAGTCCATACCCACATATGGATACTCAGAAAATGCCATCTCTTGACGCTCGAACCACCTAAAGAAGGACTCAGTGAATGTAATATGAGGTTGACCAGCATGCCGGGACATATGGTCAACCCACCTCTGCATGCGTGGCTCGGTCGGAGAAGGCACATCAAGTAAGATGTACTGAGGTTGCATCAATGGGATTTTCTCCAAGACAAAGGCAGTCAGAATAGAACCAAATCCAAAGTTCTTCAGCCCCCCGTCCTTTACCTTGGTCAATTGACTTTTCATCTGAACAAGTACTGCATCGCACCAGTTAAACACTTTCGGTTGGAGACACTCCAAGGCGTGCTGCATATAAGATCTGTTGGCAACATGTAAAGCTGCGCTACTGGCCATCCTACCAATGGTAAACAGAATGGACTTGAGAGACCTGTCAGTAATGTCACGGATATTGATCTTGCCGTCTTTGCTCGGCTGTGAACCTTCCCGGCAATACTGACGGATATAGTCTCTGGTGGAAGTAGTCCCTCGAGCCGTACCTGACAAAGAAATGGGAGCACCCCGCCTTGACAACCCAGTCAAGAAGTACATGTCCTCTATGGTCAAGGGGAAGGACTTCCCCCTAATCTGGAATACTTGGTTAACAGGATCCCAAGCATCAAGCATATACTGCAGTAAAGAAATCTGTGCTCTCATGCTAGAGATACGGAAGAACTTCAGCAGGCCACAGTTTCGAAGCGCATTCACCGTGACTGGGTCATGGAGTGCAACCATGTCCTCTGCTTCATGTTCTCGTTCTCGCCATGTAAGGGACATTTTGTCCAAAGTTCCCTACAATCAAACAAGAGAAGGAGTAAGTTCCTGATTTTGATGAAAATCTGGCGAAAAATCATCAAAAAACTCATGCAAAATCAGCCTTTTTAGGCCCAGCGCAGGCAGAGAGTCTTCCCCCTACTCTGGAACTCAGTCTGCCTTAAGGCTGCCTGAAATACAGCGCAGATTTCGAAAGGGGAACCTGCGCTGATGCCAGGGCGCCCTAATGAAACCCCTGGGGCCCAGAAACTCTGAAAAACATGCATGAAACTGAAAAAGGAAACCATGAAAGTGAAGGGCTAAGGTTTAGCTCCTACCTGGTCCGAACGGCGCCGAAAATCATCCACAGAATCTCCCGGAATCAGCTGGTGAAAATCAAGGAAGAAGAGGCACCTCCAGAGCTCCAACAAGCAAAATGCAAATGAAATGGTAAATGAGAGGTAAAAACCCCTTTTTATGATTTTTTACACGGTTTAAAGTTAAATATTAGGGTGATAATCTCGTTTTCATGCAAATATTGTCCATTTCTAAGAAAATTTGTTGCAGCAATTGAAGATGAAGTACTACATTTGAAAAGAGAAAAGCTAGTAAAAGTAAAAAATTAAATTTGACCATGAATCGAGCAGTTTTACCACGGAATTTATGCTCGTTAAAAAATAGAAAAGTGTGAGCAGAGTTTTTCCGCCAAAGTTCAAGCTCATTAAAAAATGAACCTATCTCGGTAAATAACCATTGCGATCGTAAATTTATAAGCCTTAAAAGCCTTGGTCGTGTTTTCATCCATCACCTCCATTTCATTTGGCCGATCGTTCACCCCCATATGTGTGTTTACCTATTTTGAGGAACAGCTGCGAAGAGTGATTTCACCTAGCCATCCTTGTGACACTACCGTGATTGGAAAATTCCAATTTGTACCTGGAATCAATTGCTATCCCTGTTTATCACTCGTTCCTCGAAAGACGAGTCTTCTTTGAGCTCTTTTCATTGACTCGTAAAATATGAAAAGTTTGCCGAGTTTTTGGCCTTCTAGCTCGTTAAAACGACCGAAAGCTATCCCTCCTCTAGATTTTAATCTTTTTTGGACCTGAGGGATTATTACACAAAAAGATCGAGCGCTTGTCTTATTCAGCTCGTAAAAGTACCGAATAGCCATCCCTTCTGTATTGTTTTATACTTTTTCGGACTTAAGGGATTAGATGACGAAAAAGGAATCATGGAGTTGACTTTCTGTACCTTTTCAGACTCTCTAAAAATGAAAAGGACCGAGTTTTCTTTGTCGTTAGACTCGTTAAAATGATTAAATAGCGACAAACTTGTCTTTAGACGAGAACGAGTTTCCCTATCGCTAGGCTCGTTAAATCATAGCGATGGGCTTGCCCGAAGGGCAGGTTATAGAACAAGCATATGTTATCCTCCTCAAGCTTGACAAAAATAAAGAGGTACTGGTCAGAAATGACTGGGGAAAAATTGGGAGAACATCAAAGTTTAATGGTAGCAAGTCACTCTTGAACATGACACTTTTCCTCCGTACCACATCGGGTTGGGTTGTTTCATTCACCGGTCTCATCGCCATGGTCCTCGCCAAACCATCCACATTTGGGGTAATGCTACCGATCCATTGCATCAGTGTCGTTATATGTTCAAGAGGGGTCATTCTGAAAGTGTCAACCGTGTCCCATCCACTACCATACATTATCCTTCATCCATTCATGATCGCCACCCTGAATCATATGTCACAGTTTGTTTTCACCTCCATTAAAGTCATTAGCTCCGTTCCGTGTCATTGCTATGGGATTCATTAAGGCCCTCCTTTGACGGATCGCTTCTTGTCGACTTCAGCTCATTATCCAAGAAGTTGATCTAGGAACAACCCCCATCAGTACTTTGAAGCTTGCATGCCTCAATGGCAAGTTTCTCACTTCCGGCGATAGGTATACATCAATGACCTTCGACCAGAAGATTTTGCGTGGCGTTCGACGCCAAGTCCTTTATTCACGCCACGTGAATTGTACTGCAGTACCTTGAGGGTCATCGTCATTATTGGTGATTCCTCTCGCGCTTGTTAACGGTTTTCATTATTGACCGGTAATCAAGCGATGTCTTTCCATGTTCGACTTCAGCGCAATTCTCACATGGATCGACTTGTACTTAGAGTGAAGATCGAACGAGTTTGAAGACCCCGGATCTAGTTTCATCCATCCGGGCTGCGATATATATTCAGGAAATATAAAAGCATTTGCCATGTACATCATTGCAGCAGATGATCATCCTATTCAAAGGATGATAATTTCAGCAGAAAATTATCAGTCTACCTTCAGACGATCGTCTGTCATATGTACCAAAATGTATTTATAAAAGCTGAGCATGGGAATGCCCGCCTCAGCTAGATCATGAAAATTGAATGAAAAATAATGTATTGTATTGTATTGTATTACAGGGCGCCTCCTCAGCACTGGAATGAACTTCGGACCCTCTAGATAAAGCATTTCACCCGATAAACGACCTCATACTTTAGGGGGCAACTGTTATAGACATTTTTGTGCCTCGCATCATGGAGCATGAAATGTCAATAATCACAGGGATCCTCAGTCCCTAAACATGTTGTTCTTACCCCTAAAAGAACAAGGTCATCAAACAACAGCACTTCCAATCAGTTCTCCACCTGAAAACACTTCAAAACAGGCTTATTTTGGATCATGTCAGCTGCTCCACTGAGCTTCTGCGCTGGAATGCAACTGTCCCTCCTTGTACCTGTGCTGGAAGTCAAGATTAATGAAGGCTACCTGCGCTGGGCGAGATTGGCCAAGTGGCACAGTCATTCTGCAAGGTGTCAACTGCCCAGGAAGCTTCCAAACTGACACTTGGTTCATGAGATTCGCCCTGTGATGAGTAAGAGGTACTTGATCACCATGTGTAAGCAGGGATCTCCAAGTGGACTCAAGAACTGAAGATTAACTGAAGAGGGAGAGGACACTAGTCAGCTATATGCCAGCCTCAAGCTGACTCATCCTCTCTTCTTCTCTCCTATATATAGAGCTCTTCTATGAGGTCTGAGGAGGCTGGAATTTTGTGTAAAGCAAGGAGGTGCTGTTGGTTTACAGTTAGAGCTATTGGGTGATTGTTTTACTAGAGGTGAAGAGGAGAGTTCTTGCTGCTGGGGAGGTGCTGCTGGATTGGAGCCATCATTGGTTGTAACCTTCTCAGAACCCTGTTACTTCTATCAATAAAGTTTTGCATGTTCTCCTATATACTTGTATTGCATTGATGTATTGTATTTACATGTATATTTGATTCATCCTAATCCATGCTTCAGTTATGAGTACATGTATCTTGTAGTTTGCTCTCTTGTTTTGTGCAGGGTCTGTGTGTAGCTGGACCGGCAAAGAGAGCAAGGAGCTAGGAACAAGAGACAAAGAGAGAGGACAAGGATCGACTAAGCGAAAGACACCAGGTTGGTTAATCTTTTCATCCTTCTCTCTGTACTTTCATAAAGGAAAACATCAAAGCTTTACTTTCAGTTGTTGCTAAAGACTGTCACCTTTAGAGTAGGGATAGGGTCATCCGCATCGGATACTTTTCCCCACAACACACTCCACACACTGTCGAAGAAGAAGAATATCCTTTTCCACCTGAAGGTTTCCCCTACACGGGAAGGATTCCCATTAGTGTTTATCAAGATTTTCCACCTAATTATGTGACTTTAGCACAATTGGTCTCAAGTACACCTAGTGCCTCATCGCTTTATCATAACCCTGTTTGGGCATCTGGCATTATGCCTACCACAGGTCCATTCATTCCGAACCCAACCTCCCATTATATGGCGATTTTTGTAGTCACTTCAGTCCTAGTGCGACCCACCATTATCAATCCTCTTGTCTCATTGGTTCAAGTAACCTATTCGGTTCATCCGACCTTCTTGAGTCATGTCTCTCTTAGTTCGTCAATCCCTACAGTAAGTGGACAGGCTATGCTGCCTAGGGAATAACATCCGAATGTTTATATGGTGTGAGGAACAACCAACGTGAGTGGCTAACAAATTCACATGGTTGGGATGAACCAGCCTTCCACTATTGTTATTCAACACCCTGCTGGTCCTACTGGATCAAGCAATGTCTAGTACCAACAGGTCCAAAATCCCATTGGTCTGTCTAGGTCAAGCCATTTCTAGTATCAACAGCCTTATGAGGCTCAAGTTCAGTACCAAAATCCTTATGCTCCATATGGTTCTCAAGTAATCATTAATCTACCTTACGTCCTTCACCCTAGACAATATGTTTAGCCTGGTCCATCCACCATTCCCGGTGGCTATGGCAAGATAGAGTTTGAATATTTTCAAGGTAGCAATCTAGAACTGTTGAAGTACCCTTGCAATAATGAGCAAAACCTTTGCAGCAATGGCCATCCATGTAGGAGTAGGGTTTGCCCCAATAATGACAAATGCAACGGTCTCAGGGTCAACGCTTGCAACAATCGCAACAAATTGTGCAGCCGCAGATGGACTATGTTAAGAAAAAATCCTAGCCTATGTCCTCACAAGGCCATCCTCTACAGCCGCAAGGAAAACCTTTGTAGCCACAAGGTCAACCCTTATTGCATCGAGGCCAACATGGGCAGCAACAACCCCTGTACTCATATCAACAAGGGAAACCCTTGGAAGGACAAGGTCAGGGTCAAGTCCAGCAGCAGCAGGCCCAAAATCCTAATGCCCAAGGGCAACAGGTTCAGAATCCTTTTGTCGAAGGGTAGCAGGTCTTAAATCCTTATATCCACGGGCAACAGGTTCAGAACCTGTATGTCCCAGGACAACAGGTGCAACATCCATATGTCCAAGGTCAACAGGCTCAACAGCCATTTAATAGCATGTTTCTTATCAGCAACATATGGCTGGATAGTTGCAAGTATTTCAAGGTCAAAATCCACCCTATGGCACAGTGGGGGCACAATCAAATTCCCTATGGACAAAACCCTCCACTCTGGGGACAAAATCCTTACTAGCACGGATGGGCTCCTTTGGTTGGACCCGCTTATCGACCTCCAATTTATTTTAACACCCAGTTTTCGTTGTTGGCTAGACTAGAGTTTCCAGATGTGTCTTGACTCACGAATGATCCAATTCTTCATTCACCATACTGGCCTCTGGTCCCTTCCAAGATTTCGAGTGATTTCCTGAAGTTTGAAGGAAAAGCCAAAGAGGATCGACAAGCCCATGTGATGACATATCACCTCTGGTGCTCCTCGAATTCTTACATTGATGATTCCATTCATCTTCGTCTTTCCCAACGGAATCTTACAGGTGTTGTAGCTAAGTGGTATATTGAGCTACCTCGATATACCTATCATGACTATAACACTCTCGCCACGGCCTCTCTCACACATTTCCAATTGTCAGTTCACTATGAAACTGGCACCCACCTGCTAACATCGCTCAAGAAAGACACTACGACCCAAATCTCTTATCATATCCATGAATGGAGGTGTTGACATTGGCTAATTAAGTTTGGAATTTCTAATCAATTGTTGACCGACTGGTTCACTAAATCCTTCGTCAAAAAAATTGTTGAGGACATAGCTAAGTGAGGATGTGTCACCGAGGAACAAGATATCGTGCGTGCCCAACATCTATACCTTGTCTATTCAAATTCTGGCACGTTATATGACATGTTATCTTATATACCCAGACCATCATTTGATTTGATGTCATCTAAGTCTCCTGCTACACCTCCTGTCAATGGAGTAATTGGTTCAGTGACATAGACCCCTGCAAAATATTCTTCCAAACAGAAGTCAGCCTCCAACAATGCTTCCAATGAGTCTTCTCATAATTTGCATGGCCTTGGTAAAACCTCAGAGGTCCATGCTATTCATTCTACCACGGTGGAAAAATTGTCGAAAGGTAAGAAGGAAGGCAAAGGCAAGGGTAAAGTCGATGCCCCAAAACAAGGTCCTCCTAAGTTGTCTACTGTTGATGCTTCTCAATGGAATCCTGAGTATCTGTGCCTCATTTGTGAGGAGGGTCACTATACTAAGGATTGTCCCAAACAATCTGAAGTTAGTCATTTGCTCAAAGGGACCCTCGCTGTCCTAAAAGAGACGTTTCCATCCCAACAAACCCAAATGGTAGACTAGCTTCAATCATCTGCTTCATCGGGTTCACAAGCGTTCATGATGAGTACACCCATCAATGTGGCTACTAGATCAAAATATTATCAAACTCCTACCCCAACAAGAGTGAAATAAAAGAAGCTATCCCTTCTTCCTCTACCCTTTCAAGTTCTAGTCCTCTTCATATAGAGCGACCTAACTCTGATTCCGTCGTTCAACCTCCTTCTCAAGGTGTGATGTGAAGTCCACATATAATCGCAATGCTCGTGACGCTCAACACTATAATATTATTGAGGATTTGGCTCAAGTACCATTGGCTATGTCTTCCCTCGAGGTACTTCAAAGCTGTCTGTCTCAACGGAAATCATTACTATCGGCTATTGGGGGTATTGATACTATTGATTCTAGTCTTATATGTTTTGATCTAGAAAACCACGTTATGCGTATTCCTCATTAGATTTCCTTTCTCATTCAGGTCATCATAAATGAGAAAACCATTCATAGGCCTATCATCGATGAAGGTGATTCTACTTGCATCATGTCAGTCGTTTGTTGGAAGGAAATTGGTTCTCCTACTCTAAACCAGTCCCCTAACACATTGGAAGCTTTCGACGGGCACGATTCATGACCATTTGGTGTCTTACCGAAACTTGCCATTACTTTGGAGGGCAAGACAATACATGTTGAAGTCGAAATTGTTGATGCTAATCTCAATTATAATATTCTACTCGGATGGAGTTGGACCCATGCCATGCATGTTGTAGCCTCCTCCCTATTCCGCGTGATTCATTTCCCCCATCAAGGGAAGATAGTCACAGTCAATCAATTGTCCTTATTTTCCTCTTCCTCCTCAAATGAATATGTTCCATATGTTAAGCACACCGGTGCTCCTTATGAGAGTGTGGGGGCAGGGATTTTTAAAGATCCCGCCTTGATGGGAATTTTTCTGCTCTCACCTCCTAATGTTGCCTCCGTCAACATGATCTTGATCAAATATGATCCTTGTGTCATACCTTCACTAGATCTTGTGGATACATGTGGCGAGGTTATGTTGCTAAGTCCAGCGGAAATCAATTATGTGGATATTGTTTCGGCCTCATGTTTTGTATCCTCTGATCCTCCTATTTCGAGTTCATCTCTCGATGTGTCTTCTCAATCCCCATGGCTTAGTTCTGGCTTGACGATCATGTCTATGTGTCTTGAGGATTTCTCTTCTCTGCTACCTATTGACATGTCATTTTTGCCTACCATTGTCAAGGTATTTCAATTGAGGGCACCTTTATCCCCTCATCGACTTAGGGTTTTTCTCCCTCCCCGAGTTTTTTACCAATTTCCCATTATTACAATGGGGTTTTCATCTGAATCGTAACCCTCCCTCACCTAGGGGGCATGGGGGCAAAGATTTGTATGAGTTCTACTATATTATTTGGCCGAGTTGATTCTTACACGTCATGTCAATGGTAAAATTCCGGTGTTCATTTGTGTTGATTGATTACCCGTGTCCGAGCATGGACTCTCTCACAAAGTACTGTGCTTAGGTCATTTTGCATGGTTACTTTTGTACACTAGTATGTCATTCATTTTTGTACAATGTGGTTTGGTGTGCTATTTTGCAAGCAACTTCTCTTCTTATTATTTTTTTTCCTGCTTTATAGTTGGCGGTGTCCCCTCACGTCAGTTTCGCTGATGGTGCTTTTCGTATTACCCAAAATCTACCATCCACGACATGGGCCATCTATGACCCACATGGTGCATTAATTAACCTTCATGGTATCTGTCTAGGTCGAACAACTAATAACATCGCCGAGTATAGTGCGGTTATCGAATTATTGTCAGAAGCTATTTCTCTTGGCATCCGGGAATTTTTTGTCAACCTTGATTCACAACTTGTTGCTCTTCAACTCAATGGGAAATATTCCGTCAGAAACCCTCATATCTTGAGAACGTATCTACGTATTCGTCTACTAGACAGAAATTTTGATTACATTACATATCATCATATTCCTCGACACATGAATACATTAACAGATGCATTTCTAATTATGTGCTGGATGGACATTTGTGAAACATGTAACAACTCGAAAACAAAAACATTTTTACCATAGTAAGCAAAGAAGTACAACATATATATTTATATGTGTGTGTGTGTGTGTGTGTGTGTGTGTGTCGGTAATGTTTATCATACATCAAAACCTAAAAAAATAATATGTGTGTTTGAAATACATCGGTGGCTCGTAGGCCTTATACATCCGTGGCTTGCAGACCTCAAAAATATGGAATGCTAGACTTATGCAGTAAACAACATGATGCTCATGATAGCATGTAACTGCTCGGACTACGCGAGTCAGTAGTTGGAAAATTCGATCTGACACCCCCACCGTATGCCTCTAGTACTAGCGTGGGACATCACCCATTTGAGCATACTCTAGGATCCCATGGGTCAAGCCCTCAATATTCCGTATAATCTCCTCCTTGTTGTCTCTTCCCTCCTAATAAGGAGCGACCTCAAACTCCTGAGCAACATGCCTGGAAATCAAGGACAACCAAGCAGGGCATTCTGGTCCAACATCTGCATTTAAAAAATCGAAGTGTCATGAACACGTATATTTCAAAAATAGTAAAAAACATAAAAAAACTAAAATTGTTTGTTTTTACCTCCATCAACAAAATCCTCCCCTTCTAGGAGCGACATATCCAGATCTCCACGGAATTTGGTACCCTTGTAAGGCCAATCCTCCTCTACGATCAGCTGTCATTGTAGCTACTAGAAAAAGGCAGGTTTGTAGGACATCTGTTGGCCCCTCGTGACCCTAGGCATCAAATCACTCCAACGGGCCATCCTTATGTCTCGAGGCATCGACAGATCTACCTCACTCAGCTGGTATTGGAATAGCGGATCCTGTTCCAGGAAGAAGGTCACTAGCACAAATCCAAAGCAAAACTGCTTTAGATGTCCCACCTTAGATTTTGAAAGTTGGCGCTTCATGTTGATTTTCATTGCTTCTACCTAGTTAAGTATGGTGGGTGTCATGTAGTCAATAGTGTACTGGAACTTTTACTTGTTGGCCTCATGCAGTGCTTGGGACCTAGACACTCTATTGATGGTCAACAATAGCACTCTAAACACAAGATCTCGAACCATCATGATCTCGATCTTACCACTTTTCGATTTGAGATCTTCTGGGAAATGTTCTGTAAGAAGCATAGTCACGCTTGCCCCAATTGGCCTCCACCCATATAGGTTTACTTTTTCCCCTCTTCGGGACAGTCTTGTCATGAAATAAATGTCTGAAGTCTCCAACTCCAGTTCTTGGTCACCTATGACGAAAATCTCCCGATTTATGTCCCAGAGGCTAATCAGGTACCGTAGCAGCTCAGGATGGGCCCATATACCTGGTGTAAGAAGGATTTTAGGAGCCCATAGTTCCTCAAAGCCTCCAAACAATTTGGATTGGCTATTTCTTGACTATTGATATCCTCGTGCTCACGCCCTTTCCAATCTACCATTTCTTCTTGATTTCTTCCTGCAAAAACGATGTAATCAAGTCAATGATCATCCTTGGCTAAAAAAATTTGGGTTTGAATGGCTGAATTGAGCAAGAAACATGTCAATCTTTTTCTCATGGCACTGATGTGATAGTTTTAAAAATAGTGGCACCAACGGTGCAATTGGCAGTGTTAGCCACCCCCAGTCGGCGCGATTCCGTGCCCAGAAATTGTGCTAACTGAGAGCGATTTTTTTTTTCCAAAATATCCCCATGAAACCCAAAAAATAGCTAAAAACAAGCAAAAGTAGTATGAAAATGGAGCTTAAGGTCTTGGCTCTTACCTGCAATTGATGGTTCGGTGAATAACCTCCCGGACCTCCTGCAATTGATGGCGCGGTGAATGACCTCCCGTATCTCCTGCAATCTCCTCCAAAAGAATTAGGGCACAAGTGGGTAAAAACTCTTCACACAAAGGTAAAATGGTAAATGGTAAAAAATAAATACTTTTCCCCATTTTTTTCATTTTTTTCATGAAATATTTAGGGTTTTTGATCAATTTTGACCTATTTTGCCTAAAAACTGGATAATGCCTTTACCTTTCTTACGTAGCGACAAGTGATGTATCATTGATGATGGTACTGCAATCGTGTTTCAACTCTTTTCTCAACTAGTAAATCTTCAATGAAAAGATCACCGAGTATTTTTCCCTTTTTGACTTGTAAAATTGAATAAAATGGGGAGTCTTCTTTCAAGCTCTTTTTTGACTCTTTAAACATGAAAATATTGCCGAGCTCTTGTCGTTTTGAACTCATTAAAGGCTACGAAATGTCATGCACCCAGTATACGTTTACCCCTTTTTCGGGTTTGGATGCACTATTTACGAAAAAGTTACTCCTTGAATGAAATTGTTAATTGGTTCTCTCAAGTATCATTTTCTACCTTTTCGGGCTCGAGAGACACAAATGTACGAAAAGGGACCATGTGGAGTTTTCTTTTCCATATCTTTTTCAAATTCTATAAACATGAAAAGGATACCGAGTTACCCCTTTTTCAGATTCGTTAAAAAATCAAATGACATTGGATTCGTCACCATGACGAACATGAGCTTCTCCCTCCTAGTGCTCGTTAAACTTACTAGGTCAGATTCATTTGAAGGATGAACTTACAATGCAAGAACATGCTATCCTCTTCAAGCTTGTGATAAAAAATAATTGGGGTACCTACTAGAAATGGTGCTGGAAAATTGGAAATTTTATCAATTATGTCGACAGCTCACTCTTGAACATGACACTTTCTGTTTCGTGTCAGGTTGGGATATCCTCCTTTGATCAATGACTTTCATGGGTTGGGCCATTCATTTTTTCCTTCCATTTGATCTCTGCCATGTCATCATGACCACTGATCCTATGGATCCAAAAGCTGCCAAACTCTGGAATTGTGTCACCGATATGTTCAAGAGTTAGTCCCTCTGTAGTTACACTTACTCCTGATCCTCTATATCATGTCGATGATGTGGGATACATCATGGCCCTCCTTCAACACGGTCACTTCTTGTCGACTTTTGCTCATTATCCAGGAAGTTGGCCGAGAGACTCCCTTCTAGTACCTTAGAGCTTGCATGCCCTAATGGAAATTTCTTCACACTCGACAACAAGTTCACATGATTGGCTTTTGGTCAGGTGATTTCATGCGTGTTGGACATCAGTTCCTTTATTCACATTCCATGAACTATGTTGCGAGTACCAGAGCCATTGTCATTATTAGTGGTTTCTCCCATTCTTGTGAAGAGTTCATATCATTAACTGGTAATCAAGAAACTTCCTAGCATGTTCGACTTCAACACATTCATTCGCATGTTAATATTTGTACTTTGATCAGGTCGTTTGGAGCACAAGACCATGGGCTAAGATTACACAGGTCCAAGTTGTGACGGGATGTGACATGGTCATGTTGATATACATGTCCCTTTCAGATGGATGGATGCAACCATACCATGAGTTCTTATATGTGTTCCTTCTCATTATATGTGATGGGTCCCTGCGACCATACATTGCTTTCATTATGATCCTTTCCGTTGGATGGTTGCGCCCATGACTAGGATCCATTTACATGATCATTCTCTGGATGGCTGCATCCATACCACAATTCATGTATTATTATTCAGAGTTTTCAGTGATGTATATGTATCTATGCTTGCTTGCAGGTTTTCCGATGATGGACTCTGGTTCCCCGCTTCCACTTGTAAATCATTTCACCCCTCGCTTTAGATTAGCCTTCGCACTTTAGGGGTCATATGTTACACAACATTTTGTCACTATCCCTGTACTCCCCATCCACGATCCTGGAGGACCTATATAGTGTACCTGACATGCTTTCCTATCATGATGAAACTCCCATTGTGGCCCTCTTCATGAGTAGAACAATTCCCTTTTGCATCATTTCCCAAAAATATTTTGTTTTTCTGAGTTTACAAGATCGACACTAATGACCCATGTCCTCCATGCTGAAGCTTCTAGCTCTAGAGGCTTCATAACATAAGTCTGGTAAATTAGGCCGGATGGAGTCGAGGAGGTCAGTTTAGGATCCTTTCCCTTATTAGGATGGAACTAATCCAAGATATAAGGCCTTCTCCCATGAGAAGAGGAACCATCTCCCCTCCATCCAAGCTATATAAACCTCTCTTTTTCCCAAGAACAAGTTAGCTTTTAGTCCTAATTAAGTTCTGGTTGAAGTTTTGATTTTGGAGTAGTCAACAAGCTACTCGTAGTTTGTAGCTTTCTAGATTGTGTTTAAGGGAGAATTGTGAGTTTGGTTTGGTGTGAAGACTAAAGGGAAGAGCCTTGAGACTACCATTGTTGAGGTTGTCCATGTGATGCTAGCAAAAGTGTGTGGGAACCCAAATATGTCGAAGGTGAACAACAACGTCAAGACATTGGTTGTAATCTCTTCTTGAACTAATATAGATCCAACTATCGATTGATTTCCTACATGAAATTTCATCTCACATATTTATGGCTTAATGTTTCTTGCCCTGTTAAGTAGGATGAATACAATTTGTATGTTATCATGTTTATTGTTCGCTGTTGTTGACTTGTTTCAAGTGTTCGAAGGAAGGAAACGAAAGATAGCTTGAGTGAGGAAGCAAGATTGTCGCCAAGAGGAATGGCGTACTAAGAGGTAGGCCCTATTATTTGATTCTAGCCTAAGGATATCTTCCACATATTGTTTGTTTATGGTTAGACCTTCTCTCTCGAGCTAGAGGAATTGTTTGTGTCCACACCTAGAATTTAGTTGCACCACAGTAGGTTGTTTATGCAATGAGACCTATTTCGACAGGTAATGTAATCCCCTTCCCACTGATGGTAAGGTATGGAAAATGGGGGTTATAACAAAAAAAATAACCTCTATGCAAGGAACCCTAACGATAAATAAACCTAATAGATGTCATCCAAGAACCTGTAAAAGTAATAGTAATCATGAAAACATTGTTACAGATTTTCGATGTAAGGACAAAGTAAAACATGATATTCCAGTGACCTCTATTTTAGAATATATATACACATACATATACATATACATATACATACATACATATATATATAGATATATATACATATATATATATACATATATATATATACATATATATATATACATATATATATATACATATATATATATACATATATATATATACATATATATATATACATATATATATATACATATATATATATACATATATATATATACATATATATATATATATATATACCATAACATGAAGAAGGGAATTTACCATACATGCACCATAAGAAAATAATTTGTATCAAACCTGGAGGTAAAGAATGTCCAAAATGTATAATATTCCACGAAGTATAGCAGTACATAATGAAAATGAGAGAATTATAACTTCTGATATTTTATAATCCAAATCTGAGAACCATAACAGGAAATGTATACAATTACATTAGCGCTGCTATGAAAGAAGATAGTAAATGAGTTCAAATAAAAATTATAGAACCTACGTACGATTAAACACATTTAGCAATGTTAATATTTAGTGAACAATTCCATGCCTTTAGACACTAATGTGGTTAGGGCTTAATAGCCTGACAAAGGCATACATTCTAGAAAAACTTCTTAATTAACTCATGCTTTATAAACCTATGCGGGCCAGTTAACCCTAGTTCACTTGCTAATAAATTTCATATTAAACAGTAAAACTTTGTGGTAACAAGATTGAATTGTAATAGACATAGTGACCCTAACCACAAATATAAACAAGTCGTTGATGAAAGAAAACCATCTGAAATATTAGCTTCGTAAAAGAGGAACCTGGTATAGTAGAGAACGAGTTGATTAGAGGGGCCCTAGGTAAATCCTTGGTAGTAGAGCTACAAGTAGGTTCAAGATTACCCACCTGTAGAAAATTACAACTTAGGGTAATTCCAACCCTAGCATCAAACCTAGAAAAACCTCAATAAGCAAACAATTTTTGGTCATTACCTGTCAAGGGTGATTGACCACTTTTTTTTCGAGGTGGAAATCTATAGGAGGAGAATGAAGTGTTAGAAATATTTACAATAAAAAATTAATAGTTTGTGATAAGCAACCCTTGTCATTATTACTTGAGCATTAAGGTTGACCAAAATCCCGGTGAGTAGCATTGTGAATATAACCACTGCCACATTGAGAAATAAGAAGTGATAAACTACTTTTTGTTATTCCCGGTGTGATGCTTAAACTTTGTTACTAAAACCCAGAAGAATGTTACATGTAGAGGTTGAATAGCATGTTATAGCCAAAACCCTAGTTGGGATGTATTATAGAGTGCCAAGCAAAGCCCAACAAGAATGTAGAATGATAGATGAGGTAGTGGAGGTGGGTGGTTACTTCCACCATTCTCGAACAACCTCCACTGTCAAATTAATCTTTTTCTGATCTACAGTATAGATGAAAGCACGTAAGCCCTAGAAAATGGTTTGACAATGTTCAACAATAAACTGTGGATTGGTACCCATTAATTTTAGGTGTTCACCGCGTCATAAACTTTATATAACCATATTTTATGGTGAGGTAAATCAATGTATTCTACTAGGAGCATTTGTCAACGTATGTGTGTGAATATTAAGTTATAACTATTAGATATTCCAATAAAACACCATAACCTTGTTTACCATTATGTTTGAAATTTTTAAAGTAATCAACTGTAAACTTGATCTCAGTCGATGGGAGATTATGATAGCTATCACATAGTTTGTTGACAACTACTATGGATAAAACAAACATTTCTTTTTGTAAAGTGGTAATTCTTTGTGTAAAATGATAAATGGAGGTGTGTACATGTTACAAGTGGTATAAAAGCGCACTAGTTTCAACATTGCAACCTGAAGCAGCAAGGCAGAATAACACAACACTTTTGTTGCACATACGAGAGTAGAACATGCAAAGAGGACCAGGATCTACCCCATCAGGGAGAATGACAATTGGATTGGAATATACACCTTTCACGGGAGCCAACCTAGACATGTGGGTGTAGTTAGGGGAGGGAATCCATAGTAACGCAAATGCGATGTTACAGGAAATAGTTCAACAACTACGAAGTGAAATGAAAAATTTGAAGGCTGACAATGAAAGATTAAGGTAGAACAAGAAATAATTCTGAAGAGTCTTTCCGATAAAAATAACCAAAGACATCCAAAATAACCAATGTCTAAGGTGGCACAAGAAACAAAAGGGACAAGATTGGACTACAAGGAGAATTAAAAAAGATTAAGCCTCCCACGTTTAATGGGGAGAAGGAAGAGGTTGTTCAGGCCTGGTTGATAAATATGAACAAATACATTCAAATCTATGAGTATAAAGATAATCTAAAGGCTAGGATATAAATTTATCATTTGTAAGGTAAATCCACCCTATGGTGGCAAGAAATTAAGACTGTGAGGGGAATGGATGAACAAAAAGTTTCTTGGGATAATTTTCAAAAGAATTTCAAAGATAGGTATTTGACAGAGCAATTTTATGATGAAAAATCAAAGGAGTTTCATGATTTGAGGTTGGCGAAACAATATTTGGATGTGTTTGTGACTAAGTTTACCTCCTTATTAAGATACATATCTTCTGTTCAGGAGGAAAAATCTAAAGTACAATGCTTTGTTAGCAATTTTCTAGCTTCCCAGGAAGAAAGAATAGAGTTCGACAATCCAAAATCCATGGATGAAGCCATATGGACAGATAGAATCTGCTACCAACAAATGAAGTAGAAAGGAGAAAACAACAAAAGTTGGTCAAATAAGAAAGGACATAAAAATTTTCTGAATGTTAAGAATGCAAAAGTTGTCAGCTCTAGGAATATGCAAAGGAAGTAGTAGAGTGGGTTTCCAAGTAAAAAATAAGTGAAGTCTAGACTACCTGGTGAAAATCAGTTGACTGGAGCATATAGTAAAGCAAAGGCCAGCCAACAGTAGAAACCATGATTGCAATATTGGGGTTGTGGAGAACCCCATTATTACAAAAATTTCCCACACCATGCCAGAATGGGGTGGGTAGAAAATGTCCAAGAAAATTCCATGGTTGGAGATTTGGAAAGAAGTATTCCTCAAATAAATGTAGCCCTAGAGGACAGCCAAGTCAAGAATCGACCTACTATGGTTGAATTCGAAGGTAAAATAGCTAATCATCATGTATCCATTTTGATAGATCTAGGTATGAGTTTGAGTTATGTTAGCCCAAAAATAGTTGAATTGTGTCACTTATCCTCCGCTAAATTTAAATTCCCATTCTTGGTACAGTTGGCCACTAGGGCTAAGCGCAGGGTGACAACGAGAGTAGAAAAATATCCATTAGTGATAGCAAGATAACAAGTGATATTAAACATGAATATGTTGCCTTTAGGATCATATGACATGCTCATTAGGATGGATTTGTTAGAGAAGCATTGGTCAGTAGTAAATTGCAAGGAAAAGAATATTACTTACCTCTCAAAAGGGGGTGTTAGACAAGAAATTCAAGGAATTAAAAGAACCATTAAGTTACGACCAATCACTACTAATTAGTTAATTAAGTCTATTAGGAAGGGTTGTCATGTATATTCCATTTAGGTAGTCTACACCAATTCCAGGGAAAAGATAACTGGCCTAGAAAGTATACTTTTTATTCAAGAATTTGTTGATGTGTTTCCTAAAGAGATTCTGGGATTACCACCTAAAAGGGATATTGACATAACCAAAGAGTTAATTCTAGGGGCCTCCCAAGTGTCAAAATCCCTTTACTGAAAGAGCATACCCAAGTTAATTAAACTCAAGATGCAACTACAAGAGGTGTTGGATAAAGGCTACATACATCCAAATGTGTCACCTTGGGGGGCTCCAGTACTTTTTGTAAAAAACAAGGATGACAGGTTACAGTTGTGCATTGATTACTAACAACTTAATAAGTTAAATATCAAGAATAAATATCATCTCCCAAGGATAGATGATCTATTTGACTAGGTTAAAGGGGCTACCATATTTTCTAAGATTGACTTGTGATCTAATTATCATGAGATTAGAATAAGGGAATAATATATTTGCAAAACAATAGTTAGAACATGTTATGTGCACTATCAAGTCATTTTGTTACCATTCAGGCTCACCAATGCGCCAACAACTTTTATGAGTCTAATCAATCATATCTTTCATCTTTATCTAGAAAATTTTGTTTTGATATTTATTGATGATATTATGATCCACTCCAAGAATTTGGAGGAACATAAAGGACACATTCATATAATATTGCAAGTTTTACGGGAAAATCAATTATACGCTAAATACAACAAATATGATTTTTATAAAGACAAAACCCAATAACTAGGACATATTATCTCCTCAGAGGGTATAGTTGTAGACCCTGAGAAGATTAGAACCATCATGGAATGGTTTGTACCCAAAAGTGTGGTAGACATTATATCTTTCATGGGTTTAGACGGATACTATCGATGATCTATAAAGGGGTTCTCCAAAATTGTTTATCCTATAACCTCTTTTCAGAAAAAAGGAAGAGTCTTTCGCTAGACAACCGAATGTTAACACAATTTTGAACTCTTGAAAAAATTATTAACCACAAACCCTGTACTGAAGCTAGCATACCCTGAGAAGAAATTTACTGTATGCACGAATGCATGCTAAGAAGGAGTTGGAGGTGCGCTGATGCAGGAAGTAAAATTGATAGCTTATGAATCAAGTAATATGAAAGACCATGAACAAATATATTCAACTTATGATCTAGAATTGACAGTAGTGGCACATGCTGTGAAAGTGTGGCGGAATTATTTATTAGGGAATTTTTTTCTCTTAATGACAGATAATAGTAGTTTAACAAATTTCATTAAGCAACACAATTTGATGTTATGACAAGGTGTGCTGCTTTCCTGAGCGAATTTTATTTTGACATCAAACATTTGAAAGGGAAGGAAAATTGTGTGATGCCTTAAGTAGGAAACTACATCATGGATATGAAATATCATACAATAGGATAGAAATTAAATTTTCTAATCAAATTAGAGAAGCTGGTACAAAAGACCTTGAATATGAATTCTTGTGGAAGCAAGCTAAGAAAGAACAAGGTTCTGGAAAATAAAAAAAATATGGGATAAAAAAAGACAAGTTGTTGACCTTTAGAGGAGGGATTTATGTGCCAAATAAAAATTCTGTTAATCAATATATGCTGGATGAGTTTCATAGGAGTCCACACATGGCCCATATTGGCTATAAAAAATTATTCTCTACAATTAAAAAGGGTTATTTGTGGCCTGGTATGAGAAGAGATATCACATAATACCTGGATAAATGCTTAGAATGTCAACAGGTTAAGGAAGAACATCAACATCTGCTTGGTCTGCTTCACCCACTTCCTATTCTTAAGTGGAAATGGGATACAATTACATTGGATTTTATAACATATTTGCCAACATCGAAGAAACAAAATGACTCCATCATGGTGGTAGTGGACAAGTTAAGCAAGAAAACTCATTTCATATTTCCTGTCAAATCCACTTATAAGACTATAGAAATTGTAGATCTATTTATGAGAGAAATATTTAGATTACATGGGATGCCTAAAGTAGTTATATCAGATAGGGATGTCAAATTCACTTCTTCCTTCTAGAAGGCATTATTTGCGGGTTTGGGAACTCAATTTTAGTTTAGCACTACTTATCACCTACAAACTGACAGACAAATTGAGTGAGTAAATCAAGTCTTGGAAGACATGTTAAGAATGTATGCAATGTAACAACCAAGTAAGTGGGAAAAATATCTTCACTTAGTTGAATTTTCCTACAACAACAACTACCATGAGTCTCTGAAGTTGAACCCCTTCGAGGTATTGTATTGAAAAAGGTGTATAACACCAACTATCTTCAGCACTCCCGAGAATAACTTAATCCTGGGACCAGATATGTTAATTGAGATGGAGGAGAGGGTGAAAAAGGTACGAAAAAGTTTAAAAGCTTGTCAGGATAGAAAAAAAATCTTATGTTGACAAGAAAAAAATGTATAAAGAATTTAATATTGGTGATCACATGTATGTGAGAGTGAAACCCAAAAGCAGTACCTTAAGGTGGGGAGGTTGTACGAAATTAGCTCCTTGTTACTGTGGGCCCTTTTAGATTTTTGAAATAATAGGTCTGGTAGCTTATCAGCTTGCATTACCTAGTCATATATGAGTCCACATTTTGTTTCATGTCTCATTATGAAAACAATATGTATATGACCCAAGACACATCATTAATTGGCAATGTCTACAGGTAAAATGTGAATTAACATTGTTTATATATATATATATACATATATATATATATATATATATATATATATATATATATATATATATATATATAGATATAGATATATATATATATTCTTCTTTCTTTGATTTAATACTAGATGATTAATGACTTGTATTTGGATGGTTATTTAGGTCGAACCAGATAGAGAGCTTATGGTAGAATCTCTGCATATTCTAAAATGAAGAGAAATAACGTTGCGGAGACGAGCTATCACCCAAGTTAAAGTGCATTCCAAGCACTTTAGCCCACAGGAGGCTACCTGGGAGGATAAAATATTTATGTGTCAAGCATATCATGGTTTGTTCCAAGACTCAGTAAACTCCAAGGACAGTGTTACATATAAGGGAGGGGAGATCAAACACCCCAGGTGGCATCAGAAAAACAATTGAATTACTGTTAATTACTTTACTTTGAATCTAGTAAATTTTAGGTTGGTTAAGAGCCTAATGAAACTCTAATACACTCTTAAAATAATTTTACTATTATTTTAGTTATTGTTTTAATCTTAGAAAGTGTTGAGGATGCTGGACCAACCACCATTCAGGGGATCTCCCTGGTAAGAAATCCCAACTAGACCTCAAGACATTTCGAGTAGGAGTCTAAGCAGTGGGTGGTAATGTAATGCTTTGGCGGTGGTAGTGCATACAAATAGGTATGATAACTTTGGGTTGAAGCAAATGTGTGACCTTGGAATGAGTCAAGTGAGATGCATGGGGGTTCTAACACATGGAGGGGAAAAGGAAGTGTGTCCCTTAGAAGCCTATAATAGTACGCAACTCAAAAGGAACACACAAGTGAAATGATATCATAAGCTTAAATGAGGAATAGTCCACAAATTAAAGTGAAGGGTTAATCCAACAACACGCATTCGACCAGATTCATACAATTGCATACAAAATAGTTCATATTAGAATGCATAATTTAGACAACATACATTGCTAAAGCAACCAAAATAGTCCAACTACAATAAAAAAATATGCATGAAAGCATGTTGGCTCTGTTATTATTACTATAAGTGAAAGTTTCATCCATACATGCACCATTGACGACCACTAGCCCCAAGAGTGGAAGATTACAGTCAAGAACACCTTCTCCTCCAAATAAGTATACTTACTCTACGTTGTGGAGAATGCAAGGCTTGTCACAATACTCCCAAGCCTTTTCTAAGCCTAAGCCTAGCCAAAACATTGGCTCCCAAAAGCCGGTTCTCTGAGTTATAACAATGTAAACTTTGAAACTGGAACTGATATTGTTACCCATTTTGTAGAGATAGCAAAAAAGTGACTCGATTTTGAAAAGGGGTGATGTAGAACAAACATGTTTTTTTTGTAGCATAGTTTTTGGCACTTTAATTTTTTTTATGTACATTACATTTTATAATGTTAGTGATTTGCATGCTAATTTATAAAAGTGGTGATTCTGCATCAAACCCTTTTTTAAAAGACCTATTTTTTGAGTTTAAATTTTCTAATGTATGAAATGTAAATAATTATTTTCTAAATTTAACAATTTTTGGAGTGGTCTTCTTCTTCACATTTTCTTGTTTTTATTTAATTTTTTCTCTTAGAGTGAGGTTTTTATTGTTTTGCATATTTAAAGAAGAAGGTCAATATTTTGAAGTTTCGATATTCTACATATTTATACATCGTTAATTAATTTTTCAATGCACATGAAATAATTGTCTCTAAAAAACAATATTTTTTAACAATTGACATAAAAATAACCATTTCCAAAATAAATGTAACTAAAAAATTACACATTTTAATCATTTTCTGTAATTTTTTGCTAGAAATAACATGTCAAAATCACAATTTTTATACTAAAATTTTAACTAAAAATGATTAAATAATAGATTGTTTTATGAATTTCATGTCAAAAAAATAATAATCATCACTGTTTTTTTCAAAAAATAATGATTAACATAAAAATTATTGCGAAAATCACATAATACAAATGTTGAAGACATAATAACATTAATTGAATGCTTATTCTTATCATAAAATGTCAAATTCAAAACATTACATGTATAACTAATTAATAGTTACAAAAATTGAGCTTGATTTCCAAGCATAACTTAAATTTAATCAACAATATCACGTAATCCAAACTCTTCATCCTCTAGAGTTTCATCATTGTCTTCTTCCACAATATTTTATGCTTCATTTTGCTCATTTTCCTCTTCTAATGGATCTTTGATGTCTACGAATCTCCCAATGTATGACTTTCCAATCATTCCATGTAATGGTGGTTGGGGTTCTTTTGCCTTTTTTGCCACACTTTATTCACTAAAGTCCCCTTTCTTCAACCCAATTTATTGCATTGCATCTGGAAGAAATTGAAGAGCATTAATTCTTTGTTGAATAAAATTGCACTGTATTGGATCTTTTTCAATGGCAATGCAATTTCTTCCTTTTTGAAGGCAACATGCTAGTGTTGTACCTAATTATCAAGCACAAAAGAAATAACGAAGTAAATTAGTACAATGACATATAAATTAAGAAATAACATATTGAAATTCAATTCCATATAATAAAACTTACTTGAGCCAGAAAATAAAACCAGAACCCAATCTCCTTCATTTGAGCATATGTCTATAAGATAGTCAATCAATAACTGTGGTTTTTGATAAATTTTAACTATCTCTCATTTTTCTTCTTTGTCTTCATATGTTAGTTTTCTCACAACAACATCATAAGCCAGTACTTGGCTATGACTCTTTCCATCTACCCGATTAAAAATCATAGACATATAGCTATCATCTTTTGCCCAACCATACATATGGATGAACTCACAATCATTTATAAATGGTTGATCTTCACAGTTACGAAGATTTCTCTTTTCCCTGTAACATGAAATAGTAAAAGTTCAATTAACTTGTACATAAATGAATTTTTTAAGATTAATCAAATATACATTTTCAACGTCTTACCATGTAAGTTGCATCCTTGACTTTGTTTCCCCTTGAAGCTTGACAATAACATTGCCAATTGTGTCTGAATTAAATGTCACAAATCTCCATAATGCTGATGATGTGACTTCTAGAAATCCCGCAACCACTTTATTAAGAGCTCGATAAGTATAAGGGTCACTATCATAGTCAATGTTTGGAATATTGAAACCATCGGGAATGTCTGTAATAAATATGGCATAATCCCTTTTAGGTATGAGTTTAGCAATGTCTTCACAGTCGCCTTATATTACTTGATATTGAATAGTGTCAAGCCCATTCCAAATGAAATGAGTAAGATTTGGATCAAGTTCAACATTCTTGAGACATTGCTTCTTCAGTCTTTCGATCTTAATTTTTTCCATAAGGGTTATGAAACTATCTGGTGCTCCATTTGCATCCTTCATCATCTTTAATGAAATAAACAAATATTTGTGTAAGTTATAAAATAAAAATAATATACAAATTAATAAAAATGAATCTATAAATCAACATACCTTTTTAAATGCAAGATAAGCTTTTTTAATGTTGATGTAGAACTTGAATTTGCGTAGTTGTGTACAACATCATCCCAACTATCTTCATTCAACAATTTAACTATTTGTTCTTGTATTTTCATGTAAACTTTGTGGATGCATAGGTAAAGTGAAAAAAGTTAATATAATGATATGTATAACAAATACTACCAAGAACAATATGTTATATTTAAAAGAAAATTATAATCTAGAAATAAGTAAAAATAATTCAACAAAATTACTTTTGAAATTCCTCAGACATTTCCTCCAATGATAATTCCCCTGACCTCACATGAGATAATATTGCTTTGACAAGTTTTTCATCCTTCACTCCTTGCAATGCTCTCCAAGGTGTGATAGTCATATCTTCTAGAAGTTGCTTCATTTCAGGACCTGATTTACTGTTGCTACATATCAATGGTTTAGACCTTTTGACCTTCTGGTTTTTAATGCCAATGTTCTCCCACATGCTAAAAATCTCATTAATCAATTCCCATATCTCTCCAGTTCTAAATTCCAACTGGAAAATGTTATCAATACCTCTGAATAAATCAGTATTTACTCTATCGCCTTTTGAATTTATTTTGTCCTCAATTTGATAACCTATTTCCATACAACATTCCTTTCAAAAATCTATAGTAACATTTCGCTTATCCCCACCACATTTTTCTTCAAATTCACTATGAATAAATCTAACGCTTTGGATGAAAGTCATAGACATCCTATATTCATTATTTGAATTATGATCCCATACCACTAACTTTGCTTCTGTATCTGATTGAAGGTTTTAACCCCATACAAAAATTACTTGCATACAAATTCTAAAACATATAAAATAAACAATGCGAGAGCATAACACATAAAACACATATACACAGAGATTTTCCCATTGGATCCCAAAACCGAGACTACCAGCTTGATTTTTCATTATGTTCCTTTCAATGTTACAATACATATTTATACATGCCGAAGCATCCAATACCATTGACCGAAAACCATTGCGTCCAAAACCATGGACCGAAAACCATAGGTAGGTTCGCCCAACCTAATATAGGGTCCAAAAAAAAAATTCTTGAGGCGTTGCCGCGGACCCCGTAGAGGGGGGCTACCCGCCCCCCATTGCACAATTGATGCAGTGAAGGGGGCACTCTACCCCCCTCTAAAACCCCAGTTCACTACGTAGGTTAGTCGTGGAAAGAATATAACACAACCCAACAATCTCCCACTTGTTGTTTTCTTTCCACAGGGGGCCACAGGAGAGCTTAGTCATTTTTCTAGCCCTGAAATGCCCATTGTTTCTCTACACCAAGAGAACATCTCAGAGCTCACAAATTTTGTCAATGCATCTGCAGTATTCTTCAAAGTGTCCACCTTTACTAGCAACACCTTTTTGTCTTCTATCATATCCCTCACAAAGTGATATTGAACATCAATGTGCTTTGTCTTTGAATGGTAAGCAGGGTTCTTTGCCAAGAAAATTGCACTTTGGCTGTCACAGTCTATCCTTATAGCTCCCTATACCAACCCCATATTTGAACACAATCTCTGCAACCAAACTACTTCCTTGCTTACATGAGTGGCTTCCATGTATTCTGCCTTTGTAGTTGATAGTGCCACTACAGATTGTTTCTTACTCATCCAACTGACTGCACCTCCAAATAGGTTAAACACATACCCATTTGTAGATCTTCTTTGATCCAGATCTCCAGCCCATTCTGCGTCAACAAAGCCATGAATATCCAACACTCTATCCAGTCCTGGTCTTCGTTGGTAGCACAAACCATAATCACTAATGCCACACAAATACTTGAAAACCTGCTTCACTGTTGTCCAGTGCTCCTTCCCTGGTTTTGACATAAACCTGCTCAATACTCCCATTGCATGTGCAATGTCTGGTCTAGTAAAGACCATTACATACATCATGCTACCAACTGCACTTGCATATGGAACACAGGACATGTCCTCTTCCTCTTCTTGTGTCCTAGGACACCGTTCAACAGATAACCTCACACCTACAGGAATAGGAACCTTCACCGGTTTACTATCCTGCATATTAAACCCCTGCAGTATTGTCTCGACATACTTCCTCTGGTTTAACCAGAGCTTCCTCTTTGCCCGATCTCTTTTAATTTCCATGCCCAAAATATAGTTTGCAGCACCAAGATCTTTCATGTCGAATTTGGAGGACAATTGGGTCTTCAAATCCTGGATAATTTCTTTGTCATTTCCAACCAGCAACATATCATCCACAAAGAAGACTAGATAAATAACACGGTCACCGATTAATTTAAAATACACACAGTGATCTGCTTCGCTTCTGGTGAAGCGAAATCCCCGTATAAATGTATCAAATTTCCGATACCACATCCTTGGTGACTGTTTTAACCCATACAGAGACTTCTTTAACTTGCATACCATTTCTTTCTTACCCTTCACCGCAAAGCATTCAGGTTGCTTCATGTAGATTTCCTCTTCCAAATCCCTGTGAAGAAATGTTGTCTTCACATCCATCTGTTCTACCTCAAAATCAAAAGCAGCAGCAATAGATAAAAGTAATCTAATAGAATTTACCTTGGCAACAGGAGGAAAAATATCAGCAAAATCAATTCCCGACACTTGGGAATATCCTTTTGCTACCAACCGAGCTTTGTATTTCTCCACCTTCCCTTCTGCATTTGTCTTCCTTTTAAACACCCATTTGTTGCCAATGGGTTTCCTTCCAGCTGGTAACTCCACCAGATCCCAAGCCTTATTTTTGTGCAGAGATGCCATTTCATCAACCATGGCCTCTTTCCATAGTTTTCCATCCTCTGAATCCATTTCTTCCTTCACAATTCTGGGATCATCATCAGTAACAGACAAAGCAAAATTTGAATAGAAAGCAAATGGACTATACCTTTCTGGCTACCTTCTTTCTCGAATTGATATTCTCACAGCCAGAGTTTGTGGCTCTTCATCTTCTGATTCCTCCTCTGCTGCAGAGTCTGATTCTTCCTCCTTTAGTTCAAACTCTATCTTCTCAGGTTCCTTTGGTTGGACTTCATGTCTAATAACATCTTTTACCTCTCTGAACACCACATCTCGACTGTACACAACCTTCCTTGTTACTGGGTTCCAAAGCTTATAACTCTTTAAACCATCCTTATACCCAATAAAGATGCACTTTTTAGATTTACTATCCAACTTGGTTCATTTCTCCTTTGGAACATGTACATATGCATGACATCCAAATACCCTCAGATGTGAAAGAGAGGGTTTCTTACCAGTCCATACTTCTTGTGGATTCTTATCCTCCAACGCTGATGAAGGTGACTTGTTGACCAGGTAACTTGTTGTCTCCACCGCCTTTGCCCAGAACTCCTATCCTAACCCGACACCACTGAGCATGCTTCTTGCCCTTTCCATCAACGTCTTGTTCATTCTTTCTGCAACTCCATTTTGCTGAGGTGTATATGGAGTAGTCTTCTGTCATGCTATACCACACTTCTTACAGAATTCTTCAAATTCCTTACTGCAAAACTCTCCACCATTATCTGTTCTCAACACCTTTATCTTCTTCTCTTTCTGATTTTCCACCAGAGCCTTAAATTCTTTAAACCTGTCAAAGACTTCAAATTTCTTCTTAAGGAAATATATCCATGTATTCCTTGAGAAGTCATCTATAAATGATACATAGTTCACAGACTTACCCAGTGACGGAACCTTCACAGGTCCAAACACATCACTGTGCACAAGCTCTAATATTTGTTTTGCCCTCTTACCACCAGAGGGGAAACTCACCTGATTCTGCTTCCCATATACACAATTTTCAAAAAAATCAAAATCCAGAGAGCTATTACTCATACCTTCTACCATACCTTTACCATGAAGTATTCGAAGGCCCTTCTCTCCAATATGTCCAAGCCTTTGATGCCACAGCATGGTCTTCTCTCAAGAGACCACTAGATTTTCAGCTTCACTTTCAGGAACCACAGAATTGTTGCACCCATCAACAATAGTGCTACCTTGCAGCTTGTACAGAGTTCCAGTCCAAACTCCCTGCATCAATACCAGTGCTCCCGGAACCATCTTGCAGGTATCTTTCTCGAACACTGTTTTTACACCTGCATCATCCAACTTGCTTACAGAAATCAGATTTCTGACCAATGCAGGAATAGGCAGAACACCTGGAAGTGTTCTAACCCTTCCACCTTGCAACTTCAACATTACTTTTCCTTGAAAAATGATTCTAGCCTTCCTGTCATTCCCCAGGAAGACATCACCACCATCGTATTTCTCATACTCGCAGAACCACTCTCTATGGGGAGTGAAGTGAAAGGATGCACCTGAGTTAATCAACCGTACCTCATGATCTACATGTGTACTTGAAGAAGCCAAGTACACATCCCCACCTTCATCTGAGGTGGTTTTCGCCTCTACAAAAGGAGCATCATCAGATCCCTTTCCTTTATCATGAGCTTTAGATTTACAGTCCCTTTTGAAGTGCCCTTTCTTTTTGCATTTCCAGCACACCACCTTTACAGGTTTTCCTAGAGATTTAGATCTCCCTCTAGATTTAGATCTCCCACTTGATGACTTATTTTTGTTTCTATTCTGGGACCGTCCTTGTACAGACAAGGCATCACCATTCTGGCTCTCCATATTTTTCCATCTCATCTCCTCCGTCAGCAAGGATGAGACTATTTCATCAAACTGCAAGGCAGTTGCATTGCTACCTATTGCAATAACCAGACTATCCCACGAATCTAGTAGAGAACACAACAAACTGATGCACTTATCTTCATCTGAAATTTTAATATCAACAGATGCTAACTGACTTACCACAGTATTAAATGTGTTCAGATGCTCTGTCACCGAGTCTCCATCTTTCATCCTCAGGTTATATAGCTTTTTCCGCAGGAATAGTTTATTCACCAGAGACTTAGATTGGTACAAAGTCCCTAACTTGTCCCACAAAGCCTTCGCCGTAACTTCCCCTGATACATTCAGCAATACTAAATCTGAGACACAGAATCGTATTGTGATCTTTGCCTTTCGATCCAACTTCTTCCATTCTTCATCAGTCACTCCCATTGGTTTAGTACCAGGATCTACTATGATCCATTCATCTTTATCCACCACCAGATCCTACATCTTGAGTTTCCACAACTCAAAACTCTGACCATTAAACTTCTCAATCTCTATCTTTCCACTGCTTCTCATCTTCTTTCACCACCAGAATCGATCCTGCAGATCTCCCATTAAACAGGGTCTACCACAGGCCCGAGCGAAACCCTTCAGCAACAAAGGCATCCCCTTGAAGCCAAAACAACTCTTATACCAAATGAAGGTTTTAACCCCGTACAGAAATTACCTGCATACGAATTATAAAACATAGAAAATAAACAATGCGAGAGCATAACACATAAAACACATATCCACAAAGATTTTCCCACTGGATCCCAAAACCAGGACTACCAACTTGATTTTTCGTTATGTTCCTTTCAATGTTACAATACATATTTATACATGCTAAAGCATCCAATACCATGGACCAAAAACTATCGCGTCCAAAACCATGGACCGAAAACCATAGGTAGGTTCGCCCAACCTAATATAGGGTCCAAAAAAAAATTTCCTGGGCCGCTACCCCGGATCCCATAGACAGGGGCTACGCGCCCCCCCTGTGACCCCCCTGCTGCACAATCGATGCAATGAAAGGGGGGCTCTACCCCCCCTCTAACCCCTCGGTTCACTACGTAGGTTAGTCATGGAAAGAATATAACACAACCCAACATTGATAAACCAACATAAATGATACATTGCATTGTTTCAAAACGTGGGTTATTGGGATATTTCTCCATTAATTGTTTGTGGGCTTCTACAGAATGGTTCCCCCCAAGCACATAATAATTGTATTCAAAACATTTTTACTTATCAAATGCTTCTTTGTTGGGAACTTGATTTGGATCAACAAGAAGCAGATAATTAACCACATGAGCATATGGATTGTACCTCATCAATGTCTTCAATTTTTGAATATGCAGGTGGTGTGGCTTTCTGATTTGATATTTACATTTTCCTTTACTTTCCTCATAGATTTGTCTCACATTAAGCTAAAATGTACGACCACCATTAATTAAGTTTCTCTTTGTCAAGTTCTGTCGAATGTCATTTTTTTTCTGTTTTAATAATGCCATCCTCTAAATCAGCTCCTGGTGTAATGATTTCTCTACTTTCTCTTGAAGTTTCACTAGCATCTTGACTATTGGTAATGACTACTTCAGAATGTTCAACTTTACTTTTCTTCCTCATAGCATTCTTATCATTAACCAGAACAAATTTATTCTTGGGCATTGTTGGTTTTGGTCTTTTACGACTCTTCTACTCTCTAACATCAGTATCAATGTCATCCTCAGTAACAACAACATATTCTTCAGTGTCATCTTCAAACTCCTCATCTTCAAAAGTAACTTGTCTACCTTTGCTAGATTTATCCACTAGAGGCATTTTTTTCTGATCCCTTGGATGTAGTTTTGTAGCATTATGAATTACTACATTTTCCTTGTTTGCCATATCTTCTTCTGACAATGAGTAGAAACTGCTGACAACTTTGATAATATCATGCTCTATGAAATGAATGCCTCCCAACATAATTGAACATCATTCAAAAAAATTCTAACAAACAAAATATCATATGTTAATAAAAACAAAGTTATAAAAATACAATGAGGCATTTACAAGAACGCAAAACACAAATATAAATAACAATACTTACAATATTTTGTTTCATCTCATTTACGATTTTTTTACCCAGCTTTATAGATATCTTTCTCATGTCATACAATGAATATGATAATTCATGTGACTTGGGAGGTTTTGTATGTAAACAACTTCATTGTCCAGTACCGAACACATGTCTATGACCTTTCCGAACACCTCATAAATTCCAGTATTGTTAGGTATATAAACATATAGATATATCTGCACATCTTGGCTTTCTCTTTCTTTCACATACCAGACATTTGTTGCAAGTTTCAGTTCTTTTGATTTCGTCCGATATGAAATCATCTTGTTATCGTTTCAGGCACTTGAAAGATTTGTAGCTATCAGCTCAGGTTTGGTTCATTCAACAATGGTTTTTGAAAATCCACCTTTAACAGTCTTTGGTCCAGAAAGATTCACAGAAATCTTGTTTGATTCCATTCTCTTGAAAAAAAACACATATAAATTAGTAAATTACGAAAAAATAATAGCCTAAATTAACAAATAAAATGATAAATGAGAATTAATCTTGTGAAGCATAACAATTTAAAAAAAATTAGAAATTAAAAAATATAACACCCTGCCACCCCACCTCGGAAATTAGCCGGCAGTTGGGCCCAGGCCCCCTACCCCACCCTGGTGGCGCAACAACCACCCCCCCTCCCCACTCCAGCCCCACCCGGCCCAACCCCCCATCCCAGAAGTCTCGGAATTGAAAACATAGAAGTCTCTTTCTATTATCGAAATACCCCGATCAATTACAGACTGTAGCATAGCATGGATCACATAGACCGACCTTAGCAAAGTCTTAGACTCAATTATTCCTAAGAGACCCACCACTTTAGGTTCGCATATGCATCAAAGTGCACATGCACAGGCTTGTCAAACTTGACCTAAGACACAATAATAGAGAGCTTGTAGAAAGAGAGATCTCTAGTGACTCGAATGCCCAAATGGCAATACATTTTCTTTATTTAGAGGGTTTCAAGAGAGAATCCAGTCTCTTCTCAAAATATGACCTGTCTACATAAAGTGTACAAACTATAGATCTAAAATCTAAACTTTTCTGTAGATTCTCTGAAATGTGGGTCAAGTCGCACCAAAAGTCGGAGAAGTGGTCCGAGTTTCAGATATTCGTCCAGGTAGTTAACCTAAGATTTTACTTTGGAAAATTTTACAGTGGAGATTCCTAAGGAGGAGCCCACGAAAGTAGATTGCGGAAAAGTAAACACAGTGGAGATTCCTAAGGAGGAACCCACAAAAGAAAGTAAATCATGCACCATTCATGAGAGTAAGTAAACCATGCACCGTACTACATAGACGAGACTATTCATGGGTGAATCCCTCGAAAGCCGAAAAAGATGAAATGATAGTCTACCAATCCCATCCTTTCGAACTTATGTCAGAATCATATTCATAATCAGAATCAATGTGTACTCCATGATGAGGATCAAGATTTATTCCAGGTATGATTTGAGCGAGCCAAGGTGGTTCATGTCCAAAGCAAGCTGAAAAGGATGAAGATGCCATAAAAGGATCACAATTGGCTGGTAGAATACCAATTTCTCCAAAATAATCAATGTTGATGTTGAAGTAGTGGCCTGTCAGAGAGCTGTCAGGGGTGATCAATACTGTGGTACCTTGATAAATAAGATCATATCCAAAGATATCATATCTCAGACTGCCTTCTTCCATATCTTTATGAAGAAAAGATAAAGTCCAACGTGGGCCTACTTTACCAAGATCATATTTCCTTGGAACAAATGAATATGTCAAAAGATCCATCTGTTAGCTCCAATGTCTGAGAGGGGAAACACCATCTTCACAATACATTACAATAAAAATTCTCCCCCAGGCTATGGCATATTGCAGAATTCCATAATAATCCATCCAAGTTATACTTGGATCAAATATGTAAACAATTGTTGGGTGGTTTGCTCTAGCTTGACCAAAATAGATATGATTATTATTAATGAGGCTCCAGTTGATGTTATAACTATGTCTCCCATTCTCAGAATTGGACCATTTTTCTAAAATCATTTTCTAGATCTTTGATGGAAGAGATAAAATATTTTGAGAAAAACAATCCCAGCATAACTGATAATGGCATGATGGACATAAACATATTTGAGATTGCATTTCAGAATAACTTTCTCCTATCTCAAACTTTTTGATGGATGTAACCTTTAGATCTACTGTCCCTTCTCTGGTCATCATATCAGCAAGATAGTTTTCTTTCCTTTCTTTGTAGATAATATCAAAATCAAATCCTTCGAGCAGAGTGCCCATCGTAGGACTTGGGAATTCCCTTGTTCTAACAATTTTTTATTTTGCAGCCTACCTTTCATATGTTTGAGATCTGTCTTGATAGTAAAATGCACACTTTTTAGGAAAAGGCGAAATATTTTAATCCCATTCTTGATAGCTAGTATTTCTTTATGTGAGGATGGATATTTTAACTCAGTCGATGAAAATGTTCCTAGAGAATAAGCACAAATATCATATATCTTATGATGCTTTTGTAGAAGAATAACAACCCAACAAGAGTTAGAAGCATTAGTTTCTAGAATGAAAGGTAAATCCTATTCTGGAAGGGATAAAGATGGAAAATTCTTAATTTTTTCTTTGATGCATTGGACTACTTCAGTCATTTGTGGTAGCCATGCTAAATCCTTTTTTAATCTTTGCTAGAGAATTCTGGTGTCCTTGGCTTGTTCTGGATAGAATTACCAGATATAGTACAAACATACGAAGAATCTTTGGACAGGTTTGGTATCTGGAAGCTGGTCCAGATGCTTTTTGTTGTTGTTGTATGTCTTTGCTAAAAACTAACAAATCATCAATATATACAATAACAAAATCAAAATCATGGAAAATATCCTCCATGCATTTCTGAAATTTAGAAGTTGCATTCTTCAGGAAAAACGGCATAATTGCCCATTGGTATTGTCCTCCTAGGACAACAAAGGCAGTCTTATGCCTGTCTTGAGGATTTATGCCTATCTGCCAGAAACCACTTTTCAGATCAAATTTTCTAAACACATTAGCACCTGAGATTTTTGCAAGGAGTATGTCTTTTTTGGGTAGAGGATACCTGATGGGTTCTAGTGCTTCATTTAATGCCTTTTAATTGATCACCAACCTCTTTTTCCCTCTTTTTTGTTCTGAGTGCTTGTTGATGTAGAAGGTTGGGCATGCCCATGAACTTTTGCAAGGTTCAATCAATCCCCTGTCTAGGAGTTGTTTGATTTCTTATTGGCACAAATTTTTCTCTGTAGGGCTCATGTTGTTGCCTAAGGCCTTTAGTGGTTTGTGATCAGACCTTGTCTTGAAAGGAAGTGAAACAAAGTACTTTTCTCGAAACCAAAATACATCAAGATGCTCTTTTGTGCATTCTTTCTGAAGCTTACATCTAATATCTTTGACAACTTCTTACCCATGTAGCTCAGCATGTTTGGCAATCTTTTTTATTTTTGATAGGTCTTCAATAGCTTCTATTACTGTATCCACATTATCAGGAGGAATCCTGATAGAGTATGTATTTTTTGCAGGGATAGATACTTTCTCATTTTGGACACTAAATGTGATCTGGTCTTTATTAACAATCATGGGCATGTGTCTCTTTACAAAATATTGACCAAGAAGAATATCATATCTAGTGTCATAATTATACAAAGTAACATATACAATTGTTCAAGAAATATATGTAGGAAAATCAAGAGCTACATAAGAAATATTCATGAGTTGTTTGTTAACAACTTTGAAATGTACCTTTGTTGGTTGTCAAAAATAAGCTGGGATAGCCTTGTATTTGCAGCAACTACTCATGGCTCCTGTATCAATTTGGGTGTCTAACTGGTAGCTTTTGAATCCTAGTATTTTGATGGAAACTGGAATGACCATCCTATCTCCAATGCCACTGATTTCTTTCACTGGTTCTTCTTTTTTATTCATCCCAATTGTTGTCTGTGCTTTGTTAAAAATAGAAGATACAAATTTGGAATTGAGTTTGTCTAGTTTCTGGACTTTAATTTGAATTTGTTCTACTATGGTGACCAATTGTTGTTTGTCTCTTCGTAGACTTTCTTCAAGTATTCTGATGTCTCTTAGGACAACATCGTGGCGTGATTCTCTATTGGGCTATGGTGCAGATTCTGTTGTAAACCATTCTGTAGGAACAAGGTCTTCATGAAGTTGGGATTCCATAGTCAGTGCATTAATTTTTTGTTGGATCCGTCAACTTGAGATAACTAGGCTTGGATTGAGAGAATCCATATGCCTCTAGAGACTGGCTATCTATTGTTGAGTATTATTAAAAGAAAACATAAGCCAATCAAAGAGATATGTAAAATCACCTTCACTTATAGCATCATCTATTACTGAAATTTTCTGAAATACATTTTCAATTTCACAATCAGAGTTAGTATTAACAGAAAAGTATTCAAACTCATAATTTGATTCAGAGACTAAATATGAGTCCGATGGATTATGTGAGGAGTTCAACAATTCCATAACTTTGTTCTGGATTCCTCTTTTATTATTTTTTAGACATTTATTTTCCTAGTGATCTTTTCTCCCACAGATGAAACATTTTGATTCTCTAGCTAGTTTTCATCTCCTTCTGAATACATATCTGATCTTGGGGAATTTTCTTCCTTAATGCTCTTTCCATTTGGAACAGTTAGGGAACCTACATCTTGGGCTGGAGCACTTACACATTTGTCTTTGGGATATATGATAACTCTTACTGGAGGAGTTCTTAAAGCATCAAAAGTGGTAAGTTTCTGAGAAAGAGTTGCAAAGATTAGGACTAAAACTTAGCTGCTTCTTAACATTCTTTCGGGTCTTATAAGCTGCACACTCATTCCTAAGAATTTGAAGAATATGCTGTTGTAAAGAAGCTAAGGATAGAGTATCTATTGAGATACTTTGAGAAGATAGTTCCTGGTGAACAAGCTCTGGAATTTTTCCAGGCATTGATGCTATATAATGACGCAGATATGCAATATTTTGGTGGTCTGGGATTTTATAGTACAACTTTTGCATGGTGCAATAGTATTCATCTAACAAATCTAGGCTGAACAACCTTTGACTCGTGAAAATTTGATCATAATGGTCTGAATGTGTTGAGAGAGTACCAAGAAACTCATGGGATAATGCCATTAACATTGCTTCAAGGGGATCTTCATTGTCTAAAATTGCAAGTTGTTCAAATCTTTTCAATGTTTCCCACCAAAGTCTTGCATTACTTGTTAGTTCCCATGTCACCTATATGACTACATCCTTCCATGTGTCTTTGAGGTCAGGTTTTCTTTGACTGGCCCATGCATTAATCCTTTGCAGTAAGATCAGTGTTTGATCTTTATTCAAATATTCAAAATTAATAAAAAAAGGCTGGTCCTTGGCTATTGAGAGTAGGAGTAGTTTCTTATTGAGCTTCTATTGATGACATGAAATGAGCCCATTTAGAAAATGGACTTGTTTGGGACTGAGATCCAATATTAGACCGTGAAGTTCATGGAGCTTTATGTGAGAAGGGAAATGATTCATTTCTTTTATGTTTAGAAGTCTCACCAGTGTCTTCTTGTCCTGCCATCTTGATTTCATAAGTTTTGAATAGTTCTAACTTGGTTTTAATTAGATCTAGCTCTTATATCGCTAATCTGGCTCCATATGTTATTCTTGTAGTATCTACAAATTCATCAGAAATAGCTTTCAAGGATAAGGTAAAAGATGACTTAGAATTTTTGAAGTAAGAAAACTTCAGGCCTTCAACATCGACTTCCTCATAGTTGGGAGGAAATCTGGGTCTAGGAAAAGAGTCTTGAAAGTTAGACACTGCCTTACTGATAACTCCTAATTGAGTTATGATTTATTTTAATTGCTCCTCTTGCACATTATGATGAGCATACATAGTATCATATGTTTGATGTATCATTCTGACATGATTTTTGACTTAAAGAACATCTTTGGCTAAATAATCTATGTTTTGAGCCAAACATACAGACTGATAATTATTGTAATTGAGAAATTTTATTGGCTCGGTAAGTTAAACTTTTGAAGATGAACGATAATGCAAGAACTCAATATCACTTTGAACAGAACCATTTTTGAATTTTGGGGTAGTATTTGTTGGCTCTAAGCTTCTCTCAGGAAGTGTGATTCTGTTTCCAGGCTTTTCTCTGGGAAGACTGTACATTTTTATGTCAGATGTGGGAATCATAACACAATCAGGACAATCTGAATGTTGACAATGGTGTGACTGAGAACTGGATGGAGTATCAATAGTATGATATTTCTTTGTGGTATTTTATTGTGTTATTTTGGCAATACACACATGACTGAGAAGAAATGGGTTTATGCATTTGCACATGACTACCAAAACTAGTACTAGGTATAGTAGAAACTCAAAATATTGGAGGAATAGGTTTTTTTTTCAAGTTTTGCTGACGAACTTTGATTTAATGGATTAGGCTTCCGGAACTTGAGACTAGTTCGACCATCTCCTGTGGGTACAACTCTCAATTGGTGGGATGTGTTAGCTAATTGGGGATACTTTTGAGAGAGAGGTTGGTACGAACTTGAACATTCTTCAGGTAGAGTTAGCTCACTAAATCCAATCTGGAGTGGAGTTGCATTACTTGGGCCGACTATAAATCCCTCTTTGAGTGCTCTTTTATGCAATCTGGAATTTATAGGGGGCATGCTTGATGTGACAAAATGGATACAAACTGTGGTATGAAGTTGAACTGTCTAGGTATTAAGAGCAAAGTCAAACCCATGGAATTGAATAAAGGCTTGCGGGAATTCATTAATGTAAGGGTCTGTCAATGAGACTTGATAGCGAGGGATTACTGATGACCATGCAGGACCATTATTTAAAGGAATTTGAAAACCTCCTATTAATTCATCATTAAAATAATTAGCTCTGGAATCAAGGACACAAGTTAAGCATGAAGTATTTAGTCCAGGTCGCACAAGAGGATTGATTCTAAACTGTATAAGCCCAATATGAATGTATTTAAATCTGTTTTCAAGACCCCACTCTACCTCTTCTTTATGGATCAAAGGAACTTGGTAGACTTGCTGAGACAAGGAAATGGGAATATTTGGAGAGGAAAAGTGGAAGAGACTAGCAGCTTTGAATTTGAACATGGGGATATTATATATCTTATCCACATCAATATCTGGGAGAGTCCAGTTTAGCTGAGGATCAAATTCTTGAGTTATAACTCGTGTATTATATAATACATCCTTATTTTCCTTATTTAATAACTGAGACAACCAAGAGCATTTTTTCTCATGTGCTTCTTTACGTGTTTCAGAAAATAGATAATTTTCCCTAGAATCCATATTATCCAAAGAGAGAAAGTAAGAGACACTTGAAAAATCGCAAGAATACTTTGCAATTTATGGTCTAACGCCTTCACGACCAAAACACAACCTTAACTGGTCTTCAACAGGGACTTATCACAACGTATGACCTTCCGCTTTCACCTACACTAGGTAACCCTTTCTTACCCGATGGCCCAACTGCCCGTTGCCCCCCCACCCCTCACTCACGGGCTTGTTGGGCCACTGGGAGAATTATTAGGCCCACCACACCCATTGTAGACATAGTGGGTAAATCTATCGCACAACATTTTTTAACTACTAAAAAAAAAGTTAAATTTCATTAAACTTATTTAATTTTAAAATTTGCACAACAGAAAAATTCACTGACCTTTCAAATGTGACAATCCTTCGTTGAATATGTTGTTGATAGCAATGTAGCTGCTCCACAAATTTGCTCCTAGTATTTTAACAAACTTCAGAAAACCTTGATGTGATGTGAGGAATAGAGATCATGAAATTTATTATATAGCAGAAATTACGAAATTGTGTTACCCTACAGTTAATGTGGGATTAATTTATTTTTATAAATTTTATCATGTTAATTTTGTTATGGCGATATAGGAATTGGCCCGCTACCCTAGTGGGCAGTTGGGTTGGCCGAGTGGGGTGGGATCTAGCCGCTAGCCCTCCGCCGCACCCTGGTGGCCCAACAACGCGCCACAGTCGCATGCCCATTCCCGGAATTGACCTGTCATCCTGGTAGGCCATTGGGCAGACAGGGTGGCGCAGAGGGCTGGCGGCCAGCCGCCGGCCCACCTGGGTGGCCCAACCCACCGAGGTCGGGCGGAGGGCTAGTGGCTAGCTCCCGCCCCACCCACGCAGCCCAATGGCCTACCAGTGTGGGGCGAAGGACTTGCATCCAACCTCTACCCCACCTGAGCAGCACAACAGCCTACCGCTACCAACCCTCCGCCCCACCCCGGCAGTCTGATTTCGAGAATCAGCCCACAGCCCCGGGCGGCCGTTGGGCAACCGCCCCCTGGCCCTTCACTCACGGGCCCATTGGGCCGCCAGGAGAACTCTCGGGCCCACCATGCCCACTATGGATGTAGTGGGTAAATCTGTCCCACAAAAAAAATTAATTACTAAAAAAAAAAGTTCATTAAACTTATTTAATTTTAAAATTTGTACAGCAGAAAAATTAACTGACCATTCAAATGCGATAATCCTCCGTTGAATATGTCGTTGATAGTAGTGTAGCTACTCCACAAATTCGCTCCAAGTCTTTTAATGAACTTTGGAAAACCTTGATGTGATGTGAGGAATAGTGATAATGAAATTTATTATATAGGGGAAATTACAAAAAAATTACGATACAATTAATGTGGGACTAATTTGTTTTTATAAATTTTAACATGGTAATTTTGTCATGGCATATAGGTAACTATGATAAAGACAATATTAGGGAATTTTTTTATAGCACGGTAAATGTGGGATGAATTTGTTTTAGAAGGTATAATAAAAATTAAAAAAAACATTCAATTGTTTAATAAATATTATATAGTTTAAGTAATAAATTAATTTAGGTAAAAGATTTAGTTTACAGTGTTAAATCTAAAGATTTATTTCATCAAAAAAAAAAATTAGTTGAAATTTTTCAATAAATTGTAGAAGAAAATAATGGAGGGAAATACATGAAATGAAATTTTTGGAGGGAAAAATTTCGGCGAAAAATTTTGCAGAGAAATTTTCATTCTTTAAGCTATACATTGTCATTAGGAGTGTTTGCATTTGTATCATTCAACCTCTTCTATTTGAGAGGCATGGATTCTTCTGATAGTGAAGTTTCACTTTGTGAAGCATCAACATCTTTTTCACGTAATAACTCTATTCATATTGATGAATATAACAAAAATTCTTCCACTATGAATAGAGAGTCAATTTTTCCACTTAGCCCTAATCCTAAGGACTATGAGAGCAGCACTGATGAAATATGGGATGAAGAATTTCAAATGAATAAAGAGTCATGGTTTCCACTTAGTCCTAATCCTATGGATTATGAGCGAAACAATGATGAAGAGCATGATGTAATTTCAAAAGAATGGAGTGTCACGGTGTCCACTTAATCCTAATCCTATGGACTATGGGAGCTGTAGTGATGAAGAGCATGATAACGAATTTCAAAAGAATGGAGTGTCACGATGTCCACTTAGTCCTAATCCTATGGACTATGAGAGCAACAATGATGAAGAGCATGATGATGAATTTCAAAAGAATGGAGTGTCACAGTGTCCACTTAGTCATAATCCTATGGAATATGAGAGCAACAGTGATGAACAACATGATGAATAACTTCAAAAGAATGGAGTGTCACAGTGTCCACTTAGTCCTAATCCTATGGACTATGAGAGAAACAGTGATGAAGAGCATGATGAAGAATTTCAACTGAATAGAGTGTCACAGTGTCCACTTAGTCCTAATCCTATGGACTATGAAAGCAACAGTGATGAACAACATGATGAAGAAATTCAAAAGAATAAAGTTTCACGGTGTCCACTTATTCTTAATCCTATGGACTACGAGAGCAGCATTGATGAAGAGCATGATGAAGAATTTCAAATGAATAGAGTGTCACGGTGTCCACTTAGTCCTAATCCTATGGACTATGAAAACAGTAGTGATGAAGAACATGATGAAGAATTTCAAATGAACAGAGTGTCACAGTGTCCACTAAGTCCTAATCCTGTGGACTATGAGAGCAGTAGTGATGAAGAAAATGATGAATATTTTCAAATAAATAAAGAGTTGCAGTTTCCACTTAGTCCTAATCCTAAGGACTATGAGAGTAGTAGTGACGAAGGACATGATGAAGCACTTAGTCCTAATCCTAAGGACTATGAGAGTAGTAGTGACAAAGAAAATGATGTGGAATTTTCAGTAAGTAAACAGTCACATCTTCCGCGTAGTCCTAATTCTATGGACTATGAGAGTAGCACTGACAATGCACATGAGGAAGAATATCTAATAAACATTGAGTCAAATTTTCCATTTAGTCCTAATTCTAAGGACCATGATAGTAGCACTGAAGAAGGGGAAGATGAAGAATATCCTCCAAGTCAGTATTTCAAAAGCGTAGCTAATCATAGTGAGGATAACATTCCTCAGAATGATGATGAAAATGTTTATACAGATGATGATCCAATGATGGAGATGTTTCCAAGAAATATTGTATCAAGGAGTAGGAGCATACTTTTTTGTATCAATCCATGATGTTCTAGTTATACAAGGTGTAGAGCAGAATATCTAACAAGAAGAATTTATATCAGTGCTCTCATTTCAAGTGAATGTTGTCAAAAAGATTGCTTGAAACATATGTATTTCAAATTTGCATTAGAGACGAAGAGATATTTGTCAATGAATAAAAGCATGCAAAATTCATATTTAGTTGGGTGCATGCAATCTACATTGTTAGGTTATGATTATCATCTTGGGTCTTTATTTATCTGTAGAAAGGATTTCGAAATGTTTGATTCGATGGGTAATTTTCTTCTCTCAAGAATCCAAGAAAATTTGAAAAAGGTTCCCATATTTTATTCAGAAGTATGTCATAAACGACAGTTTGGGCCATTATCAAATACTGCGATGTCATGGATGAAATATTTTTTTCCAAAGCATGGAGAGTGTATTCAAAATAGAGAGACAATACATATTCCAGATAATTTTTTAAGATGAGAAATCTACAACTTGTACAAAGAATATGCAGAAGGTTCTAAGGGACAGGGTCGATTTATTACATATCAATATTTTATGAAGGTATGGAAGAAAGAATTCAACAATGTCCGTATTGCTAAGAAGACAAGGATGTGGATTTGCAGTACATGTGCTTCTCTTAAATAAAAATGGGATAAATGTGAAGGGTCAGGAAGAGGTAAGCATTCATAACTTTAACTTTTAAAATTGTATAGTCATAACCTATGAAAACATATTTCTTAATGATTCTTTTATGTTCTATAGATTCCATTGTCAAAGAACTTCAGGAGCATCACGAACAATAGATAAGTGAAAGGAAAAATTTGTACAAGCATCGAAAGAAGTGTTATGATAATCCAAATCAATATTTGGGTTTAATAATTGATGTTATGGACTAGAAGAAAACAATTTTACCACATTTTGTTCGTACACCCGAAAATTTACAGGAGGAAAATTTTATTCAGTATCACTTGGTCGGTTGTATGGTCTTCAATGGGAAAATGTTTCGAAGGGTGTACTTCACAGCTCCAAATATTCATAATGATGCAAATCTGAAAATAACCATAATTCATGATGTGCTTTCTCATTGGCTACAATTGGACAACACTTGCCATGAAAACAAAAATCAGGTTGTTTTTGGATATCTAAACATGCTTGTTGAATTGAGAATTTTTCAAAAGGTAAAGTTTATTTTCCTTCTTGTTGGCCACACTCATGACCATATTGATAAGATGTTCATTCGTTTTTCATTCACATTGAGGAGGAAGGAAGTTGGGAGCTTGCCATCATTAATTGAATGTATTAAGAAATCATACATGCCATAGCCTACCTTTGATGTGTTGGAAGAAACTGTTAACATGTGAAGGTATCTTCTGGGATCGCATGGTGAGGAGAAATGCATTGAGCAACTTAATGACATTAGCTTCCAACATCAATTTCGTATCAAAAAAATTGATGGAAAAACACTAATATGGGGCAAGAAGTATTCAACTACTGTAGAATGGGCACTGTCATCAGGTTCGGAATTTTTAAAGTTCATTCCAGATCATCCAATATTTGCATCAAAAATATTGTTATTACAATCAGTTGGTGAAGTTCATAATAGAAGTAGACAGGATAGAGATATAAATTATTCTGATTTCTTGGAAGAAATTAAAAATTGTATTAGATATACATATCAGTACTTTGACATTGCTCATACAGTTTTGTGGGAGTCATTTTTCAATAATCAAAGTGATATCATTTCAAGAACAACAAATGAACATATACGTTTGAAAAATCCATTTATCTAGCCACAAAATGTGTCAAATGAACATGAGGAAAGAAACATTGTTGAACACCAACAACCTCAAGGTATTATTAATTCTTCACAGGAAGAGGAAAGAGCGATGTATATTGGTTCCAAAAGATCTCGTTCACAATGTGAAGACATGGAAGACCTTTACAGGGGTTCAATATAGGATATTGAGGAGGGTTGCATGATCGCAGTGCTAGTAGATGGAGATCCCAATGGATATCCATTCTAGGTTGCTAAGGTTATAAAGGTATTTACAAAAAATGAAGATGTTACAGGTGTTGAAGTACATTAGTATGCCACAAATACACACCCATTCAATGTTTTGTATACACCAGAGATGGTAGTTGATAATAAATTGTTAGAAAGAGAAAAATAAAGGGTACAAATATAAATCTTCGCTGCACAGACCTCTTAAAATTGGAGGATGTTGACATACTTGTTTATGACTTCAATTTAACTAAGAGAGGAACTCCTCACTTCAAGACGATAGAGATTCTGAAAAGGTTATTACCAGAAGGAACAGTGTTGAGATGGGAGTCTACTAAAACCAGTCGTAGATCCATAAGAATTTTGAAACCTCAAATGGTGGGCATGCATTTGGACTCAGATGGGGCACTAGTTGATGAAAGAAAAGAATATGGAACATCTTCATTTGCATCCAATCATTCATCTAAATATGTGAATTCTGATGGTGTGCAATAAAATATGAGTGATTTTGAATAATTGTCTAAGACAATTTATAGAAATGATGTTTGCATCGTATCTTGAAATAAAAATTTTAATTTCCATATGGTGTTAAATTAGAAGTTATGAGTCATTTTTATGTTGTTGGATTATATGTTTTAATTATGATAATTTTTATTGTTTAGAATATCTACAATGCAACAATAAATTAGAGATATAATGTTTGTTTCATTCAATGTACAAATAATGACATTTTGATTAATTTAGTCATGTAATTTGTTCATAATGTCATGGTTTTTAAATTTTATGGTTGAAAATTTTCCAATTTTTTTCCTATCATTAATGTTATGGTTGAAAACAATTATAATTTTAGTGATCTCTAGTGTGATGTTATTATATGTTTAACAACATGTATGAAAACTAATAGAATTTTAATGTGTTTCAGATCCCATTATTTTATCTTTATCGGCATTACTGAAACATGTTGGATTTATACTTAGGAAAGAAAAATGTTATTCTACCAAAAACGCTAGTGTGTTTTTTCGTCAAAAACACTAGTGTGTTTTTTCGTCAAAAACAACTGTTTTTTTGCACATTAAAATTCGATTTTACTGGCATTTTTAAAAAATGTTTAAAATTGAACCAAAAAAAAAACCATCGTTCTAGTATCAATGGTTTTCTTTTCAGGGTGCATTTTGCACAGTTATTGCATGAAAAATTCATTTTCACTGTCATGTTTAAAACATGTTCAAAATTGAGCCTAAAAAAACCATCGTTCCAATATACACACTTTTCGTTTTTAGCACTGTTTTTGATATTTTTATAGGATCATTTGGCCAGAGTTCCCATTTTGAGTTTATAGTTCCCGTTTCAAAGTTTACATTGTTTTATGGGGTTCTATTTATAACAAAGGGTGGGGTGACCCTTGGCATTCCCCTTTGTGACTCTTTGAATACCCCCATCACTCTTCAACTTCTTTACAAATAACTCATAACATAATATGATGAGATTTTATATTCCACTAATGACACTTGGAAATTCACTTACAACATATTTAAAAATAATATTACAATTTCCACACGTACCCATGTGAAAAAAAATAGGCTAGAGACAACCTAACAAAACAAAAAAACTATGACTCTGAAGTTTGGGGAAAGACCAACTCGGCAACCTCCACTTGGTGCTTCTCGTTCACGTACTCATGCCAAGATTGGTACTGTGAGATGATGTCCCCAAATTGCTTGATGGTGTCTTTCTGATAACACACTCTTGCCTCCATAACATATAGGTATATGGTATTGGAACATGTATCAAAGTTGTCCTAAAGAATGTGTAGCATGGTGTTGTCCACGATGAGACCACGAATGTACTTCTACATGTTATGTGTGTTGAGCTCCAAGTTATCCTTGGTGGCCTCTCGCCTTAGCTGCTCGATGTACCTGTCGATCTCTAGCCGAACTTGGTTCTTGTTTTTAGTCTCAGTGAGGCAACTAATTGAAGGGATCCTGAGCATTCTAACAATGAAATCCAAACTCTTGTACAACCATGCATATGAGGCCTATATGTTGGTGATGAATGGGGCGAGCTGCTAATAGTTAGGGATCAACATCGAAACATTTTCTTTCTCCAGCTCTTCCTGAGGCTTCATCATCTTTGGCAAGTGAAGAGGGGCCCCACTAGGGAAATTTTTAGGTCTAAAATGTGCCTCCTGAGGAAACTAGAAAATAATAGTGGAAATAATAAAATAAGATTTGATTACATCATCAAATTTTAGAGGGAAAATTTTTCTCAACACATATTTTCATCTTATCTCCCTATGGGTTTACTCAAATATCAAGTAGAAACACTTGTTGGGTGCAAATTTGATTCCTTATACAAGGAGTACCCATGTTGTATGCTTTCGATGGAACCTACTACACAAAAATTGATAATCACATGAAAAACAATATTGCAATCACATTTTTTCATGTATTTATCACTTTTCATGTAACAAGGACCATCAAAAGTATGCAACATGGGTACTCCTCAGATGAGAAATTAAATTTTTCATCGAACAAGTACTCCCACTCGAAATTTGAGTAAAACCCTAGGGAGATAAGTTGAAAATACGTGTTGAAAAAGTTATTTTATTATTTTATTATTTTTTAATATTTTTAATTTTTTACTCAAAAAATGGTGAATCATCCTCCATGGTTGACATCATCATCTTGAATCTTATTGGTTCTTATAAAGCTTATTTTTGTTGTACATTTTTCTTAGGAGGCCCATTTTAGACCTCAAACTTTCCCTAATCCCTTTGTACCACATTGTCCACTCTTGCACATGGGCGATGGCAACATGTATGTCCCTGAGAGTTTGAAAAAACGCTTTTCTCCACTATTTGTAAGACATGCACATGGACAACTGATTTATGCACGGTGAAAATTTTTCCATAGAGCTTTTGCATTGTAGTCTCAAGTGTTGATAATTCATCAAGTATCTCTTTCCTCATCTCGGCCATTGTGGAAATTGTGCTCTGCTCTCTAAGTTGTTCTACCTCTTGCTTAATTGCCTGCAAGTTATTTACCCTTTGTTCATTATCAGCCAACAAGAACTTAACATTGGTGCTTTTGGCTCCTGCACAAGCCAATGTGGAATCGACAATGACAGCTGGATGCTTTGTGACATCTGAAACTATCACCCTTTCCTTCATGAATGCAAGTGGTGTGTGATCATCTAGAAAGTGTGTTCTACGCGCCTATACAATTGTCTTATGCAACTCGTCAAATGAAATATTCTACACATCCATAACTGGATCATCATCAATGAGGAAAACATTTTCTTTCACCCTAGAGACTATAGATGGTGGAGAATGAGAGGTAACATCAAGTTCTCTTGGCATGAGTTCAATGTCTTCATTCTGTGGCTCATCCCCCAACTCCATGCCCTTCACTTCAATCAGTTGCTCAACCTGCTGAGCAGGCTCCCGATCCCACATCTATTCACCCTCTTCTTCAGATTCTGGCTATCCTGACTCCTCAACCTATATGGGTGTTGTTTGCTCTGTCATCACACCTTACCTTTCTTCTTCCTCCCGTTTATGCTTTTATTCCCTTTCTCTCCTTCTCAGCTCTTTCTCTTCCTTCAACTTCTTCTATGTTTCCTGCAACATTGTTCTTGCTCAAGCCTATTCTTTCTTCCTTCACTCTTCCCTCTTTATCCACTACTGCCTCTTTCCCTCCACTACTAAAGTTTCTTTCTCAGTGAAAGGATCTGCCCTCATCTTGTAGCTTTGCTTACTATCTTAGTTCTCAGAAATCTTCCTCTCGCCCTTATCATGTGATGGAATGTTTCTTTTGTTATTGCTTCCAATGTTATTGCTTCCTGCAGAGCAACCTTCCAAGTTGTTTCTATATTGATCGGCTTGTGAAGCTTGGAGTCATTATAGCGATACCTCCAAGGGTCCTCCTCGTGCTAATGAAATGTCCTATGGATCCATGGATAGTACACCTTCACACAATTGTTCTTGCAAATAATGTGGGGATCATATGGATTGAAGTCTTTGGTGTTGAACTTGAACTTCAATATCTCCTTAGCTTAGACATCTACATCTTTCAAGCTCTTAATCTTATATAACCCAATCCGCAAAGGAAGAGTGGGTCATGGTGCCTTCTTCTTCCTATGTATTCCTGATGATAACCTTATGGAGAAGTGATATGAGACCTCTTGCATGACTAGCTTGTATGTGACATACCTTGGTAGAACAGGAGAAGGCTTCTCTCCGCTAAACACTCGGATGAATGTGCCACCAGGTGAGGCATACCAATCTACAATGTTAAGTATCGCCTCCATCGCTTCTTGGGACATGCAAGGTGGATCCTACTCAAAGATCATATTCTACAACGAGATGATGAAATGGTCAGTCAGTCTTGCCATTACTCCTCGATAGTTGCGGTCAGAAAGAAACTTGCAATAAATATTTATGATAGTCTCTTTCGGTGGTAATGTCTATATCATGCAGGGAAACTATTGTTCGACACAAATTGCATCCAGTAAGTATGCGGACATGTAGAATCTCACTTGCTCATCCTTGGGTGGATTCCCGACATTGGTCACATGGACTTTCAACTGATAAGACAACAAGTCCGACAAGTTGAATGGCCTTCCATCACCCACCAACTGGTCTAATACAACTACCTAACCTTCAGGAAAGGTCTTGGTGATTTCTTGATAATATATTCGTCATGCAAAGATGATCAAGAACAGGTAGGCATTCTTGAGATACTTTGTCATGTAAACATTGCTGGGTGTCTTTCTAAACTTTGACAACTCTTTCACCCAACGCTTGACAATATCTCTCATGTTCACTTGGCTGTGGGAGGCATAGAAAAGTGTCCATGCGCCTTGCTGGATGAGGTAAATCATACATCTAATGATAATTCTCCACCTTGAAGGTGGCAAGCTCTATATTACTGGCACTGCTCAATGTCATAGTCTCTGGATCTGTGTGTGAGACAATCCTGCTAATGATGTCCGCACATGGGAAGGTGGGGTACCTCCATGAAACCTTGTAAAAGGTTGACTGATGGATATTGATATAAAATTTCAATCGTCTAAGTCTTCCTTGAAGTCCTCTACAAAAATATCCTTGATTTTATGCCATGTCAACTTCATGCCCTTCTCAATGAACAACCGAGTGTACATAAACTGGTAAGTTAATTGACACCTGCTCAACTGCTTCCCCAGTACTACTCTTGATAGTTTACCTTTAGTTTCCTTTGATGCAGCGCTCTTGGAGGCCATGTTAACTGTAACCGCTAGATATATGCCCAACAACTATTGTACTTGGGGACAAAGAGGACACTCATGACATTCAGATCAAGCAACAAACTGGGCTAATGTTGTGAGGGATTACGAAATTCTCATTCACACAGGTGACTAGTTGTCTCCTGGAATTGTGCACTGCGTAGTCTTAACAATCAGTGGGGGAGGCTTGCTAACTACAACTACGTAATGCATACTTTAGTCTGGGCACATGCCAGATGAGACTGTGCATTGCATAGTTCGAGTGGCGAGGACTCTTAGACTGGCTCCTAGAACTGTGTAATGCATAGTTGGGGCTAGGCTAAGGCAAACTCTGTGCAATTCCAAAAGTCAAGGTTGAGGCCTTGAGCTCCCATAATGCGTAGTGTATGCAAGGGAAAGCAATATCCGGGCAAGGGAAGCCCACATCTGCCCAAGAGGACTGTGAAAATGAGCAAATTTGAAGGATGGTGAGAAACTGAGTGCATACTTGACTGAGTAATGATGCAAGCAAGTAAAACAAGTGTAGGAATCAATAAAATTGAAGGAAAATAAAATAGGTGGAGATAGTTGCCGTAACAATGACTGTTATTGAAAAAATTGGGTAATGCATGCGACACTCGAGAAAGGAAATGAAAAACTTAAAACGACACTTCTACGAGCTAAAACAAGGTAAAACACCAATAGTCGTTCAAAAAAATAAGTGAGACAACACTCTCAGTAGCTAAACAAGAAAAAGCGATAAAAAAAGTGGCAAAAGACTAGAAAAGCAAGGCTTACCCGGAAAAGCGACGATGATCACACCGAAGGTTCCTTGATGTCCTCGGGAATGTCAGAGCTCCAAGATCAAATGTGGAAATGAGTTGTGGCAGCATTGATTAAATAGTTTTGGCCGATTTAGGGTTTATGATGCGAAGGCCAAAAATCAAGGAAATGGCGACACTTGGTGGCAGTTTCCAAAATAACTCACATCCTTTCTTCGGGCTGCTAAAAATAGATCCCTATTTTCCAGGGATTCTTTTTCACTTTTTGCTCTTGCATTTTTGGGAAAATATTACATGCATTTCACGGAGAGATTCCACAGTTCTAGGAAGGACTCGACAACTCACCGGCTCATGCACTGAGGAGAAGGCTTCTACTCAATTTCTAGGCTGAGTGGCTCTAAGATGCCTCTCATGCTCTGCACAATTTCCCAATTGAATGTTGGCTTTCAACTAGCTCTGTGCAATTATGGAGTTGAAGGCTGACTGTCATCTTGAACTGTGCAATTCCCGAGAGCAAGGTTGGTTGTCCTCAAGGATTGTGAAGATCTCTAAGGCAAGCCCAGAACTACGTGAAAACCAAGTCAAGAAATCGGCTTGTAGATTAGACAACAAATGCAGTAAGCAAACACAAGGCATGATGCAAAAAATAAGGCTCAATCAAAGCACAAGTTCTTGGATAAGTGCGGGATGAGCTACGAAGCATCAGCGACATTCGATAAAAAAAAACCCAGAAACCTTTTTTACATTCAAACACATAATAAAAGAATATTTTTTATAACTATGAATTCATACATAACATCAACAACATAGCGGTTGTAGCAAAGAGGAGAGAGACCGTAACTTTCTTTAGGAGATGGCTATGGTATTCCTGTGAAGCTCTATATGCATTTAAGGCTATACTAAACGAATAGTGTGCAAATTTGAAGGGAGGAAGGAGATGTGTTTTTATCCTCGATAACATGGCTGATTAGCATGCGATAAGAGCTTCCACGTCGAATCCCTATCGCCATATGCAAGTATGAGATTATTGAGTGGCAAGGGATGTTGCGTACGTTTACCAACGAACTGGGGAATGAAAGCAATGTGCACTTTTGTTTTATGTGAATAGTGAAAATTTTAGGCTAAGAAGACTTCGCAATATTACAACTAAATAAAGTTAGTCCGTCTACCTCGATGTTCCAATGGTGCACTAAAAATGAAAGTATCAGGTCACCAAATTGCTCCCGGCTCTTTTGTACGATGATCCTCATCGAAATGCTGTGCGCTATTTTGACTTCTTCCTCAAATTATGAATACGTAGAGTAGTCTCCTCCTAAATATTTATGTGGATCATTCTCACGTCTATTATTTTGACTATTTTGGCAATTACGTATATGTGTATTTTTCCGATTCAAGTTGATATTTTTTCCAAAAGGGTATAAGTCGACAGCATCTCCGTGAAATAAAATCACAAATATTTTATTCAAGCATATCCAGTTTGATCTAAGTATAATAATGTATCACATCAATTAATTAATTAATTTGTTTATTTATTGTAAAATTTCAAGTTTTTGTATTATTTTTCTTTAAATTATTATTATTATGTAATTTTACTGTTATTGTTATTATAAATCAGATATTAAATTGGTGTTTGAATATATTTTTTGCTCGCGAATAATTAGCATGATATTAAAATTTAGAGATATATGCTTTATTTTTTTCTAGATTCATGGTTGTAACATTGATACATAAAGATAATTTAGAGATATATACTTTATTTCTTTCTAGATTCATGGTGGTAACCTTGATAAGTAAATACTTTTATTATTTGGTAAGTATATTGTTAATTTAAAAAAAACTATGATTATTTACATGGAAATGAGTGATAATATAAATCTTATTTTTAACGATTATTTTATTTTGACTTTTATTTTGATTAAATTAAATTAAATTATTGAATTTTAGATTTTATTAGAAAAGAATGTTGGAATTTTTATGAAAGTTTATAATTTTAATCTTAAGTTTTATAATGAGTTAATTTCTTTTAAAACAATATTTATATTTGTTAATGTGAGTAGTATAGGAAGGTTTTATACAATCGCTTGAAGTCTTAGTATGTGGAAGACATTATTTTCTTTTTCTAGTGATTTATGTCTTCTTTCTTAAGTTTAACTTAGGAAAAATATAATAATTAAAGTTAACTAATTATTTTGTATTATCGGCTTATTTTCTAAGGAAAAATAATTTATTTATTTAATTGACTTAGAAATACTCTTAACTTTTGATTTTCAAGATGTTTATAGAAAGGAGATTCAAGATATTTCTAAAGGAAAGATTGGAGTTATAGATTTGGACTCAATGAAGATTATAAATGGGGGCTAGAGATGGAGGTGAAGAAACAACAAGAAACACAAGTTGCTGCATGAGTCATCATGAGAGAAGCGATTTTCCCTATATTGTGAGTGGCTCAGTGACCAATGCACAAGGAATGAAGAAGTGTGAGTGAGTTTCAGTGAATCCATGAGGGTCGAGTTTGAGGAGATAGGAAGGGTAAGTTGTCAAAAGGAGATAGTGTTTTTATGGAGGAAGTCGAGTTGTTGAAGTGTTGGGATTTTCTATTGTGCAGTGGTGGCAGGCCGTAGATCGAGTTGTTGGAGGGTGTAGATCTAATTGTTAGAGGCCAATTGTATCATCCCAGGTTGCATATGAAAAATAGTTGAATTATTGTTTAATTACTTTACTTTGAATCTAGTAAATTTTAGGTTGCTTAAGAGCCTAATGAAACTCTAATATACTCGTAAAAAAAGTTTATTATTATTTTGGTTATTTTTTTTAATGTTGAAAGGAAAACTCACGGGAAGACCCACAAGATTTTCCAATTTCGAAACGGTTGGGGAGGACAATTATTTTCCCTACCTCTTGGAGATTTAAAAAGAAAAATCTCATAGGAGAGGGGGGTTCTTTTTTTAAGGCTTGGAAAATAGGTTATGAAAAAAATGAACATTGTTTTGGAGGCAAGACGCTATCTGAAGAGAGAATTTCTGAGCTATTCTAGAACTAGTGGAAGGCTCTAAGTCGAATAGAAGACTTCAATTTCTGGCTAGGCTAAGTGAAGCCTTGATGCACCGAACTGACCAAGAAGGATCTTAGTCGAACCAACTATCTGGAAATTGGGATATTTTGAGGGGAGAACTGGTCCTAACAACCGTTCTCGTTGGTAGGGAGGAGTGGTCTTCTTGAGTGAGTTTTCTTGGACATATTACAGCTATGTAGATGAGAACTAGAACTATCTTATTTATTTTTATGTATTTGTGTGAAAAGAGAGGTTTCTGAACTGGTACGTTGTGAACATGGAAATGATATGGCAAATTATTTTGAAATTTTCCTCCATTGATATGTATTAATAAAATATTAATGTACAGATGAATGAAATTGTTGTGTGATGATTTACATTTTCTGTTAAGAGAATATTTTGGGAAAGTTTGGATTTGTTAGATCATACAGTTGCTTTATTATAAAAACATGTGGCTAAGACAGCTACAAAAAATAAAATACATGTACTTAGAATATTCCTTATCTGAAAATAATTCAGAATGAATGGACCAAAACCCTTATCTCTGATTAGATATAGGATGTTTTAGTTTTCTTTATAAGTTGAAAAGTATACATCTCCTTGCTTAGATTAATGAAAGAAAGTGGCAAAATATGCAGTACTCGCTGCTTGGATTGGTAATTCCTAAGGAAGGTTAAGTGGTAGGAAAGACAAGTGATATTGGAGCCTGTGAATGTGAATTGTGAGCAATGAAGTTTATTAGTAGGCAAAATGGAATTGGTAACCGGGTGAGTAGGTTTGTATGGAGCGAGAACTATTTTGACATGTAATGTAATCCTCTGCCCACGGAGGGTAAGGTATGGAAAATTAGGGTTATAAAAAAAAAGCTAAACTCTATATAGGGAACCCTAGCGAGAAAACAACCTAACAGATCTCATCTAAGAACCTATAAAAGTAATAGTAATCATGAAAAGATGGTTACAAATGTGCAATGTAAGGACAAAATAGAACAAGATCTTCCAATAATCTTTGTTTTAAAAATTATATATATACCATAACATGCAAAAGGGAATTTACCATACATGCACCATAATAAAATAATTCGTATCAAACCCAAAGGTAAAGAATGAGCAAAATGTATAATATTCCATGAAGTATAGTAGTACACAATGAAAATAAGAGAATTGTAACTTTTGATATTTTATAACCCAAATGTGAGAACCATGATAGGAAATGTTTGAAATTAAATTAGTGTTGCTACGAAAGAAGATAAGAAACGAGTTCAAATAAAAGTTATAGAACCTGTGTATGATTAAACACATTTAGTAGTGTCAATATTCAATGAACAATTCCATTCCTTTAGACACTTATGGTGTTAGAGCTCGATAGTCTGGCAAAGGCCCATGTTCTAGAAAAACTTCTTAATTAACTCATGCTTAATAAAGTATAAACCTATGTGGGCTAGTAAGCACTAGTTTGCTTGCTAATAAATTTCATAATAAAGGGTAAACGCTTGCGGTAACAAGATTGACTTGTAATAGACATAACGACCCTAGCCACAAATATAAAAAATCCATTGGTGAAAGAAAACCGTCTGAAATATCAGTGTTGTAAAAGAGGAACCTCGTACAGTAGAGAACACATTGATTAGAGTGACACCCAGTTAAGTCCTTGGTAGTAGAGTGACAAGCAGGTTTAAGATTACCCACCTGTAGAAAATTGCAACTGGGGTTAATTCAAACCCTAGCGTCAAACATGGAAAAAACTCAGTAAGCAAACAATTTATGGTCATTACATGTCAAGGATGATTGGCCATGATTGTTGTCAAGGTCGAAATATACAGGAGGAGAAGAAAATGTTAGAAATATTTACAATAACAAATTAATAATATGCGATAAGAAACCCTTGTCATTATTACCTGAGCCTTTAGGTTGACCGGAGTCTCGGTGAGAAGCCTTCCATGAAATGCTTAGCGTCACGCCTGTAACCACTACCACATTGAGAAATAAGGAGTTATAAATTGCTTCTTGTTATTCAAAGTGTGATCCTTAAACGTTGTTATCAAAACCCATAAAGAATGTTACGTGTAGAGGGTGAATAGTGTGTTATAGCTAAAACCCTAGTTGGGATGTATTGTAGAGTGCCAAGTGAAGCCCAACAAGAATGGAGAATGGCAAAGCAAGCAGTGGAGGTGAGCGGTTACTACGACCATTCTGAAACAACCTCCACCATCGGATTATTCTTTTTCTGATCTATAGTCTAGATGAAAGCACACAAACCCTAGAAAATGGTTCGAGAATGTTCGACAGTTAAATGTGGATTGGTACCTATTAATTTTAGGTGTTCACCGCATCATAAACTTTATATAACCATAGTTTATGGTGAGGTCAATCAATGTATGTTGCTAAGAGTGTTTGTCAATATATGTGTGTGAACATTAAGTTATAATTATTAGATATTCCAATAAAATACCGTAACTTTGTTTTCCATTATGCTTGAAATTTTTTAAGTAATCAACTGTAAAGTTGATCTAGGCCGATGGAAGATTATCATAGCTATCACATAGCTTGCTAATAATTAATATGGTGTAAAAAATAATTTTTTTTGTAAAGTGGTAATTCTTTATGTAAAATGGTAAATGGAGGTGTGTACTTGTTACAAGTGGTATCCGAGTTCACTGGTTTCAACATTGCGACTTTAATGGGCAAGCAAGAATAAAAAAACACTTTTGTTGCACAAAGGGGTGCAAAACATGTGAAGATGAGTAGGATCTACCCCATCAGGGAGAATGACAATTAGATTGGAATCTACACCTTTCATGGGAGCCAACCTAGAGATGTGGGTGTAGTTAGGGGAGGGAATACCCAGTAAAACAGATGTGATCTTATTGGAAATAGTTCAACAAATACGGACTAAAATGACAAATTTGAAGGTTGACAATGAAATATTAAAGCAAGAGCAAGAAATAATTTTGAAGAATCTTTCCGATAAACATAACCAAAGGCATCCAAATCCCAACCTAGAGGATGAAATCAAAGATGAAGAACAATAGAAGAGGGAGGAAGATCTCAGAATGGAAGGAGGTCAAATAGATAATGAAGAAGGTTTAGAAAATGTCTTAGGTGGCATGGGAAACAAAAGGGAGAAGACTAAATTACAAGGAGAATTCAAAAAGATTAAGCATCCCACGTTTGATGAGGAGAAGAAAGAGGATGTTGAGGTTTGGTTCATACATATGAACAAACACTTTCAAATCTATGTGTATGAAGATAATCTCAAGGCTAGGTTAGAAATTTATCAATTGTAAGGTAAAGCCACCCTTTGGTGGGACGAATTTAAGACTGTGCGGGGAATGGATGAACAAGAAGTTTCATGGGATAATTTTCAAAAATATTTTAAAGATAAGTATTTGACAAAGTGATTTTATGATAAAAAAGCGAAGGATTTTCATGATTTGAGGCTAGGGCAACAATCTATGGATGCGTTTTTTACTAAGTTTACCTCCTTATTAAGATACATACCTTATATTCGTGAGGGGAAAGCTAAATTACAAGCCTCTATTAGCAGTTTTCCAACTTCCAAGAAAGAAAGAATAGAATTTGACAATCCAAAATCCATGGATGAAGCCATACAGAAAGATAGAATCTGCTACCAATAGATGAAGCAGAAAGGAGAAGACAACAAAAGTTGGTCAAATAAGAAACAATAGAAAATTTTTCTGAATGTTAAGAATGCAAAGGTTGTAAATTCTAAGAATATGCAAAGGAAGCAGCATAATGGGTTTCCATGTAAAAATTAAGTGAAGGCGAGACTGCCCAATGAAAATCATTCGAATGAAGCATCCAGGAAACCAAAGGCCAACCAAAAACAGAAACCACCATTGCAATGCTAGGGTTGTGGAGAACCCCATTATTACAAAAATTGCCCACACCGTGCTAGAATGGAGTAGGTAGAAAAGTCCTAGAAGATTCCATGGTTATATATTTGGAAAGAAGTATTTGTTGGGTCCCTATAATACTAGTGATTACCCCATTACTATTATAGTTATACCCCTTATTTATATTGTTGTGCCCCTATTACCCCCATATTGTCATTTCTGTGCCCCATAGAATCCCTCTATTGTTATTTTTGTGGCTTTATATTATTATTGTTAGGTCGGCTAGATTATATTGTGACTCCTTAGACTCCTATATATAGAAAGGAGGTTTTGTCATTTGAATCATCAAAGAATTGTTCATTTATGTAAAGGAGGTTGCCCCCTCGAAGAGGCTGAATTCTAAGGCGTTGATCTATCTTTTCTATCTTTTCTTGAGCTGGTTTCATAACATTTGGTATCAGAGCTTTGGATTCTAGGGTTTCACTGCTCCAAACAGGTCATCGTGGAATTTTCGCTATAACATTTTTTCTGTGACGTTTCAGAAGTCGCAAAAAAAACCCATTTGAGAAGAAATTACGCTAAACCTTGGGTCCGAATTTCAGAACCTTTCGCGTGATATTTTCAAAGATATGATCTGAGGAAGTTGGTCTTTTTGCAGACTCCTGAATTACATTCAAAATAGGTGACCTGGGGAAAATTGTCATAACCTTCTCTCTGGGAATCAGATTGAAATTTCGTAAGAAGTTACAGAAAGAGGACAGACTATAGTTTCTTGTATATCTTTTTCAGAACCAAATATCGAAAATTGTACACGTGGCGCTTCATAAAACTTTGCTCTTCTGGAAAGGTCTATAATCAGGTCATCTTGGGAGATTGTGCATAACTCTTTCTTGGAGAATCCAATTTGGATCAGACTAGTGGCATTGGAAAGAGGACACAGAGAGCTATTGTAGGTCACAAATTCAGAACTAGATGATTGGAAAGTACAGAGATACATCAGAGGCAATATCGAGCTCCTACAAAGTGAAAAAATGTGTGTAGATTTTTTTAAATTTTTGCTTAAGCTTGGTTTGAAAATTTATTTTGACGGAATTCAAAGGGCATAGTAGAGCATTATTATCGGTAACTGATGCCTCGAGGAAAGAAAATGCAAACACCTAGTAAGGAACCTGAAAGCTCTAGCATGACTCATGAAGAAGAGGAAGAAATGCTACATGATATATCAAAATTACAAGAACAAGTGCAACAAATGTCAGGCTCACAAAAGTTAACAGATGCTAAGATAAATGGCGTGGAAGCTAAGATAAATGGCGTGGAAGCTAAGATGAATGGCATGGAAGCTAAGATGGACAATTTGAAGATAGATTTGAACACAAATTTGAAGACAGGCATGGCAGATTTGAAGACAGATTTGACAAATTTTCTACAAGAAATACTTACTAATGGTGAAAAGGTAGTAAAGGAAACTCATGATGAGAACAAAAGAAATGTTAATCATGATTCCATAGATGCTAATGTTGGATCGAAGAATCACCATATTCCAAAAATCGATATGAGGAAGTTTGATGGCAAGGATCCCGCCACATGGATATTACAGATGGAGCAATTCTTCGATCTCAATAATGTGCAAAACGCACAAAAGGTACGTATGGAAACTGTATATTTGGAACCAAATCAGTTTGTATGGTATCAATGGCTTTGTTCTCGTAAACAATTTATCACTTGGGCAATTTTTACGGAAGAATTGATAGCACATTATGAGGATACAAAAAGCAACACTTTTTTTAGCCAATTGATAAGTCTCAAACAAAAGGGTTCAATAATGGAGCACATTGAGGAGTTCCAAAAATTGAACATAAGGGTAAAAGATATTCCAGAGGAGCATAGGATTGATGTGTTCATAGGGTCTTTAAAGGATAATATCCAACATGATGTTCGCCTTTGGGAACCTGATTCATTAGAGAAGGCATTCAGGTTAGCAAGAAAAATGGAAAGCAAAATTATGGCAACGAGGAAGCATACCACTCACAACTATAAAGACGGAAGTGTTGTTGCCCCTAGTCTTCCACAACCTACAAGGTTGACACCACAACAATTGGAAGAAAAAAGAGCAAAAGGGCTTTGTTACAATTGTGATAGCAAATACACAAAAGGTCATAAGTGTGCTGAGAAGAAATTATTCTACATAGATTGTGAAGAGGAAGAAGAAAAGGAGCAAGAAAGGTCAAAAGAAGAGGATATATTCCAGGAACAAAGCCTAGATGAAGAACAAATAAATCCGACCATATCTTGTAATGCATTGGCGGGAATTACCACTCCTCAAACCATCAAGATAGAAGGACAAATCAAGAAGAAAAAGGTAATAGTGTTGATTGATTCAGGAAGCACCCACAATTTTATTCATTGTAGGGTAGCAAAAGAATTGAATTGCTTCCTATATCCAGCACCAGAGTGTCAAGTGATGATTGCAAATGGAGGAACAATAAATTGCTCTGGAAAGTGCCATAATATCAAGCTATCCATGGGAGAATATGTATTGACTAGCCCAATGCTTTCCATTCCAATGGGAGGTGCTGATGTTGTACTAGGAGTCCAATGGCTACAATCCTTGGGTACAATAGCTTTTAATTTTCAAGAACTTTTCATCAAATTTTCTACGGAAGGAAAGGAAGTTGAATTAAGGGGTATTGCAGGGAAACCAGGAAAGATAATCAGCTCTAATGGCATGACAAAGCTTCTAAAAAAGGAGCAAAGAGGTGTAATTGCACAATTATGTTCGCTAGATGTTTCCACATTGGAATCATCTATTTCTCCAGATCTCCAAAAAGTCCTGGACAATCATTCCAAGGTATTTGAGACTCCCAAAGGTCTCCCACCTATGCGTGATCATGATCATGCTATTCATCTGATTCCAGGAAGTGTTCCTCCAAACATCAGGCCGTACAGATATCCCTATGTCCAAAAAAGTGAAATTGAACGTATGGTTGCAGAAATGCTAGAGGCTGGTATAATTCAACCGAGTCAAAGTTCTTTCTCAGCTCCAGTAGTATTGGTGCACAAGAAGGATGGATCATGGCGCATGTGTCCGGATTATAGGGAGCTCAACAAGCTCACTATTAAAGATAAGTTCCCCATTCCTGTTATTGATGAATTACTGGATGAATTGCATGGATCAATTTACTTCACCAAGTTGGATCTTCGTTCGGGATATCATCAAATCAGAATGAAGATTGAAGACATTCCAAAAACGGCATTTAGAACTCATGAGGGTCATTATGAATTTTTGGTCATGCCTTTTGGCCTTACCAATGCACCTTCAACATTTCAAGGTTTGATGAATTCAATTTTCAAACCATTCCTTAGAAAATTTGTGTTAGTATTTTTTGATGATATACTAATCTACAACAAGTCTTGGAAGGATCATGTTGAACATGTTGACAGGGTGCTACAACTATTGGAGGAGAAACAATTATATGCAAAAAGATCCAAATGTTTCTTTGGAGTCCAGGAGGTGGAATATTTGGGTCATATTGTATCTCATGAAGGAGTTAAGGTAGACCCTAGCAAAATTAAAGCCATTAAGGAATGGAAAATCCCCACATCCATAAAGCATCTGCGAGGATTTCTTGGGTTGACAGGGTATTATCGCAAGTTTGTTAAGAATTATGGGAGAATAGCAGCACCTCTAACAACATTATTGAAGAAAGATTCATTTTCATGGACTCCGGAAGCAACAAAGGCCTTTGAACATCTTAAAGAGGCAATGTGCCAAGCACCGGTCTTAGCTACACCGGACTTCACAAAAACCTTTATTGTGGAATGTGATGCTTCAGGAAATGGAATTGGTGCTGTTCTAATGCAAGATGAAAGACCCATTGCTTTTGAAAGTCGTCCAATCAAGGGAAAGTTTTTAAGCAAAGCTATTTATGAGAAGGAAATGTTGGCAATACTCCATGCACTTAAGAAATGGCGACCCTACCTAATGGGAAGACACTTCAAGGTAAAAACGGATCATGATAGCCTTAAATACTTTTTAGAACAAAGATTATCCTCTGAAGAGCAACAAAAGTGGGTCACAAAGATGTTGGGTTATGACTTTGAAATCATCTACAAAAAAGGGAAGCAAAATGTGGTGGCAGATGCACTCTCAAGAAAGGATGAGGATGTGGAAGCATTGTTGTGTGCCATTTCTATTATCCAACCAGATTGGATAAACGAAGCAAGGGAGGAATGGAAGAATGACGAAGAAGTGTGGGCACTTATTCAAAAGCTACAACAAGATTCCAGTACTTCTGATACATTTAGCTGGAAAAATGATTCGTTATGGTACAAAGATCGCTTATACCTCTGTAAGAATTCCCAGCTAAAACAAAAGATTCTTATGGAATTGCACACTTCTCCCTTAGGAGGGCACTCAGGATTTTTAAAAACTTACCACAGGGTTAAGAAGGAATTTTTTTGGGATGGCCTTAAATCAGATATTCAAAAGTTTGTGGCGGAATGTTTGGTTTGCCAACAAAATAAAGTTGAAACAATTAAGACACCGGGTCTATTACAACCTTTATCCATTCCAAGCCAACGTTGGGAGGAGGTTTCAATGGATTTTATCACAGGTTTACCCAAGTCTGAGGGAAAGAGTGTCATCATGGTGGTAGTTGACAGACTTACCAAGTATGCACACTTTTGTGCATTATCACATCCATTTAAAGCCAGTACAGTTTCTACTGCATTTATGGAAACAGTTCAAAAGCTACATGGAAACCCAAAGATTATTGTAAGTGACAGAGATCCCATTTTCACTGGAAATTTTTGGACAGAATTATTTTCTTGTCTTGGTACTCAGTTAGCTCATAGCTCATCTTATCATCCTCAATCTGATGGGCAAACTGAGATAGTAAACAAATGTTTGGAAGGATATCTTCGTTGCTTTGTATCTGATAAACAGACACAATGGGTCAAATGGTTGCCTCTGGCTGAATGGTGGTATAACACTTCCTTCCATACAGCAACAAAAATGACCCCATTTATGGCACTTTATGGGTATCAACCACCATCCATCACATCATATTTAAGAGAAAATTCTAAGGTTCAGGCAGTGGAACATCACATCGAACATCAACAACAAGTCCTCCAACTCTTAAAGGATAACCTCGTGTTGGCACAAAATAGAATGAAACAACAGGCAGATCAACATCGCAGTGAAAGAAGTTTTGATGTAGGTGATTGGGTATTCCTACGGCTACAACCATATAAGCAAATGTCCCTAAAGCAAGCTAAGAAGGATAATAAATTATCACCAAAGTATTATGGTCCGTACAAGGTGTTGCAAAAGATTGGTACTATGGCATACAAATTGGAGCTTCCTGCAGCTTCTCGATTGCACCCAGTTTTCCATGTTTCATGTTTAAAGAAGGTTATAGGCGACAAGCTCCCAATTCAAACAATATTGCCAGAACTTGATGAGGAAGGAAAAATTATATTGGAACCGGAAGCAGTCACAGAAACAAGAACTCGACAGCTACGAAATCGATCAATTTCAGAGTATCTTATCAAGTGGAAGAACTTATCTGCTGAAGATTCCACATGGGAGGATGAGAATTTTATGCAGAAGTATCCAGAACTACTCAAGCGTTGAGGACAACACTTTTTTGAAGGAGAGGGGCATGTTGGGTCCCTATAATACTAGTGATTACCCCATTACTATTGTAGTTATACCCCTTATTTATATTGTTGTGCCCCTATTACCCCCATATTGTTATTTCTGTGCCCCATAGAATCCCTCTATTGTTATTTTTGTGGCTTTATATTATTATTGTTAGGTCAGCTGGATTATATTGTGACTCCTTAGACTCCTATATATAGAAAGGAGGTTTGATATTTGAATCATCAAAGAATTGTTCATTTATGTAAAGGAGGTTGCCCCCTCGAAGAGGCTGAATTCTAAGGCGTTGATCTATCTTTTCTATCTTTTCTTGAGCTGGTTTCATAACAGTATTCCTCAAATAAATGTAGCCCTAGAGGGCAACCAAGTCAAGTATCATCCTACCATGGTGGAATTCAAAGGTAAAATAGCTAATCATGTATCCATTTTGATATATCTAGGTGTGAGATTGAGTTGTGTTAGCCCACAAATAGTTGAACTATGTGACTTATCCTCCACTAAATTTAAAAGCCTTTGGTTAGTACAGTTGGCCATTGGGGCTAAGCGTAGGGTGACAACAAGAGTAGAAAACTATCCATTAGTGATAGCATGACAACAGGTGATAGTCAACGTGAATATGTTGCCTTTAGGATCATATGACATACTCATTTGGATGGATTGGCTAGAGAAGCATTGGTTGGTAGTAAATTGCAAGGAAAAAACCATTAGTTACCTCTTGGAAGGGGGTGTTAGACAAGAAATTCAGGGAATTAAAAGAGCCATTAAGTTAAAACCAATCACTACTAATTAGTTGAGTAAGTGCATTCAGAAGGGTTGTCAAGTATATGCCATTCAGGTAGGCTATACCAATTCCAGGGAAAAGATAACTGCCCTAGAAAGTATACATGTTATTCAGGAATTTGTTGATGTGTTTCCTAAAGAGATTTTGGGATTACAACCTAAAAGGGATGTTGACTTCACCATAGAGTTAATTCTAGTGGCCTCCCAAGTGTTAAGAACTCAAGATGCAGCTACAAGAGCTGTTGGATAAAGGCTACATATGCCCAAGTGTGTCACCTTGGTGGGCTCTAGTATTTTTTGTAAAAAAGAAGGATGGAACGTTACGACTATGCATTGATTACCGATAACTTAATAAGTTAAGTATCAAGAATAAATATCCTCTGCCAAGGATAGATGATCTATTTGATCAGGTTAAAGGGGCCACCATATTTTCTAAGATTTACTTACGATCTAGTTATCATGAGATTAGAAGAAGGGAAGAAGATATTTGCAAAACAACATTTAGAACATGTTATGGGCACTATGAATTCATTGTGTTACCATTCAGACTCACCAATGCCCCAAACACTTTTATGAGTCTGATGAATGGTATCTTTCATTCTTATCTAGAAAAATTTGTTTTGATATTTATTGATAGTATTCTAATCTACTCCAAGAATTTCGAAGAACATAAAGAACACATTCATATAGTATTGCAAGTTTTATGGGAAAATCAGTGGTATGCTAAATACAACAAATGTGATTTTTATAAAGACCAGATCCAATATCTAGGAAATATTATCTCCTTAGATGGTATAGTTGTAGACCCTGAGACTATTAGAACCATCATGAAATGGTTTGTACCCAAAATTCTGGTAGACATTAGATCTTTCATGGGTTTAGTTGGATACTATCGACGATTTATAAAGGGATTCTCCAAAATTGCTTATCCTATAACCTCTTTTCAGAAGAAAGGAAGAGCCTTCTGCTAGACAACCTAATGTCAACACAGTTTTGAACTCTTGAAACAATTATTAACTATAGCCCTTGTACTAAAGGTAGCGAGCCCTATGAAGGAATTTACTGGATGCACAGATGCATGCTAAGAAGCAGTTCGAGGTGTGTTGATGCAGGAAGTAAAAGTGATAGCTTATGAATCATGTAAGTTGAAAGACCATGAACAAATATACTCAAGTTATGATCTAGAATTGACAACAGTGGTATGTGCCCTAAAAGTGTGGTGGCATTAGTTATTAGGGAACTTTTTTCTCCTAGTGACAGATCCTAGTAGTTTAACGAATTTCTTTAAGCAACCTAGTTTGAATGCACGACAAGCAAGGTGGTCTACTTTCAAGACCAAATTTTATTTCGAAATTAAACATTTGAAAGGGAAGGAAAATCGTGTGATTCCTTAAGTAGGAAACTGCATCATGGATATGAAATCTTATACAATAGGATATAAATTAAACTTTCTAATCAAAATAGAGAAGCTTCTATGAAAGACCCTAAATATCAATTCCCATGGAGGCAAGCTAAGCGAGAACAATATTATGCAAAAAAAACAAATATGGGATAAATAAAAGCAAGTTGTTGACCTTTAGAGGAGGGATTTATGTGCCAAATAAAAATTCTATTAAGCAATATATGTTGGATGAATTTCACAAGAGTCCATACATGGCCCATCCTAGCTATCACAAATTATTCTCTGCAATTAAAAAGGGTTATTTCTCACCTGGTACGAGAAGAGATATCACATAATACCTAGCTAAATGCTTAGAATGTCAGCATGTTAAGGAAAAACATCAGCATATATCTAGTCTGCTTCACCCACTTCCTATTCCTGTGTGGAAATGGGATATAGATACGTTGGATTTTATAATATGTCTGCCAAGATCCAAGAAAAAAAATGATTCCACCATGGTGGTAGTGGACTAGTTAATAAAGACAACTCATTTTATTCCTGTCAAATCAACTTATAAGTCTGTAGAAATTGCAGATATATTAATGAGAGAAATTTTTAGATTACATGGGATGCCTAAACTAGTGATATTAGATAAGGATGTCAAATTCACTTCTGCTTTCTAGAAGACATTATTTGCAGGTTTGGGAACTCAAATTTAGTTTAGTACTTCTTATCACCTACAAACTAAGAGACAAACTATGCTAGTAAATCAAGTCTTAGAAGACATGTTAATAATGTGTGCAATGCAACAACCAACTAAGTGGGAATAATATCTTCACTTAGTTGAATTTGCATACAATAACATCTAACATGAGTCTCTAAAGATAAGCCCCTTCGAGGTACTATATGGAGAAAGGTGTATAACACCAACTGACTTGAGCACTCTCGAGGATAAGCTAATCCTAGGATTGGATAGGTTAATTGAGATGGAGCAAATGGTGAAAAAAGTACAAAAAAATTTAAAAGCTTCTAATGATAGAAAAAAATTCTTATGTTGACAAGAAAAGAACGTATAGAGAATTTCATGTTGGTGATCACGTGTATCTGAGAGTGAAACCCAAAAGGAGTACCTTAAGGTGGGGAGGTTGTAAGAAATTAGCTATTTGTTACTGTGGTCCCTTTTAGATTTTTGAAATAATAGGTCTGGTAGCTTATCAGCCTGTGTTACCCAGTTATATATGCGTCCAAAATGTGTTTCATGTCTCATTATTAAAAAATTATGTATATGACCTGAGACCCATCATTAGTTTGCAAGATGTATAAGTAAAATGTGAAATAACATTGTGTATATATGTATATATGTATATATATATATATATATATATATATATATATATATATATATATATATATATATATATATATATATATATATATATATATTATTCTTTCTTTTATTTAATACTAGATGATAAATGACTTGTATATGGTTGGCTATACAGGTCGAACCAAATGGAGAGTTTCTGGTAGAATCTCTATGTATTCTAGAATGGAGAGAAACAATGCTGCGGAGATGAGCTATCACCCATGTTAAAGTGCAATCAAAGCACTTTAACTCGAAGGAGGCTACTTGGAAGGATGAAATATTTATGTGGCAAGCATATCCTGGTTTGTTCCAAGACTTAGTAAACGCCAAAGACGGTGCTACATATGGGGGGGGGGGGATGTAACACCCTAGGTTGCATAAGAAAATTAGTTGAATTACTGTTATTGTTTTAACCTTGGAAGGTGTTGACGGTGTTGGAGCAGCCAACATTCAGGGGATCTCCCCGGTAAAAAGTCCCAACTAGATCTCAGGATGTTTGGAGTAGGAGTCCCAGCAATGGGTGGTAATGTAACACTTTTATCGTGGTAGTGCACAGCGATAAGTATGATAACTTTGGGATGAAGCATGTGTGTTACCTTGCAGCAAGTTAATTGAGATGCATGGGGGTTATAACACATGGAGGGGAAAAAGAAGTGTGTCCCTTAGAAGCCTGTAATAGTATGCAACTAGAAAGGAACACACGAGTGTAATGACATGAGAAGCTAAAATGCAGAATAGTCCACAAATTAAAGTGACATGTTAATCCAACAACACACATTCAACCAGATCCATACAATTGCATACATAATAGTTCATAAGAAAATGTGTAACTTAGACAACATACATTGCTAAAGAAACCATAATAGTCCAACTGCAATAACAAAATATGCATGAAAGCGTGTTGGCTTTTTTATTATTATTATAAGTGAAAGTTTAATCCATACATGCACCATTGATGATCACTAGCCCCAACAGTGGAACATTACACCTTCTCCTCCAAATAAGTACACTCACTCTAGCTTTGGAGAATCTAAGGCTTGTCACAATACTCCCAAGCCTTTTCTAAGCCTAAGCCTAACCAAAACCTTGGGTCCCAAAATCCAGTTCTATGAGTTATGAGGTTCTCTTTTTAACAAAGGGTGGGGTGACCCTTGACATTCCACTTTTTTACTCTTTGACTACCTTCATGACTCTTCAACTTCTTTACAAATAACCCATTACATAATATCATGACCTTTCATATTCCACTGACACTTGGAATTTCACTTACACCATATTTACAAATAATATTACAATTTCCACATGTAACAATGTGAGAAACAATTGGTTAGAGATAGCCTAACAAGAGAAAAAACTATGACTCTAAAGTTTGGGGAATGACCAACTCGACAACCTACACTTGGTGCTTCTCATTCATGTACTCATGCCAAGCTTGGTACTATGAGATGATGTCCCCAAACTGCTTGATGATGTCCTTTTGATAGCAGACTCTTGCCCCCATAGCATATGGGTATATGGTCTTGGAATCTGTATCCAACTTGTCCTGAAGCATATACATGTTGACCATGATGTGACCACCAATGCACTTCTGCATGTCATGTGTGCTAAGCTCTAAGTCATCCCTGGTGGTCTCTCATCTTAACTGCTCGATGTACCTGTCGATCTATAACCGAATTTAGTTCTTGTTTTTAGTCTCGGTGAGGCAACGGATTGAAGGGATCCTGATAATTCTAACAATGACATCCAAACTCTTGTATAACTGTGCATATGAGTCTTGTATGCTGGTGATGAATGTGGCGAGCTGCTAATAGTTCTGGATCAACATCTGAACCATTCCTTTCCCCATCTCTGCCTGAGGCTTCATCATATTTGGCAAGTGAAACACGACCCCATTATGGGAATTTTGAGGTCTAAAATGTGCCTCCTAAAGAAATTATAAAATAATAGTGGAAATAATAAAATAAGGTTAGATTACATCATCGAATTTTAGAGGGGAAAATGGAAAAAATATTTTTTCAACACGCATTTTCAACTTATCTCCCTATGGGTTTACTCCAATTTCGAGTGACAACACTTGTTGGGTGCAAAATTTGATTCTTTATCCAAAGATTACCCACGTTGTATACTTTCAATGGAACCTGCTACACAAAAACTGAGAAATACATGAAAAACATTATTGCAATCAAAATTTTTCATGTGTTTATCACTTTTCGTGTAGCAGGGACCATTGAAAGTATGCAACATGGGTATTCCTTGGATGAGAAATCAATTTTGCATGCAGCGATTAATCCTACTCCAAATTTGAGTAAAACCTTATGGAGATAAGTTGAAAATACGAGTTGAAAATGTAATTTTATTATTTGATTATTTTTTAATCTTTTTAATTTTTTACTCCAAAAGTAGTGAATCATCCCCCATGGTCGGCATCATCATCTTGAATCCTATTAGTTCTTATAAAGTTTATTTTGGTTGTACATTTTTCTTAGGAGGCCCATTTTAGACCTCAAAATTTCCCTAATGCCTTTGTACCTCATTGTCCACTCTTGCACATGGGTGATGGCAGCATGTATGTCCTTGAGAGTTTGAACAAACGTTTTGCTCCGCTGTTGAAATCCATGCGCATGGACAAATTCTCTATGCATGGTGATAAATTTGTCATATAGCATCCGCATTGTAGTCTCAAGTGTTGATAATTCATCAAGTATTGATTTCCTCATCTCTGTGATTCTGGAAACTGTGCTCTACTCTCTGAGTTGTTCTGACTCTTACCTGGCTACATGCAAGTTATTTACCATTTGTTCATTATCGGCCAACAGGAACTTAACATTGGTGCTTGTGTCTCCTGCATAGGCCAAGGTGGAATCGGTAATGGCATCTCGATGCTTTATGACATATGACACTATCACCCTTTCCTTCATGAATGCAGGTGATGCGTGATCATCCGGAAAGTGTTTTCTCCATGCCTGTACAAACGTCTTCTATAACTCTTGAAATGAAAGATTCTACACATCCATAAGCAGATCATCATCAAGAAGGATGACCTCTCCTTGCTCGCTTGAGACTAGTTCCAACACTAGAGATGGTGGAGACTGAGAGGTAAACTTGGGTGCTCTCGGCATGAGGTTAGTGTCTTCATTATGTGGCTCATCCCCCAACTCCATCTTCATCACTTCAATTAGTTGGTCATTCTATTGAGAAAGCTCTTGATCCTGCATCTGTTCACCCTCTTCTTTAGCTTTCGACTATTCTGACTCCTCAACATGTATGGGTGTTGTTTGCTCTATCATCACGTCCTGCCTTTCTTCTTCCCCCTGTTTATGCTTTTCTCTCCTTTCTCTCCTTCTTAGCTCTTGCTCTTCCTTCAACTTCTTCTCTATTTTCTACAACATTCTGCTTGATCCAGCCTTTGATTTTCTTTCTTCGCTTACTCTTCCCTCTTTATCCATTGCTGCCTCTTTGCCTCTGCTACCAAAGTTGGTTTCTTCGTGATAGTATCTTCCCTCATCTTGTAGCTTTCCCCAGCCTCTAGGTTTTCAGAAATGTTGCTCTTACCTTTGTCATGTGTTGGATTGCGGCTTTTGTTGTTGCTTCCTACGTTGTTACTACATGGATAGAAACCTTCCAACATGTGGCTATATTGAACAAATCATGGAGATTAGAGTGATTGTATTAGTACCTCTAAGGGTCCTCCTCGTGCTAGTGAAATGTCATGTGGATCCATGGATAGTACACCTTCGCATAATTGTTTTTGCAAATACCATGGGGATCATACGAATTTAAGTCTTTGGTGTCGAACTCGAACTTCATTATCTCCTTAGATTCGACATCTACATCTTTTAGACTCTTAATCTTGTATAACCCGATCTGCAAATGAAGAGTGGGCCATGGTGCCTTCTTGTTCCTGTGTATTCCTGATGATAATCTTTCGGAGAGGTGATATGAGACCTCTTGCATGACTAGCTTTTGCATGGCATACCTTGGTAGAACACGTGGAGGCTTCTCTCTACCAAACACTTGGATGAAGGTGCCACCGGGTGAGGTATACCAATCTGCAATGTTAAGTATCACCTCAATCACTTCTTGGGACATGCAAGGTGGATCGTGCTCAAAGATCATCTTGTACAACAGGATGATCAAATGGTCAGTGAGCCTTGCAATTACTCCTCGGTAGGTACAATCGAAAATAAAATTGCAATAAATATTGACGACAGTCTCTTTCGGTGTCCATGTCCAGCTCATACAAGGAAACTCTTGTTGGGCACAGATTACATTGAGTAAGTATGCAAACATGTAGAATCTCGCTTGCTAATCCTTGGGTGGATTCCAAGCATTGGTCACATGGACTTTCAACTGATAAGCCAACAAGTCAGACTAGTTGAATGAACTTCCATCACTCACGAACTGGTCCAACACAACTACCCAACCTTCACGAAATGTCTCGGTGCTTTCTTAACCATAGATTCATCATGCAAAGATGATCAAGAACTGGCAGGCATTCCTGAGAGACTTTGCCTTGTAAACATGATTGGGGGTATGTCTGAACTTTGATGACTCTTTCACCCAGCGCTTGACTATATCTCTTATGTTTACTTGGTTGTGGGAGGCATAGAAAAGTGTGTCCATCCTCCTCGCCAAATGAGGTAAATGATACATATGATGATAGTTCTCCGCGCTGATGTTGGCAAGATCTATATCACTCGCACTGCTCAATGTCACAGTCTTTGGATCTGTGTCTGAGATAATCTAGATGATGATATCTGCACATGGGAAGGCGGGGTACCTGCATGCAACCCTCTAATAGCCTAGCTGTTGGATACTGATATAAACCTACCGATCCTCTAAGTCTTCCTTGAAGTCCTCTACAAAAATATCCTTGATTTAATGCCATGTCAACTTCATGCCCCTCTCAATAAACAACCGAGTGTATGCATAAAATGGAAAGTTAATTGACACCTACTCAATTGCTTCCCCAATACTACTCTGGACAGTTTGCTTTGAGTTTCCTTTGATGCGGCTCTCTTGGAGGTCATCTTAATTGTAACTATTAGAGATATGCTCAACAATTGTTTTACTTGGGGAAAAAGAGGACATTCATGGCATGAAAATGTTAGCTTAAAACCAAAAGCAACTTCAAGGTCAGATCAAGAAATAAACTGGGCTAATGTTAGAAGGGATTGCACAATTCTCGTTCACAGAGGTGACTGGCAGCCTCCTCGAACTGCGCACTATGTAGTCCTAACAGTTAGTGGGGGAGGCTTGTTGACTAGAACTACACAATGCGTAGTTCAGTGTGGGCACATGCGAGAAGAGACTGTGCATTGTGCAGTCCCATTGGCCAAGACTGGTAGACTGGCTCCTAGAACTGCATAGTGCACACTTGGGGCCAGGAAAAGGTAGGTTCTATACAATTCAAGAAGCCAAGGCTAAGGCCTTGAGCTCCCATAATGCGCATTGCATGCAAGGGAAAGTGATCTCCGGGCAAGGAAATCCCAGATCTTCCTAAGAGGAGTGTGAAAGTGAGAAAATCTGAAGGATGGTGAGATGTTGAGTGCATATTTCACTGAGTGGTGATGCATGCAAGTAAAACAAGTGCAATAATCAATCAAACTGAAGGAAAATGAAATATGTGGAGAGAGTTTCTGCAATAATGACCATTAGTGCAAAACTGGGTAATGCACGCAACACTCAAGAAAGGCAATGAAAAACTTAAAACAACACTTCTACAAGCTAAAACAAGGTAAAACACCAGCAATTGTTCAAGAAAACAAGTGAAATAACACTCTCACAAGCTAAAATGGAAAAAGTGATAAAAAAAGTGGCAAAAGACTAGAAAAGAAAGACTTACCCGAAAAAGTGACGACGATTGCACTGAAGGTTCCGTGATCTCCTCAGGAATGCCAAAGCTCCAACATCAAATGTGGAAAATAGCTCTGGTAACATCGATTAAATAGTTTTGGTTGATTTAGGGTTTATGACACGAAGGCAAAAAATCAAGGAAAAAGCCACACTCGTGGGAGTTTCCAAAATAACTCAAGTGCCTTCTTCAGACTACAAAAAATAGGTCCCTATCTAGGGATGCTTTTTCGCTTCTTGCTTTTGCTTTTTTGAGAAAAGATTCAATGCATTTCCTAGAGAGATTGCACGGTTATGGGAAGGATTGGGCAACTCACTAGCTCATGCACTAAGCAGAAGGCTTTTGTGCAATTTCTGGGTTGAGTGGCTCTAGGATGCCTCTCATGCTTTGCGCAATTTCCTAGCTGAATGCTAATCTTCAAATAGGTATGTGCAATTATCGAGCTGAAGGCTCATTGTCATCTTGAACTGCACAATTCGTGAGAGCACCGTTGGTTACCCTCAAGGATTGTGCAGATCTCTAAGGCAAGCCCAAAATTGGGTGGAAACAAAGTCAAGAGATCAAGTTTTGGATTAGACAACAAATGCAGTAAGCGAACACAAGTCATGGGAAAGATGAAGCTCAATCAAAGCACAAGTACCTGGGTCAATGTGAGATGAGCCACTGTAATTTAGAAGAGAAGCTCTAAGACGAAGCATAAGCTACATTTCATAAAAAGCCTTGAAGCCTTTTTATATTCTAACACATAATAAAATAATATTTTTTATAACTACAAACTCATACATAACATTAACAACATAGTGGTTGTAGTAGAAAGGAGAGAAACCGTAACTTTCTTTAGGAGATGGCTATGGTATTCTTTCTTTCGGAAAACTCATACATAACATTAACAACATAGTGGTTGTTGTAGAAAGGAGAGAAACCGTAACTTTCTTTAGGAGATGGCTATGGTATTCTTTCTTTCGGAGAAGCTCTATATGCATTTAATGCTATACTAAATGAATAGTGTGCAAATTTGAATGGACGGAGGAGATGCGTTTTTTTGTTGGATAACATGGCTACTTAGCATGCGATAAGAGCTTCCACGTCGAATCCTTATGGCAATATGCAAGTATGAGATTATTGAGTGGCAGGGGATGTTGCGTACATTTACCAACGAACTAGGGAATGAAAGCAATGTGTACTTTTGTTTTACGTGAATAGTGAAAATTTTAGGATAAGAGGACTTCGCAATATTACAACTAAATAAAGTTAGTCCGTCGACCTCGATGTTCCAATCGTGCACTAAATATTAATGTATCACGTCACCAAGTTGCTCCCAGCTCTTTTGTACGATGCTCCTCATCGAAATGCTGTGCTCTATTTTGACTTCTTTGTCAAAATATGAATACGTAGAGTACTCTCGTAAATATTTATGTGGATCATTCTCGCGTCTATTATTTTGACTCTTTTGGAAATTACGTATGTGTGTATTTTTCCGATTCAAGTTGATATTTTTTCCAAAAGTGTATAAGTCGACAGCATCTCCGTGAAATAAAAACACAAATATTTTATTCAAGTATATCCAGATTGATCTAAGTATACTCATGTACTCACATCAATTAATTAATTTGTTTATTTATTGTAAAATTTCAAGTGTTTTATTATTTTTCTTTAAATTATTATTATTAAGTAATTTTTATTTTTTTTTTCTTCAAAGGTGGAAAAACTTATCAAACTCAGTTTGTCAAACCAACAGTGAGGACAGCCATCTCCGCGAATGTTAGTTGACACATCACTGTTATCAAGGAAAACCATGCCACCTGAAATAACCCGCTGGTGGTCCGTAAGGGAGCAGGCTTTCACTCCTGCCACATGCCTTTGGGTCTTACGTCCGAGGAAGACGAGCTCTTAGCCAAGCAGAAGCAGTGTTAGGGCATACTCCTTATGTAATTTTATTGTTATCATAAATTAGATATTAAATAGGGGTTTGAAATATCTTTTTGTTGTGAATAATTAATTTGATATTAAAATTTAGAAAGATATATATATATATATTATTTTTTCCCTAGATTTATGGTTATAAAATTATACACAAATATCTTTATTATTTCATAAATATATTGTTAATTTATAAAATTTTATAATTATTTCATTGAAATGAGTCACAATATAAAAATCATTTTTAATTATTTATTCATTCATGTCATAATCTTAATTGTTGCCCATAAAAAATATGATTTTAATTATTGCCCCATAAAGAATATTTTCTTAATAGTATTCGTTGGTCCTCAATATAATTAATCTCTACTCACATCATCTTACCTAATCTTTCTATATATTCGGTATCACTAACCACCACCTTCAACTTCCATACTCACTTAATCTTACCTAATCTTTCTAGGTATTCGGTATCACTAACCACCACCTTCAACTTCCATACTCACGTAAATTCTGAAATTGTTGTCATCAAGAACACTACATATGCTTTCTTTAATAATTATCCAATTCATACTTGATTGATTCAAGCAACGCTTCTGGTTCTTAATACCAATGCAGTGTTTTAGTATATGCAATGAGAGGAAATTGATATATATTTGTAACCTACACTTCAACTCAATTGGATAATAGATAATACTATGGATAAGAGTCGCTTTTAATTGCTACTACTTCTAAAAATTATAATTTTTTTTGATATTTTTTGCTAAACACAAATCTTCGTCTTTGTTTTAATTGATTTTGATAAAAAATTCAAAAAAATTACACATTTTTTACATTTCAAATTTTATTATAATTTTTTTAATTAAATATATTTTTGAAAAATTATTTAATATTATTAGTTTTGAATAATTAATTTTTGCATTCACATCTTAATTTAGTTTTTGATTGATCTTGGGATGAAATACAATTTATAAAGTTTCATATAATTTTATATATAATTACGAGAAAAATGTGATTTATAAAATTTTATAAATAAATATTAATTTAATAATAATTGATTAGACGAAGTTGTGATATTTTTAAAATGCAATCCAACGCAAAGGTTTAGAAATTCTGATTTTGTGATATTTTTCAAATGCAATCCAATGCAAGGTTTAAAAAATCTGATTGGATTATAACAATTTCTAACACAATTTCAATTGCAAAGGCAATACCTGATGAGGCTTCAGTTTAAAGACTCATTTGACATGTACGCTATGGTAAAAGTAAAGTAACTCGTATATTTCTGGTTCACTGAAATATGTGTCTACATTACATATATCATAAATTAAAAGGAATGTTTTTCATTGTTTCGTTTCATTTTTATATTTATACTTTTATTATAGTGACTAAATACTTTTGTAGATTATTTTCTTTTATATTTGTTTATTTCAATTTTCTAAAGGTTAATTCAATTTTCATAAATAATTTAACATGTATTATATATATATATATATATATATATATATATATATATAATTATTATTATTATTATTAGAATGCAAATGATTGAAAGTTAATGGAATAAATTTATTTGTAATTTTTATATAAATTTTATTTGTAATTTTCAAATTATATATATATAGTTATTAAAAAATTAAATTTAAATTTTTATAAGAAAAAATCTTAAAACAATGTTTTTTAAAAAGAAAATCATTAATTTTTAATTTTAAGAATTATTTTTTCCTCTTTGTATTTTCAATATATATTTTTTTATTTTGACATAATATTTAAGATGAATAATAATCTTGTCTATCCACGTTCTCAAAATCAATTATTATTTTTATGAAGTCAACCTCTATGATTTACATTGAGGGCCCATGCTAGATGAAGTGGGATTCGTTGATGATTAGTGGGATTCGTTGATGATTTTTTTTTCAAAATGGGTGTTGGTATAATACTCATATTAATTATAATGCTCCATGGTGTTCTAATATTATTGTCAAAAGCAAGAATAACATATATAAGAAGTTTAAGAGATTTTGATGTAAAGTTATAAAATATTTTTTGATTTTAAAAAATATTCTTTAAATAGTTTGAATATTTATAAGATCAAAGAAATAAAATCATAAATATAAAATAAAATGTTTTTATCTTATTTTTGAATTTTTTAATATTGTAAGTGTATAATAATGATGATATATATATTGGAAAGGAAACTAAAAATAAAAATTAAATACTAAAATGAAATATTAAAATCTAATAAAAAATATTTCAAAAATTAAAAGGAAACTTTATCTCTAAAATTCAATAAAAACAGTGATATCTAAACTATATAATTTTTTAAAGATCAAATAAACAATGTTTCCAACTTGAAAAACCACACTTTCAAATAATCACTCACAAAAATAAATCAAATATATTTTGTATTTAGAACTCTTAAAAAGATACAGTTTAGCCTAACCAATATTATTTGTTAATGTATTATATTAAAGCAAAACAAAAAAAATTAACTCAAGAATAATCATTAGTAATCAAGTCTTCATATTATTTAAATAAAGATATATAATTTTGACCAATATAGCCCTAAGGGTTAGCTTAGTTGCTAAAAAATCGTGCCTTGCCATCGGGAGGTCACAGGGTTGATTCTGCCCGAAGCCCTTGGGGTTAGGTCTTGCCAGTAGGCCGAGGGGCGATTAGCCCAGATTTTTCCATGGACATAGCGACCACTCACTAACCAGGGTGTTCGTGAACTACACTTAAAAGAAAAAATTTGACCAATATTATTATTAATGTTAAGGAATTATGACCTATAAATTTTATATGATGATGATGATGATGGTTAAAGTTCACTGAGACCCCTGGATGCGGGTGATTAGAAGCGCATTCACTATGATGGGACTGGTGTGGGCAAAGCCGAGATGCCACCTACCAGCCATGAATAGAGGACTGAAAGCCACGTGGGGGGAGGATCTTCCGCAGGTGGGTGTTATTGAGTGTAAGGGAATGTTTGAGGCCAGCATTAATACGCCGTCCCTCCTCGCATGCGATGACTGTTATCATTCCTTGGCTCCCATGAATGCCATAGTTATGGCGGGACGGTCTCGAGGTAGAGGAAATTGTTTATTAGCTAGTTTCCGCCATGGCTATAGGCTGCTATTTCTTATGCTGTTTTGGATGGTTGTGGGTGATGCTGGTGCAAAGGCTTCGTGGTGGTTGGGCTCTGGCTCTTATTCACAGTCCTCAGTTGTGGTTGTGGGCTCCCGACCGCAAGCTTGTGTACTCGATCCGCGTTGTACCTCTCCTGTTGTGTGCATTGTTTACATTCAAGTTGTTGTCATGACTAGGCCCCGCCAGAGGATGCTCAACCGCAGAGGCTCAGCGCGAGGCGCTCCTTCACGCTCATCCTCCGGGGACGCCGCCTCGAGTCAGGAACCTCGATCTCACAGTGGAAGTGGGGGCATTCTGAGGCCCAGCCAATTCCTCGAACCCAGCTCTCCAGGCTCTTCGACTTCGCCCTCCTTCGGTTCTGCTATCTTCACTTTCAATTGCTCCCTTAATCGCCCTCAGATCACTGCACATGTTTTTGTCCTCTTTCTAGAGGAAGCCTAAGAAGAGGGCGATCCCAGTGCTCCAATGCCAATTAGAGAGGATGCCCATGAAGAGGGCGAACCCAGTGCTCTGATGCCAACTGTAGGCTTGCAGCGCGGAATGGAACCGTCGACCAGCATGGTCAATGTCAATCCAATGGCGCCTGTTCCTCCAGTCACGCGTGAAAATGAGGCGGCCCAAGCTCAGGACCTAGCTGAAGGGGGTTGGTGCAGGATCGTGGAGGAGATACCAGATGTTTAATCAAGCTTTGCAGCTTCTTAACAGGTTTTGCGGCCCAGTTGAAAGGGTTTTTTTTGCTCAATGTGTCAAACTCTGTTTCTGCTATCGTGTCGAGGTCAATCTCTAGTTTCTGTTGTGTTCTCTCACTGTTTGTGTTCTTCTGGATCCCCTGCGTGGGAATGCAAAACAAATTCTCGTCCAATTTCTCAGTTTTGGAGAATGTCTGTCTCAAACGGCCTTCCTCTCAGGCTAGCTGGCTCACTATGCTCAACATGTTGTAATTTTATTCTTTTACTGTGAATAATAGTATAGACTTATTTAGAAAAAAAAAAAAAAGTCTACTGAGACCAAACTTTGGTCTATGGGACCTAAACAAACAAATTATTTAGTTTGATTTAAGATTTTATTCCTATGCTCAAAAAGCTTGGAGAGAAGCCTCCCGAGCTCACTGTAATTTTGACAACGTAAAAGGCACTCTAAGAAGAAGTGATTTTCATCCTCGATGTTTGTATTCTCATAGAGATGGCAGAACCTTTCCATCTATGGTGTTTTAGGAACTGCCCAACCACCCGTTTCACTATGGAGCTCATGAGAGTTCGGTCTAATCTTTGCTATATTAATTTTCTTCTTTGAGCTAGTTAAAACAGAGAGATACTTTTGATCTTCTAAGGTGGGGTCAATGACCTCTTTATAATATTAATCTTTTTCTTTGAACTTAGAAGTAACAATATTTTTAATATTATTAATGTTATTAATATTCTCGTCGATCTCTCAATGGTTTAACCAGGTCTGGTGTCTTTATACCAACCTCGTTTGAGCCTTAGGTGGTTTTGGCTGGAATTTAAAGTTAGCTGAGGAAGTCTATGGTCTCCTATGTTATTGAGTTTGTGCTTTTACAACAAAAGCTTAATCATAGCTAAGCTCCTGATAAGGAAAAGATCCACGATTATTATAGAAATTTAATAATTTATTATTTAAATTATATTTTTAAATATGAAATAAATTATGACAACTTAACACCAAAATATCTTAATATCTTAATAAATATAAATGTTATTAAATAATAATTGATAATATATTTTTTAATATAAATTTTATAAGACAATTATTATAAAAATTCAATAATTTATTATTTAAATTATATTTTTAAATATAAAAATAAAATATGACACTGAAAAACTTCCAAAATACCATGATATAATTTAAAACTGTAATTTTCCCATTCCTAACTGAAATCCATTAAAATATCTAATAAAAAAAAGCACGTCTTTAAATTATTATGATAATTATATATTGACACCATTCTATTGTGATACTTATATACTTACACCATACTCTATTATGATAATTATATATTCACACCATTCAACTATTATGATAATTATATATTGACACCATTCTATTGTGATACTTATATACTTACACCATACTCTATTATGATAATTATATATTCACACCATTCTATTGTGATAGTTATATACTTACACCATACTCATGTTGTGGATTCAAATCATTATTGATTTGGCTAATACTGAAATCCACTAAAACATCTAACAAAAAAACCACGTCTTTAAATTATTATTATGATAATTATATAGTCAGACCATTCTATTGTGATAGTTATATACTTACACCATACTCATGTCGTGGATTCAAAACATTATTGATTTGGCTAATGGTAATAGCATGCAACAGCATTATTGATGGTGCTTATGGTAATGGCATGAGCTCTATCCGATTGGCTCTTTCTGCTAAAGCACGTAGAAAGTCGTTTAACAAAAAATTTCTTGAAGTTGTTGTCTTCTAAGGATAAGGAGAGTGGGCAAAGACAGTTGTCAGGCACAACGCTTAGAATAAATGTGGGTCAACTCCATTAGTTCTGAGGTATATTTATCTTAATTGTTGATGGTTGATTTGCTTAATATTGGTAATTACCGGTGCGTTTAAGTCGATTGCGGATTGGACATGGGCGCAGCCAATTTTTTTGACCCCGCCTATGTCCGTCGAATTTCCGAATATTCAGAGAATCTGCCATCAACTTAAAGATGGCCAGTAATTACATAAACATAAAGGCAGGTCAAATAATTAAATATGCCTATATCTGTTTAATTGCCGAATATTAGACTAATCAACCATCGATATAAGCTCGGGGCCAGCACTGATGCAAAGCTTTGCTCATAGAAAACGGGCAATCACGTGGATTCAAAGAAAATTGGAAGGTATTGCGTCAATAGAGTGTGTTCTAAATGATATTGTAGATAGAAAAATGATTAAGAAAGGAAAAAATAAAATAATAAACTAAAATGAATTCCTTTTATGTTTATAAAAGCTACCACTCAGCCAATTTCTAACCCATGTTCCGCGTATTAACCAACGGAGCTGTGATAAATAGACTCGGTTTAAGGTGAATCGATACAAATTAAGATATATAATCTGCAAATTGAAGTTGTGTTGTCCAATCTTCTATGGCGTTTACCGTTCGAGATTAATTAATCGTTTTGTATTTTCTACTACAACGGCGATGCAGATGTAAGTGTAGGCATCTAAGCTGTTTTTCTTGTGCGAGACTGCACCTCCCGACGCTGGACAGACTGCGATAGTTCTTAGCCAAAGAATTTTGCAGCGCATGGAAGACAGAATGCCGGAATTTGTAATTAGATTGAAGGACGTAGGGTTAGTATTTAAAATAGCTACTCCCGCCAGCGATTCACGCACTTTTTCATATCAAAAAACAGGCAGACTGTTCTTGGAACGAACCTTATAAAACATTGTTTCAGCTTGGTAATTTCATGTGCATATCTTATGAGTTTTGAGGTGCATATAAGATTGTTCTTTTGAGCTTCCGTGTTTCATGGTGGATATTAAAAATTGATCTCTATTACGATCTTGAGGATACTAAATAGAGATCTCTATTAGGATCGTGAAATCAAGAGAAGTAGTGGCTTTTAAAGGCACAATTGATTGTGACTTTAATGGTTTTTCAACATTAATTTATTTTGAGTCTATTTATTTTTAAATAAGTTGTATTAGAGATGAAAATCATAGGAAAAACCATGGATTCTTATAAACCTAGAGTTGGAAGGCAAATGATAACTTGATCCAGTCATGTTTACCTCAACCAATTTAACAATCCCCTTAAACTTGACTTGGGGAGATTAACATGGTCCAAATCATTCATCAATACCTAAACTAGCCTAACAATCCCCCTTAAACTTGACTGGAGGAGATTAACATAGTCCCAATCATTCATCAACTATCTTCACATCCCACTGCCACCCCAAGATTCTAGTACAATACACCTTTCACCTTGTATCTATCACCTTATAGCTATCCAAGTGGTCCATTGCACAACCTGAAGACTCCTTGCCCCACAGCACTACATGTATGTATGATTAGAGTCTTAAGGCCTTACAATAATCCATGCTCTTAAGTAACATGTATGCTTGAACAAGAACTCTTACAATTTACTAGGTAAAGACATCTTCCTATAGCAAGATTTCACAACTTGGACAAAAAACTCTTAAGGTGTGTTTACACAACACTACTGTTATTACACCACCAACCCTCTCATCACATGATGGCTCCTTCACTAAACTTCAAACATTATTGACTCCATCTCAATTTTCTCATCCATATCACCATTCTCTGGCTACATTTATATATCTATGCCCATACATACATTGACTTGGCCTTTTTAGCATTATCTGCACTCACCATATCTCATTAGCACAAGTTGCACCCTTCCAATGGGCTTCATTCACTTTTGCCACAACGGCCATAGCATTTAACTAGACATGAGCAATCTTCTCCCTACAATTTCCAGGTAGTAGTTTTTTTTGTTCTCTTATGAGTTATTAAGATAACTAAAAAAAGCGGTGTCTTAAAAATCTCTCTGGCCAATTTATCTGGAGTCTTTCTATCTTTAAATAAACTATATTAAAATTAATAAATATCGTAAAAAAACCATAAATTCTCATAATCCCGAAACTTAGAAATCACTCAACCACCTTAAAATTATCAAATTGAAATGTTGAGACAAATTGAAATCATGAAACCTATATATTAGGCTGAGTTTAGATGGGTTTAGTGAACCCAATACATTGTTTCAGTTCAATATATCGATGGATATAGCCATTCATACAGAGTTTCATGTATCCCTCAGCCGGTTATGTGTTCATGTACTGCAATTAAGTATCACCTCATTCAAATTTGCGGATCAGTTAATGTTAATTCCACAAGCTAATCCTTTGGGATTTAAATGAATGATGAGCAGAGCTATGGAGTTGATGGACTGTTCGAGGTTCGAATGTTACGAGGATGGATCAGCAGAGCAGAGTTTGTATTCGGCCCCATGGAGGCTATCAGATCGTTCGATGGATACGGAGGGAGGGAAGTCTGGGTTAACACAATATTGGGCTAGGGAGGAAAAGACAGAAACCAGTCGCTGTCAATGGGAGATGGTTGTGGTATTCCTGGTGAAGCTCTGGATGCTTTTAAGACTGTAGTAAATGAAGAGTGCGTAAATTTGAGGTGGGAGGCAGGAGATGTGTTGTTGTTCGATAGCATGGATGTTCAGCATGCGAGAAGACCTTCAAAACCTCCACGTCAAATCCTTATCTCGGTGTGCAAGTAGGAAACTTCATGTGTGCTTCTGTTTTTAATTGCTCGGTGAGTGTTTTAGGATAAGGTAACTTCATAATTTTAGAACTAAATATAGTTACTCGGTTGAGCTCGGTGCTGCGGATGGTGGACTAAACATGAATGGATCACATCATCAGATTGCTCCAGGCACTTTAGTAGGATGCTCCCAATATTTTGTGGATCAAGCTGATGTGTACAATTTTGACTGCTTTGGCACATTATGCATGCATGTAGTATTTTATGTGGATAATATTGATGTGTACTATTATGACTCTTTTGGCAAATCATGAATGTCTGTGTATCATTTTATAATATGGTGAATCGGTGGGGATTATCCAATTCTAACTGTTTCTGCAAATCATGCATGTGTGTATTGTTTGCTGGTTCAACATGATTTTTCTAAAGGAAGCAAGTGGACAGCATCACATCACATGAATTTTATATAAATATGTCCTCGCTTAGGTAAGCATAGGAATGCTATAATATTAATTTACTTGCTTTAAAGTTGAATCTTTATTATTAATTTGAGTTTTAAAGCAGTATCAAGAGATAAATGCTTAAATAAATATATAATAATGGTTTATATGGATAGATATATTAAAAAAAATGATTTTAAGAATAATATTTATTAAAAAATGTTAAAAATTTAAATAGATATAATTTAGTAATTTTGTTTTTATTAATAAAATTACAAACTATAAATTATAATATGTATATTACATTATTTTTAATCTTAATATACATTTTTATTCAATAAAATGGTTATGGTTATGGGATTATTTAGTAAAACTTGTTTATATGGTTTTTTTTTTTTTTTTGACAATTTTCACTAAGTAAAGCATGTGTTAAGAGATTTGAACCAACCACAACCAAAAACACAAAACCTGTCTCTATGGCTTCCCCGAATTAATAATTCATATTACTAACCATTATATTTTATAATTTTATTTTTAAATTGAACTAATAAACATATTGGGACACATAAAATAAATTTTTTAATTTCTTTATAAAATCAATATTATAGCATACAATATTAAAAAAATTATAAAGGAAAAGTACCAATCTCATATATGAATTCTCAAAATTTTAGCAAAATTAAAAATAATAATATTTTTATGTAAACACATGTGAAATTTATATAAATAGTATTACTAAGAACCAAGATAGGTTCAATTTTAACTCCTCATTTACCAAAAATAAAAAGAATTATATTTTTGAAGAATAAATATTTTTTAAGTTTTACAGTTAAAAATGAGTTTGTAATTTGAGAAATTTGATCGCTCTCAACTCTTCATCAACCAAAAATACTTAGAAATAATTGAGTAAGCATATGTTAAAATATTATGATAATATTTATATTTAAGAGTTAAATCCTATTTTCTAGAGTTTGCTCGATCTCCTGAACTAAATGTATTGATTTGAATTCATGTATGTTTGATTGTTTATCCAATGAAGTGACAACGTTGTTTTGCGTACCCTCGAGATTTAACTAGTCTCACATGAGAGCTGTGTGATTCATTCAGAAGCATTTTTTTTGGTTCCAAATTAGTATCAGTGCAACAAAAGTGAGGGAGCGGTTTTTTTTAATGTTTTATCTGTTATTAACATCGATACTATTTGGTATGTTTGATTACTTGTGATAGGGACAGGCGTGGACGGTGGCATAATCTGAATTTGACCGTTACAACAAGAGATCAAACTTGTCGATCTATATTTGTAGTGAAACTAACTGGCAACTGAGTGCTTGTAGCATTGTTTTAGTGATTACAGAGTCAATTTATGATTCGACGATTGCATGTTATGACTAATGTGGAAGGAGAAAGTCGTGAATACAATCACTGATTAGCTTCATAACTCAGTGACTGGCGACAATATGTGTGGGATTGAAACTCGACTCGACTCAACTGTGATTGTCGAGTAATCTCCCCGATCAAATTTCTCTGTTGAGTTACGGAATATAACTGGTAAGCGGAGTGATTGGAAGTGTGAAGCCGTGCCGGGCAGAGGCATGAATTCGCCATGTAGTCGGTTCCAAATGTTACACAATAGAATCAGTTTTGGCTCATGTATTAATCGTCTCTGTTTATAATTGTTTCAATGGGAAACAAGATCATGGTTTTGAGGAAGATAACAACCAAATTTCATAGGTTTGTCCATGCCCATAAGGCAGTCGAACTAGAGTTGTGAATAATTGGCGCTGATACCAGTGGTGAGCCATCACGGAGAAGGGAGGTGTGAAAGTGGAGAGAGGTGGCGATGTTATGAGATTGATAGTGTGGCTGAGGAGAGGCTCCAAATAAATTTGTTTTTTGGTTGTTTTTCACAAGATCAACGCACACAACCCTAATCAAAGAGTGATAGAAATGGCACACTTATAAAATTCAATTTTTCTGCAATACATGGCATGATCTATGCATCAAAAAGTGCGATGATCTCCTTTTATTTTAATTAATGACTTCCATCCATCTCAATTACATTCCTTCGAGCTTTCGCAGATGCATTTTTTTTTTTACTTATATGAGTATGTTGGTAAGGATTTCATGGTAGCCACATGTTATAGACATTTTTGTGCCTCGCATCATGGAGCATGAAATGTCAATAATCACAGGGATCCTCAGTCCCTAAACATGTTGTTCTTACCCCTAAATGAACAAGGTCATCAAACAACAGCACTTCCAATCAGTTCTCCACCTGAAAGCACTTCAAAACATGCTTATTTTGGATCATGTCAGCTGCTCCACTGAGCTTCTGCGCTGTAATGCAACTGTCCCACTCTGTACCTGCGCTGGAAGTCAAAAGTAATGAAGGCTACCTACGCTGGGCGAGATTGGCCAAGTGGCACAGTCATCCTGCAAGGTGTCAACTGCCCAGGAAGCTTCCAAACTGACACTTGGTTCATCAAATTCGCCTTGTGATGAGTAAGAGGTACTTGATCACCATGTGTAACCAAGGATCTCCAAGTGGACTCAAGAACTGAAGATTAACTGAAGAGGGAGAGGACACAAGGCAGCTTCATGTCAGTCTCAAGCTGACTCATCCTCTCTTCTTCTATCCTATATATAGAGCTCTTCTATGAGGTCTAAGGGGGCTGGAATTTTGTGTAAAGCAAGGAGGTGCTGTTGGTTTACAGTTAGAGCTATTGGGTGATTGTTTTATTAGAGGTGAAGAGGAGAGTTCTTGCTACTGGGGAGGTGCTGCTGGATTGGAGCTATCATTGGTTGTAACCTTCTCAGAACCCTGTTACTTCTATCAATAAAGTTTTGCATGTTCTCCTATATACTTGTATTGCATTGATGTATTGTATTTACTCGTATATTTGATTCACTCTAATCCATGCATCAGTTATGAGTACATGTATCTTGTAGTTTCTTCTCTTGTTTTGTGCAGGATCTGTGTGTAGCTGGACCGGCAAAGAGAGCAAAGAGCTGGGAACAAGAGACAAAGAGAGAGGACAAGGATCGACTAAGCGAAAGACACCAGGTTGGTTAATCTTTTCTTCCTTCTCTCTGTACTTTCATAAAGGAAAACATCAAAGCTTTTACTTTCAGTTGTTGCTAAAGACTGTCACCTTTAGAGTAGGGATAGGGTCATCCGCATCGGATACTTTTCCCCACAACAAACTGGCGACTCTGCTGGGGAGCCTAGTATCTTGTTGGTGTTTGTAGTATTTTGCTATTCATTTCTTGAAGAAAAGAGTACCAAATCGAAAAGCTTTTGACTATATCAAAAGCGAAGTAGAGGGTCTGTTACTCTTGCTCCTTTGCTGAGCAAATTCAAGATTTAAAGAGCTTATCTACAAAAGACTCTTTACTCTTTGTGATAGATCTTCATCCTCTTGATCATCCCTTAGCCTGTACTTGACCTATAGCTTTTTATTTCAGCAAAAACAGTGCATTTTTGAGCTTTTTATGACCCGGAATTCTTTGTAGACGAAACTCTCGTGAGTCAGTGCAGGCTGTCCACAGGCAGTCTGCATTACAGCGCAGGTGTTCCCTTCGGGAACTGCGCTGAGAGTCAAACTGGCAGACTAGAACCTGCGCTGGTCCAGTTAGCCATTGTCTTACTCAGCTTTCCCTCTGTGTCTTGGCCCTGTTTTCACTGAATTTTTAGCTGATTGCTTGCTGGTCATTGTACTTGCTGTAGACCACTTCTCCTTGACATTATTCCGCCTCAGTTGTGTGATGAAACTGTGAATGTTCTTTCAGTATTTCTTGTTGCAGTTATAGTTTCCCATTGTGAAAAGCGAACCAGTATAGCTGTGACCTCTTAGATCCTGAACTGTAAAAGTGTCTTTGTGATCTTATGAGCTAGTTTTATTACTATTCATGGCTGTTTGAGTTTGTTTGTTTTTCATTTCATGATTTGAATTCATATATTTTGAGTGTTGAAACAAGTACTTGTAAAGCGTCTTTTCATTTAGACAAAGCTTGTTTGTTTACGCTTCAAATTGAATTCGAAAGTCATACAACAGTTTTTCCTTTTGTCTACATCAACATTAAAGGAAAAGAAAAGAAATACATGCATCTTGCATTTGCATTTTTGATAAGTTTGTGTGTCTGATCTAGGAGAAAGTGCATTAGTTTGTGCTTTGTGCTCTGTGTGGAAAGATATTATTTTTTCTCTCCCCTCAGTAGTTAGGATTTTCAAAGCTAAAAAGATTGTGAAAGCTTGCTTATCATTTTAGCTGCATTTAGGAATTTGTACCAATACATCTCGTGGTGATCCTGAAAGACAAACTGATAAACAAGATCAACTTAAAATATATTGAATGAATCTAAAAACGCATTGTAACATAACGCTCACAATAGAGGTCTAGGTAGAGACGTGTTCCGGCGTCGTTAAACGTAGTGACTGTCGATCTCTACGAAGGTGGGTGATTCCTCCTAAGGGACGATAGCACTAATACGGACTTGTGCTCCCGCGTACCGTCGCGTATATTGGGAGACCCCTATAGGCTTTTATCCTTTATCCTTAGGAAGCCGTGTCGACTGCCCTACTAATCGCGATGCAGTGAACACAGCATTCACGAAGATCGACCACCCGTACCGTAAAACGTATTCTGTGGTTTCGCGAAAGGTTTGGCACACCCTCCGCCTAGATCTCCAGAGCAGTTTCTTTTGGCCCTTTTCAAACTCTATAACTGAAAAGGTCCAACCGAGCATTTGTCACTTCGGGCTCGTTAATACATCGAAGGCGACTAGAGTCATCTTTAGCTTTTTCTCGACTCTTAAAACATGAAAAAGCAAAGTTGTGTCTAAAAGCGTCTAATAAAATTCATTCAATACGGAAACATAATTCCCCTTTTTGTATTTTAGTTGATCAAGTAATCCACAACCGTCGAGGAAAGTCAATTAAAACCCCGTCGTTCAGGGAGGCTTGCGAGTCAACCGCCTTTGTCTCCGGAACCGAGAGTAGTACGGACAAAGCGAACTCGCTTGACCAGGTCAAAATATCCTTTTAAAGTTAGAACGGAAGTTCCAACAACATCTGAGATTCTGGTCACTCCCAATATTTCTGGAATCCCTGCCTCTATTGAAGAAGTTCAACAGCAACAGAAGGACAGTGGTACTGATCCTAGTCTGAAGACAAGTACTTGCATAACTGAACCAGTTCCATCAGAAACCGGTCCACAGAGTCTTGTTGTTCAAACGACTGTCGCTGTCGAAGCAACCCCTTCTTCGGCACCAGAAATCTTTTACGGACCTGACAGTCTTCCTCTTCCTCCTGGTCTGATTGCAATAGAGGAAATCGTAGAGGACCAGCAAGCAAATACTCCAATTCATTTTGGAGTAGGTACCCCTCTTTTTCCTTTTGCATCAGAAGTTTGTCTATCGCCACCGGAAGTTCCTGAAGAATCGTTAGGAAGTTTATTGGATAGACTTAAAATGTCTGAACAACCGTCGACATCTAGGACTGTGCCAAATGACACAGCGATAGCAGAAGCTCCTGCTGCCAACCCAACGATGTTTGCCGGCATACCAGCCGTCCCGACTAGCTCTCATCAGCTAGAAGGAGTCCACCCAGGGACTATTATGACAACTTGGTCTGTTCCAGTTTGTTCTTCCGGTATAATACCTGGTAATTCTTATGTTGAAACTAGACAAATTGATCCCTTTGGGAATCAGTTTGGGCCATCCAGCCCTCAAAGGCCATCTACACCCTTGAGCTCCGGATTGTTACCGTATGGGGGGCAATATGCCCTTTCACTTCCCCTTCCGGGGGGATACCCATACGGCAGTTTTCAACCACATTCAAGTTTAACTGAGGTAACGACGAGTGGTTGGGTACCTATGTTACCCCAACAACCAAGAGTTGTATATTCCATGCAACAATGTGTACCTATGTCCAGTATCCCGACGACGCCAGCAATTGTAACCGTGTCGCAAGTTCAATCGATGCCTGTTGTATGTCAACCCCAAGTTGTAATGCAACAGCCTATTGACCCTGCAACACAACCACAATCGCCAACTGCCGGGACGACACAGATACAAACGGGAACCATAACCCCGCATCTTGGTCCGTCGGTTAGTGTCGCACAGCAAAACATGGCTTCACAACCATGGATGGTGCAATACCAACAACCTCAGTTTCAACAGGTGTACCAAGGGTCTGAGCAACAGATCTTTGCAAATAGTGGGCAACCCTATATTCAGAATGGGTTAAACCAACCACTTTACAGTGGCCAAGCCCACCAGCCGTATCAGTCATATCAACATTAGTTGCATTATGCTGGTATGCAAAGACCTACTGCTCAGGCGATTCCATCGTATCCTGGGTACGCCTCGCCAAACTTGAATCAGCAGTTGCCATTCGTGGCAACCCTAGAATTACCAGATTTACATCGATTAACGAACGATCCAATCGCCTATGCCCATTGGTGGCCAGCGATTCCTCACAAACATCCTTCGGACATTCCTAAATTCAATGGAAATCCGGGCGAAGACCCGTCGAATCATGTGATGACATTCCATCTGTGGTGTTCGTCGAATACCTTGAATGATGATTCGATAAGACTTCGTCTTTTCCAGAGGACATTGACTGGTCCGGTGGCCAAATGGTATATTGAATTACCTAGAGCCTCTTTCGACAATTTTAGTTCCCTAGCCACGACTTTCTTAACACACTTTCAATTACCTATAAGGTACAAAACTGGGACAGAGATCTTGACCAATTTCAAGCAGACAACAGCCACACATATATCTGATCATATACATGAGTGGCGTCGTCGTCGCAGAATGGTAAAAACCTATGTTCCAGATCAGCTATTAGCTGAGTGGTTTATAAAGTCGCTTCTGCCTGCTATAACAGAAGATGTGGCCAAGGGAGGCGTCGTAACAGAGGAGCAAGTTATTGCTCGTGCTCAATATTTGGACTTAGTATATACTCAGTCGGGCACGCTCTATGATAAGATACCAGATGCCCCCAGACCGGAATTTTCAATCCCTCCTCCTCCCGGATCGAATAGTGACTCTCATGCCGGTGATGGCGTGATTGGAACTGCAAACGCTAAGTCGACAAGGGATTCAGATAAGAAAGCTTGTAAGACTTCGAATCAAAAAGCAAATCAAGAGATTCTTGCTTCGGAGGTAAATGCTGTATCTACGGATAAAGGCAAAAACTCCAATCAACCAGGAAGCAAGAAGAATCAAAACAAAGGGAAGAAGAAGAAACAAGGAGAGTCATCTCCTCGAAAAACTTCTTCAAGCCCTCCTCGAGATAGGAAACCACCTTATGGGTGTCAGATATGTGATGAGGATCACTGGACGAGAGAATGTCCATACAAAGCTGATCTAAAAAGATTCTTAAAGAGTTCGCAAACTCCAGCTGTGTTAACTGATCCGTTTCCCGATCAAGGAAAAAATCTGGTTGGTAGTGGAAATGCTTCACCGTCGCAAGTGCTTATGTTATCGATATCGAAGCAACAGGATGATGCTTTAATTTCGACAAGGAACAAAGATTACGGGAATCCACAGGTGTCGAATGATAAAGGTAAAGATCAACCTAGCAGTTCGACAACAACTTCGGCAGAAGTTGTACCCCCCATCACACATGAATTAACAATAAAACCGCCAAAGGGAGTAGTACACAAGTCGACATTTAATCCTCGTGCCAGAGCGGCATAACATTATAATATAGTGGAAGATTTGGCGCAATCGCCATCTGCTATGTCGACTCTTGAGGTACTACAACATTGCCCATCCCAAAGGCAGGCATTGTTATCATCAATTGGTGGAGTGGATCCTAAAGATTCCAATCTTGTATCCTTTGATCACAAAGGATATGATCCTCAGTTACCAGCTCAACTAGCTTTCCTCGTCCAAGTGAAAGCCCTCAACAAAACTGTTCACCGAACAATTATTGATGAGGGGGCATCGACATGTATTATGTCGATGAGTTGCTGGAAAACTTTAGGATCTCCAACCTTGTCGCGATCATCGACAACATTAAAAGCATTCGACGGAAGGACATATACCCCTTATGGTATCCTTAGTAACTTGAGAGTTGAACTAGGGGGCAAAACAGTAGAAATAGATGTTGAAGTCATCGATGGCAATCTTGACTATAACATCCTACTGGGAAGACCATGGATTTATGCCATGGAAGTTGTTGTGTCGACCTATTTTAGGAAAATCGCATTCCCCTTTCAAGGAGAGATTACGATCATTGACCAACAAAATTTCCTCCCTAATGGTTCACAAGTTACAGGAAGCGTTCCTCTGATCCATGGAAGCGACCATTCGTTTCAAAATATCGGAGTAGGTCTCCTAAAAGACCCTGCCTTAATGGGTACTTTCGCCCTACCGCCTCCAATTCATCTGGCGGGAGTGGCCACGGTGGAAACCTACAAAATGAAATCTAATCCAATCTTCTGGTCGGATTCGGAAAATTCCTAGATATTTGGTCGGCTTCGAGGATAGTTCCTATCTCAGGTCAACCTCGTTAAAAAATGAAAAACCATGAGGATAGTTCTTTTACTATGTCAACCTCATTAAATGCAATGAAGCTTGGGGGGCAAGCACCTCGATTTATGCTGGGGGCATGCAAACTTATCATCGAGCAGTTTTAGCATATAGTTCATGCTCGTTAAAAAATAAACGCAAATCCGAGCAGTTTTAGGACTGAATTTATGCTCGTTAAAAAATAGAAAAGTGTGAGCAAAAGTCTCCCTCAGAGTTCAAGCTCATGGAAAAAATGAACCGGTAAATAACCTTTTGAGATCGTAAATTCATCAGCCATAAGAACCTTGATCGTGTTTTCATCCATCACCTCCACTGTTCATTTGGCCGATCATTCACTTCCATTTGTGTGTTTACCTCTTTTGAGAAACAGCTGCGAAGAGTGATTTCACCTAGCCATCCTTGTAACACTGCCGTGATTGGAAAATTCCAACCTGTACCTGGAATCTGTAGCTATCCCTGTTTATCACTCGTTCCTCAAAAGACGAGTCTTCTTTCAGCTCTTTTCACTGACTCGTAAAATATGAAAAGTTTGCCGAGTTTTGGCCTTCCAGCTCGTTAAATGACCGGAACGCTATCCCTCCTCTAAATTTTAATCTTTTTGGACCTGAGGGATTATTGCACAAAAGGATCGAGCGCTTGTCTTGTTCGGCTCGTTAAAAGTACCGAACAGCCATCCCTTCTGTATTGTTTTATACTTTTTCGGACTTAAGGGATTTGCTGACGAAAAAGGAATTATGGAGTTGACTTTCCGTACCTTTTCAGACTCTCTAAAAATGAAAAGGACCGAGTTTTCTTTGTCGTTAGACTCGTTAAAATGATTAAATAGCGACAAACTTGTCTTTAGACGAGAACGAGTTTCCCTATCGCTAGGCTCGTTAAATCATAGCGATGGGCTTGCCCGAAGGGCAGGTTATAGAACAAGCATATGTTATCCTCCTCAAGCTTGACAAAAATAAAGAGGTACTGGTCAGAAATGACTGGGGAAAAATTGGGAGAACATCAAAATTTAATGGTAGCAAGTCACTCTTGAACATGACACTTTTCCTCCGTACCACATCGGGTTGGGTTGTCTCATTCACCGGTCTCATCACCATGGTCCTCGCCAAACCATCCACATTTGGGGTAATGCTACTGATCCATCGCATCAGTGTCGTTATATGTTCAAGAGGGGTCATTCTGAAAGTGTCAACCGTGTCCCATCCACTGCCATACATTATCCTTCATCCATTCATGATCGCCACCCTGAATCATATGTCATAGTTTGTTTTCACCTCCACTAAAGTCATTAGCTCCGTTCCGTGTCATTGATGTGGGATTCATTAAGGCCCTCCTTTGACGGATCGCTTCTTGTCGACTTCAGCTCATTATCCAAGAAGTGGATCTAGGAACACCCCCATCAGTACTTTGAAGCTTGCATGCCTCAATGGCAAGTTTCTCACTTCCGGCGACAGGTATACATCAATGACCTTCGACCAGAAGATTTTGCGTGGTGTTCGACGCCAAGTCCTTTATTCACGCCACGTGAATTGTACTGCAGTACCTTGAGGGTCATCGTCATTATTGGTGATTCCTCTCGCGCTTGTTAACGGTTTACATTATTGACCGGTAATCAAGCGATGTCTTTCCATGTTCGACTTCAGCGCAATTCTCACATGGATCGACTTGTACTTAGAGTGAAGATCGAACGAGTTTGAAGACCCCGGATCTAGTTTCATCCATCCGGGCTGCGATATATATTCAGGAAATATAAAAGCATTTGCCATGTACATCATTGCAGCAGATGATCATCCTACTCAAAGGATGATAATTTCAGCAGAAAATTATCAGTCTATCTTCAGACGATCGTCTGTCATATGTACCAAAATGTATTTATAAAAAGCTGAGCATGGGAATGCCCGCCTCAGCTAGATCATGAGAATAATGATGAATGAAAAATAATGCATTGTATTGTATTGTATTACAGGGCACTCTCCTCAGCACTGGAACGAACTTCGGATCCTCTAGATAAAGCATTTCACCCGATAAACGGCCTCATACTTTAGGGGGCAACTGTTATAGACATTTTTGTGCCTCGCATCATGGAGCATGAAATGTCAATAATCACAGGGATCCTCAGTCCCTAAACATGTTTTTCTTACCCCTAAAAGAACAAGGTCATCAAACAACAGCACTTCCAATCAGTTCTCCACCTGAAAACACTTCAAAACAGGCTTATTTTGGATCATGTCAGCTGCTCCACTGAGCTTCTGCGCTGTAATGCAACTGTCCCACTCTGTACCTGCGCTGGAAGTCAAAAGTAATGAAGGCTACCTGCGCTGGGCGAGATTGGCCAAGTGGCACAGTCATCCTGCAAGGTGTCAACTGCCCAGGAAGCTTCCAAACTGACACTTGGTTCATCAGATTCGCCTTGTGATGAGTAAGAGGTACTTGATCACCATGTGTAACCAAGGATCTCCAAGTGGACTCAAGAACTGAAGATTAACTGAAGAGGGAGAGGACACAAGGCAGCTTCATGTCAGTCTCAAGCTGACTCATCCTCTCTTCTTCTATCCTATATATAGAGCTCTTCTATGAGGTCTAAGGGGGCTGGAATTTTGTGTAAAGCAAGGAGGTGTTGTTGGTTTACAGTTAGAGCTATTGGGTGATTGTTTTACTAGAGGTGAAGAGGAGAGTTCTTGCTGCTGGGGAGGTGCTGCTGGATTGGAGCCATCATTGGTTGTAACCTTCTCAGAACCCTGTTACTTCTATCAATAAAGTTTTGCATGTTCTCCTATATACTTGTATTGCATTGATGTATTGTATTTACTGTATATTTGATTCACTCTAATCCATGCATCAGTTATGAGTACATGTATCTTGTAGTTTCTTCTCTTGTTTTGTGCAGGATCTGTGTGTAGCTGGACCGGCAAAGAGAGCAAAGAGCTGGGAACAAGAGACAAAGAGAGAGGACAAGGATCGACTAAGCGAAAGACACCAGGTTGGTTAATCTTTTCTTCCTTCTCTCTGTACTTTCATAAAGGAAAACATCAAAGCTTTTACTTTCAGTTGTTGCTAAAGACTGTCACCTTTAGAGTAGGGATAGGGTCATCCGCATCGGATACTTTTCCCCACAACAAACTGGCGACTCTGCTGGGGAGCCTAGTATCTTGTTGGTGTTTGTAGTATTTTGCTATTCATTTCTTGAAGAAAAGAGTACCAAATCGAAAAGCTTTTGACTATATCAAAAGCGAAGTAGAGGGTCTGTTACTCTTGCTCCTTTGCTGAGCAAATTCAAGATTTAAAGAGCTTATCTACAAAAGACTCTTTACTCTTTGTGATAGATCTTCATCCTCTTGATCATCCCTTAGCCTGTACTTGACCTATAGCTTTTTATTTCAGCAAAAACAGTGCATTTTTGAGCTTTTTATGACCCAGAATTCTTTGTAGACGAAACTCTCGTGAGTCAGTGCAGGCTGTCCACAGGCAGTCTGCATTACAGCGCAGGTGTTCCCTTCGGGAACTGCGCTGAGAGTCAAACTGGCAGACTAGAACCTGCGCTGGTCCAGTTAGCCATTGTCTTACTCAGCTTTCCCTCTGTGTCTTGGCCCTGTTTTCACTGAATTTTTAGCTGATTGCTTGCTGGTCATTGTACTTGCTGTAGACCACTTCTCCTTGACATTATTCCGCCTCAGTTGTGTGATGAAACTGTGAATGTTCTTTCAGTATTTCTTGTTGCAGTTATAGTTTCCCATTGTGAAAAGCGAACCAGTATAGCTGTGACCTCTTAGATCCTGAACTGTAAAAGTGTCTTTGTGATCTTATGAGCTAGTTTTATTACTATTCATGGCTGTTTGAGTTTGTTTGTTTTTCATTTCATGATTTGAATTCATATATTTTGAGTGTTGAAACAAGTACTTGTAAAGCGTCTTTTCATTTAGACAAAGCTTGTTTGTTTACGCTTCAAATTGAATTCGAAAGTCATACAACAGTTTTTCCTTTTGTCTACATCAACATTAAAGGAAAAGAAAAGAAATACATGCATCTTGCATTTGCATTTTTGATAAGTTTGTGTGTCTGATCTAGGAGAAAGTGCATTAGTTTGTGCTTTGTGCTCTGTGTGGAAAGATATTATTTTTTCTCTCCCCTCAGTAGTTAGGATTTTCAAAGCTAAAAAGATTGTGAAAGCTTGCTTATCATTTTAGCTGCATTTAGGAATTTGTACCAATACATCTCGTGGTGATCCTGAAAGACAAACTGATAAACAAGATCAACTTAAAATATATTGAATGAATCTAAAAACGCATTGTAACATAACGCTCACAATAGAGGTCTAGGTAGAGACGTGTTCCGGCGTCGTTAAACGTAGTGACTGTCGATCTCTACGAAGGTGGGTGATTCCTCCTAAGGGACGATAGCACTAATACGGACTTGTGCTCCCGCGTACCGTCGCGTATATTGGGAGACCCCTATAGGCTTTTATCCTTTATCCTTAGGAAGCCGTGTCGACTGCCCTACTAATCGCGATGCAGTGAACACAGCATTCACGAAGATCGACCACCCGTACCGTAAAACGTATTCTGTGGTTTCGCGAAAGGTTTGGCACACCCTCTGCCTAGATCTCCAGAGCAGTTTCTTTTGGCCCTTTTCAAACTCTATAACTGAAAAGGTCCAACCGAGCATTTGTCACTTCGGGCTCGTTAATACATCGAAGGCGACTAGAGTCATCTTTAGCTTTTTCTCGACTCTTAAAACATGAAAAAGCAAAGTTGTGTCTAAAAGCGTCTAATAAAATTCATTCAATACGGAAACATAATTCCCCTTTTTGTATTTTAGTTGATCAAGTAATCCGCAACCGTCGAGGAAAGTCAATTAAAACCCCGTCGTTCAGGGAGGCTTGCGAGTCAACCGCCTTTGTCTCCGGAACCGAGAGTAGTACGGACAAAGCGAACTCGCTTGACCAGGTCAAAATATCCTTTTAAAGTTAGAACGGAAGTTCCAACAACATCTGAGATTCTGGTCACTCCCAATATTTCTGGAATCCCTGCCTCTATTGAAGAAGTTCAACAGCAACAGAAGGACAGTGGTACTGATCCTAGTCTGAAGACAAGTACTTGCATAACTGAACCAGTTCCATCAGAAACCGGTCCACAGAGTCTTGTTGTTCAAACGACTGTCGCTGTCGAAGCAACCCCTTCTTCGGCACCAGAAATCTTTTACGGACCTGACGGTCTTCCTCTTCCTCCTGGTCTGATTGCAATAGAGGAAATCGTAGAGGACCAGCAAGCAAATACTCCAATTCATTTTGGAGTAGGTACCCCTCTTTTTCCTTTTGCATCAGAAGTTTGTCTATCGCCACCGGAAGTTCCTGAAGAATCGTTAGGAAGTTTATTGGATAGACTTAAAATGTCTGAACAACCGTCGACATCTAGGACTGTGCCAAATGACACAGCGATAGCAGAAGCTCCTGCTGCCAACCCAACGATGTTTGCCGGCATACCAGCCGTCCCGACTAGCTCTCATCAGCTAGAAGGAGTCCACCCAGGGACTATTATGACAACTTGGTCTGTTCCAGTTTGTTCTTCCGGTATAATACCTGGTAATTCTTATGTTGAAACTAGACAAATTGATCCCTTTGGGAATCAGTTTGGGCCATCCAGCCCTCAAAGGCCATCTACACCCTTGAGCTCCGGATTGTTACCGTATGGGGGGCAATATGCCCTTTCACTTCCCCTTCCGGGGGGATACCCATACGGCAGTTTTCAACCACATTCAAGTTTAACTGAGGTAACGACGAGTGGTTGGGTACCTATGTTACCCCAACAACCAAGAGTTGTATATTCCATGCAACAATGTGTACCTATGTCCAGTATCCCGACGACGCCAGCAATTGTAACCGTGTCGCAAGTTCAATCGATGCCTGTTGTATGTCAACCCCAAGTTGTAATGCAACAGCCTATTGACCCTGCAACACAACCACAATCGCCAACTGCCGGGACGACACAGATACAAACGGGAACCATAACCCCGCATCTTGGTCCGTCGGTTAGTGTCGCACAGCAAAACATGGCTTCACAACCATGGATGGTGCAATACCAACAACCTCAGTTTCAACAGGTGTACCAAGGGTCTGAGCAACAGATCTTTGCAAATAGTGGGCAACCCTATATTCAGAATGGGTTAAACCAACCACTTTACAGTGGCCAAGCCCACCAGCCGTATCAGTCATATCAACATTAGTTGCATTATGCTGGTATGCAAAGACCTACTGCTCAGGCGATTCCATCGTATCCTGGGTACGCCTCGCCAAACTTGAATCAGCAGTTGCCATTCGTGGCAACCCTAGAATTACCAGATTTACATCGATTAACGAACGATCCAATCGCCTATGCCCATTGGTGGCCAGCGATTCCTCACAAACATCCTTCGGACATTCCTAAATTCAATGGAAATCCGGGCGAAGACCCGTCGAATCATGTGATGACATTCCATCTGTGGTGTTCGTCGAATACCTTGAATGATGATTCGATAAGACTTCGTCTTTTCCAGAGGACATTGACTGGTCCGGTGGCCAAATGGTATATTGAATTACCTAGAGCCTCTTTCGACAATTTTAGTTCCCTAGCCACGACTTTCTTAACACACTTTCAATTACCTATAAGGTACAAAACTGGGACAGAGATCTTGACCAATTTCAAGCAGACAACAGCCACACATATATCTGATCATATACATGAGTGGCGTCGTCGTCGCAGAATGGTAAAAACCTATGTTCCAGATCAGCTATTAGCTGAGTGGTTTATAAAGTCGCTTCTGCCTGCTATAACAGAAGATGTGGCCAAGGGAGGCGTCGTAACAGAGGAGCAAGTTATTGCTCGTGCTCAATATTTGGACTTAGTATATACTCAGTCGGGCACGCTCTATGATAAGATACCAGATGCCCCCAGACCGGAATTTTCAATCCCTCCTCCTCCCGGATCGAATAGTGACTCTCATGCCGGTGATGGCGTGATTGGAACTGCAAACGCTAAGTCGACAAGGGATTCAGATAAGAAAGCTTGTAAGACTTCGAATCAAAAAGCAAATCAAGAGATTCTTGCTTCGGAGGTAAATGCTGTATCTACGGATAAAGGCAAAAACTCCAATCAACCAGGAAGCAAGAAGAATCAAAACAAAGGGAAGAAGAAGAAACAAGGAGAGTCATCTCCTCGAAAAACTTCTTCAAGCCCTCCTCGAGATAGGAAACCACCTTATGGGTGTCAGATATGTGATGAGGATCACTGGACGAGAGAATGTCCATACAAAGCTGATCTAAAAAGATTCTTAAAGAGTTCGCAAACTCCAGCTGTGTTAACTGATCCGTTTCCCGATCAAGGAAAAAATCTGGTTGGTAGTGGAAATGCTTCACCGTCGCAAGTGCTTATGTTATCGATATCGAAGCAACAGGATGATGCTTTAATTTCGACAAGGAACAAAGATTACGGGAATCCACAGGTGTCGAATGATAAAGGTAAAGATCAACCTAGCAGTTCGACAACAACTTCGGCAGAAGTTGTACCCCCCATCACACATGAATTAACAATAAAACCGCCAAAGGGAGTAGTACACAAGTCGACATTTAATCCTCGTGCCAGAGCGGCATAACATTATAATATAGTGGAAGATTTGGCGCAATCGCCATCTGCTATGTCGACTCTTGAGGTACTACAACATTGCCCATCCCAAAGGCAGGCATTGTTATCATCAATTGGTGGAGTGGATCCTAAAGATTCCAATCTTGTATCCTTTGATCACAAAGGATATGATCCTCAGTTACCAGCTCAACTAGCTTTCCTCGTCCAAGTGAAAGCCCTCAACAAAACTGTTCACCGAACAATTATTGATGAGGGGGCATCGACATGTATTATGTCGATGAGTTGCTGGAAAACTTTAGGATCTCCAACCTTGTCGCGATCATCGACAACATTAAAAGCATTCGACGGAAGGACATATACCCCTTATGGTATCCTTAGTAACTTGAGAGTTGAACTAGGGGGCAAAACAGTAGAAATAGATGTTGAAGTCATCGATGGCAATCTTGACTATAACATCCTACTGGGAAGACCATGGATTTATGCCATGGAAGTTGTTGTGTCGACCTATTTTAGGAAAATCGCATTCCCCTTTCAAGGAGAGATTACGATCATTGACCAACAAAATTTCCTCCCTAATGGTTCACAAGTTACAGGAAGCGTTCCTCTGATCCATGGAAGCGACCATTCGTTTCAAAATATCGGAGTAGGTCTCCTAAAAGACCCTGCCTTAATGGGTACTTTCGCCCTACCGCCTCCAATTCATCTGGCGGGAGTGGCCACGGTGGAAACCTACAAAATGAAATCTAATCCAATCTTCTGGTCGGATTCGGAAAATTCCTAGATATTTGGTCGGCTTCGAGGATAGTTCCTATCTCAGGTCAACCTCGTTAAAAAATGAAAAACCATGAGGATAGTTCTTTTACTATGTCAACCTCATTAAATGCAATGAAGCTTGGGGGGCAAGCACCTCGATTTATGCTGGGGGCATGCAAACTTATCATCGAGCAGTTTTAGCATATAGTTCATGCTCGTTAAAAAATAAACGCAAATCCGAGCAGTTTTAGGACTGAATTTATGCTCGTTAAAAAATAGAAAAGTGTGAGCAAAAGTCTCCCTCAGAGTTCAAGCTCATGGAAAAAATGAACCGGTAAATAACCTTTTGAGATCGTAAATTCATCAGCCATAAGAACCTTGATCGTGTTTTCATCCATCACCTCCACTGTTCATTTGGCCGATCATTCACTTCCATTTGTGTGTTTACCTCTTTTGAGAAACAGCTGCGAAGAGTGATTTCACCTAGCCATCCTTGTAACACTGCCGTGATTGGAAAATTCCAACCTGTACCTGGAATCTGTAGCTATCCCTGTTTATCACTCGTTCCTCAAAAGACGAGTCTTCTTTCAGCTCTTTTCACTGACTCGTAAAATATGAAAAGTTTGCCGAGTTTTGGCCTTCCAGCTCGTTAAATGACCGGAACGCTATCCCTCCTCTAAATTTTAATCTTTTTGGACCTGAGGGATTATTGCACAAAAGGATCGAGCGCTTGTCTTGTTCGGCTCGTTAAAAGTACCGAACAGCCATCCCTTCTGTATTGTTTTATACTTTTTCGGACTTAAGGGATTTGCTGACGAAAAAGGAATTATGGAGTTGACTTTCCGTACCTTTTCAGACTCTCTAAAAATGAAAAGGACCGAGTTTTCTTTGTCGTTAGACTCGTTAAAATGATTAAATAGCGACAAACTTGTCTTTAGACGAGAACGAGTTTCCCTATCGCTAGGCTCATTAAATCATAGCGATGGGCTTGCCCGAAGGGCAGGTTATAGAACAAGCATATGTTATCCTCCTCAAGCTTGACAAAAATAAAGAGGTACTGGTCAGAAATGACTGGGGAAAAATTGGGAGAACATCAAAATTTAATGGTAGCAAGTCACTCTTGAACATGACACTTTTCCTCCGTACCACATCGGGTTGGGTTGTCTCATTCACCGGTCTCATCACCATGGTCCTCGCCAAACCATCCACATTTGGGGTAATGCTACTGATCCATCGCATCAGTGTCGTTATATGTTCAAGAGGGGTCATTCTGAAAGTGTCAACCGTGTCCCATCCACTGCCATACATTATCCTTCATCCATTCATGATCGCCACCCTGAATCATATGTCATAGTTTGTTTTCACCTCCACTAAAGTCATTAGCTCCGTTCCGTGTCATTGATGTGGGATTCATTAAGGCCCTCCTTTGACGGATCGCTTCTTGTCGACTTCAGCTCATTATCCAAGAAGTGGATCTAGGAACACCCCCATCAGTACTTTGAAGCTTGCATGCCTCAATGGCAAGTTTCTCACTTCCGGCGACAGGTATACATCAATGACCTTCGACCAGAAGATTTTGCGTGGTGTTCGACGCCAAGTCCTTTATTCACGCCACGTGAATTGTACTGCAGTACCTTGAGGGTCATCGTCATTATTGGTGATTCCTCTCGCGCTTGTTAACGGTTTACATTATTGACCGGTAATCAAGCGATGTCTTTCCATGTTCGACTTCAGCGCAATTCTCACATGGATCGACTTGTACTTAGAGTGAAGATCGAACGAGTTTGAAGACCCCGGATCTAGTTTCATCCATCCGGGCTGCGATATATATTCAGGAAATATAAAAGCATTTGCCATGTACATCATTATAGCAGATGATCATCCTACTCAAAGGATGATAATTTCAGCAGAAAATTATCAGTCTATCTTCAGACGATCGTCTGTCATATGTACCAAAATGTATTTATAAAAAGCTGAGCATGGGAATGCCCGCCTCAGCTAGATCATGAGAATAATGATGAATGAAAAATAATGCATTGTATTGTATTGTATTACAGGGCACTCTCCTCAGCACTGGAACGAACTTCGGATCCTCTAGATAAAGCATTTCACCCGATAAACGGCCTCATACTTTAGGGGGCAACTGTTATAGACATTTTTGTGCCTCGCATCATGGAGCATGAAATGTCAATAATCACAGGGATCCTCAGTCCCTAAACATGTTTTTCTTACCCCTAAAAGAACAAGGTCATCAAACAACAGCACTTCCAATCAGTTCTCCACCTGAAAGCACTTCAAAACAGGCTTATTTTGGATCATGTCAGCTGCTCCACTGAGCTTCTGCGCTGTAATGCAACTGTCCCACTCTGTACCTGCGCTGGAAGTCAAAAGTAATGAAGGCTACCTGCGCTGGGCGAGATTGGCCAAGTGGCACAGTCATCCTGCAAGGTGTCAACTACCCAGGAAGCTTCCAAACTGACACTTGGTTCATCAGATTCGCCTTGTGATGAGTAAGAGGTACTTGATCACCATGTGTAACCAAGGATCTCCAAGTGGACTCAAGAACTGAAGATTAACTGAAGAGGGAGAGGACACAAGGCAGCTTCATGTCAGTCTCAAGCTGACTCATCCTCTCTTCTTCTATCCTATATATAGAGCTCTTCTATGAGGTCTAAGGGGGCTGGAATTTTGTGTAAAGCAAGGAGGTGTTGTTGGTTTACAGTTAGAGCTATTGGGTGATTGTTTTACTAGAGGTGAAGAGGAGAGTTCTTGCTGCTGGGGAGGTGCTGCTGGATTGGAGCCATCATTGGTTGTAACCTTCTCAGAACCCTGTTACTTCTATCAATAAAGTTTTGCATGTTCTCCTATATACTTGTATTGCATTGATGTATTGTATTTACTCGTATATTTGATTCACTCTAATCCATGCATCAGTTATGAGTACATGTATCTTGTAGTTTCTTCTCTTGTTTTGTGCAGGATCTGTGTGTAGCTGGACCGGCAAAGAGAGCAAAGAGCTGGGAACAAGAGACAAAGAGAGAGGACAAGGATCGACTAAGCGAAAGACACCAGGTTGGTTAATCTTTTCTTCCTTCTCTCTGTACTTTCATAAAGGAAAACATCAAAGCTTTTACTTTCAGTTGTTGCTAAAGACTGTCACCTTTAGAGTAGGGATAGGGTCATCCGCATCGGATACTTTTCCCCACAACACCACATGGCATCATTGTTTTGAAATCTGAGAAGTTTGTATATTGGTTTATGAAGCTTCATTTTTTTGGGTAGAATAAATTGAGCTCTTTAGATTTGTCACGCATATATATATTTGGAGTTGTTGGTGGTGCTTGTGAAGTGTGGAGCAAGAAACAAGGTATTGTTGAAGATTGAAAATTTTTGTCAAGATGATGAATCCACTTGCGGAGACCTACTTAAATGAGGCCAATAAGGAGAAGCGGGAGAACAAGGAAAACTGTGAAAACTATATTATTAACGATGTTTTATGAAAGATAATATAATCTCTCACATTCATGATTGCAAGACATCTAATGAAACTTGTAATACATTGAAGGAGTTGTATGAGACTAAAACTACAAATCAGGTCATCTTCATTAAAAGGAATCTCCTTTATATTAAAATGGAACAAAATGAATATGTTCTTTTGTTTCAATAAGCAATGACTTGAAAGATAAGCTGAGAGATATAGGAGAATCAATAATTAGTAATGATCTTGTAACAATCACTTGAAATGCAATGTGATAGGACTATCACATGAGGAATTGCTAGGTATAATGATGCAAGAACAAGAGAGACATAGGAATTTCAATCCTCACAATCAAGAATTAGCACTTTTGACAAAGAAGAAGTTCTTTAAAGGGAAACAAGGAGAATGAAGTAAAATTGGAAGTCTATTTCAGAGAAAGCCATCTCCAAAGTCAAATCAAGGTATGTCATATATTAGAAATGATTCTAGAATTGAATGCTTTTATTGTGGTAAAATTGGGCATCTTTCTAGAGGTTGGTATAAGAAGTAAAGTGATGAAGGTACACATAAATAGAGAAAACATTCAAGACATTTTTCACAAGAAAACCTGAATTCTAACTTCAAAAATATTAATTCATTTGTGTTTAATGTTGCGTTGTCTTCTAAAAGTGATTATGTTAATGCATGGCTTATGGATCCTAGAGCCTCAATTCATATGACATGTAATAGGAGTAGGTATGAGAACATCAAGGAAACAAGAAATGGTGCCAAAATTTACCTTGGAGATGATCATGCACATCATATCAAGGAATATGGAGACATTCCAGTAACACTACCAAATGGTAGTGTCAAACACATTCGTAATGTTATATATGTTCTTGCGATCAAGAAAAATCTAATCTCTGTGTCAACAATCATATATCAGAATTTCAAGGTTGAATGCTTAAAGACACATTGCATAGTAAAATAATTGTGAGATCACTACAAACTTGTTGCTCTAGGAGTTAGAGTTGGAGATTTGTACAAGCTTGATGTCACCTGCAAGTGTCATAAAGCATTGACTTCTACAACTATGTCAATAGAAATTATTTGACATGACAGGTATGGTCATATCAGTTATTTTGATTTGTTTTTGTTGCAGAAAAAAAGAATCGTTGAAGGACTCCCTATGTTAAAGAATGAGTATGCTTCTAGTGAATGATGTGCTTTAGAAAGAATTCATAGAGATGAATTCCCCTCTTAATACTTATAGGATAAGAAGAGACATAGTAGAACTTGTGCATACTTAGGCTTTTGGACCAATGCCGACAAGATTGTTAGGGGGTGCTTATTATTTTTTGTTGTTTATTGATGATTGCACAAGATACACTTGGGTGTACTTCCTTAGGAAAAAGAGTGTTGTTTTTTAGTATTTCAAAGAATTGGAAAACATGACAGAGAAGAAAATGGAGAAGTTCATGAAGATCCTTCATTCAGATCAAGGGGGAGAGTGTTTTGGAGAATTTGGTATCTACGGATAAATACTAATTCCCTAGATAAGTAGTTGTATCTAGAACAACAATTTAAAGTGTTTTAGACTTTTCCTATAAACAATAGATAAGATGAGAAGATAGAAGACCTACATGTAGTAACGCTTTCCTCTAGTCTCCCTTGTATCGATCCTATCGCTCCTTCCCATACTTAATCCACTTGAGAAGTACCCTGTAAACACAACAGAAGACAAAGAACTGATGAAAGCATACGATCTATTGAATATAAGTGAAAGGAATCAGATACAATTCACACATAAGCATTATGAAACAATACAAACATATGGGAAAAATGTTCAAACACTTTATTAGATAGAAGAAGGAATTACAACCATTGGTGTTTGATTCAAAGCCATTCCTCTAGGTTGGATCCCATCCAAATCACATCAAAATCATGACAAACTTGTAGCATTACAATACTTGCTTCAAAGCCAAATCTCATAGCAGCATTATCTCCTTACAATTCAACAAAATCTAGCCCCTGATCATTTAGATGAGTGGTCAATTTATAGGAAGATGAAGGAGGTTTTGTCATAAATGGTGGCATTGAATGGCCTTCCATACTTACAATTATTTCCATGGAGGAAGGGATGAGAGGACACGATGCACCTTAAATCATTCATCATCCATTCTCGAGCTCATAGGAGTTGATAAGTGAGGGAACCTTCTGGATGACTCCAAAAGATAAGAATATTTCCCAAATGCTATGTGAATTTTGCTCATTCTCACCCAGCGCAGGTGAAAGGAAGCCTAAGTGCTCTGCAGAGCACCATGGCAGTGGACGCAACTGCTCTGCATCACACCTTTACAAGGGCTTACCTGCACTTGTCCTGCTACAGGCTATTTCTAGATGTCTTCAAATCATGAAACTATATGGGAAGGAGGCATTCAAAGGGGTGACTTGTTTAGGACATGTAGCAACTGAAATTAGGGTTTGATGAGCCTTGAAACACTGATCTGGATGATGGGATTGATGTGCCCAAATGGATATGTAACAACTTCCCCCTAAAGCGTGAAGTCGAAAAAATGCCAATGTCGAATGAAATGCTTTACGATGTGATGAGGAGGTATCGAAGTGGAAGGTGACCTACATCAATTACAATACACATATCATGATATTTGATTTTTACATGAATCATCGAGGGAAGGCATACCTATCCTAAGCTTATAAACTTTCATTACATGTACATAAACAGTCGTCTATAGATATAGACCCATGAACGGAATGAGCATCAATGTAAAGCCATTGAACATATGATTTAGTAATCCTGAAATCTCAGCCCAGATGGATGAAACTAGATTTGGGGTCTTCTATCTCGTATAATCGTTTCCTCAAGTACGAGTCTAACCATTTGAATATGTGATCTGAAATCGAACATGTGAAGACACCATCTGATTACCAGCCAATGATGTAAGTTGTTAACAGATGCGAGAGAAATCACCGATAATGATAATGATCCTCAAGGTACTGTAGTACATTCTGCATGGTGTGAATGGATGATTTGATGTCGAATACCTTTCAAAGTTTTTCGGTTAAAGGCCATTGATGTATTCCTATCACCAGAAGTGAGAAACCTGCCATTGATGTATGCAAGCCTCAAGGTACTGAAAGGTTGTTTCTAAGTCAACTTCTTGGATAATGTGGTGATGTCGACAAGAAGTGACTGGTCGCAGGAGGGCCTTGATGTATCCCACATCAATGATACGAAATGAGTGTGGTGATTTTGGAGATGGAATTTGACTAATGACACAAGGTTCAGGAATGGCGGTCATGAAAATGAAGGTTTATGGTATTGCAAAGGATGAATTTTGAGTGAATGACTTCTCTTGAATATGTCAGTGACACTGAAATGAATTGGTAGCACTGACCCAAAACAAAGTGATGGATGGTATGATAGACCAATGGTGTGATAACCATAATGCTAATAACCCAACCCAAATAGTTACGGTGATGGAGTGATTATGTCATGTTCAAGAGTGACCTGCTACCATAAAGTGGTTTTTCCATTTTTCCCATTTTCCCCAGTCATTGCTGACCAGTACCTCTTTATTTTTATCAAGCTTGAGGAGGATAAGATATGCTTGTTGTATAATTTTGTCCTTCAGGCAAATCCATCACTATTTGATGTTTTAACGAGTCTCGTGAAGGTGAAACTCGGTCTTGTATATATGGACAAGTTTGTCTCTATTTGATGTTTTAACGAGTTTAACGACAAAGATAAATCAGCCCTTTTCATGTTTAGAGAGTTTGAAAAGGGACAAAAAGAAAACTCCACAAGTTCCTTTTTCATAAATTAATCTCCCAAGCCTGAAAAAATGTCAGATAATACAATGGAGATATCGTTTCCAATCCGTTAATGAGATGGAAAGGACAAGCGCTCAGTGATCTTTTCATCTTTAGGGAGTCTGAAAAGAGCTTAAAGAGGACTCCACTTTGAGGAACGAGTGTTGTCTAGGGTAGCAACTAGTTCCGCTGATGTTGGAACTTCTCAAAACATGTTGGTTTATGTGAAGAGGCTAACTACTAAGACCACTGATTGCAACTGTTCCTCAAAAAGGGTAAAAAAACCAAGTGAAAGCGTATGATCAGCCAAAGGGATGGTGGTGATGGGATGAAAACAACTAAGGCTCATCTGATGAAAGAGGGTGATAGAATGGAAATCACTAGGGTTAAAAATGGAAAGGGGTTCATTTTTACATAAGCTTGAACCATAGGGAACTATGCTTCGATTCAGTTTCATGTTTACACAAGCTTGAAACAACAAACTATGCTTAGATCTCATTTCAATTTCACACAAGCTTGAAACAGGGAACTATGCTTGAGATTGGTTTACATGCCCCCATCATGATGAAAGGGAGAGTCTCCTGTAACCAAATGGAAGTCACTGTGGTGAAGCAGGACAGTTATCCAACAACTTTCTGGCTTGATCCGAATAGGGAAAAAGGTGAATGGGGTGATTCCCTTCAGATAACCTACAGGGAAACTTAACTTTACCACGAGGTGCATGCCCCCCAAGCTTCATTACATTTACCTAAGTTGACTACTCATGAAAGACTTGATGGATGGAATAGAATGAAGGTTCATATACGAGATCAAGTGAAAGACTTGACCTGGATTTTACAATATCTAATCAAATACTTGACTTGGAACTTTTCTCTAGGGGACCTTGCTTCAATTTTTAGTGAGCTTGACACAAGACAAGGAACTCTGCTCAGATTCCTTGTTTCATTTTTTAATGAGCTTGACACAAGACAAGGAACTCTTCTTAGTTTCCTTGTTTCATTTTTTAACGAGCTTGACACAAGACAAGGAATTATGATCATACTCATTATTTCATTTTTTAACGAGGTTGACACAAGACTAGGAACTATCCTCATATTCCTTGTTTCATTTTTTAAAGAGGTTGACACAAGACAAGGAACTATCCTCATTTGAGTTGTTTCATTTTTTAATGAGGTTGACACATTAAAAGAACTATCCTCATATCCTTGGTTTCATTTTTTAACGAGGTTGACACAAGACAAGGAACTATCGTCATTTTCGTTGGTTTCATTTTTTAATGAGGTTGACACAGGACAAGGAACTATCCTCATATTCTTGGATTCATTTTTTAACGAGGTTGACACAAGACAATGAACTATCCTCATATCCTTTGTTTCATTTTTTAACGAGGTTGACACAAGACAAGGAACTATCCTCATGGGAGCTTTTCATTTTTTAATGAGGTTGACATAGTAAAAGAATTATCCTCATATCCTTGGTTTCATTTTTTAACCATGTTGACGCAAGACAAGGAACTATCCTCATATCCTTTGTTCCATGACCCATGATAGGAGGTCATGACTTCCAAGAGGTTCTCATGAGATGGGAGAACAATGATCTGGAAGGAGAGATCTGGTTCTAATGCCCCCAGTACATAATGTACAACATCACAGAATTGATCGTCCATTGATGTAGGCATGGAACGGGTTGCCACATAATTAACCCATGGTGGGGAAGATACCATTGGTAAAAAAGGACCATTTAGGGAAGATGGTTGACTGGAAGCCATATTTGGACCGGGAAATGAAAGCTGGTCAATGGTGACAATTCTGCCTTCATGCGGGAAACAAATCACTCGAAAGAGTGTTGAAACAATATCTCCCATGTCATAAACATAGTCGCACCCAAGAAGTAAATTGTAATCTAAAGGACTTGGGACTACCATCACATTCAGATAAATGATTTTTCCTCCCAAAGTAATAGGCAACTGAGGAAGGATCCCTAATGGTTGACTAGTTCTTATGTTAAAAGCCAACAAATTCTTGGCAATTGGCACAGGTGGTGGCGAACCGAGTGCTTTCCAAGCAGTAGAGAAAAGGATACTCACTTATGTGCCTTCATCTATAATAGTGCCAAATACAATCATATTACAAACCTATACTATGATCTGGAAAGGCACATAAGAAGGAAGACGGAATCCTACCAGCTAATTCCAATCAAAGGAAGTGACCAGTCTACTTGGAGGGGGTACCGTAGAAACAGGAGAATTAACCCCTTGAGTTACGAGAGTAGGAGGATTTTCCTCCTATCTTGATGGAACAGGAGGATTTCCCCCAAGCTCATTTGAATCTGAAGAAACAAAAAGAACCTGAGTGGTATCATATTCACTCTCTTCAGGAAAGGTACGATTTACTGAAGGTGAAATCGGGTCAACTGTTACCTCAACTTGTTGATTTGGGTTAGGTATAGACTCATAGGATTCACTTTTAGAGAAAGTGGGTTTTACCAATGGTTGATTTTGGTCAGTCAATTCATTAACTAGTGAAGGATTTAGGGAGAGTTTCCTATAACCAGATGGAAGTCACTGTGGTGAAGCAGGACAATTACCCAACACTTTTTTGGCTTCATCCCAATAGGGATAAAGGTGAATGGGGTAATTCCCTTCACATAACCTATAGGGAAACTTAGCTCTACCCTTATTTCCATGAACTTTATTACCACTAGTTGATGGTGTGTCACTAGCATGATCTCGAGAAGTTGATGACACTGGATGTTGTGAATGAGAAGACCATTCTTCTAAGATCTAAGGCATATCAGTACAATTTCGAAGAAGATGGTCTCCCGTGCAAAGTTTGCATGGATATCGAACTTTGTGAACATTTATGAATGATTTCGCATCAGATGTTGCATTCAAAGCAGTGGTTGCTTTGTTGCCTCTCTGTTGAATTTTCTTCTTCTTCTTCTTCTTCTTCTTCCCTTTCTTATTCTTCTTAGCCATCTTGTTACTAGTACCAATACTTTCACCAGGCGAAGAGGAAGAATGGGAGGAAGAAACAACTGAGGAAGAAGGCAAAGGGTCAAATTTAGGATCAATTGGAGGTTGATTTCGTCCAGTTGGAGGTGTACTCGATTGTGGAGAAATCACGACATTTTGAACCAAGGCAGTTCAAAACAACCATACTGGCAAGTCAATGGTAAATCTCGGAAGGGTCAATGTATCCATATATGGATCACCAATATTTCCAAAAGGAGGAAAAGGACTAGGATTCCCATAAAAAGGAATTCTTTGATCAATGGACTTCGGATTTGTCGCCATATTTTTCAACCTAAGATCAACTAAGGAGTAAGCATGGAGGATGTTATCCGTGGTCAATTAATTTTATTTTAATCAAAGAAACATAAAAAAACAAAAGAGGGATAATCTAAGCAAAAGGTTTACCAAGCAACTGTGAGCTGCAGAATACCTCCTCGTGAACCAGGAAGTACGGGTAAACAATCTCCCTGAATGATGTGTTCAATGTATCACAGTATACAAGGTGGTTGACTCGATCACCTAATGATGGATATCAACCAAGTTTTGTCCTCCCATAGGTACCCGAAAGTACGTGGAGGCCCAATCCATATAAGTGTTTTCTAATGCAAAACCGCACAGTGAGAGCATTCCCATATACTTTACGTACTGTAACACCACCCTATATACTCGAAGGTACGTGGACGAGATATGATATACTCACGTAGGTGGAATCAGGTATCATACTCAGGATGTATTGTAGACAAGTTATCGACATCTTGTTTGTTTTACGACGCCGAAACATGTCTCTAGCCTAGATCTTTAAATGTTTTTCATTAGGTGATAATGCTCCATTAGGTAAATTTAGATAAATTTTAATTTGATCTTCTTTAGAATTTTCCTTTGAAGGTTCACCACATGATGTATGTTTGCAATTCCTAAAATGCAACTAATATGATAAGCATTATTTCCATTCAATTTAACAATGAAAATCCTTAGCTAGTAGGGATAGATCAATCAGATCTTTGACAAAGAGCAAAGAGCACATCTAATGCAATTTCCCTAAACTATTCCTATCAAGCATTCACAAAATACAATATGAACGGTGCAAGTTTTCTTTTCGAATCCCTTAATCTTATGATGAACAAAAAGGAAATATGCACATACAATCAATCAATCTTTCATAAGAATGAAGACTTTTATGACAGTTTTGTTTCAAAGGAAAAGAAGACTTTATGACACTTTCTTTGGAACAAAGATTACTCAACTATATTCTAAATTTGACTATAGACTGATAATGACAAAGAAAACATTTAAGAAACATTAATCAATCAAATCAAAGTAGGGCTAGACAAGGAGATAAAAACTTGTTCTTTGAGACATAAGATTCATTGATCTATCAACAAACAAAAAAACAAAGAAAAGTTGGAAAAAAATCAATATAAAGGTGGGAATTTGACCTAAGGTGTATCAAATTAGGTCAAAGAGGGCCTAATTACGATGTTGAGCATTGTCTCAAACTCAAGGGTTCTCTACAGAGCATTGTCCCCTGACTAAGCCTGTGCAGATTCCTGAGGGACCACTCAAGAGACATCTAACCTCAAATTTTGACCAAAATTCAATGCAAAAGAGCTTAAATACAGTCAATGAACACAAGTAGGGCCTACAAGAATGTTCTAGGAGGTGGATAAGCTACTAGAAAAGGTGATGGATCCCCAGCAAAGTCGCCAATTTGTTTTCGAGAATTTGCTATCTACGGATAAATACTAATTCCCTAGATAAGTAGTTGTATCTAGAACAACAATTTAAAGTGTTTTAGACTTTTCCTATAAGCAATAGATAGGATGATAATATAGAAGACCTTCCTGTAGTTCCACTTTCCTCTCGTCTTCCTTGTATCGATCGTGTCGCTCCTTCCCGTACTTAATCTGCTTGAGAAGTACCCTGTAAACACAACAGAAGACAAAGAACCGATCAAAGCATATGTTCTATTAAATGTAAGTGAAAGGAATCAGATACAATTCACACATATAAGCATTATGAAATAATACAAACATATGGGAAAAAGGTTCAAACACTTTATTAGATAGAAGAAGGAGTTACAAGCATTGGTGTCTGATTCAAAGCCATTCCTGCAGCTTGGATCCCATCCGCATCACAACAAAAGCATGAAAGACTTGTAGCATTACGATACTTGCTTCAAAGCCAAATCTCATAGCAACATTATCTCCTTACAATTCAACATAATCCAGCCCCTGATCACTTAGATGAGTGGTCAATTTGTAGGAAGATGAAGGAGGTTTTGTCATAAATGGTGGCATTGAATGGCATTCCATACTTAGAATTAGTTCCATGGTGGAAGGGATGAGAAGACACGATGCACCTTAACTCATTCCTCATCCATTTTCAAGCTCATAGGAGTTGATAAGTGAGGGAACCTTCTAGATGACTCCAAAAGATAAGAATATTCCCCAAACCCTATGTGAATTTCGCTCATTCTGATCAAGCGCAAGTGAAAGGAAGCTTAAGTGCTCTGCAGAGCACTCTGGAAGTGGACTTAACTACTCTGCAGCGCACATTTACAAGGGCTCACCTGCACTGGTCCCATTAGAGGCTATTTCTGGATGTTTTCAAGTCATGAAACTATTTGGGAAGGAGACATTCAAAGGGGTGACTTGTTTAGGGCATGTAGAAACTGAAATTAGGGTTTGATGAGCCCTAAGACATTGATCTAGATGATGGGATTGATATGCCCAAATGGATATGTAATAGAGAGTATAGGTTGGGGAACTTCATCAAGTACTACAAGGATCATCGAATAATGCAATAGTTTATAGTATCCTACACTCCACAGGAGAACAATGTTACAAAATGTAAAAATAGAATGTTGTTGGAGTGCTCTTGGAGTATGATTAAATGTAAGAATATCTCAAATTCTTGTTGGGTTGAGGCCATTAGTATTGTTGTTTATTTAAAGAACAAAATTCCAACAAGTTATCTGAGTCTCAAGACTTCATTCGAAGCCTTCTATTGCTTTAACCTAACAGTTCATCATTTGAGGGTATTTGGGTGTAAGCCCTTTGCACATATTCTGAAAGAGAACAAAAAGAAACTTGATTCTAAAGCTAGCAAATGTATTTTTGCAGGATATTGTTCATAATTTAAAGCATAAAAATTTTTCGATCCATCTACTAACAAAGTATTTGTGAGTAGAGATTTAATTTTCCATGAAAAGGCAGATGAAGGCAACATGGACAACAACTATGAAAGGTGTCACATACTTTCTGAATTTGAAGGCAACAAATAAGAAGGAAAAGATAGTGAGCAACAAAAGCTTGATGAAAAATCAAGTGATATGGATACTACCAGCAGTTGCAACTCATCTAGAGGTGGAAAAGGACCTCTACAGAACAAACATGAAGATAGTGAAGTGTCAAGGAGATCTACTCAACATATTCACCTACTTGAAAGGTATAATGACTATGCCCTAATGATTCATTGAGTAGTGTTTTGAATGTCATAGAACCCATCAATTTTGATGAATCTAATGGACATAAAGAATGGAGAAAAGAAATGAAGGAAGAATATAACTCTATAATTTAAAAAAAAAATTGGGAATTGACTAAGTTGCCTAAATATAAAGAGCCTATAGAATGTAAATGGTTGTACAAACCCAAATTTTAAAAAAAAGGTAGTATAGATAAATATGAGGTTAGATTGGTGGCAAAAGGGTACTCACAAAAAGAGAGAATTGATTATGAAGAAACATTTGCACCTATAGCTAGATTAAACACTATTAAATTGTTAATTGCATGAGCTACAAAGTATCATTGGAATCATCACCAATTAGATGTAAAATCTGCTTTTTTGAATGGTGATTTAAAGGAGGAGGTGTATTTGACACCACCTGAAGGGTTTGTAAAAAAGGGGCAGGAACATTTAGCTTTCACATTATAGAAATCTTTGCATGGGTTGAAGCAGGCACAAAGGTCGTGGTATGAGAGGATAGATTCCTTCTTTCTTGAAAACGGTTTTATGAGGAGCCAAAGTGACCCAAATTTGTAGACCAAATTTGATGCAAAGGGGCATCTTGTACTAATTTCCTTGTATGTTGATGATTTAAGTACTATAGGGAATTATGATAAACTAATTAATGGAATTAAAGCACAAATGTCACAAGTATTTGAAATGAAAGATCTTGGTGAGTTACACTACTATTTAGGTCTTGAATTTTGGAGAGATGTTTGTCATACTTTTGTTTCGCAGGGTCAGCATGTCAGGGAGTTTCTTAATAAGTTTAAAATGGATCAGTGTAAATTGGTCTTACTCCAATGTAATAGAATTTGAAACTTTATATTGATGATGGCTCAAAGGAGGTATATGGTACAAAATATGTACATCTGGTGCAAAGTTTGAATTACCTTACTACAACTAACCTTCACACAAAATATTCTTTTAGTGTGTTAAGTGAGTTTATGGAGGGACCTCTAGAAAGCCATTGGAAAGAAATGAAATGCATACTAAGGTATCTTAAAGGAACAATTGATTTTGGTATTAAATATACTTATTCATTTGATGTTGAGATGATAGGTTAGTCAGATTTAGATTTCATTGGTAGTTGGTATGATATGAGATCTACTACAAATTATAGCATTGGATCTGGGATTGTTTCATGGAGTAGCAAGAAGCAGTCTAATGTATCTTTGTCACCTATTGAAGCAAAGTATAAAGCTTTCTGTGCAGCCGTTTGGTTGAGGATACTTCTTCAAGATGTTGGAGAAGAACAAAAGAAGGCTACATTAATCAAATGTGACAACCATAGCTCAATCAAGTTGGAAAATAATCTAGTTTATAGTGATAGAACAAAGCATGCTGATACTCACTTTGATTTTGTTAGGGAGAAGATACACTAATTTTTTTCTTGAATATTGTAATACTTGTGAAAATGTTGTTGACATTTTTAGTGAGCCTCTTGAGAAGATGAAATTTGAATTGTTTAGGGCGATAGTAACTGTGGAAACAAACCAATTCTCCATTAAAGAGAAGACATGAAAATAATAGAGTAAGCATTTGTTAAGATATTGTGATAGTATTTGTGTTTAAGACTTAGATCCTATTTTCTAAGAGTTTGCTTAATCTCCCTAACTAAATATATTGATCTAAATTCATGTATCTTTAAGTGTTTATGAAATAAAATTACAACCAACCTTAAATCTACATGATTCATTCACAAGTATTTTCTTTTTTTTCTTCCAAATTTCAAATAAAATTAATATGAATTTATATTATTTTTATAAAAATTTCATTATAAAGTACATATTAATGAAAATATTAATGAAAATTTGTATGTTTAATTTTAACTTTCAAATTATTATCATTATTTTCATAAGAAGTCGAATTTCCTCCAGATACCTAATCATTTTGTAACGAAATTTATATCTTTAAACTATATTAGATAATCATTTTGTAACGAAATTTATATCTTTAAATTATATTAGGTAACATTTGATAAGGGTTTCAAAATGTAGATTCCTCATTATAAATAATCGGTGGACTGTCTCAATTAAAAAATGAGTGAGTTTTCTTCATTTTAAAAAATAGACTTGTGATATTACAATGAAAATTTAATCTGAAATATTTCCTTTTCTTCCATTTATTTTTTTCTTGAGTGCGGTTGGAAAATGACTCTCCATTTACCATACCCACTTACATAATAGCTGGCATTTCCTCTCCATTTCGCCCACCCACCATCGCTTCATGCTCGATTTCAATTTGGCCACATTTAATTAAGTCAAGCTTTGTTGCAAGTTCGATTTCAAGTTGGTTTAATGCAATGTCGGTTTCTATTTAATGAAGGATCGATTTAAATCAAGATTTCATTTAATATTCAATTTCAAAATGTAAATGTATCCATAGATTTTAATAAAATGGTTGCATTTTGAATATATCTAATGAAAATATGCCTACATCTTGAGTTACACTAAAAAGGCAGACATGAAAATGAGGAAGAGAAAGAGCCATGTCTTCCTCCTGAGCTATCTGAACCATAGCGAAAACAATGGATTGCACTTGTGGGCGTGTCCATAGATAGTAATCAGGTCATCATGAACCACGAGAGCTTTCTCATCCATGTGGATCTCAACACTATAATAAAAAAAATCAGAATAGCAACTATTACATATGTAAAAAACACCGAAGTCGAGCAATGGATTTGTCCAACATTTTTCAGTGAAGTATACTGCAATGGGTATGCTTGACATGCCCAGGATTTATAAGGAAACGTGTGTGAACTTGGTCAATACGATTGCTTTGGCTCCTAGGGTTTCGCATTGTGTGAGAACTGGTCAATGGTGGTCATCATCGAACCGATCAAGCAATAGGATAATCGGGCCATGCATCTCTGATAAGCAAGCAAAGAAGCTTCTGGTTTTTTTTTAAGTAAACTCTAACATGTTTGGTTATTAATTTCGCCTATGACATTGTTTCACTGTTATTGGATTCATTTGCAGTGGATTATTAGTGTTGTCAATGAAATAAGAGAGCTATTAGTGTTGTCAATGAAATATGACTTTCTCTCACAATGGAGAAAGCCATCTTCTAAACTGCACAGCTAGATCCTTTCAAATGACACATGTTTTAGATTTACTCCTTTGTTATATGCATTTTATCAATGTTGATTTGTTATTTAAAACTAACCTAAAATAACCAAAATATGCCGTGAGATTAATCAAAATGCGCATCTACGTTCACCTACAATTTGGCTTAAAATTAACTATTTTTATTAATCCATGTACATTGTTCAAATGTTATTGAATTCAAGTGTAATGAAACCTTAAAATTGACATTAAAATAAAATTCTCTCCCAATGAATAGAAGTGGCCGTCATCATCTCACTTCACATTATAGGAAACCCTTTCAAAAGCTATCTGCCCTTTGCTCTCAATAGAGGTTCCATGTGAAATTATATATATATATATATATATATATATATACATATATATATAGTGATTATATATATATATATATATATATATATATATATATATATATATATATATATATATATATATATATATTAATTAATTAAAATCACAAGAAATTTGTAAAAATTATTTTCCATATAAACATCTATTTTTTTTCTTCATATAAACCTCTTTTATTAAATATTGAATTGTTATATCTTTATATCATATTAATTCAAAATGACCCATATTTTACTAGAGATTTAATTGTCTCACTATTTCATTTTAGAATAAAATAAAAGATACAATTATTTAACATTTACTGAAATTGAAATTGTATATGGATCTTGTGAGATTACTCATTTTTTAATTTTATTTTTAAAAAGTATTAAGAAGACAATTTTAAGATCATTATAGTTTTGTTAACTTAAAAGTTTTTGAAATTTAGATTTAATATCATAGTTTTTTTTTACCATATAACTCTTTATCACTTACAATTTCTCATTAAACGTTGATGTAATAATACTTGTAATGTAATACTTATTCTACAAAATGATACTATGCATAATTAGGCCATCACCGCTTGAGCTAAATATAGTGTATTAGGATAGAGTTAGAAGAATTTTAGGAAATTTATTTCCTTTCACATTGTTCAACTTCTTCTTACAAATGAGACACCTACTCACAACCATGTTTTTCTATGTGTAGATGAGACCCCTGCTTAAATTAGGAGGAAGGAGAGGGTATAATTCCTTTAATATTTAGATTACATATTTTAAATCACTTTTGGATATATTGTATCTCCCCTAGCCCCTCTAGAGATACTATGACACCAAGCCTCACATCCACTTAAAAAAATAGGAGTGATGGAAGTCTCCAAGAGTAGTTCAATATATCCCATATCCAATGATCTCATAACTTACAATTTTTTTCAATCCAATAGTAAGCTTTCCATCATCCACTTATCACTTTCTCAATTCTATAATTCGACTTGAGCTTGTGATAAACATCGATTTTAAGATATTCATATGTAGGAAATTAGTCCAATTTATTGTTGTCATATATGAAAGTATCATATGTGATATTTCTAGATTTAGTTATCATGACCTTTTTTTTTTTAATTATTAATTATCATGCCCATCTTGAACTAGATATTCTGGATGATTATTAGTTGCTTGCCAATTTTGTAATGACTCCACACCAAAAGAACAATACTCTTAACATAAGGGAAGGAATTATGGTTATACCAGTGAGTGTGGGGCCAGAAGAAATTGCCTCTTCCAATTTTTCCTCTATCTTGTCACTATATATGGACAAAAGGGGTAGGGAAACTGAACACCCTTTATTGACTAGAAAGTTGTTGTTAAATTCATATGAAAAAGCCTCGGTGCTTACAAAATTAGAAATAACATTCTCATACATTTTTACAAAAACCATCAACTTGACAATAACCATTATATCTTCTACCCTTTTCCATAGGTTTTTCTTGATAATGGTATCAAAATATCTTCTCAAGTCAACGAAAACGTAGAAGATATCAATTTTATTATTGCAGCACTCCATTCCAATGATCTTGAGAATAACTAGGTATTCCATAGTTGAATGATATATCCTAAACCCAGCTCGGCCATTGTCTCTCTGATCATGATTTTTAGACACAGGCTACTTGACTTGTCCAAAATAATTCCATACATGTTGGGTAAAATGTGGCCAACAATAATGGTCATATAATTGTAAGGAATTCCACTATCCCCACTTTTATAACAGATGCAATGTGACAACCCCTTTTGTAAATATTGTAACTATTTGTTGTAATTAAATGATTGGGATATGGGAGACAAATTTAGAGCTTTGGGGAGCAAGTGCTTGGGAAAATTGTGGATAATTGATTATCTAATGGAAACATATCTAGCTGGTATAACTATTGTATAAAGGAAATAACAAAGGATAAAAAACATGGTAGGCTAGCTAAGCTATGGGGACCAATGAACCATGATCTAGGGAACTAGAATTAGAGGAGAAGGGCTTGACCTCATGCCACCATTAGATAGTTAGAATGGTGGTGATGGGAAAGAAGTGGACGATCCCTAAATAATGATTCCACAACATGGTTAGACAAGGAGAGGAGAAGCAATAGAAGCATTCAAGAAAACATAAATATAAAAATGTGTGAATAGGGGATAGACTCAATGCAAGAAGAAAATGAAAAAGACAGTGAGGCATTGGAGGGATAGATAGAGTCACATCAATACAATCTATAGGAAATGAATATAAGACAAAGGGTAAATCACTGATAACTCATATGAGACTTAACAAGAAGGATCACCACCCTCTTCCCTTATCTGTTTTGACATCAATTAGGTCTTACATCCATTATCCTTTCCACTACAAGTAAATACTTGAAATAACCATTACTATAACCAATCATATAACCAAGCTTATAACATACATTAAACCATGTAAACAAAAATGAAATAATAACCATTAAATCCACATATTAACAAGTGCAAAAGCAAGAGAACGTATCTTTTATTAAACATAGGTAAGAGTCAACTAGGTTCAGGACTTCCACATACCACCCGACTATACACATGGCTGAACCATGTATTTATTTCATCCAGTCACTCCCGTGACATACCCCAAGCATGAATGTCAGATCAAATGGACAAACCAATCCAAAAACAACCAACGGAATCCAGAGGCTAAATCACTTCCACCCTCACCAAACCATGATCTCACGAAAACAAGCTCTGAGATCACAAAACCAAACTGAGATTGGAATTCCTCCAAACTCCATCACTATCCTTGAGGAATTTTTCATCTCCTTAACTCTTCGACTTTACCGCAATCCACACTAGATCACTAGGCCCTAAACTGAGACACGAGTCTCTCAGGCTTTACCGAAATCCACACTGGATCACTAGGCCCTAAAACAAGACTCGACCCTCAAGCTTTACCATGTATTCTTCCAAAACCGTTCAATGGATTGTACATGATAAATAATCTAGATTGTGTTTACAACATCCAAAACAACCGAAATTTAACATGAAATTTCACTCTGATGTGATCCAATAGTCACAAGTTAATACAATCAACAATTTTCATTCCATATCATATTGGAAGGTGCAAGGTAGTTAACAACTAGCAGAACAACATTAATAAATGTGGTTGATAAAAGACGATATGCTTATATTAATTATATTTATAAATACATGTCAATACATATTAATATTTATATACATTGATATGAACTTTCAATTACAATATTGTCCACTTATATTTATGAAATGTACATTATTCTGCATATTAGTATATTAATGTATTTAAATGTACATTAATGTGCATTAATTTACTTTAGCATATATTAATGTACTTTAGGGTATGTACATTATTTTTATGCACACTAATGTATACTAATTTAACTACATTGATATATAGTAACATATATTAATATAAATTAATGTGGTTGATATAGCCAAAGGCGTAATAAAAGATCCTAGGGTTAATGGTATTAATCCCATGGGTTTATTATTCCCTGGGTTTATAATTGGTTGGGATTTTAGTATTAATTCTTGGGAATTTTTTCCTTGGGTTTATACTCCCTTCGGAATTTAGTATTATACCCTACACATATGAACCCTCATATTAATAGACCCAATGGACTGATAAAATAAACCCAAGGGAATAGAAATCCTAGGGTCAATAATATTAGTCCCTCTCATTTATTACCCCTTGGTTGAATATTATTCCTTTGGGTTTATAATGCCTTGGGTTAATAATATCAATACCTTAGGTTTATAATATTAATCCCTTGGGTTACTAAATAATTATGATTATTATTATTAATGAATATTATTACTAATATTAATTAACAATATTATTTTAAACACAATGGATTAATTCTAAAACCCCAAGGTATTATAAACTGAAGGGAATAATAGTCAACTCAAGGAATTATTATTGTAAAACAAAGGTATATAAGCCCTAAGTTAAATATTAAAAACCCAAATAAATAATAAACCCAAGGGATTAATATTAAGAACCCAAGGGATTATAAATCTAAGGGAATAATATTAAACCCAGGGGACTAATACTAAGAACCCAAGGGATTATAAACCTAAGGGAATAATATTAAACCCAAGGGATAAATATTATAAACCCAAGGTATATAAATGGCAAGATAAATATTATAAACCCTAAAATAAACATGGTTGAACAGAGTTGACCATGGTTGAATTTCATATTGACACAAGTTTTTTCACAATGTGAAGTGGGACTATGGTTGACCATGTTTTATTTTTGTATTGAGAGAACCTTTGTCATAATATGACATGGGACAATGGTTAACCATGATTTTCCTAGTGTGACAATATTTTTCATAATGTGAGGTTAGACCTGTTAGCACTCTGATATTTCTTTTGAAGTATGAAGAAAGAAAATCCAAAGGTAACCACAAACCACTTTTGGAGATCATGACCTAGCCTTATGCTGAGAGAGGGCTCTCTCTTTATAATTTAACTTTGTTTTAGTTAAGATGATTTTAGGCTAGTTATTGCTCACACATGGGTTTTGTTTTGAAAATTTGGTGGTGGGATCACATTACTTAGATGGAAAGAGGTTTGGCTTCTACCATTGGTCTATGGAGTCAGATGTTTGATAAACAAGACTGGATTTAGTTCTAAAAATTGTGTCTAGAGTGCAAGATATATGACTTACTACAAATTCCATAGGCTAAATGGTGAATGGCTTCAAATTGGATCCAGGGAGAAATTAAGAGTTCCCTAGGCCAAACTTTATAAGGAATGAAAGAAGTCAATTGGAATGGGAGAGAAATTAAGGGTTCTCAAATCTGGGTATCAGAGGAAAACATGTAAATGACTAACTGTGCTAAATAAAGTGTAATTAAACAAATTCTGAGTGATATTTCCAGTGAATTCATTTAGATTTTAGAGCACATTTAAGCTTATGAAAACTCATAAGAAGGATAACAAAATCACAGAAATAAAGTACTTCACTGCAAATGGCTCATCTCATGAATCCTATAGCGAAATGGTTTTATTACTTGCTCCAATATGTTGACTTGAAAATAATACAATCACCCTTAGGTTCAAGATCAAAATAACTCCAAAAATGTAAAATAATCCAGCATAATACTTCGAATTTTGAAGCATTTATACAAAAGGAGTTACAAAATATCTGAAACTGTATTCATAACTAATCTAGGAAAAAGAAATATCTTCCTACAAGAAGATAGAGATAGCTATTGAACTATTTCATGTTGTCCCTTTTATTTTGGTTCTGTTGGCTGTAGACTTTGATTTTTAGCCCTTTATGCTGCTAGGCTATTTGGTTTTCATGGTGGATGCTCTATTTTACTTTAACCTTTCACCTGATACTCTTTCATCTAATGACCTGTCAATATCCTTTTACCCTATTGTTTCATTTTTTACTCTACATTTATAGTTTACTTTGTTTTTACTACAATAAATGACTCAATTTTTCCCATCTTTCTTCATCTGGTAATTGGATATTGATCATTTTCCTGTATATTTCATCTGCCTTTGTATATTTGGAAAAAGCAGGCTTATTAATAAACAAGTGTTTTACCTCATGCTGGAGGTAAAACAAGTTTTCAAATGTTTGGTACAAGACTTTGCCTATTGGCATGCCCTTCATAGATGAAGTGATCACCTGTTCTTTGGTGACTTCCTTGATATTTTTGTTGTAATCTTCCTATGTCATTAACTTTTCATTTATAACTAAGGGATTTAGTAATCCCTTTTCCTTCAACAACTCAAACTTAGTCATGAACCTGTCAATGGTTAGCTGCATGTTCTGACACTTATCTTCTAGATTCAACATCAAATTCCTCTTGATGATGACTCTCCTGACTTCCAAAATTGTACATGTCCTATCAAATATCTCAAGCTCTTGTAGTTCATTTTTATTCTTGGAGTTGAGGAAGTGGATGATTCTTGCTGCTTCCTCTTGCATATCTCCAAGTTCTGTTTTAACCCTTTCAATGGCTTCAGTTGCCTACTTAATTAAATCAATCTGCTCAAAAATGACCTGGATAGATGGCCAAATATCATTGAGAGAGTCAATGATATTGGCCCACGATTTCTCTTTAGCCTTTCCTATTGGCTCAGTTAAGGTCAGTTCTTTCTCCAGGCATTTTATCCACTCATTCATCCTTGTAGCCTTTTGATGCTCTTCTTTATGCATAATCTGGGCAAGTTTGTAATCTGTCTCAAGGCTGCTGACTTTCTCCTTCAGTTTGTTCATTTCATTGGTCTAAATGGACATTTCTTCCATTGCTTTGACCAGCTTGTTTGCTTCATCACCTATGGTACATGTTGTTGATGCTTTTATTGATGTAGTCAAAGTTCATACTCGCGGTGCAGTGGCCATTAGACAAGTGGGAGCTAATGCTGCACCTAGAATGCAAGGTACAACTGTGGTCACTATTGGAATGATAATTGGAGGAGCACTATCAATACTAGCTTGTTTGAGCTAAATCAAGCTATCTAATTCCTTTTCCATCTCCTTCAACTAGTCATTGAGTTGCAGCACCAAGGCCATCATTTCTTCATGATTAGTCTAGCTTTCCAGGACTTCATTTGTTTGTGGGTGTTATAACTGAAGCAGCCTGAGCTATTTCTTAAGGGCTACAATATCCTCATTCTTTTTCTTGATTAACTGTTCAACAGCCTTGATGTCCTCTGTGTCATGGCCCAGTTTAACAATCAGGTCCTCCAAGGAATTTATCCTGGTGTCTTTGGCGTTGGAGGAGGCCTTTTCCAGTTTGTACTAGCCTGTCACATTGTCTAATGAATCTTTCAGTTTGAATTCTGCCATGGCCTTTATTGTGAGGGTGGAGTACATCATTTCTCCAGCCCGTTTGTGAAATTCGATCTGATCAATGGGATGAACATCCCTGGCCAAGACCTGAAAATTGGTCTTCTTGTAGTCTGCTGAGGTTTTGGGCTATTATACACTGGGCTGTAGGAATGACACCTACATTTTTCCTTCTTTGATGTCAAAGGCTGACATAAATCTATTGTAGTTTGGTAGTGTCATCTTCAGGAACTTGGCATATGTGTTTGCCTTCAACTTTTCATTCCTAATTTTTACTTCTTTGAATCTTTCTTTGATATTTGTTTCCTTCTCAGCTGACCTGACAAAGGAGGACACCTCCACACTCTTTTGTCTCTGTATAATCTGTGTATTTGAAGTAGATGGTTGTTGTTTCTCTACTGATGCAACTGTCTATGTTGTCTATTTACTGCTCTGCCCCATTTCCTCAGTGTTAATCCTTTCATCTGAAGCAATGTTTTCCTCCTGCTTAGACACAGGATTCAATTTGGGCCTTTTGTTTAGCTTGAACTACTCATCAGTGGTCTCCATGGCAAACCTTGATGCTTCTTCCCTATTTCTTTTAGGATTATTCTCCTCATTGAGAGGGATTTGAATTATAGGAGGGATGTTCATTGACTCTCCCAACTTTGGAACCTATAGGAAAGAGCTCTAGTTAAATTGTTTCTCTAAATAAATCATAGTGTTCTCCACATCCACCGCTATGATGTCCATGTCAATCAGTGTATTGTCTACCCATTATGACTGATTAGCATACTGTTCAATGTCAGGTCTTGGGTAGTGGATGTAAGGTCCCAGATTGACCTTTTGTCTGAGCTTGTTTATAACCCCATGAGGGTCATAATGACAGATGAAACTATTCTTGAATTTCAATTCCTGGAGAATCTTATCTGCCTCAGGTCCAACCTCTCTGGTGTTGCAGATGAAAGGGCCAATTTGGTTTTTCATCTTAAACTATGTCTTCTTCCTAGCAGCTAGGAAGTTGACCTCATCTTCACTTATGATTTACCTAAAGTATTCAAGGGAAAATATCCTCATTGGGAAGTATTTAGGCAATTTGTGTTGGAAATAATACTGAGAAGGCAGGGGTGAATCAGTATTAGCAAATCAATAGCTTTTTCATTTACATAATCAGATTCATATACGCTACTTCAGTTAAGGGAACCCGCATGTACACGCAACTGTGTTTAATGCAACTAGCGTATATCCAGTAAACTTATGATTTAGTTAATTCATCATATGTTGATCCTTAATGAGTGCATCAGAACTTCATTAACCATGTAAATAGTAACTAGGTGCAGTAAAAACAGAACAGATCATCACACATAAGAAATACACATGAACACCATGATATAAGGTGGAAACCCAATGCGGGACAAAAACCACCTGCTGTTGTTTTCTTTCAGATAAGAAAAACCTGTTTAAAATCTTATACTGGTGCAAACTCATACCAGTACGCAGACACCCACCTGCAGAATGCTACAACCTTCTCTCGTTCTCCAGCTTCTACTGGAAGGGAGCTACAACCCCCTAGCTCTTGTACTAGCTGATATATTTACTAGTACGTAGGCGCCAGCCTATAGAAGGCTACGACCTTCTCTTTTCTTCCAAGGACCATGTTTCATAATTTTTCAGCTTAGATCCATCAATAACATCAAAGCACAAAATAAATCATCACTGCAATACAACCATCAACTATATCCACATCATCAATCTTTGAATCACCCAACACTAAATCATTGAAACCTTGTTATCAAAACATAGTCACCAGAACACATAGTAGAACCCAAAACTCTGCAACAACCACTTGAACCAACAACAAACTCAAATATCAAATCTCATAATGTATACGCTACTTGGCTATGTCAAACCACCATGTATATGCCCTTTTACCAAATGGAACCAGCGTACAGATCTGAAAATAATTACTTATACCTTCGCTGCAATTTACTACTTCAGATATACCCAGATCATCAGATATAAAGGATAAGACATGTGTCAGTATTCATATCTAAACCATTCATGATCATACCATATAATGATAATGCATTTTAGTCTTTATGATCCCGGTCTTCCTTAGCAGAGCATCACATACCCATAACCTGCATACTAGATCTGACACTTCATCAGATATTCATCACTTGCACACTTGCACTTTGGCCTAATGATTTTCTTGTCCTTATATAGGTTTAGGCCTCTCACAATACCATGATCCAAAACCACGTAGGACCAATACCTTGGATCCAATACCTGGGGTCAATACCTTGGACCAAATACCATGGACCAGTACCAAAATACCACGGACCAAAACATAGTTTTTCCAACATGTACAAGCCTTTGCTTCTATGAAAGTGTGTGTTTACGATATACATTCCTTTGTATATAGTGAACCCGCGTGTATACCTTTTTTTATATGCGACTTTGTATACAGTGAACTTGTGTATACGTAGCTTGGTATATAGTGAACTTGCGTATACCTTTCTTTCTTCATTCTTATTGTTTACCTGCTATACTATGATCTTCCATCTCAGAGAGTTGCCATCAAGGACAACACTTGTGTCATACCTATATCATAATTCCAACAATCTCCCGATTTGGGCTTGATGGCAACAACCACACCAATTCACTCTCCCCCTTTGACATCAAGGGCAAAGGGTGGACCAAGATATTCTCTCCCTTGATATACATTATATTGTCCATACTCCCCCTGAGTACATGCTGAAATCTCTGATTGAGCTGCCCCTTTGTACATGCTAAGATGTATCAATCGATCCATGCTCCCCCTGAGCACATGCCGAGTCTGCAAAGATATTTTTCAAAAGAATAACATGAATCTACAACTCAACTAAGTGAGTATGACCTTCCTATCAATGACTCATACATACATCAATCTCCCAACTAAGTGGGGATACACCACTTTGACTCGTCCACCCAACCATGTGGGTGTATACCAAATGTTTATACATGACTGAAAATAGAAATTATTACGTCATGCTTCCCATGCATAGCGGGGCTACAAATTAGGTCTTTGCAAGACCTTTACACAAAATGATGTTCATGACTTTTATAACAAAGACCAGCAATCTAAAGAAGACCATGATAGTTATCAGCAACTATCATAAACCATATATGACCTGTAACCTGCAATACCATTCTCTTGGCCAACCAACAATAAGTAGCAAGATGTATCATTTAGCCACATAAGCATCATCACCAAAGAATTCTAACCATAATGCCAACAATGCATTATTCAAAGCATATGCTCCCCTTGAACCTGTGCCAATCAACATATACCATGACCGAACCATATCAGACTTCTTTTCCTGAATCTGTTATGCTGCTTTTTCTTCAGAGCTCCATATCCGCAACTCTGCGGCCTTTAACTTGCATATATACGCGACTTCTCTTCATAACAGTTGCTTATGCAAATTGAAATACTGAAGGTTTACACTTTCAGCTTCCCCTGGGTCTATTATGTCTGCTAACTAAGTTATGCCACATCTTTTTGACACTAATTTTGTCTTCTTCAATACGTGGGATTGAGATGATGTATGCTCCTTTTGCTTTCGTGTCCGAATTTTTCTCCTCCATTCCTTTACTTTATGTCCAAACTTGTTACATGCATAACATCTTACATGTTTCATATTCCTTTTATTGCAATCAATAGCTTTGTGACCAAACATATTGCAAGCAAAACAATATCCCTTAAAGTACCTGGAACGTGATGATCTTTCTGTGTGATGGTCTTCAACCATTCTACTTTTGCATCTAGTTGCAACATGTCCAAGATTATGACATTCATAACATTCAACATTATTCATCGAAGGAAATAACCGTCTATCACTTCCACAGTTAGGAGCAAAAGTTTTTCTTCAAAGATTTTCTTTCCTTGGTTGTTGCTGGGGTTGACCTCTTGTCTCCTTGTTGAGCATTTCTGGTTTTGCATTATAGTTCCTTGCTTCACCCTGTGAGCTAGATTCACCTTCAACAATTTCATAAAAGCCAAGACCAATTTTGATAGCAGGGGATCTTTGACTACTAAGAATATCATCCAAAATCTTAGTATTGTCTTGAAATTGTAATAGTTTATCCTTTTCTTCTAATTTACCTTTTAAGATATTTACGTCAACCTGATGTTGTTCTTCCTTTTCCAAATATTGCTTCTTTATGTTTTCTTCAGCTTTTCTTCCTTTTTCCACTTGTTGCCTTAATTCGAGCACTTCATGTTCTTGTTTTTCAAGAGCTTCTTCATTCTACTTCTTTGATTCTTCAAGATCTTCTTTTAGAGAGAGGATCTTAGATTCAAGTCTCTGGATTGTTATGACCTGATCTTTTACTACATCTTGTAGCCGCTTCCTTACTCTGGTTACTATCTCCAGCTGAACTTCTAATCTGGTAACTGCTTCTTTTTCTATGTCATTATTTTCATATGCCATGAGAAATTTAATTTCTTGGTTATCTTCATCACTATTGGATGAGTCATCACTATTATCATGAGTATAATAACTTCTACTACCTTCTTCAGACATCTTTCGTTTGTTATGAGGGCATCTAGTAGCGTAATGACCAACTCTACCAGAAGAAAAACATTTGAAATGTAGCTTACCTTTGAACCTTCCAGATCCCCGTTGAAGCTTCTTGACAAAATTTACCTCATATTCTTCTTCTAAAATGTATCCTGATTCATTGAGTTTTTCTTTCCCCTTTGTTGATACTTTAAATGTGGCTTCTCTCATATCTGATGGTCCTCCTTTCCTCATTTCAAAAGCAGTTAAGATTCTGTGTAGCTGTGTCATAGTGATATTATGCAGATCCTGCTTTTCTTCTATGGCAGACACTTTAGGTTAAAATTTAGCAGACAAGGATCTCAAAACTTTCTCAACTAAGACAACTTCCTTAATTTCTTCACCCAGATTCTTCATACAATTGGCAATCTCATCTATACGTAGGAAGTAATTAGCTATGCTTTCATCACTATGCATCTTAAGAGTTTCATACAGAATTTTGAGAATTTGAAGCTTAGCACATTTTACTTGAGCGTCTCCTTCGTAGCTTAGAATGATTTTGTCCCATATTTCTTTGGTTGATTTGAGCTGAATGACCTTAACAAACTCTGATTTTGACAAACTTGTTAATAAGATAGTAATAGCTTTGGCATTGATTTCATATTGCTTTCTACCTGTCGTATCTCTAGGAATTGCTGATGGAAATGTATATCCTCCTTCCACGATTTCCCAAATATATATTCCAAGTGATTATAGATAGGTTGTGGTTCTTATCTTCCAGTAAAAAAAATTGCTCCCATCAAAGATTGGTGGTTTGATGGATCCCTCTCTTTCTTGATTACTCATGATGATGGATCTTCCTTTAAGCGATCAAGCTTCTTCTAAAGGACCTGCTCTGATTCCAATTGTTGGAAATAATACTAAGAAGGGGGGGGGGGGGTGAATCAGTATTAGCAAATCAATAACTTTTTCATTTCCATAATCATATTCATATACGCTACTTCAGTTAAGGGAACCCACGTGTACACGCAAATATGTTTAATGCAACTAGCATATAACAAGTAAACTTATGATTCAGTTAATTCATCATATGTTGATCTTTAATCAGTGCATCAAAACTTCATTAACAATATAAACAGTAACTAGGTCCAGTAAAAACGGAACAGATCATCACACATAAGAAATGCACATGAACACCATGATATAAGGTGGAAACCCAATGCGGGACAAAAACCACCTGCTGCTATTTTATTTAAGATAAGAAAAACATGTTTACAATATTGTACTTGTGCAGACTCATACCAGTACGTAGGCACCTACCTCCAGAAGGCTACAACCTTCTCTTGTTCTCTAGCTTCTACTAGAAGGGAGCTACAATGCCCTAGCTCTTGTACTAGCTGATATATTTACTACTACGTAGGTGCCAGCCTACAAAAGGCTACAACCTTCTCTTTTCTTCCAGGGACCACATTTCATAAATTTTCAGACTGGATCCATCAATAACATCAAACCACAAAATCAATCACCACTGCAATACAACCATCAACTATATCTATGTCATCAATCTTTGAATCACCCAACGCTGAGTCACTGAGACCTTGTTATCAAAACACAGTCACCAGAACACAAAGTAGAACCTAGAACTCTGCAACAACCACTTGAACCAACAAAAAACTCAAATATCAAATCTCATAATGTATACGCTACTTGGCTGTGTCAAACCAACGTGTATACACCCTTTTACGAAAGGGAACCAGTGTACAGATTTGAAAATAATTACTTATACCTTCACTGCAATTTACTACTTCAAATATACCCAAATCATCAGATATAAAGGATAAGACATGTGTCAATATTCGGATCTAAATTATTCATGATCATAACATATAATGATAATGCATTTTAGTCTTCATGATCCCGATCTTCCTTAGCAAAGCATCACATACCCATAACCTACATATTACATCTCACACTTCATCAGATATTCATCACTTGCACACTTGCACTTTGGCCTAATGATCTTATTCTCCTTATATAGGTTTAGGCCTCTCTCAATACCATGGTCCAAAACCAGGTAGGACGAATACCTTGGACCTAATACCTAGGTTCAATACCTCGACCCAATTACCATGTACCAATACCAAAATACCATGGACCAAATACCACGGACCATAACTTATTTTTTCCAACATGTACGTGTCTTTCCTTCTGTGAAAGTGTGTGTGTATGATATACGCACCTTTGTATATAGTGAACCTGCATGTATACGTGACTTGGTATATAGTGAACCTGCGTATATCTTTTCGTATACATGACTTTGTATACAGTGAACCTGCGTGTATACGTGGCTTGGTATATAGTAAACCTGTGTATACCTTTCTTTCTTCATTCTTTTTTTTTACCTGCTATACCGTGATCTTCCATTTGAGAGAGTTGCCATCAAGGACAACACTTGTGTCATACCTGTATCATAATGCCAACAATTTGTAGGGGCCTAGCTCACAGCCAGAGATCGTAATTTCTGTGTGATTCTGGTAGAGGTACTAGTCTCTCACATTGTTATTCTTGGCCAATTGCAGTACTCTTTTAATTTCTAGGCTAATTCTAGATTGAACCTTGGAAGTCAACATGTTCATGACTGGGTATACAAAAGAATCTATGAAGTCTTTGTATGAGGTGAAAAAATTGTGGACCAATGGTGTCCAGAGGATAATTGATCTTTCCTTTCCCTTGCTGTCCAATTTCTGGATCTTCAAAGGGAATTTATCTGTTTGGTAATAGAGTAACATATGAAACAACACTGAAGAGTATTATAAAACTCTTTCAGTGGGCAGTCTAGTGAGTTGTTCATGCATTCTATCTGCAATGAACTGGGCATAATCATACAAAATGGAAGGAGGCTTGCCTAGAGTGAAAATGGACAAGAAGGCCATGTTGACCTCATCCACAAACTCGTCTGATGTGCATCCTAGGATGCATGAAATCATGGTGATTATTCTCCTGCCAGTCTCTAAAAAAATAATGGAAACATAGGGTGGAATGTCTTTAGGAGTATGGCACTCCTCAATGATGAAATTATGAAATATTTGTTTGATCCTGTTGGGGCCCAGTGTGATGTATAGGTCCAACAAGTGTCCAATGGACAAATGAGTCAAATTAGGAGTATGCTGGATTTGTAGCATCTAGTTGATGGATTCAGCTGTAATGGTGAATAATATCTCATGGTTTGATGCCTCAATAGCCCTATGGCTTGGAACATAACAGGCTTGGCAAAAATGTACTATGTTTGGGAATGGGTGGACTTCTGGGAATGTATACTTGGGAAAATTGGATTCCCAAAGGTTTATATCATCAGCATGGTTTAGGAACCTATCTTTGGCCCAGCAGTGGATTCTCAGAAGGTGGCATGGGGTGGTTGTATCTTTGATTTGGAAGTCTTTGTCTGCCAGGGCCATGTGGTCATTGTCTAAATGAGTGGTTGTTACTGGTCTAACATCTAAAGAGGTCTAGGTAGCCATTTCTGTAATAAACTATGGAAATTTGGGTTATATGGCTATTGGAAGTGAAGTTTTGACAATTTTGTAATAGGAGTAGGGTATCAACAGTTTTTAGGTAGGGGTTTTGGTATTTTAGGAGGGGGAATACTCTCAATTTAAAGGGAATTCAATTAAATTTATTAAATTATTTCATGAATTTAGTGTACATTTTTAAATGAGAGGGGTGTTTCGGTTTTCTGCTTAAATACCTAGAATTTATGGTCGGGGCTGCAAACTAGCTCTACATGGAGGTTTGCAAAGGCTGCTGCAGCTTTTAGGTATGAAGTGGTGGTGTTTTGGAAGGTATCGGGTGGTTGGTAACTGGTCGTAAGAGCTGTGAGGGTGCTGGTGTGCTTCAGAGGCTTCAGTAGTGCAAACGGGTGAGAAGGGCCAAAAATGAAGTATGAGGGCTTTTAACTGGGACCGGTTAGAATTGGTGGGGAAATTATATGAACAGTGGTGGTTTTGCTCTATTGTGGGGAGGCGGTATTAGAGGGTATCACACTGCTTATGAGGGTCAGGTGGTATTTTGCTAAGGGAACACAATCTATGCCGGAGGCTGACACGTAGCAAAATGGGCCCAAGCAAAACCGCCCATATCGCATGCTCTCCAGCCGGTAAAGTTTGGGTATTGAGCAGGCATGATATGGGCGACGCCCGTTGGATCTGGGGGTGGATGATCCAATGGTCATCGCATGGTACAGATGCACGTCGGGAGACGGGGATGGGATTTAGCGGGGCCCATGTTTAATTGTGCTTAAGTGTAATTAACCAACGATTAACGATAGGTTTATGAAGTAATGTGGGTTTATAAAATATAACAGGTGAAAACGAATTTTTGGGGTTAATAAAGTAATGCGTGGGAGAAATAAAAGTTAGGATAAGAGGTTTAGTGGGTTTTTCGGGGTTTTTAGGGTATTTAACAAATGGAAAGTGATTTTTCCAAGGGGAAAAAGGGTTTCACACTAGGGGAAAGAGATTTTTGGAAAGGGGTATGAATTCAGAAGGTAAATTGGCTAGGGAATGTGTGAAACCAAGGGGTAGGAGTCAAAATGAATGGAAATGGTGTCTTCACAAGCCATGAATGGGTAAAAGGGAAATTAGTAAGTATATAGTGGGGGGTGAAATGTAATGAAGGGGAAGTTAGGCAAATTAGACTATGAACATGCTTTTCACTTTGATAACTGCTCCTGCACACTGAAACACATAGTTAAGCATGATAGTAGTGCTTATGCTTCAAATGACTTGTATTTCTGCAATCTTTCTTCTACCTACCCTAACATTTTCTCTTTACTTTCGTGGGTGCGCTTAAGCTAGAAAACCCATTTATTTCCTTTTTCTTTTATGTAATAAACTATCTACTCCTAACCTTATATCTTCCAAGGGCTCATATTAAACTGATGACTTCCTTTTATTTCTCTACCTATCTACTAATCTGCCAAGATTCAATTGTTTGGTTAGATTTTTATTCTCTAACTATAAACCTGAAATTCAAAGCATGAAGTAGTCAAGATTAAGCAGCTTGACTATCATCGGTTGTGGCATGTATGACAAGCTGCACACAACCATTATTTAAGATAGTAAAGTAAAGAGTAGTGGCACTTGGACTTGCACACTTTCATGATTTGTTTTTTGTTTGGGGTTCATATTTTTTCATTTTTTGATCTTTTCTTATTTTTCTTGTCCTTTGATATTTCTTTTATGACATACCCTCTTTACATTTTTTACTTTTAATATGGAAAACATTTGCAGAAAGAAAAGGTATGTACAATATTACAAGACTTAACCTCAACCAATTAAGAATTATGAATCCTATCACTACAGGACTCTAACAGTGCCTCCACATGGGGATGGCACTTTATGGTGAAATGTCAAGATTCTAAAGACCAATAGCCTTTGAATTGTAACTATAGTTACCTTGTAAACTGTCTTTTTGTGATTCTTCTTTATTGATACTTATGATAGTAAATCCTTCAAAGCTCAGGGCCTTCTGTCTGGGCTTCAACTTCAAAGGATTACCTTCTAGTCCAACCTACACTCTGCAATGTTATGTACAATGATGCAAAGTAAAGTGAACTATTTTGAGTTAGTGGAAAAATAATTCTTTAGCATCCTACCATTAATAGGTCCTCCTGGTAGATCTGATCCATCTATGTTGCTCAAGAAAAAGGCATTATTGCCTTTGTAGCCGTAAATGACATAAGGCCCCTGCCACAAAAAATCAAATTTTCCATGCTTGCCTTTGTATTCTCTCCTTGAATCCCACTTAAGGACTTTATCTCCTATTTAAAAATCATTTGCTTTAGTCTTTTTATCAAAGACTTTCTTGATTTTTCCTAGATTACCTGTGATTTTACATATACTTCTTCTCTGGTCTGCTGCAGGTGTATGGTCTAATTTATTCTTCTCTGAATATCATTTGGTTCCACCTGTAATTCCTGAATGATCTTCATCACTGGCACTCCCAAGGATGATGGTAATACTATGTCCATCCCATAAACCAGCTGATAGGATGATGTTCTAATGGACTTCTTAATAGTCAGTCAATCTGCCCATAAGGCATTTTCTAACATCTTGTTCTATGTCTTTTTGTTATCTTCCAGCAATTTTTTAATGATATTGACCATGCTTTCCTTGGATGACTCTACTAGTCCATTACCTTGAGGGTAATAGGTTGTGGAATTGACAAGGGTGATGTGGTAGTTGTTACAGAAATCTATCATTCTCTTGGATTTAAAGGCAGCTGCATCATCAGTAATGAGCTTTTGGGGACATCCAAATCTTGATAGGATATTACTCTCTAGGAAGGAGATTATGATAGTATTTGTGGCTTGCCTAGAAGGTATGGCTTCTATCCATTTGGTAAAATAGTCTGTGGCTATCAGAATCCACTTGTGATGAGCTGAGGAGGCTAGGTGTATTTCTCCAATGAAGTCTAACCCCCATTGTTGAAATGGAATTTTAGTGGAAATTGGTTTAAGAGGCAAGGGTAAAAGTTTTCTCTTTCCCTCAAATATCTGGCATTTATGACAAGAGGTCACATGTTTCTTAACATCTACAAATAAATTCGGCCAGTAGAAACCATCCCTTAGGATTTTGTCAGCAGTAGTCTTCCAATACAAGTTTCCTCCACAATCCCCTACATGAAACTCTTACATGATTTTATCGACTTGATTTTTCAATAAGCAATTCAAAAGAATACCACTACTATCTTTCCAAAACAATGCATTATCTATGATACAATACTTTAATGACTTCATCTTTAAAAATCTAGCTTTAGTTCTTATCAAACCAGGAGGAGCTTGTAAATTTTGTAATACAAATATAATATCTGCATACTAGGGTGAATCAGTAAAAGGTTCACTAATCGGTGGAGTCGCCATCTCTTCCTGATCATCAAGGGCACTAATGAATTTTATATCAAGGGCCTGATAGTTCGATTTAGCCATGAGTTTGGGTAAACCTTGGCCTTTGATAAGCTTAGCTAGCTTTATCTCTATGTCATATTCCAATATTGTGGCAATCCACTTGCCTCTTTTCCCTTTAGGCCCATTTTGTGTCAAAATGTCCTTAACTACATAATTTGGAACATAGGCAATAATGTGAGAATACAAAATGTATACTATGAAGACTTTGATAGCCTTTACTAAAGCTAATGCTTGTTTTTCCATGATATTGTATTTGAATGTGGCATCTCTTAAGGATTTACTAAAAAATGCAATTGGTTGTTCATATCCTTGGTTGTTCTTTTGCAGCAAGACTGCTACAATGGTGTGTTATGAAGCAAAAGAAAGAATTATAAAATCCTTGTTAAAACCAAGACTTATTAGGATTGGAGTCTTGGTTAAGGCTTCCTTGATGGCTTCAAAGGATTGTTTGGCCTCCATTGTGCATTTAAGTGATGAGTCCTTTCTTAGTAGTTATTTAACTCTCTAATCAGTCTTGCTAGATTTAAAATGAATCCCCTAAGAAAGTCTATCTTGCCTAGAAATGACTATAACTCTCTAATGTTTCTAGGATGGGTAATGGTCAAAATGGCCTCTATTCTAGTAGGATCTATTCTAATCCCATCTTTAGATATGATATGTCCCAATAGTTTTCCCTCTTCCAGACCAAAGAGTCTCTTTTCGGGATTTAAAGAAATCCCAAATTTTCTACATTTGATAAATACTCTTCTCAGGTGGTCTAAGTGTTCATTGTCAGATTTAGAGAACATTGTGATGTCATCTTGGTATACTACTAAGAAATCATGGATCTCCTTGGAAAAAGTTATATCCATAGCTCTTTGAAATGTGGCACCTACATTCATTAATCCAAAGGGCATATTTAGATACATGAAGGTACCCCAAGGAGTAGTAAATGCAGTTTTGGCTTAGTTCTCAAGTTGAACTAAGATCTGGTTATACCAAGAGAATCCATCTAACAGTGAAATCCTAGATGAGCCTACTACCCTTTGCAGCATATGGTCCATTTTTGGTAGAGGATAGTTATCTTTTAGTGATACCTTGTTTAAATTTCTAAAATCTACACAAAGTCTAATTTCAACTATCTTTTTCCTAGTTGTAACTAAGTTTGAAATCCAATCTGAGTACATAATGGGGGCTATTATTTGGGCATCAAACATTCTTTTTACTTGCTTCTCAATAGAGGGCATAAGAATTGGGTTTATTCTCCTAATTTCTGTTTGAAAGGTTTATGATCTTCTTTTAGAGGTATTTTGTGTCATATTATGCTGGTGTCATAAGATTTTAAGTCTTCATAACTCCATGCTAATACATCCTAGAACTCTTTAAACAAATTCATGTATTTAACCTTTTCCTCTGGAGGTAAGGCTTTTGATATTTTGATGAGTTTTGGTTTATCCTTAGTTCCTATGTTAACCTCTTCTATGTCAGCTCTCAGAGGTTCCATTTTGGGTTTCCTAGTGACATCATTACAGGCAAACAAATCTTCTAAAGGTACTAATACTTTAGGCAAAAAATCATTTTTTAAATTAAGAATCTCAGGATCATCATTCATTATTTCTTCAATCTCTACATTCTCTAAACTACCTATTTCTACTCTAGTAAATTTAGTTGTTTTAGCTATATCTAAGATATTTACATTTAGGCTACTTTCTATATTATTGTCTATTGTACAATCAATATCTATCTTGTAATTGTGAAACTCACCTTCATTGTTCATGAAATCATAGATCTAAGAATCCTAGGAGAAAATCTACCAATACTTCAGGTTCTCTAGTATAACATGCCTATGCCTAACTTTTACAGTGTACTAATGGTTGGGTTGAAATGGCAATTTACAAGTACTAGCAAAAGTGGCCAAACTGTGGGCATGCATGTTTTGTTTTCTAGGAATGGCAGCAAAGTTCGATTCCAGGAGGTCTTTGATCAAGTCTAAAATAGTATCCCTATATGAACCAAGTCTAGGATTGTTGACAGAGTATTCACCACTAATACGTTTAATAATCAACTTTGAGTCTCCCATGATGGAAACTCTTTTGGCTCCCAATTTCCTAGCCAATTGTAATCCTAGAATTAGGGCTTCATATTCAGTCATGTTATTGGTACATTTGAACTCCAATCTGAAAGCATGTCCCTCAACATGATTATTCTTCATATTATGGATCCACACTCCTGAACTAGCCCCTAACCTATTGACTGACCTGTCAAAGTCTATATGCCATAGTGATTCATGGAATATGTTCTCATTGTCAGCGGTTCTATATTTCAGGTCTTTGGCCGTGATTTCCTTATTATCATTTTCTGCCTTCTATAATATGAAAGAGTCCATATCTGAATTCATGGAGTATATGGGAAAGTTTTGTGGTTTTTCCTCACTACTGACCATGTACTTCATCAAGGTTTCCATGTATAATTTTCTTGGTTGACCAAAAATAGATATGGTGGCATAAGACATATCCAACTGCAAGGATCCCTATAGTTTTTCTCCCCATGAGTGAGATAGCAGCATTCCATATTTTGGTGGGATGTCTGCAACTATAATGTCAATTAAAATGCTCTTTGCAAGGCACTGGACAAGAGTCACACATAATTCCTTGATTCGACCAAGGCATCTAACTTGGTTGGATTCAAAAGAAAAGAAATCCTTATAAGGCCTGGTAATGTCTAGGTTCAGTCTTTCCATTATTCCCTTTGGCATCCAATTGTGGGATGCCCCTGAGTCCAACATAATGTTATGCAATATTTTATCATGAATGTTTAGGTTGATGTAAAAAGGAGGAAATCCCCCTTGCTGATGAATACCATTGGCCTCAGGGACAAACAATAATTCAGGCTGGTCATCATTCAAATTAATAGAATCCTCTCCCTCCCCTATGTTTAAAGTTTCTCTTATCTGTGACCTATAAAATTCATTGTTTACTAGTTCAGTTAAAGGAACTCATATCTTTAATATTTCTATTTCATTTTTGATGTTGAAAGGGAGTTGAGGTTTGTTTGTTTGATTTAGATCTTCCTTAATGTGTGTAGTTTGTGTGTTCTTATTCTGTTTCTCAACAGTATGCATTTCAGTGTTTTCTTCTACTGTTTTGCCTTGATTTCTATTATTTTAATTGTTTTCAGTAATTATCTCTGTTTGGGTTTCAGTGGAGGTTATATCTACAATCTTAGGGGTTGAAGTCTCCGGTGTTCCCCTAGGGAGGATTTGTAACACTTTGTTAACTGGAGTTTCTTTTATTATTTTAGTCTAGGTTTGGATGGATCTTTTAATGGGACTCTCATTATTCTTTTTACTTCTCAAGCTACATTGTTTATGTACCTCATATATAGCTAACTCATATCACTGTTCAAAATCAAAAGATTCACTAGATTCTAACTGCAACTGTTGCAACATATATAACTCATGTTCTTCTTGAGTAAGAAAAATAGTGTCTTTCTCTTTGGTTTCCAGTAGGTTAATCTGGGTATCATCCTCTTCTTCTTGATTCTATGAATCCTCAACATAGTTCTCTTGGAAGGGGGGCCTAATTTGTTGGTCTGGTGTACCATTCTTTCTAGCATTAGGGTTCTTCCTAAAATTTGGGTTTCTTATTGGTGGTTGTTGTTGTTGATTCTCCCATTGATTTTTCCTCTCCATCTTTTCTAACATGTCCATGATTCTCTCTAAACTCTTAGCTAAAATATCTACTTTTCCATCTGAAGTGGAAGCTTCCTCTTTAAATACAACTTTCTTTTCACTCCTCATTCGTGTTTTCTTAGCTAATAGGTTGTCCTCTACACTAACAGCATTGCTCTGCATTTGTTCAAGTGTTTCAAGGTTTCTTTCCCTTAGCCAGTATGACATGTCATCGTCAAAACCATCAAGGAATTTAATTAATGCTAGGTTAGGTGGAGGCTTAATTTTGATTGGAATTGCATTGCAGATACTATTAAACCTAGTGCAATAGTCCTGAACTGACTCATTAGGAGCTCTTCTAATGTTGTCATATTCAGAAAGTATTTGCAATGGGTTTTTCTTTCTCTCCCATCTATCAATGAATAACCTATGAAAATTGGCTAAGTCTATAATATGGTTGGAAGTAAAGGCTTTGAACCATTTCTTGACATCCCAAGTTAAAGTTTGGGCAAACAACCTCTTTTGGACACCTGCTTCATCTATCTCATGAAACTCAGAAAAGTCAGAAATCTTGTTTACATGTTGCTAGGCAGTGTAATGACTAGTAGCATCAAACAGGAAAATCTTACTCTGATAATCTATAGGCATGGCATGGAGTTGTGTAGGTAAAACAAGAGGTGCATATCGGTTTTCCATTGCTATAATTCTGTCTTGACTAGGGGGTAGAGGTGTAGTAGTTGAGGAAGGACTTGAAACCGATGGAGGTGAACTAGTTGATGGTTAAGATGGTTGATTAATAACTGGTTTAGGTGATTGGATTGTGGTAGATACAATTGGTGAATTTGTGGTAAAGGAAGGTGTATTTACAGTGAGTGAAGACTGTGCAGAAATTTCACAGGTAGCAGTAGTAAGGGCAGCTAGCTCAACAAATTTTTGAAGGTAAGAACTATCTATATTGTTGATCAATGTAGAGGTCAAAGCTTCTAACTTGTCAAAAGCATCCAAGACAAATTTATCTAAATCTGGATGGATAACCCTTTTTGATTCAATGATTTGAGTAAACTCAGGGTCTAAGACTATTTCATGGATGGCATTCTCAGATTTAGTTCTAAATAATGAGAGGTCAAATGACAAATCAAAAGGGATTTCCTCTAAAGTTGACAACTCCTCAGGGAGTGAGTTTGCTTTGACTAGCTGGCTACTACTTGCCTGAGTTTCTTCGTTTTTTAGTTTTCTTAGAATTCTGTCTGGGTCATCAACTATAGTTGTAGGGTTTGGATCTGGGTTTGCCCTGGTATAATGAATCTTCATAGGAGCCAGAATTTTAAGTTTTTAAAACTATTTTTATGAAATTTTCGAAAATTTACTTCAGATAATGACCTTAAGGGGCTTAAGATTAAATTTAAGGTTTCCTTAAAGTTTTATGAGACAAAGGATTGAAGCCCCCAGTATGGTCACCAGAAATATTAGCACTTTGATATCTCTTTTGAAGTATGAAGAAATAAAATCCAAAGGTAACCACAAACCACTTTTGGAGATCAGGACCTAGCTTTCCTGATGCTCAAGGAGGGCTCTCTCTTTATATTCTAACTTTGTTTTAGTGAAGATGATTTTAGGCTAGTTACTTCTCCCACTTGGGTTTTGGTTTGAAAATTTGGTGGTGGGATCACTTTACTTAGATATAAAGAGGTTTGGCTTCTACCATTGGGCTATGGAGTCAGATGTCTGACAAACAAGACTGGATTCAGTTCTAAAAACAATGTCTAGAGGGCAAGATAGATGACTTACTGCTGATTCCAAAGGCTAAATGGTGAATGGCTTCAAATCGCATCCAAGGAGCAATTAAGGGTTCCCTAGGCCAGAATTTAGAAGGAATGAAAGAAGTCAACGAGGATGGGAGAGCAATTAAGGGTTCTCAAATCTGGGTATCAGAGGAAAACATGTAAACGACTAACTGTGAAAAACAGAGTGTAATTAAACAAATTCTGGGTGATATTTCCAGTTAATTCATTTAGATTTTGGAACACAATTAATACTATGAAAATGCATAAGAAAGATAACAAAATCACACAAAGAAAGTAGTTCACTACAAGTGTCTCATATCATGAATCTTGTAGCAAAATGCTTTTATTATTTGCTCCAGTTTGTTGACCTGAAAATAGTACAATCACCCTGAGGTTCAAGATCAAAATAACTCCACAAATGTAAAATAATCCACCATAATACTTTGAATTTTGAAGCATTTATACAAAGGAATTACAAAATATCTGAAACTGTATTAAGAACTAATCTACGAAAAAGAAATATCTTCTTGCAAGAAGATCGAGACAACTATTGAACTATTTCATGTTGTCCCTTTTATTTTGGTTCTGCTGGCTGTAGACTTTGATTTTTAACCCTTTATGCTGCTAGGTTGTTTAGCTGTTACACTAGATGCTCTGTTTTACTTTAACCTTTCACCTGATACTCTTTCATCTGATACACTTTCATCTAATGACCTCTCAATATCCTTTTACATGGTTGTTTCACTTTTTACAGTACATTTATAATTTACTGTGTTTTTACTATAGCAAATCATTTAGGTTTTCGCATCTTTCTTCATCTGGTAATTGGATATTGATCATTTTTCTGTATATCTCATATGCCTCTATATATTTGGCAAAAGTGGGCTTATTAATAAACAAGTGTTTTACCTCATGCTAGAGGTAAAACAAGTTTTCAAATGTTTGGTACAAGACTTTTCTTGTTGGCATGCCCTTCATAGATGAAGTGATCACCTATTCTTTGGCCGCTTCCTTGATCTTTTTGTTGTAATCTACCTATGTCATTAACTTTTCATGTATAACTAAGGGATTAGGTAATCCCTTTTCCTTCAACAACTCAAACTTAGCCATGAACCTATCAATGGCTAGCTTCATGTTCTAATATTTATCTTCTAGATTCAACATCAAATTCCTCTTGGTGAGGACTCTCCCGACTTCCAAAATTGTACCTATCCTATCAGGTATCGCAAGCTCTTGAAGTTCATATTTATTCTTGGATTTGAGGAAGTGGATGATTCTTGCTACTTCCTCTAGCATATCTCCAAGTTCTATTTTAACCCTTTCAATGGCTTCAGTTGCCTCCTTAATTAAATCAATCTGCTAAAAAATGACCTCAGTAGATGGCCAAAAATCATTGACAGAGTTAATGATATTGGCCCACATTTGCTCTTTATCCTTTCTTATTGGCTCAGTCAAGGTCAGTTCTTTCTCCAGGCCTTTTATCCTCTCATTCATCCTTGCAGCCTTCTGCTACTCTTCCTTATACATAATCTGGGCAAGTTTGTAATCTGTCTCAAGGCTGTTGACTTTCTCCTTCAGTTTGTTCATTTCATTGGTCTGAATGGAAATTTCTTCCATTTCTTTAACCGGCTTGTTTGCTTCATCACCTCTGATACCTATTGTTGTTGATGTTATTGTTGATGTAGTCGAAGTTGATGCTGGTAGTGCAGTGGCCATTGGACCAGTGGGAGCTAATGCTGCACCCAGAGTGGAAGGTACAGCTGTGGTCACTTTTGGAATGACAGTTGGAGGAGCACTATCAATACTAGCTCATTTGAGCTGAATCAAGCTATCTAATTCCTTTTCCATCTCCTTCAATTGGTCATTGAGTTGCAGTACCAAGTCCATCATTTCTTCATGATTAGTATGGATTTCCAGGACTTCCTTTTTTTGTGGGTGTTGTAGCTAAGGCAAATTGAGTTGTTTCTTGAGGGCTACAATATCCTCATTCCTTTTCTTGATTAATTGTTCAGTAGCCTTGACGTCCTTTGGGTCATGGCACAGTTCAATAATTAGTTCCTCCAATGACTTTATCGTGGTGTCTTCAGCACCAGAGGAGGCCTTTTGTAGTTTGTACAAGGCTGTCACATTGTCCAATGAATCTTTCAGTTTGAATGCTACCATGGCCTTTGTTGTGAGGGTGGAGTAGATAATTTCTCCAACCTACTTGTGAAATTCGATCTGATCAATGGGACGAACATCCCTGACCAAGACCTCAAAATTGGTCTTCTTGTAGTGTGCTAAGGTTTTGGGCTATTGTAGAGTGGGCTGTAGGAATGACACCTGCATTTTTCCTTTTTTAATGTCAAATGCTGACATCAATCTGTTCTGGTTTGGTGGTGTCACCTTCAGGTACTTGGCATATTTTTCTGCCATCAACTTTTCATTCCTAATTTTTATTTCCTTGAATATTTCTTTGATATATGTTTCCTTGTCAGCTGGCCTTACAAAGGAAGACATCTCCACAATCTTTTGTCTCTGTATAATATGTGTATTGGAAGTAGATGGTTGTTATGTCTCTACTGATGCAGTTGTCTCTGTTGTTTGTTTACTTCTCTACCCCATTTCCTCAATGTTAATCCTTTCTTCTGAAGCATTGTTTTCCTCCTGCTCAGACACAGGATTCAATTTGGGCCTTTTGATTAGCTTGAACTGCTCATCAGTGGTCTCCATTGCAGAGCTTAATGCTTCTTCCTGGTTTCTTTTAGGATTATTCTCCTCATCGAGAGGGTTCCGAATGACACGAGGGATGTTAATTGGCTCTCCCAACTCTAGAACCTGTAGGAAAGAGCTCTGGTCAAATTGTTTCTCTAAATCAATCATAGTGTTCTACACATCCACCACTGTGCTATCCACGTCAATCAATGTATTCTCTACCCATTCTGACCGATTAGCATACTGTTAAATGTCAGGTCTTGGATAGTGGATGTAATGTCCAAGCTTGACATTTTGTTTGAGCTTGTTTACAACCCCATGAGGGTCATAGTTCCAGATTAAACTATTCTTGAAATTCAATTCCTGGAGCATCTTATCAGCCTCAGGTCCAACGTCTCTGGTGTTGCAGATGAAAGGCCCCATTTGGTTTTTCATATTAAACTGTGTCTTCTTCCTAGCAGCTAGGAAGTTGACCTAATCTTCAATTATGATTTGCCTGGAGTATTCAAGCGCAAATATCCTCATTGGGAGGTATTTAGGCAATTTGTAGGGGGCTAGCTCATAGCCATAGATCCTGATTTCTGTGTCATTCTGGTAGAGTTACCAGTCTCCCACTTTGCTATTCTTTGCCAGTTGCAGTACTCCTTTAATTTCTAAGCTAATTCTAGGCTGAACCTTGGAAGTCAACATGTTCATGACTAGGTATACAAAAGAGTCTATGAAGTCATTGTATGAGGTGGAAAACTTGTGGACCAATGGTGTCCAGAAGATAACTCACCTTTCCTTTCCCTTGGTGTCCAATTTCTGGATCTTCAAAGGGAATTTATCTGTCTAGTAATAGAGGAACATATGAAACAAAACTGAAGAGTATTTGAAAACTCTTTCAGTGGGCAGTGTAGTGAGTTGTTCATGCATTCTATCTGCAATGAACTGGGCATAATCATAAAAAAATGGAAGAAGGCTTGCCTAGAGTGAAAATGGACAGGAAGGCCATGATGACCTCATCCACAAACGCATCTGATGTGCATCCTAGGATGCATGAAATCATGGTGATTATTCTCCTGTCAGTCTCTGAAAAAACAGTGGCAACATAGCGTGGAATGTCTTTAGGAGTACGACACTCCTCAATGATGAAATTCTGAAATATTTGTTTGATCCTGTCTATTTACAGTGTGATGTATAGGTCCAATAGGTGTCCAATGGACAAAGGAGTCAAATTAGGAGTAGGTGGGATTTACAACATCTGGTTGATCGATTTAGCCATAATGATGAACAATATCTCATGATTTGGTGCCTCAATAGCCCTATGGCTTGCAACATAACACAATTGGGAAAAATCTACTATGTCTAGGAATGGGTTGACTTCCGGGAATGTATACTTGGGAAAATTGGATTCCTAAAGGTTTATATCATCAGCATGGTTTAGGAACCTATCTTTTGCCCAGAAGTGGATTCTCAGAAGGTGGCGTGGGGTGGCTGTATCTTTGATTTGGAAGTCTATGTCTGCCAGGGCTAGGTGGTCAATGTCTAAATTAGGGGTTGTTACTGGTCTGACATCTAAAGAGGTCTGGGCGGCCATGTCTGTAATAAACTGTGGAAATTTAGGTTATATGGCTATTGGAAGTGAAGTTTTGACAATTATGTAAGAGGAGTACGGTATCAATAGGTTTTAGGTAGGGTTTTTAGTATTTTAGGAGGGGGAATACTCTCAATTTAAGGGGAATTTAATTAAATTCATTCAATTATTTCATGAATTTAGTGTACATTTTTTATGAGATGGTTGTTCTGGTTTTCTTCTTAAATACCTGGAATCTATGGTCGGGGGTGTAAACTAGTTTTAAATGGATGTTTGCATAGCCTTCTGTAGCTTTCAGGTATGCCATGGTGGCATTTCGGAAAGTATCGGTGGTTGGTAACTAGTCGCAGGAGCTGTGAGGGTGCTTGTGTGCTTCAAAGGCTTGAGAAGTGAAAATAGGCAAGAATTGCCAGAAATGGGTTATGAGGGCTTTTAACCAGGAGCAGTTAGAATTGGTGGGGAGGTAGTATTGGAGGGTATCTCACCACTTATGAGGGTTGGGTGGTATTTTGTTGAGGGAACGCAATCTATGGCAGTGGCTAACACATAGCAAAATGGGCCTAAGCAAAACCGTCCATATCACGTGCTCTCAGGTTGGTAAAGGTCGGGCATTGATCTGGCGCGATATGGGCGAGGGTCGTTCAATCTGGGGGTGGTTGATTCAATGGTCATCACATAGTGAAGATGCACGACAAGAGATGGGGGTGCGATTTAGCGGGGCCCATGATTAATTGCGCTTAAGTGTAATTAACCAGCAATTAATTGCGGGTTTATGAAGTAATGTGGGTTTATAAAATATAACGGGTGAAAATAAATTTTTGGGGTTAATAAAATAATGTGGGGGAGAAATAAAAGTTAGGATAAGAGGTTTAGTGGGTTTTTCCGGGTTTTTAGGGTATTTAACAAATGGAAAGTGATTTTTCCAAGGGGAAAAAGGGTTTCACACTAGAGGAAAGGGATTTTTGGAAAGGGGAATGAATTCAGAAGGTAAATTGGCTAGGGAATGGGTGAAACCAAGGGGTAGGACTCAAAATGATTGGAAATGGTGTCTTCACAAGCCATGAAGGGGTAAAAGGGAAATTAGTAAGTATATAGTGGGGGGTGAAATGTAATGAAGGAGAAGTTAGGAAAATCATCTTATGAACATGCTTTTCACTTTGATAACTGCTCCTGCACACTGAAACACATAGTTAAGCATGATAGTAGTGCTTATGCTTCAAATGACTTGTATTTATTCAACCTTTCCTCTACCTACCCTTTTACCTACCCTAACATTTTTTCTTCACTTTGGTGGGTGCACTTAAGCTAGCAAACCCATTTCTTTCCTTTTTCTTTTATGTAATAAACTATCTACCTCTAACCTCATATCTTCCAAGGGATGATATTAAACTAATCAGCTCCTTTTATTTCTCTACCTATCCACTAATATGCCAAGATTCAATTGTTTGGTCAGATTTTTATTCTCTAACTATAACCTTGAAATTCAAAGCATGAAGTAGTCAAGATTAAGCAGTTTGACTATCATGGGTTGTGGCATGTATGAAAAGCTACACACAACCATTATTTAAGATAGTGAAGTAAAGAGTAGTGGAACTTGGACTTGCACACTTTCATGATCTTTTTTTGTTTGGGGTTCATATTTTTCATTTTTTTATCTTTTCTTACTTTTCTTGTCCTTTGATATTTCTTTTAGGACATACCCTCTTTACATTTTTTAAATTTAATATGGAAAACACTTGCAAAAAGAAAAGGTAAGTACAATATTACAAGACTTAACCTCATCCAATTTAGAGTTATGAATCCTATCACTATAGGACTCTAACAAGACCATGGTTGATCATGAATGACCATGGTTGTCACAATGTGACATTGGACCAAGAGACAATATTTGTCATAATGTGACCACAACTATTGATCATGGATGACCATGGTTGATTTTCATATTGAGACAATCTTAATAGTCGGCCATGTTTGAATTCATAAAATATGGTTGACCATAACTGATATTATAACCCCAAGGGAATAATAAACCATAGGGATCAATTATTCACTTATACAAACCATATATAAATATACGTATTATAAATACAGGGAATAATATATAGTTTATATAAAGGAATAATGAATAGCTATGGTTTATTGTTCCCTTGCGTTTATAATATAATGTATATTCAACCATGTTTTCAAACCCAAATTTTTAACATTATACTCTACGACTAATATTATAAACACAATAAGAAATATTTGAACCTATGAATATGAACAATTACATTGATAAACCCAACTGAAAATAAAGCAAAGAAATTAGCACAATAACACGAATGAACTATAAAGAAGAGGCAAAAATATTAAAGACGAGGGATAGATATTATAAAGCCACCTATACACACCTCATGTCACATACGCCCTTGGAAACTCTTAAAAAACACATACTATTGGCACATACCTCCGTGATACTAAATTAATAACCACATAATATGCTCCTTCACTAAATTTAATTTTGATTAAATTTAGATTTAATAGTTATCCTATGCATCCATATATAATCATCTCATCACAAAGTTAACATAACCAATTCTACTCATGCATAATGGTCACATGCATATTATAAGATTAGGCACATGTGTGCTATAGCTCCTCAAATATTAATAATTACCTACTATTCTCCCATCGCCAAAGCTACACTTGGATTCAACATGCATAAGTATTTAATCATCCCCACAAATAAAGGTAACCCATACAAATATGCACATATGCTCAGAGATTAAACAACATAAAAAGAAAGGAGTAAACATACAATTCATCCCATGAAAGTGATTTAGATAAGAGCAATTGAAAACTATGTCACTTGGAGAATCGAGCACTGCCACCCAAACTAGAACAGATTCTTCCCGTTCATTCTCGAGCTAAGAGTTCTTTCCATGGATCAACTTCCCCCTGTTCATCTCTTCAATGGGTATTTAATACTCTCATTCATGATATGGATTCCATTAGCAGCATCCTACTTTTGTTGGCATTATTACATAGGTGTTGTCTTTGATGGCAACTCACTTAGACGACAGATCACAATCCAGCAGATTAACAACATAGAGTTACAGATCAGACTTCACAAAATGAATAAAGAGAGGTATATGTAGGTTCACCATTGGCCAAGCCACGTATACACGCGGGTTCACTGTATACAAGTCACATATATGTACACACGCACTTTCATAGAAGGAAAGGCGTGTATACCTTGGAAAACTAAATTGTTCATTTGAAGTATTTGGTCCATGGTATTTTGATCCATGGTATTGGTCCAAGGTATCTGGTCCAAGGTACTGACCCTAGGTATTTGGTCCAAGGTATTGGTCCTAAACGGTTTTGGTCCATGGTATTGGGAAAGGCCTAAAACTATAAGAGGAGGAGAAGATCATTAGGCCAAAACACTTAAGCATTGAATATTTGATGAAGGTTGAGATCTAGTATACAGGTTATTGGGTTATGGTGCATTATTGGATCTGAACCAAGGACGAACCTCAGCGCTTGAAGAAGGATCGGATCTCATGATCTTAAGGCTTGAAGAGAATTATCTTTATGTGGTTTGATCATTTATCTGAATAACTGGTGCATGTTGTAGTATGTAAATGTGATGATCTAGGTATGACTGAAGTCTAGAATTGTTGTAATATTGAAATCATCATTTACAGATCTGTACATAGGTTCACTTTATAAAAGATGCGTACACACACTGGTTCTGCATATCGAAACAACGTATGCATCATAAATTTGATTTGCAGATCTGTACGCAAGTTTGGCACATGGAAGTAGTGTATACCTTATAAAATATGTTTTACTTGCTTCTGTTTGTTGTTGCAGTGTTGTGGGTTTAGGCTTGGGTGCTGGTTACTGTATTCTGGTGAAGTATCCTGAATGATCATATTGATGGGTCGTCAAAGTGATTGAATGATTCAGTTTTGGTTGGTTCAATAGGAGATTGGTTGATGTAGATATACTTGATGATTAAATGATATTGTTAATGGATCTTATTTGAAAATTTATGAAACGTGGTCCCTAGAAGAAAGGATAAGGTTGTATCCTTCCATAGGTCGGCACCTACGTACTAGTAAACATATCAACTAGTACAAGAGATAGGGGGTTGTAGCTCCTTTCCAGTAGAAGCTGGAGAATGAGAGAAGGTTGTAGCCTTTTGCAAGTAGAAGCCTGCGTACAAGTATAAGGTTGCACCAGTACAAAAATTGTAAGTAGAACTCTTATTATTAAAAGAAGACAGAGACGATTGTAGTAGGTGGTTTTCACCCACATTAGGTTTCCACCTTATATCTTGGTGTTTATGTCTGTTTCTTATGTGTGATACTTTATTCTGCTTTTAATGCACTGTCTAATGAATTGATGATATATTGATTAAAGTTCACTACATGATAATTTGGGTAAATCAAAAGATCTCTGCATAAACGCGAGTTTCATTAAGTATAGTTGCATATACATGCTAGTTCACTGAGTTGAAGTAGTGTATATAAATTAGTTTTGAAAATTAAATTATTGATCTGATAATATTGATTCACCCCCCCTCTCAGTATTATTTCCAACAATTGGTATCAGAGAAGGTCCTTCAGAAGAAGCTTGATCGCTTGAAAGAAGATCCATCATCATGATTGATCAAGAAAGCAGGGGATCCATCAGATCGCCAAACTTTGATGGGAGAAACTTTGTTTATTGGAAGGTAAGAACCATAACCTATCTTCAATCTCTTTGAATAGATGTCTAGGAAATTGTGGAAGGAGGATATACATTTTCATCAGCAATTCCTATAGATGCGGTAGGTAAAAAGCAATATGAAACCAATGCTAAGGATATCAATACATTATTGAGAAGTCTATCACAATCATAGTTTGTCAAAGTTATGCAGCTCAAATCTACCAAAGAAATATGGGACAAAATCGTTTTAAGCTACGGAGGAGACTCTCAGGTAAAACATGCTAAACTGCAAACTCTTAGAATTCAATATGAAACTCTCAAGATGCAAAATGATGAAAGTATAGCTAGTTACTTCTTACGTATAGATGAGATTGTTAATTTCATGAAGAATCTGGGTGAAGAGATAAAGGAAGTTACTTTAGTTGAAAAGGTTTTAAGATCCTTGTCTGCTAATTTTGAATCAAAAGTATCTGCCATAGAAGAAAAGCAGGATCTATAGACTATTACTATGACAATGCTGCATGGAATCTTAACTTCCTTTGAGATGAGAAAAGGAGGTCCATCAAATATGAGAGAAGCCGCATTTAAAGCTTCAGCAAAAGGAAAAGAAGAACTCAATGAATTAGGACTTATTTCAGAAGGAGAAGAAGAAGAAAACTTTGTTAAGAACCTTCAATGGGGTTCCAGATGATTCAGAGGTAAATTACCTTTCAATTGTCTTGCGTGTGGTAGAGTCGGTCATTATGCTACCAAATGTCCTCATAAAGATAAATATGATAAAGGGAAGGAATCTACAAAATGGAATAGAAAGAAAAGTGTAAGTAAAAAGAGCTACTATACTCATGAAGATAGCGATGGTTTATCAAATAGTGATGAAGATGAAAATAGTAATGACTATAGACTTTTGATGGCTTATGAAGATGATGAATTTTTGGATGCTTTGGATGAAGATGACCTTTATGAAGAAATCTCAAAACTCAAAATCTATTTAGAAGAAAAGAATATGATTATAGATACCTTGACATACCAACTTGCTGAAAGAGAAAAACGCAATGAAAAACTAGAATGTGAAATTGTGGGTATAAGAACGGATCTTGAGAAAACAAAAGCTCTCAATATTAGATTTTCTAAAGGATCAGAAACCTTAAACGAAATTATCAAAGTGCAGCGTTCTCCTTTGATAAAGGTAGGTCTTGGATATACTGAAGAAGCATCTCAACCACAAAAGCCATCAACCTCCACTAAAAGCTATCTTGATGTAACAAAAAGCAGTGAACAATTTGACAATCATCAGCAAAGGCCTAAAGCAGACCACCAGGTAAAACAGGCTCAATTTACCTCAAGGATGAATGGAAGCCACAACCAACCTCAGGTAAATCGTACTCAGTTTGCTTCAAAGATGAATACCAATAGAAACTACAATCACCAGGTCAGAAGATTCGATAATTGTAGGAACTTCTTTAATGGTCAATGTTTCTCATGTCAGAATTTTGGACACAAAGCTACTCAACGTGTTGCTTACAAAACCATCATGACTAGAGAAGCACGAAATTGAAGGAATGTGACGGATAAAGAAAGGAACCTATAATAATTTTTCTTTGCTTGAAAATGAAGTAGAATGCTCAATCTGTAACAACTTTGGCCATGAAGAATCTAAATGTAGGAGCAAATTTCAGCAAATATCTCAAAAGGAGCAAGCTCCATTAAATCCCAAAATAAGGAGAAAGAGAGAACCACAAACAGAAAGATGTGGTATAGCCCTATATGCAAAAGGACAAGAAAACTAGTGGTACATTGACAGTGGATGTTGAAAACACACGATAGGTGATAGAGAAAAACTACACTCATATAATGCCTTAGAAAAGGAAAAGAGTGTCTCATTTAAAAATGACACTCTTGCTGTCATAAAAGGTAAAGGCTATGTTTTCTTGAAAGAAAAAGTTAAAGCTGGGAATGTTATGTATGTTGATGGCTTAAAGCATAACCTATTGAGTGTGAGTCAAATGTGTGATAAAGGAAATGAAATAGTGTTTTGATCAAATCGATGTGTTGTTTATGAGCTTGATGCAGGAGAAACAATGATTAAAGGTACAATAACTCCAAGCAACCTGTACATACTCAACGGAGGACAACAATAGTGCTATCTAAGAAAAAATGATGAAAACTAGCTATGGCACAGAAGATTGGGACATCTAAGTTTTTCTTAGATAAGAAAAGCATGCAGATTCCAGGTTGTTCGTGATCTTCCAAATATCAACATTCCTGAAAATACGATATGAAAATCATGTCAATTCGATAAGCAAACCAAATCTCAATTCATCGAAAAAGAAGGGTCAGCTAGTAAGCCTCTTGAACTTGTTCATATTGATTTATGTGGACCATGAAGGAAAAAATCACCTCATGGAGAAGAATACTTTATATTGTTCATTGATGATTTTTCCAGAATGTGTTGGATAGGTCTTCTAAAGCATAAAGATGAAGCATTTGAAAATTTCAAAGCCTTCAAAGTTTTGGTTGAAAATAAATCAGATCACAAAATCAAATGCCTCAAATCTGATCGAGGAGGGGAATTTACCTCAGATGAATTCTTTGACTTCTATGAACAACATGGAATAAAAAGATAGTTCTCCACTGCAAGGACTCCTCAGAAAAATGGAGTGGTAGAAAGGATGAACAGAACTGTTCAACAAATGGCTCATGATATGCTATATGAATCTGGAACTCCTGCAACCTTCTGGGGTGAAGCTGCATTCACCACCATCATTATTCTCAACCAAGAAAATGTTTGGGTAAACAACACTCAAACTCCACATGAAGTTTGGTATGGTAAAACTCCTACTGTAAAGTACTTCAAAGCTTTTGGAAGTAAATGTTACATCAAAAGGACTAAAGAAAAACTTGGTAAGTTTGAACCTAGAGTAGATGAAGGTATTCTTCTTGGCTACTCTTCCCGAAGTAAAGGATATAAATGTTATAATAAAAGACTTGGGAAAATTGTTGAATGTATTGATGTTGTTTTTGATGAAGCATGCAAAAATCCAAAACAGCTAAAATCTGACGATTATGACAATGAAGAAGAGGAGGCTCATTTTCCCACATCAAATCACATTGATTCTAAAGAAGAAACCAATGAAACACTAGAAGAAGAGATAACGATAGAGGAAAAGACTCCATCCAGGTATGTTAAGAAAAATAATCCAGAAACTCAAATTTTAGGAGAAAAAGGGGCAGGTGTGCAGACAAGAAGAACCATTATCGAAGCTTCCAGCTCTCTAGCATTACTATCTTCCACTGAACCTCAAAATGTAAATGAAGCATGCAGAGATGAATGTTGGGTCAAGGCCATGAATGAAGAAATTGAGCAAATTGAAAAGAATAATACTTGGGAATTAGTTCCTAGACCTCATGATAAGAATATGATAGGAACCAAATGGATATTCAAAAACAAGCTGAATGAAAATGGAGAAGTTATCAGAAACAAGGCCAAACTCATTTGCAAAGGATATGCTCAACAAGAAGGTATAGATTTTGAAGAAACTTTTGCACCTGTTGCTAGACTTGAAGCCATAAGAATGTTTCTAGCTCTTTCTAGTTTTTAGAAATTCAAATTATATCAAATGGATGTAAAATCTGCGTTTCTTTATGGAGACTTATAATAAGAAGTCTATATTGAACAACTAGAAGGATTCATTCTTGGCAATGATGCAAAACTTGTATGCAAACTCAGAAAGGCTCTTTATGGTCTAAAACAGGCTCCAAGGGCGTGGTATTACTGTCTTGACAAATATCTCCACCAACAGTGTTTTTCAAAGCGATAAGTAGATATCAATCTATATACAAAGATTGACACTAGGAAACTGCTAATAATTGTTGTTTATGTTGATGATATCATTTTTAGTAGCAATGAACAATCCATGAGTCAGAATTTTGCGTTAGTAATGCAGCAAGAATTTGAAATGTCCTTGCTTAGTGAGCTCAACTACTTTCTTGGTCTACAAGTTCAGCAAAATAAAGATGGTATTTTTCTCTCACAAACAAAATACCTCAAACATATCCTGAAAATGTATGGTATGGGTGATTCTAATCTAGTATGTACCCCAATGGTAATGGGATGCAGTCTCAGCTCAAATGATGAATCAGCAACGGTGCATCAACCAACTTACAGATCCATGATTGGTAGTTTGCTTCATCTAACAGGTACCTGACTGGACATCGTGCATGTAGTGGGAATAGTTGGAAGATTCCAAGCAATTCCAAAGGAATCACACCTTCAGGTAGTCAAAAGGATCTTCAAATATCTTCAAGGAACACAGAACTTTCGTTTTTGGTATCCTAGAGATACAGATCTTACACTTCATGCATATATAGATGAAGATTGGGCGGGAAGTGTTGAAGAAAAAAAAACCACTAGTGGTGGTGCATTTTATATGGGTTATAGGTTAGTATCTTGGTTCAGTAAGAAACAAAGTTCAATTCCATTATCTACAGCTGAAACAAAATACATGGCTACTGTGTCTTGTTGCACACAACTACTTTAGATGATGCAAACCTTGCAAGACATTAAGATCACATGTACTCCACCTATCTCCATTCTATGTGATAATACAAGTGCCATCAGTATTTCAAAGAATCTAGTTATGCACTACAAGAACAAGCACATACCCATCAAATATCATTTTCAATGTGAACAAGTGCTTGAACAAAAGGTCAAATTGGAGTATGTTCCCTCCAAAGAATAGGTTGTTCATATATTCACTAAACCACTGGCCAGAGAGACATTTGAATATCTCAAACAAAAGTTGGGAGTAGTTGCTGCATCATCCTTCTGTTAAATCCTATCTTCTTCAAAGAAAGGTGGCTATACGCGAGTTTCATGAAACATAGTCGCATATATATGCTAGTTTATGTGGGTATAGTCACGTATATGATGGTTTGAGAAAAAGTAGTAGCTCAGACTCAGGAGAAACGAATCTGATATGGTTCAATGAATTATCTACTCTACTTAATGATGTTTACAATCTTTTGATGACATGTGGAAATATGTTGGCTTTCATAAGTTGTTGATAACTTGATATATATCTGATTGATGATGATGCCTTGATAACTCTTCTGATATATGAAATGATCAGATCTGATAGTAAACATCTGACACAGCTTCAAGGGGATCATATACTTCTAATAATGCATTGTTGGCATTATCTTAGAAGATCTCGGTGTAGATTTTGTTTCAGGTGGAACAGGTTCAGGGGGAGAACATGGTTACTGATATAGATGCTGATTGACAGATGTTGTTGATGACAGTTGTTGATGACTATCATGGTCTTTGGTCTCTGTTATATAAGTCATGTAGATGTTTTAATGTAAAGGTCATGAAAAGACCTAATTTGTAACCCCACTATGCATGGGATGGATGATGTAATGTTTGTGTTTTGACATATATAAACAAGTGTGTATCCCCACTTGGTTGGGTGGATAAGTCAAATTTGGTATATCCCCATTTGATTCGAAGATGGATGTATGTATGAGTCTTTGGTGATAGGAAGGTCATTGGTGATGTATGTATAGAGTCATGTTATCTTTTTTCAGACCTTGCTTGTGCTCAAGGGGAGCATGGACTCAATCATAGGAGCTCAATTAGCACACTTCAGCATATCAAAGAATTCAGCAGGTACTCAGGGGGAGCATGACCCTTTGCCCTTGATGAAAAAGGGGGAGAGTGACTTGGTGTTGCCATCAATTCCAAAGGGGGAGATTGTTGACATTATGACACAGGTGTTGTCCTTGATGGCAACTCACTGAGATGACAGATCACAGTGTAGCAGATTAACAACATAGAGTTATAGATCAAACTTCACAGAATGAAGAAAGAGAGGTATACGTAGGTTCACCATTGGCCAAGCCACATATACACACGGGTTCACTGTATACAAGTCACGTATACATACACACACACTTTAATAGAAGGAAAGGCGTGTATACCTTGGAAAACTAAATTGTTGGTCTGAACTATTTGGTCCATGGTATTTTGATCCATGGTATTAGTCCAAGGTATCTGGTCCAAGGTATTGACCCTAGGTATTCGGTCCAAGGTATTGGTCCTAAATGGTTTTGGTCCATGCTATTGGGAAAGGCCTAAAACTATAAAAGGAGGAGAAGATCATTAGGCCAAAACACTTAAGCATTGAATATGTGATGAAGGGTGAGATCTAGTATACAGGTTATTGGGTTATGGTGCATTACAGGATCTGAACCAAGGACAAACCTTAGTGCTTGAAGAAGGATAAGATCTAATGATCTTAAGGCTTGAAGAGAATTATCTTCATGTGGTTTGATAATTTATCTAAATAACTGGCACCTGTTGTAGTCTGTAACTGTGATGATCTGGGTATGACTGAAGTCTGGAATTGTTGTAATATTTAAATCATCATTTATAGATTTGTACGCAGGTTCACTTTAGAAAAGGCATGTACACACGTTGGTTTTGCATATTGAAACAATGTATACATCATAAAGTTGATTTTCAGATCTCTACGTAGGTTCGCCTTGAGGAAAGCGTGTATGCATGTAGGTTCGACACATGGAAGTAGTGTATACCTTATAAAATATGTTTTAGTTGCTTCTGTTTGCTATTGTAGTGTTTTCGGTTCAGGCTTGGGTTCTGATTACTGTACTCTGTTGACAGTATCCTGAATGATCATATTGATGGGTTGTCAAAGTGATTGATTGATTCGATTTTGGTTGGTTCAATAGGAGATTGGTTGATGTAGATATACTTGATGATTAAATGATGTTGTTGATGGATCGAGTCTGAAAATTTATGAATCATTGTCCCTGGAAGAAAGGAGAAGGTTGTATCCTTCTGTAGGCTGGCACCTATGTACTAGTAAATATATCAGCTAGTACAAGAGCTAGGCGGTTGTAGCTCCCTTCCAGTAGAAGCTGGAGAATGAGAGAAGGTTGTAGCCTTCTACGGGTAGAAACCTGTGTACTAGTATAAGGCTGCACCAGTACAAAAATTGTAAACATAATTCTCTTATTATTAAAAGAAGACACAAACGATTGCAGTAGGTGGTTTTCACCCACATTAGGTTTCCACCTTATATCTTGGTGTTTATGTGTGTTGCTTATGTGTGATACATTATTCTGCTTTTACTGCACTATCTAATGAATTGATAATGTACTGATTAAAGTTCACTACATGATGATTTGGATAAATCAAAAGATCTCTGCATATACGCGGGTTTCATTAAGTATAGTTGCGTATACACACTAGTTCACTGAGCTGAAGTAGCATATACAAATCAGTTTTGAAAATTAAATTATTGATTTGATAAAACGGATTCACCCCCCCTCTCAGTATTATTTTCAATAGCTTTTTAGGATCCTTTTCATCCATTTTGTTAGGCTTTTCTAAGAAAATCTCGCCTTTAGCTCCTGCAAGGCTTTTCCTCATAAAATTTTGCCTTTATATCCCACAAGGATTTTATGTTTTTCTCTTAACTTAGCACCTTTCTCCACCTAAGTATATTAATAGATATTTATCTCCAAATTCATTAAGCTTATCTAAGTTTGGATCTAGAAGTCTTATCATGAAAGAAATATCCATTCCCTTTCACCAATGGGATTTGTCAAGAATCTCATCTCTTGGTGTCTTGCATTTCCAAGTGATTAAATTATTTTATTTAGTAATAAAGTATTTACCTTCATTGTTACATATTACAACTATATTTTATTAGCTTAGGTCAATAGAGTGTTACATACAATGGAGGGGTGTTACATACTCCCCCCTTTAAATTTACACTATCCTCTGTGTATTACAACATCTTTCCATTTATTTCCTCATTCACAAGTAACTGTTATGAATTTTCACGTTACCATGGCCTTGCTACCTGAATCATACTTTCTGATACATAGGTTACAAAGGAGTTATACCAAAAATGTCCTTCCCTGGCTACTTGTGCATTTGTTTCAATCACTTTTGTGAGAGATTTTCAGAAGCACAAACTCATTTTTTGTTTGTTACATGAGTAACTATGGGTTAATGTTACCCACCCTTTAGCTTTTATTCCTTAGTTCCAACTTATTTAAATAATAGGAAGAAATGCATGTTCCTCCAATGTAGTTGTGTTACTTTCGAACACTTCCTTCCTGCAGTTTCTCTGTGTTAGTCACAACAAGTCAACTAGCACACTGGACCAATTGACATGTATAAAATATCATATCAAGTTAGCTTCCACATAACCATCAAAATCATAACCCATATGTAACCATCATAAATCTGTATCATATGTCATATATATAGTAAGACTGAAACAAAATACAGGTACTTATCCTTAGTTCCCAATACCAATTCTTAGTTTCCACCTTTGTCTTTCTTTTGCACTCTGGATCGGTTGCCACACCTGGAAATCTCCAATGCCTACTCTTCAACCATCCATAATTACACATAGTGTTTAGTGCACACATACATATACATATGTCATATATCATCATGCACTACATGTATTCATACTGGTACAATATGTACTGCTTGTACACAGTATCACTTATACAATTTGTACACCACACCAATGTCCATAGCATCACCTGTACGACATATACTTCATCCACACATGTTAGTATTATGCCACAAATTCCTTCTATTATTCATAATACCTTTAGGCAAATCCACTCAAATGATGTTTGGTTTGTCGATTGGAGAATGAGGAATTCATGGACCTGTTCGACTTCTGCAACCAGAGAATAGCTAAAAATTTTTATGTCAAAGTATTCAAATTATTTTACTTAGCTAATCCTTTTTATGTATCTTGTGGTTGCAAGAAATTTTCAACAAATGATAAAATAGATGCAAAATACAATTTTACAAAACCAATAATCTTGAGTTTTGGGATTAAATATGTCCCATAGACAAGGTTTTAATAACAAAGAAATATGACCTCCGCTTAATCATAAGGAAACCTATTGACTATGATGATTAGTCTTGTATGGACTTCAATGTTATATTTGAGTCTCATAACCTTACCTTTGTCTTTAGCCAAGAAAATAATCATTTGGTACTCAAAATTACTCCACATATAAATTGGTTATGTCATATGATTTCTTGTTTTCTCTTTTTAACACCACTTCCAACCCCTTGTTGGTCGTGAATAATTAAGTGTATATTCAAAATCAATTAAGCAATTAGTATGTAAATACATACACCTCCTATATAGGAGTTATGTCTGAAGGTTATAATGTTTTCACATTCCCCAATCTCTTACTTTCCACAGTAATCTATATACCAGGGTGTAAGCTTGAGTCCTTATCATGTGGATACCCCACTTTAACACTAGACCCTGACTTGGTTGAATGAAATTCATTTTCTTCGAAACCAGGTCAATTGTTAAATTCATTCAGTCAAATTGTTTATGAAATAATTTTATATGTTCTCCTATTCTAACCGACACAACACTATCAATACAATTTGACAGGTAGACTTTTCCCATATTGCTTGTTTTCATATTGACAATTGCTAGATATCACTTTATTGAAAACAATTTCATTTTTCGACAATCTCTCTTACCAGTATCATATAGCCACTAAATATGGTTAAAGCATGGAGTTGTTGTATGGTTTATTATTCTCTCTTTTCTAGAACCTTTTATATGTCACTCCTTTGGTGCATGTATTTTATTACTAGCATAAGATCTTAGATCATCATAGGTTCTACTAATGTGAAAACATTTTGGGTTTATCAAGAATTTTCTTATTAATTTAGACAATCATGTTCTGAATCTAGTGGACAATTTTTGTTATTCATAAGGCTGCTCTTCATTACATAAAGGACCACCATATCTACTCTAGAAATATACTTTGTTTATATAAAGTAGAAGCACACATATCATTTCAATCTTATCACTTCCCACACGAAGTACATTTGTAAGATCTGCAATCATTTTTTATATTGGAAAGGTTTGTATTTGTGAGATGTTACCCATGGAACCCTGCTTATATTTGGATGGATATGTACATTAAGGTACACCTTAGGTTGAAAAGTTTCACACATTTGAGTGAACAGTTGGGAAGGTGCTCTTAAGCTTAATATTATCTTTCTATTATTAACCCATGAGTTTCTTCTATACTCCCATTATGTATTTCCACTAGATGTACTTTTGTTTTTAGTCACATTGACCTTCTTATTAGAGTCATAATTTATTAATGTATGATGTCTTCTCCCACATGCATATAGTGAGTTGCATTGAATTTGAGCATTTACTTCTCAATTCTGACCCTAGCTTCATCTAGATTGGAATCTAATATGTGCCTCTTATTGGCTTTAGTTACAATTATCTTGAGATTTGCTTTACTCAAAAGAAAATTGTAAGCTCCAAACTATGCACATCAGTTTGCATATTGAATAATAACATGGCAAGACTTAGTTCCATTCAATAGTGTATATTTGAAGCATTTTTCCAATAAAGTGAATTGCATTATTAATCAACACAACCATATTAAATCAATAGACAATTTTTAAAAATACTTAGTTTCTTGTGCTTAACGATATTTCATGGAAACCTTCATGAATAAATATCATTAAATAAAACCTTCAAAATTTGTTCTAGGACAAAACCCACTTAATTAACCATCAACATTTGTTAATGTTGATAGTATGTCATGGACTTTTTTTGTGATTATTTATATATTTTGCATTTACATAGTTTCATTCCTTTTTTACTTTTCCTCATGTTGGCCATGATCTATGGAATGAAAAAAAAAAAAAAACTTGAGATTTTATCTATTCTTGTTGGTGAGTTACCTTATATGAGTTCAAAGTTTCCTCTTTCATATATCCTCCTTTCTTAGGATCTATATAATCATAAACTTTATTCCATTAAGGGATGTCCTTTACTGGACTATCCTTATCAGTATTAGTTGGAATTTTACTAAGCTATTCCCTTGCAGAGAAATCATACAACTCATAATTTAATTTTACTATAAGTAAAATAACATGATAACCATATCATAGTGATTTTAACCATAATTTAAACTTGATTATTCCCTGCCCTTTTTTATTCATAACTTTCGTTACATAATATATCCATTATTCTTCCTAAAGTTGGTTATATGCTTTACTCCTATTATGTCCAGGCATTTAGGATTTGAGCCTTTTTTAACCTCAAATTCAATGACATATATTCTTCTTGCATATGTACTACATGTTATTTAATTGAATATTTTATTGACATGGTGGGTATAGAATTATCCTTAATTGTATGTAATTTATAAATCTCAATAAGTGGCATAATAAAATGTTAATCAATTTATGGTTGACCCTTTCTACTTTTTGAAATAATCAGTGTGTTAGTTCTTCACACTTCTTTGCAATATTCTCTATTCCACTACAACATGGCAAGGTTTTATGTTATTTATTGCAGATTTTTTTGTTCCCATATAACCTTTCATGGTTCCTTTCTCCCCTTAATGCTACTATACCTTTCCACAATACTTAGATATGAGAATTTTGATATAAGTAAAAGATTAAATACCTTCTAGTTTATTCGTCAATATCGACTATACCCATTGTAAGATTTCTCAAATCAATATTTAAATCATGGTAAATAATGGGAATTTTAGCCATCCATGCATGAGAGCATGTCATATTTTCATGCATACAATTGCAGCTCACAGTACACACCTAGTGAGCCATGTATGTATATAAGTACACAATTGAGAAATTCATGAATATAAGAACATGAATAGTGAAATTTTAAACCTCCATATAGGTAATCATCTCATTGAATTTGGGGCATTATCCTCAGTCATTCCCAATGTTCTTTATATGAAATGCAAGGAAGGATGAACTTACAACATTCACAACATAATTTAATCATGTAACTTTAAGGAGAAAATGTTCACATTCTTATGGGATGCATAATAACCATATAGCCCATATGAACTTGAACACACTCTTCTGTGTAGCTTGTTGTTAGCTAACACCAATTTTAAACAAAGTCCCCACACATTATTTAATATTGTGTTGGTGGCTTAATAATAATTATGCATAATAATATTGAAGGAAAGTTCAATTAAATATTGCAGCAAACCATGGCATGTATGTCAGCCAGGTTACACATATTTTGGTGTGTTTGACATATTAATGTGAACAAAATAATATATTTGCAGCATCATATTCATGCATACATACAATACTTGTATAGTTGTGCATCTACAACTACCATAAGGATGGTGGCATATATATATAACTATGAATGTTTGGGTTAGACACATCATAGTGTTTATAATAAAGCATGCAACTAAACAATAATGTGATTAGCAATGAGGTTTTGAATTTCTTTATTAAATGATAAGTAAGCATAAGTATTAACCTGCAAAAATTTTGATTAACTATTTACATCATTATCGTTTCCTTATAGCGTTGCAAATTACCTATGGTTTATAGATTTGCAGATTTTACTTGTAGGTATTCAGAATGTTGTGAATTCTTATTCTTCAGAAATATTTACATATTGGTATTCCCTTCTTTCCCTTTTACTATGTTGTGAAAAATCTGGTAGAAACTTGACCATTAATTAAATCATTATGTTCATTTATTGTAGATAATTACTATGCATAGAGTTCCTGGTGCTTGGTTCGACCCGAGACTTGCCAAATAGTAATCTATTGATTTCTCTCTTCAACTCTAGTTCATACAAGATACCTTTAATTAATTGATCGTTCGCTCCATCTTCCTGACTCGCTAGAAATTTATTATTGTTCAACCTAAGACCACCACCACTTACTCTATAACATTTAATGGAGGAATGCATGCACTAGACATGTATTAAGTTGTTTTACACTTCAAAATTAAAAAATTGTTATAGTCACATTGTATTTGATATAACCAACCCCAATTGCATGATTTTACTTGATTCTACTTTCAGGGTCGCAATTTCTTTTTAAACCTACTCCATGCAGGGAGATGAAATAAAATTTGGTAGATTCAGTCACTATGGATTTTTATTTCTCCTTTGGTGTTATAACTATAATGCATGTTCTAACCATTTTGATCCCTTATCAACTGATTACCAATTTCTATCTTCAATTGAGTTACCTCAGCACCAGCGAATGAATTCAGCGCCACCACCCAGTTCCGGGTTTTTTCAGCCACCTCTTCATCTCCACCACGTAGGGTGATACCATGACTTGGGATATCGAGGAAGGAGAGAGAATGGCCTCCACTTGTTTCTCTTGCATGGGGGACTCTCGGTGGCTTATGGCTTTCATTATGGTCGCATGGATTGGTGACGAGGCCCTATGCTTGGTACTTTGTCATTCAAGATGCCAATTATCCTTCATTATTTTTAGCGATTTATCCAATTTGGTTAACCAAATTCGAGATTTCATTCCCTCTCTTGTAGCCATTAAAGACCCACCAGAAAAATTCTAACAAGAACACATCACGATATGCAAACAAGAGCTAGGATGACTCATAAGCTTAGAACCAAGGAAGAGGTATCACATATTAAATACAAGGATTATAATCAATTAAATAGATGCCAAGCCTTTCTCACTTCAACTTGTCTAGGTACAGGTATTGATAAAAATTATCCAACTTATATTGGATAACCATTATCCACCAAATGCTTTGGTGGCAACTTAATCCACATTCAGATACCTCTAACTCTATGGATAAGGCAAACAGAGCAGGAAACATCAGTTTCCACTCTAGATCCATGGATAAAAGTAATTGACAGAGTGGTATTGAAAGGGAACATTAGTTGACAAGGAGCTTTTCCTTGACCAGTAAGCTTGAAATTGTTGGTTTTAAATCATGCGTTTTCACTGAGCTAATAAAGATTACTAATTTCATTGCATGCACCACGACTCACCCCTAGCCACCCATGCATCAAAATAGGCAGTAAGCGAGAGAAATCTTGTTGTCATCTCTTCATCAATCCTCGATTCTTCCGAGCCTTGGGTTTCTAGAATCCACAGTTTGACCTGCTTCTCTGGTTTCTCCCATCATCATTGAATTCATATTCCAGATCACAAATCAGTCCAATGCATCAGCCAAGGTATGATTGAACACTTAGCATTCCAATCCAAGCAAGGAGCATAAGTAGTTTTCAACACTTCAAGAAATTTACTTTACATCATTTTTCTTATCGTGAGCATGGCATTTAAATATCAATCAAAGTCACACGGAAATTGCTTCATGTATACAATTTCATTTTATATTCTCAAACCACCATAACTTCATGTCATGTTTATCAGTCATAAGTGGTTTATGAGTTAGAATATGCTTCTTTTAATAGTACGTGATGAACCTTGATAAAGAGGTTTTGTAACATTACTTGGTGATGCCTTTGATCTAATCATTCCAGAGATATATAACATAGTAAGTATGGTTTTTGTAGAATACTCCAATCACCATACTTTATTAAACATTTGAATTCTTCTCTTAACCCACATTATTCCTTAGTGCTCCATGCATACAGTAATTTTTTCTAAAATTTACTACAATGGTCATTGAAATATATATATTATATATATATAGTAGATGCATTGGATCAATATTGTGGACTTTTAGGTTCAAATTACTAGATTTTATTTACTATGTTTCACATCACCACTTCACCTTGAGTATGCATACATTATATCCAGAGGAATTTAACATAGTGCAAATAGGCATTTTGATTTCATTCCTTTGATGACCAAAACAAACATCAATGCATTCCATATAAACCACTACTTCATATTCAATGGGTAAAATGTCACCCACCATGCTTTTTCATAAATACATTGTGCAACATAGATGATCCAGGTTGATATTGGTGGCCACCTGCCAAGTCCACCTGGACCCCCACCATTGCTTGTCTCAACATTTTTAGTTTCCTTAATTGTAGCACAACTTACTATTTTTAGCAGTTTTTCGGGTCCTAAACTTCCGGAGCCGTTTTCAGGCCCTAAACGACGATTTTTGGGAAATCCGGGGGCAACATGGGTCCATGGATGACTATTGCCTTACGCGAAGTGGTAGTGCTCAGATAGATCTTTCTAACGAGCTATTATATGCGTCAAACGAAGATCGTATGCCAAAGTTACGACCCCAGGAAGTTGATGTACCAATTTACCCAAACGGGGCCCACAGTTTGGCGTTTCATCTTCTAGGGTTAGGTTTTGGAATGTTAAGGGCTTTCCATTGTTTCTCAACAATAAATAGGCCTTTGAGCCTCATTGTAAGACAGTTCAAAGGCATGTAGCCACCACATCTCTTCTCAGAGATAAGCTACCATCACCCTAGCTAGTTTATTTCCATTACTGTTTGTAAGCATATTTCAGTATTTTACATTAATGAAATGAAGTATTATTTCCACTGCATATCTGTGTTTATGGTTATCTTTGTAATTTGTTGTGCTCATGTTTAAGTCCAGATCAGTGGTATCAGAGCGATCTACTTTTTTTCTCTGTTTTTCTTTGCATGTCCCCAACGAGGTCGAGATATAAGGAGTTAGGGCTTGAACTGGTCAAACCTTTGCAAGACCAGCCTCGCAAATCCCGACGGCCTCCCATTACAGATGAGAAGAAAGATGAGGGGGCAGGAGATCCTATCAAAATCTTTCTCAAAGAATCCCTCGAGTGACAACGGAGTGCGATGATGGACAACTTTGCCTAGATCTTTCAATGACTACCCAGAAGCGACGCATCGGCTTCCAGCAACTACTCTGGAAATGCCACACCCTTTAAGGTATAAGTTAATTTTGAAATCCCCATATTCAAGGGTTAGATAGACGCAGATGCCGTAGATAAATGGTTAAATCTACTAGAGGGTTATTTTTCTATTCATGAATTTTCGAGTCGGGAAAAGATTGTTTTCACTCCTCTCAAAGTAGCCCCCCATGTCAAGGACTGGCGGGAAACCTACTGCAAGCAGAAGGATGAAAATACCGGCTCACTATTTCTAGCCGCACCCACCTGGAATTCATTTCGGGATGCCATCAAGGAGCAGTACTACCCTGTCGGAAGCTATGATGATGAATACATAAAGTGGACCACACTGTAGTAGGGAAGGGACCAAGACGTGCCAGAGTTCACTAATCTTTTCCATACCCTTTGCACAAAGTTGGGTATTAAGGATACGGAGCAAGATTTGATACTCAAATACCATGACTACCTGCATAAGTAGATCTAGGAAGAAATAGAATTCCTGAACATCTCTTCACTCGGCACAGCATACCAATATGTCGTCAAGGTTGAGAAGAAGTTTAAACAAAAGAAGCGAGACTTTGGATCTACGAATTTGAAGCAAGGGAAAGGTGGCCCTAAAACACAAAACAAAGGACAAAGGCAAGGCAGGGTAGCCCAAGACAACCCACCAAATCTGCAAGCAAAGAACAGTGCCACGAAGCCGAAAAAGGACACGGGAAAATGGTGTGAGTTCCATAAGAGCTCCACTCACAACACAAGTGAGTGTCCGGCCAAGCGGTCAGTGGTGGCTGAGCTAAAGGTTTCAAAATCAGATGCATGTTCCGACTCTGAGTCAGAACCTGACAAGGGGAATGACAAAGGGAAGCAGATCATTGATGCAGATCCCAATGCCATTGTTGCTACCACCAAGATCCAGAGAAAAGAACCTGAAGATCCAGAGGAGGAGGAGCGTTTCTTCCACTCCCAGATGTGGGTAAAGGGCTCCCCGCTATAGTTCATTTTCGATAGCGGGAGCCAAAATAACCTCATTTGAGCAGAAGTTGTGAAGCGGTTGGGCTTATCGACCACAGCACATCCACAACCATACACCATCGGTGGCTTCACCAAGGACAAGATCTTCATGTGAGACAGCAGCGTCACCTTCCATACAACATCAAGCCCTTCACGGATGAGGTATTGTCTGACATTGCTCCCCTTGAAGTTTGTGATGTATTATTAGGACAACCATACTTGTGGAAGCGACATGCTATGTATGAATCAAGGCCCCGTGCTATTATTATTACATTGGGAAATAAGTTGTACAGGATACCAGAGGTAGCACCGCCTACCGCCATCTCTTTGATTACTGTAAAACAATTCAGTAAGCTCATTTCCAAAATCGGGAAAAAAAATTTCCTGATGATACGACCTCAAGGAAAGAAGAAGATGGTGGCCATGGCCTCTAGACAGGGCCCCTCCGCACGACAGCTATAGATGGACAAGGTCATAGAGGAGTACGAGGACATATTCACCTCCCCCACAGGGGTTCCTCTACACTGTCAGGTCAAGCACTCCATCAATTTGACCACAGGTGCGCCGCTACCTAGTGTACCAATTGATCGGTGCTCCGTTCTGGAGAACGATGAAATCAAGAGGCAAATTCAAGAGCTACTACAGAAAGGTCACATCCATCCAAGTTCATCACCTTGTGGGAGCTCGATTGTGTTGGCATAGAAGAAGGATGGGACTTGGAGACTCTGTATTGACTATCAAGCACTGAACAAGATCACTGTCCAGAATAGGTACCCGATCCCGCAGATTGATGACCTCTTGGACCAACTAAAGGGGGCAAAATATTTCAGCAAGATCGATCTGAAGTTTGGATATCACTAGGTACCAATCGAACCGTCTGATGTGTGGAATACTGCCTTCATAGCTAAGGAGGGCCTTTTCGAATGGTTGGTTATGCCTTTTAGATTGATGATTTCTCCTGCAACCTTCATGAGGCTAATGGATGACATCTTGCGGCCATTCACCAACTCATTTGTAGTGGTATACTTGGATGAAATTTTGATCTTCAACCAGAGTTGGGAAGAGTACCTCCATCACATCCGACAGGTTCTCCAAACACTGTGGCAACACAAGCTATGTGCCAATTTGGAGAAATGCACTTTTGGCATGACCCAGGTTCAGTATCTGGGATAGATTATTGATGAACAGGGGGTGCATGTGGATCCAACCAAGATCCAAATCATTTGGGATTGGCCATCTCCAACCACTCTGATAGAGCTCTGCAGCTTTCTAGGTCTTGCCAACTTCTACCGCAGGTTTGTGTTGGGGTTTTCTCATATCACTTGGCCCTTGAGTCAGGTCACCAAGGGCGGAGCGAAAGAAAAATTCTTTTGGTCTGAATTTCAACAGAAGGCATTCATAGAGTTGAAAGATTTCCTCTGCATGGTACCAGTGCTTGCGTTACCATATTTACAACAACCATTTGAGGTCGAGACAGATGCCTCTGACTATGCTATTGGGGCAGTCCTTACTCAACATGGGCATCCAGTGGCATATCAAAGTGAAACACTTTCAGACACAGTCCAGAAGTATCCCACTTATGATAAAGAGATGTATTCCATTTTGCAGGTCTGTCGACAATGGAAGCATTACATTTTGTGGAAGGAAACAGTCATCCACACAGACCACCGATCCCTGCAGTTCATACAAACCCAAGGGAAATTGTAGAATGATCGCCATCAGAAGTGGTCTACATACCTGCAGCAGTTCCATTTGAATATCAAGTATAAGAAGGGCAGCACCAATAATGTTGCAGATTGTCTCAGTCAACCACCGATCATGGCATTATCGACCGTGCTCAACTCTTGTGGGCATGAGACTTCTGGTTCGCCACTTCTCTACAAAAGCAACCCAAAATTTGGCCACACATACCAGACACTCTTAGAGGGTCGGCATGTTCCAGATTTTCACCTCGAGGATGCCTTGTTATGCCACCTGGGTCACCTTTGTGTTCCTTCAAGCGAGTGTGCCAATATGATTTGGGAAGCACACTATAGTCGGGTTGCTGGGAATTTCGGGGTCGAGAAAACAGTGGCAATACTACAAAAGTATTTCTATTGGCCTAATCTTCGACAGGATGTTGGGAAGTACATTAGATCATGTACTGCCTGTGCCACTGCCAAACTGGCCATCAAGTAGCAAGGCCTCTATGCCCCACTGCATACCCCTAGTCGACCTTGGGAATCCATCTCCATGGATTACATGTCGGGCCTTCCTTCCACTAGTCATGGAAATGACTGTGTTTTTGTGGTCGTCAACAGGTTCTCGAAGATGGCCATTATGGCGGCCTGTAAGAAGAATATCACAACAGAAGCCACTGCTAAACTATTCTTTGAACGAGTGTGGGTGCACTTTGGGATCCCACAATCTATCATCTCAGATCGGGACAATCGGTTCCATAGTACATTTTGGTCCAGTCTCTGGTCAATGTTGGACACCAAACTCACTAAGTCCACAACCTTCCATCCTCAAACTGATGGCCAGACAGAGGTTGTCAATAGGATGATTGTACACATTTTATGCATGTACAACTCAAAGCATCCACGCACATGGGATGAGAGCCTCCCCTATGTTCAGCACAGCTACAACCAAGCCCTTCACAGCTCGACTGGCCACAACCCTTTTCAGGTGGGCTTGGGATTCCAGCCACTATGCCCCATTGATGTGGCCATGCCACTTGCAGCTACTCACACAGATTCAGCTCATGTCCAGTCCGAAACAGACAAGGCAACCAGCTTCATTGAGCACATCCAAGATATTTGCTAGTAGGTCCATGACATTCTGGAGAAATCAAATGCCAAGTACAAGCGGCGACATGATCGACATCGGGTGCCACGCAAGTTTCAGGTGGGCGACAAAGTCTGGTTGCATTTGCAAAAGGAACGCCTTACTAGAGCCTATCAAAAACTAAGACCACTTCGATATGGTCCTTACACCATTACTAAGGCTATGGGAGACAATGCATTTGAGCTCACCATTCCCCCACTCCTTGGCCTGCACCCAGTGTTCAATGTGGACCGCCTTCGACCATACTTTCCTCCATTGCTAGACACATTTGACATTGCAAAACAGCTCATACCCACATAATTAAATCTAGATTGCATGGAACAAGCTGCAACTGATCGGATCATGGACACACAGATCAAGAACACTCGCCAACAGAATATCCAACTGTATCGAGTTGTCAAAGCTGGCCAACTCCTTGACCAGGGCAAGTGGCTCACTAGGTACCAAGTTTAGCAAAAATTTCCTCATCTCATGGAGGAACTCAACGCAATGGGGACCATTGCTTCATAAGGGGGGAGGAATGATCCAGGTGGATATTGGTGGCCACCTGCCAAGTCCACCTGGACTGCCACCATTGTTTCTCTCAGCATTTTCAGTTTCCTTAATTGTAGCACAACTTACTATTTTTAGCAGTTTTTCGGGTCCTAAACTTCTGGAGCTGTTTTGAGGCCCTAAACGACAATTTTTGGGAAATCTGGGGGCAACATGGGTCCATGGACCGATGTTTCCCTTCCTAAAGTGGTAGTGCTCGGATAGATCTTTCTAATGAGCTATTATACGTGTCAAACAGAGATCGTATGCCAAAGTTACGACCCTGGGAAGTTGATGTACCAATTTACCCAAACGGGGCCCACAGTTTGGTGTTTCATCTTCTAGGGTTAGGTTTTGGAATGTTAAGGGTTTTCCATTATTTCTCAACAATAAATAGTTCTTCAAGCCTCATTGTAAGATAGTTCAAAGGCATGTAGCCACCACATCTCTTCTTAGAGATAAGCTACCATCGCCCTAGCTAGTTTATTTCCATTACTGTTTGTAAGCATATTTCAGTATTTTACATTAATGAAATGAAGTATTATTTCTGCTGCATATCTGTGTTTATGGTTATCTCTATAATTTGTTGCATTCCTGTTTAAGTACAAATCAATAGATAACATGAGTCACCAACTATGAAGTTTTCAAATCTTAAAGAAATAATTACAAATCCTAAAGCGAGCTATAGAATTTAAACCAACCATTAGTTCAAAATTACCTTTGATTTCAGAGTACTCCTATTCTTATTCTTTATGGATTCTAATGCCTTAGGGCACTACTTTAGAACTCATCTGAATATCATTTATGACCAAACCCTTCAGTGAAATATGTTTTATTCATTTAGGACCTATTTAAGGACCTATAGGTCATTCATACAATACAGAGGTTGGTTGGCCCTTAGGCCACAATGTTTGAACTTAAATGCTCTGATACCATTTGTCACACACCCCCTCAACAAATCTAAAAAACACATACTATTGGCACATACCTCCTTGATACTATACTAATAACCACATAATATGTTCCTTCACTAAATTTAATTTTGATGAAATTTAGACTCAATAGTTATTCCTTACATCCATATATAATCATCTCATAACAAAGTTAACACAAGCAATTCTACTCATGCATAGTGGTCACATGCATATTATACCATTAGTCACATGTGTTATATAGCTCCTTAACCAATATTAATAATTACCTACTATGCTCCCATCACTAAAGCTACACTTAGATTCAACATGCATAAGTATTTAATCATCCTCACAAATAAAGGTAACCCATACAACTATGCACATATGCTATGAGATTCAACAACATAAAAAGTAAGGATTAAACATACAATACATTCCATGCAAGTGATTCAGACAAGAGAAATTGGAAACTATCACACTTGGAGAGTCAAGCACCATCACCAACCTAGAACTGATTCTTCTTGTTCACCCTTAAGATGAAATTTATTGTCATGGATCAACTGCCTCTTGTTGATCTCTTCAATGGGTATTTAATACCCTCTTTCATGATATGGTTTCCATTAGTGGCGTCCCTCTTTTATGGATCCTCTTTGTCCATTTTCCTGGGATTTTCCCAAGAAAGCTCACCTTTATCTCCCACAAGGCTATTCCTCATAAAAGCTTGCCTTTATCTCCCACAAAGCTTTTATGTTTTTTTCTTAACTTAGAATCTTTCTCTAACTAAGTAGTTTAATGGATATTTATCTTCAAATTCATTAAGCTTATATAGATTTGTATCTAGAAGTCTTATCATGAAACCATTATCCATTCCCATTCACCAATGGGATTTGTCAAGAATCTTATCTCTTGGTGTCTCGCTTTTCAAAGAGATTAAATTATTTTATTTAATAATAAAGTATTTACTTTCATTGCAACATATTAGACCTATATTTTCTTAGCTTAGTTCAATAGAGTGTTACATACAATGGAGGGGTGTTACATACTCCCCCCCATTAAATTTACACCGTCCTCAGTGTATTACTGCAATTTTCCATTTATTTCCTCATTCACATGTGATTGTTCTGAATTATTAGGTTCCCATAACCTTACTACCTGAATTAGACTTTACAATACATCGGATACAAAGGAGTTCTACCAGCAATCTATTTCCCTGGCTACCTATCCATTTGTTTCAATCACTTTTGTGAGAGATTTTCAAAAGCAAAAACTCATTTTTTTGTTACGTGAATAACTACAGGTTAATGTTGCCTACCTTTTAGCTGTGATTTCTCACTTCTAGGTTGTTTAAATAATAGGAAGAAATGCATGTTCCTCCAATGTATTTGTGTTCTTTCTGAACACTTGCTTCCTACAAGTCATCCCAAGAAAAATATAAAAATCCGTCACATATTATAAACTGAAATGCATTAAAGCATACAGGAAAAAAAAAACCCAAATGTATCACAAACACACAAAAAAAGTATTAAATACAATGGAAGAATATTAAATTCTATAAAACAATTAAAAATCAAAGAAAAATGACAAACAATTTTACACATGACAACAACAATGACAAGAATATCAAATTTACTGACAATTAAACTGAAAAAAAGGAAAATTTAATTAAGATATATTATTTAGAGATCTATTTGTGGTCTCGCAACATCAACAAATTCTACAAGGAAAATCAACTTTACATACTCAATCAGAACACATTCATTCAATGCGAGCCTCTTCCAAAACACACCCAGACTAGTGGAAAAAGAAGAACCAATTCAAATGAATAGTATAATGCCCACGATACTTCATGCTTTCCAACAAGTCCCTTCTTGGTTTCCTTCTAGATCCTTTTTGGTGCAAATGAGACAAGGTTTTGACATCCGATTTCATTATATTCAAGACACGAATATGCTCATCATTAAAACAAGGATGGAAGCCATGTTTTCTATCTAGCCTTTTGTGAGAATAGGTAACAAAAATTATGGTTTTTGCGATAGATTTTATCACTTTAATGTAATATAGGCCATCATTTTTCTTCATATATTCATTTGAATGATAGAAAAATGCAATTAGAACTAGTACATAAACACATAAGCGAACAAATATCTACATACACATATTTGGTTAGAGTTTTTTTCATTTTTTTTGAAAGCCAAATTATTTTTATTAGACATAAATCTAATAGAACTAAAAACAATGAGAAAATAAGTAAAACATAGGTTAAATTTAACTAGTCAGAAACAACATCACCACCAAAAAAATTATGACCCATGCAATTTCTTCCAAATGGTCAATTTACTAACTTTACTAATCAACAAATATATTCAAATGATCAACTAGTACAACAACAAAAAATATCAATCTGCATACAAATATTTGCAAGAAGCAACAACACTTATATAGAACTATCAGTATTTTTCTCAAAGGCACACCAAAACACTCAACCCTTTCAATAATATTATACCCTACAAATATAAATGCTTAGATTAATAAACCCAAGGAATTGATATTATAAACATAAGAGAATAATAAACCCAATGGCTAAAAACTAAAACCCCAAGGGATTATAAAACCAATGGAATAATATTAAACTAATGTATATTAAACCCAAGGGATTAATACTAAAAACCCTAGGGTTTATATTCCCTTGTGTTTTTAGTATTAATCCCTTTGGTTTTTAATTTGTTGGGTTTATAATTACTTCGGTTTTAGTATTAATTCATTGGGTTTGTAATCCCTTCGGTTCAAATTATTCCTTTGGGTTTATAAACCCTTAGGGATTTAGTATTATACCATAGCAATATGAACCCTTAGATTAATAGACCCAAAGGATTGATAAAATAAACCCAAGGGATAATAGTATTAGTCCCTTGAATTTATTATCCCTTGGGTTAATAATATTCCCTTCGATTTATTACCCCTTGGGTTTAGTATTCCCTTGGGTTTATAATATCAATCCCTTGGGTTTATTAATATAAGGATTCATATTCTGAGTCTATAATATTATTCACACAGTTTGTAATTAATATCAATCCCTATGGTTCAATAATATTTCGTAGGGTTTATAATTTCTTGGATTTTTAGTATTAAACCCAAAGGATTATATGGTTGAGCATGCTTAACCATGGTTGATTTTCAAATCAAGAGAATCTTTCTGAAAATGTGACATTTCAAAATGGTTGACCATGGTTGATTGTCATATTGAGACAATGTCTATTACAATGCGACATTGGACCATGTTCGACCATGATTGAATTCATAAAACATGGTTAACCATAATTGACCAGATTTCACATTGACGAAAAGAAAAGACATAAAACAAAACAATAGGCACAATATAATTGGTTAAATAAAAACAATGCCACGTCAAAGGATCACCCATGTGATTATTTCCAAGCATTCAATATGTCAACTTTAACAAAAAAAAAGACTAAAACAAATATCTAAATCACGACAGGAAGAAATAAAAACCATAAATAACATATCCAACCACTGTGTAAAACCACTAAACTCAATTGAGATAAAAAACTCAAAATGATATAGACTTCAATCACTCCTCCTTTTTCATAAGTGTAACATAAGTACTCTTTTGTATTTTTGCATAACATTGAGAAAAAGGTGCTGAAATCTGTAAACCCTCAATGGATCTAACTCATGATATAGTTGTAAATGAAAATGGCTCACCATAGGAACATGAGAGGTTAGTGTCAATTTGAACTGAATCCTTGAAAAAAAGATGTTTGGTCCCTTCTCTATCAATAATTTTTAACTTTAAGATTTGTTAAAATTCATAATTTTAAAAACCATATTTTCCCACCTTATAACATTGCCAAGAATATCAAGATTTCCAAATGTTTCCACATTAAATAATTACTCATAGCCACGATATCAACTAAAAATTTACCATACAATGTCGTGCAATGGAAACATATCAAAAAGTAAAAACCATATCGAATTTTTTTTAGATAAACCCCCGAAACAAAATATGAGTTGAAAAAAAAATGTTATATATATATATATATATATATGTATATATATTTATATTTATATATAAATTGCAATTTCATTTATTTAAAATTATGACTTAAAATAATAATTTATAATAAACATAATTAAAATGTTTTAAAAAAAAAAATATGCATAATCACGAGGAATCTGGTTAAGTATCTAGAAAGTACAAACATAAATAACAATTAATTATCTGAGATTGGATGCTCTGTGATTCATGATTTAATGATTAATAAATTCTGGAAAATCACATGAAGGATTATTGATCTACACATTTGAAACCTCAATCTAGGTTCATCATTAGGACCAAGCTGAGGAGCATGATCAACAAATTCCTGAAATATATCTGAGAGATGCAACTTTCAGCATCCAATGTTCAAAAGAATAATTAATGATAAGTAGTGTTTAAGGGATAAAAACTGATTTAGTCAATAGTTATATTTGACATTTGGAAAATAATTTATTAATTTATTAATTTATTATTATTATTATTGTTGTTGTTGGAAACGTATGCTGTAGATTATCCACTGTAATATGTTCATTATTTCGACGTTTCGAACCTCAAAGGGGATCCATCATCAATGCAAAAAATGAATGATATATTGAGAGAAGAATCCACCGACTAGAATAGATAAATAAATACCCAACGGATGATAAATTCAAGTAAAAGACGACTAATTCAAAAAACTAAACTACATCTATTTTCCAATTTTTATTATTATTTTCTAGTTTTAATTATTTTAATTTATTTATTTTAATTAACCTAATATGTATTAGTAAATAATAAAACTAATTAATTTTATTGAAATAACAAATGATTAAATGTAATAAGTCTATTTTCTATAATTAGTTGTAATGTTTGTATAATTAGTTTTTAATTTTAATTAGTATCTAATTTTAATTTTACTTGTTAATTTAGTAATCTAATTAAATATAATTAGTTTATTTCAATTTAAACTCAATTTTTTTATTTTAATCTAATATGGATTACTAAATTATTAAAAATATAAGTCTAATTAATTTTAATTAAAACAAATAAATTAATTAATTAATCCCTAAGTACCTAACTAACAAAGAAATAAATTATTTCTAGATAAATTTTATTTATAAATTTTTATTAGTATTAATGTTAAAATCTATTGTCACTAGAATAAAAATTTTATTTTGTTTTATTAGTTACTTAATTTATTTATTAGTTAATAATCATCTATATTAACTTAAAATAATCTTGATAATTATTTATTATTAATAATAATAATTTATTTATCTATTTACAAATAAATGGTTATTATGTCAAATAAATAATTATTAATTCCTAAATATTTTACACCAAGACAAATGCTATAAATTAATTTAAGGAAGGGGGTGGAAGATAACACTGATACTACACCTTGAAAGATCTCAAGGGATTGATATGTCTAATCAAGGGAAGCCATTTTCCACTAATCTCATTTACATTGTCCCTATTGAGATTATGAGGAAACTTCATAATTTCGATAGCCTCTCTGATTTTCCTCTTTTGATAATGATCCTCCTTTGCAATAACTCTGGCGTCCTCCAAACACACCTCATTCTTGGTTTTGGATGAGTGTTCTGCAAGAGTCGATGTATGAGATCTCTCAATCTTAATATCAGCTCCATGCTCTTTAAGTCTTGTTTTCAAAGATCGACCTATCTCCCCAATATAATATCTTAATATTAATAATAATATCACTATTTTCTTAAATATGATATAAATAATTTCTATAAATAAACTATATTAGTTTTAAATTGAATTTAAAATTAATCTTAAAAAATTTAGACATTATTACAAAATATATATATATATATATATATATATATATATATGTCATTTACTTAAATGTGATATGAATTAATGAGTATTATCAAAAACCTTATTGATCCGAAATGCATGAAAGGTGTTTATTTAATTCTTTGTTCTTGTGGAACCCCTACATTGGAGGCCTTCCATTTCACAAAGGATTCAAGACAGCAGACCTTATGCAATGTAGGACAGGCTCCTCTTCTTTAAGAACATGCTGAATTAATGAAGCACCATATTTGCTTAGAGGAATCTAAGGTCCTTGTGAGGGTTGACCATTTCCATCACCGAAATTAAGAGAAGTCATTCAAATTGAAAAGAGGAATAAGACTCTTCATAGAACGATGGATGGAAGTTAACTAGTTTGTGGGTTCCTTCTCTTTGTTCTTAACCATGTGCCCATACGTTTGTTGGTTATTGTGTCATGATCTTTGGCTGTAAATTGTTTTGTTTTATCTTTAATTTATTTTATTTGATTATATTAAAAAAAAAAATAAGAATAATAATAATATTTTTTTTGATAATACTCATTAATTCATATCACATTTAAGTAAATGATATATATATATATATATATATATATATATATATATATATATATATATATATATATATATATATAATTTGTAAAAATGTGCAAATTCCTTAAGATTAATTTTAAATTCAATTTAAAACTAATATAGTTTATTTATAGAAATTATTTATATCACATTTAAGAAAATAGTGATATTATTATTAATATTAAGATATTATTATATATTTTTATTATATTTAAAATAAATAATAATAATAATTATTATTATTATTATTATTAATTAATTAATTTCCGAATCTCAAACATAATTATTGACTAAATCAATTTTTATCTATTAAACACCCCTTATCATTAATTATTTTTTTGAACGTTGGATATTGACTGTTACATCTCTGTGATATATTTGAGGAATTTGTTGATCTTGCTCTTCAGTCTGGTCGTGACGATGAACCTAGATTAAAGTTCAATAAATGACCACTAATAATCTTTCATGTAATTTTTCAAAAAATCTTAATCATTAAAACAATTATTTATATTGAAATTTATATTATTTTATTATAACATTTAATTACATGATAGAAATATACTTGGCATTTCTATTTTAAAAAATTATTTGTCCTCATTTTGGCAAAGATTGCTAGATGTCAATTTGTCTTCAAAATGCGTCCTTATTGACGAGCTTTGTATTTTGTTAAATATACTTTATGTAATATAGCATATGAAAGTTAAGGAAAATATGTTATTAAATTGATGGAGGGTAAAATAATCAACCCTAATAGAATAAATCCATTTAGGGTACTTATTTGGATACAACGCTCATTTCGATGCTTCTAGACACACCCACCCGCCACTCAGACGCTTCTACAGGCATCCACTCCCCACCACTTGGCAGCACATTGTATACTTCGATCAATAATCCTTTGAGATCCGTCAACTTTCAACAACGACCCATATCGTTAGGGTTTGACATCGACGGTTGGGAAATAATGAGTTTCACGCGGTAACAACTCATGCCTTGAACGACGGGGAGGCTAATTTTCACCACGCAAATCTGGGCGGGAGCATCTGCAACCCCTCTAGGCAGAGCATGTTGGATCTAATGCTTCCATATTATTTATAGTTGTCATTGTGAGTCTTTAGATATAAATATTGAAATAGTCCGTTTTTTATATGTGAGTTGTAGTTGTGATCTTGATGTGTCAAAATTCAGTGATTTATATCTTATATGTAATATAATATGATCACTAAGATAAATTTGTGTTATTTATATTTACAATCTCTCTTTTCTCTCCATTTTTATTTCCAACATGATATTAGAACTCATCTAACCCTGACTCTCTCACTGGAATGGAAAAGATCTGAAAATGAAAAAATATCTGAGGATTAATCCATAGAATTAGTGTGTAGATAGTAGAAGTAGATTACTGGAATCTATTTCCCGTGTGTTTTGTGTCGGATTTCTATGTATTGTGTGGATTTCTTGCCATCAAATAGCACCAGATGAGGATATTTCTCTTCTGCGGAGAATTGGATGGCACCTTCATTCTCAACATTGTGTATATAGAAGTGCCTTTTGCAGCGCTCTTCATCAGTTGATGATTGATCTCGTGGAAGTGGAGAAGATCTCGATGCTTGTGTATTAACCTCTCTTTTAGCCAGCGTGTGGCCGGACACGAGGCACGGGACATAGTGCATAAAGTTCTTGACCGGACTGGTTGTAATTGCTGGCCAGATCCATAGATCTGTTAGTTGTGTGTTTTTGAGTTGCTAGGGCCGCCAATTTATCGAAAAGAAACTTCCTGCGAAAAAGATAGCCGCCATTTTCAAATCCGGTGCATACTCGACCTTATCTATTAGATATGAAACGCTTCATAAAGTGCTAAGGTGACCCATGAATTAATTGGTTTGGTCAGATCGTGACGACATGGAATTAAGTGTCTGTTTCATTTGTTGTGTTTCGGGAGCATAATATCCTCTGGTACCATACCGTGAGTAAATGTTAGGCTACACTCTACGTTTCAATTATAAAACCCAAGCATGGTATATATGGCAGTGAAAAAGATCCAGAGGAGTTGCAGGACGTCTAAGTGAGGACTACAAAGTGAACTAGTTTCCATCAGAATTAGCTCAATGCGTAGTCTGAGTGGCGAACACAAAGTGAACGAATTGCCATCAGAATTGGGTTAATGCGCTACGGTCAGGAAGATTACCTTATATAAATGACCCGATATCGTTGATTGGAGGATTACTGTGCATTTGTTTTTGTTTTCTCCACAGTGCAAGGCATTAGTAAAGGGCCTTGTGTTCAATTGATTGCAGGGTTGTCGGTCTCCCTTTAAAGTGGAAACATACACACAGATCGATCTGATGGATTCAATAGGCAGACGTCGGAGTAAAGCCCTTCTACACAATGCATCTATCATTTAACGTGTAGTGAAATCAAATTCCAGACTTCAGAAATGGCTACATGGAGTTGTGTGCGAATCGGTTGTGTTGTGTTCAGACAGCGGAAGCAAGGCATTGACTTGTGGTGTGGGAACCAGTGAACATGCCCATGGAGCTGCTTATACATAGTGGATGTCTTGAAAGGGATTAATTTGGGTCAATGTTTTAGTGTTTGATTTGGTTTTTTATGATGTGATAGGTAAAGTTATAGTGATTTTATTGTAACTAGCACAACCACATTTACCAATGTGGTTGATATAGGTGGATAGGCTATATCAACCATATTAATAATTATTATGTATATTTAAAAAAAAACAACTATATAAATAATAACAATCATATTATTATATATTTATGATTATTATATTAATAATACTAGTAATATTAATTAACAATAATAATATTTCATAATAATATTATATAATTATTATTATTATTATTATGTTAGCTCGTAATAATATTAGCAATATTAAAAATTCCAGAAGATGGAAACAAGCTGCTTGAACATGGCGAACTAGGGTTTTCCCAAACTCTGCAACGGAGTTCTGCACTGAGCACAGTGCCCCTAAATCATAGACTCTGAAAATATTGACGATTTCGCACGCCGGTTATTAGTACAACCTCAATGGCAACCATGTCGGGGGAGGACTTTGTGCCTCCCCCCATGGTGAACCCTGCGCTTCTGGCCAAAAACAGATCTGACAAGGCCTCTGCTTCACAGACACAGACAAATTAGAATAAGACTTATAAACAGAGTGGACATCAAGAAACAGAAGATATACCCCAGGACAGGCAACAAAACTCTGCAGGAGAAGATGAAATGCCCAAAGTAACCTCTGTGACCTACAAACCTGTCGCAGCAAAACGAGCAAGGATTGAACTGTCCAGTCAACGAATCAACACCCAAATCTAGTACATGAGAGATCATGCACTCATTGGGAAATTTATTGTGTTTTGGCCAATAGAGAAAGCATTACAGGGATGGATTGCATCCAAATGGAAACCAAAAGGGCACATCAATCTGAAGCTAGGGCCAAAGTGGTTTTTTACAACGATATTCAACTGTATCGAAGATCGAAACAGGGTCACCGACGACAGCCCTTATTTCTTTAATGATGCAGGCCTATATCTACAAGATTAGATCGAGAGATTCCACCCAGACAAAGAAGATCTAAGCTCGGCACCTGTTTGGATCTGGTTACACTCCCTGCCGCTGGAGTATTGGGATGAAGAGTCATTAAGGGATATTGGAAACAACCTGGGAGAGTTTATTAAAATTGCAGAAGAAAGAAAACTTAGAAGGTATAATTCCTATGCCCACATCTGTGTCTATATGCAACTGAACAAAGCTCTCCTAGACTTGGTAAGTCTATTTCATGATGATTTTGAGTGGATTCAGACAATAGATTATGAATATGTCCCCTTTAGGTGTAGAAAATGTCATGCGCATGGACATCTATTCCGTGATTGCTCGCTTAATGCAAAGCCCTCTTCCAATGCCTCCTGAGGGCATACTGATACAGAGGGCTTTAGAAAAGTTAACTCTCGAAAAGGAGCCATAAAAAACCTGTTTCACAACCCAAAGATGCCCTGACCAGTAATTTCAATCCCTCTCCTAGCAACAGCTTCGATATTCTAGCTCAACCTACCTCTTTTGTCTCTAATCCCTCCATGGACTCTTCTGAGCTTCCCAAAATGCCCTCCGTCATCCCTCATTCTGACTCCATTCCTGCCCAAATCCCCGAGCTAAACCAAGTTCCCCCCACCTCCTCTTCCATTAAAGAGTCTGCATGGAAACCCAACGATATGGATATCGATACCTTGTTGATTGATCCCAAGCATGCAGATGACATTTTGTCAGAGAGCAGTGAACCCAAGCAAATGGAAGAAGAGCTTGAAAGTATCGACTTAGGATACTTGGACATTTTTGGCCTTGAGCAAGTATGCAAGAAGAAAGAATTTGATACAATTCCAGCAAGATAACTAGAAAGTCAAGAGTTCATCCTATCCAGAGAACATCAGCAACAATCTTTAGGAATTCAACCAGGAAGTCAGTGGGACAGAAAGAATATGGCAAAGGACACCAAGAAAAGAGGGAGAAAGACAGATCTACAAAGAACCATCCTCATCGGGGAAATGTTGGTAGAATCTGGTAGATATTCTAAACTGACAAAGTAATATAGGCCGCTCCCCAATCCTGAACAATGAAGCTCACATCATGGAATTTAAGAGGGCTAAATAGCCCTGGGAAATACAGAATCATCAAAAACATGATATAGATGGAAAAACTTCACATCTTCTTTGTGCAAGAAACAAAATGTACTAGTACTTTTCTTAGTACCATTCTTTCAAAAGCCTGGCCAGGTAGCTTTACCATTGTAGTGGACACTATAGGCACCTCGAGAGGGTTAGCAATAGCCTGGAATGCACAAGCGATTATGCTAATAGACTTCCATGCAACCCACCACTTCATACAAGCTACCTTCCATATTATAGGGACCAATGTGCATGGTCACCTCACCAATGTTTATTTTCCACAAGTTGTAGTGGATAAATCAATAGTTTTGGACATGCTCTCTTTGCTCAATGCCACACGGGTTCATTCACTCTGGATAATAGGGGGCGACTTTAATATGATAACTAAATTAGAGGAAAAAAGAGGGGGTCAAATTAGACTGGACAATGAAAGTGAGCACTTCAAGAAGTTCATTCAAAACAATTGGCTAATTGACCTGCCTTTCAACAATGGAATGTTTACCTAGAATAACAAAAGATCTAGTCCCCATCAGATCGCTTCATGGCTGGAGAGATTTCTGATCTCCAATAATGCTATCCATTTGGGAGGAGACCTTTTACACTTAATTTTGCCGCTTTCAGGATCGAACCATTGGCCCATTTCACTTCAATGGCAAAGACCTAGAAATTCCACTCGAAGACCCTTCCGCTTTGAATCTTTCTAGTTGACACATTTAGATTTCAACGATCTAATTCAGAATGCATGGAAATGTTTTCGTCCCCCAGCAAGCTCCAAAATGTTTCAATTCCAACAAAAGCTTAGATTCCTTAAAGAGCATATCAAACAGTGGAACCAAGCCACCTTTGGAAACATTTTCTAAGCTCAAAAAGGCCTCGCTCAAGAAATGGAGAAAATCCAGCAAACCATCATAAATGAAGGAAGGACTGAAGCTCTCATAGAATAGGAAAAGAACCTTCAAACACAGATTACAGAAAGGGAAAAACAAGAGGAAATCCTCTGGAAACAAAAATCCCGAATAAGATGGTTAAAGGAGGGCGAGAGGAATACAAAATTCTTTCATCGTACTGCCATCTAGAGGTGAATGCATAACAACATCACCCAAATTCAAAATCAGCAGGGAGACTGATTGCAAGCACATGAGGATATTGAAAACGAACTCCTTAAGCACTTCAAAATGGTCCATCAAGAACCTGATATCAATAGACAACCAGCAATTGAAAAGATTCTCCCCCACATACCGAAAGTGATAACAGATGATCACAATCAATTGCTCCTCCATCTGGTCTCTTTACTGGAGGTTGAATTAGCTATGAGACAGCTCAAGGAAGGAAAAGCCCCTGGACTAGACGGTTTCACCTCCAATTTCTTCCATAGATTCTGGGATGTTATCAAAGATGAAGTTTGGCAGGTAGTGGAAGAATCTAGAACCCTCCACTGGATGCTCCCCTCTTTAAATGCTACATTCATCACTCTCATTCCCAAAGAGGAGCATTCTAATTCTCTGGACAAATTCAGGCCAATAGCCCTTTGTAATGTCATCTACAAAATCATATCTAAAGTTATAGCTTCCCGTTTGAAACCGTTGTTTCCCCTACTCATCTCGTCATAACAATCAAGCTATGTGGAAGGAAGACAAATCACGGACAACATCATCCTCACCCATGAGATCATCCACTCTCTCAAGTACCTAAAAAACGTCGGTATGCTTCTTAAAATCGATCTCTCAAAAGCTTTTGACTAGTTGAGCTAGATGTACATTCAAAACATGTTGACAGCCTTTGGTTTCTCTCATGCTTGGGTTCGATGGGTCATGAGCTTAATATCCTCTTCCTTCTTCTCCATCCTGGTCAACGAAATTCCTTCCACCCCCTTTCAACCCACCAGAGGCATACTTCAAGGAGATCCCCTCTCCCCTTTTCTCTTTGTTCATATGGCCAAAAGGCTGGACAGAATCATCAAGCATGCTCTCCAGGAGCATCAGCTTAGAGGTATATCCTTTCATAATTCCCTTGCCATGTCCCACCAACAATTTGTGGATGATAACATGTTATTTGGGCATCCTTCGATTGAAGAGGCCCGAAAATTCAAGTCCCTCCTTGACGATTTCTCAGTAGCCTCTGGTGCTAACATCAACACCATTAAATCCCAAATCTTCTTTTTTCACACTCCCGCTATAACTCAAATCTCTATAGCCTGCATTCTAGGATTCTTGATAGCCTCTCTCCCCTCCAAGTACCTCGGTTCCTCCTTAACTGACTTTTCTCTCAAGCACTCCTCCTGGAAACTACTCTTAAACAAGCTTGAACCCCGCCTCACCTCCTCGACTTTTAGAGCCCTAAACATGGCAAGTCGAATTATTCTTATCAAGGCTGTACTGCAATCTATGCCTCTTTATCTATTTTCTTTCCTGGTCACACCTAAATGGGTGCTTAAAAAATCAAATATCTTTAAAGAAACTTTTTATGGGGATCTTCTGGACATAATCGTAAATGGGCATTAGTCAAGTGGGCAACAATTTGCCTCTAAAAAAACCTTGGGGGAATTGGTCTCAGGGACCCACAACATAGTAATGTAGTCATGGGAGCTAGAATATGGTGTAAGTGGCTTTCAGATCCACACACGCCCTAGGCAATCCTATGGAAAGCCAAATATGCTAACAACAAACCGACTGACGACTTGATCAGACTCACAGATATGGACAAGGGCCCTTTATTTGGAATGCAACTAGACAGCACAATAATATGATCCATCATCACAACTTCTGGGAAATAAGAAATGGAAACAATGCTTGCTTCTGGACGGATGCTTGGCAGCAAGGACCGAAACTCAACAACATAATCATACCACCACAAATAGAGGACTGGGATGCTCATCAATGGAAAGCGGTTAATCAATACTAGACCCCCACCCTTGAACATGGTTATAGACAATGGAAAAAAAGCTGAGCACATCATAAGGCAAGGGACAGAGCTAATGTACAAGGAGTTGAACACAGAACTAACCAATAGAAAAATCAGATTCTCTGAAGAAAAGGACATCTTACATTGGGGATACAAACCACGTGGGACTTTCACCACACAAGAGGCATACAATCTTCTGATAAATACTCAAAATAACAAGGACCCTCTCTGGGACAAAGTCTGGTCTCCTAAAATCTGGCCCAAGATCTCCACTTTCCTATGGTTGTTATGTCACAAGAGAATTCTCACATGGGACAACTTAAGGAAAAAAAAATTCCATGGCCCCTCAAGGTGCCCCAACTGCAAGCAAAATGAGGAAACTATTCAGCATCTCATGGACTCCTGTTATTTGGCAAACAACCTTTGGGAAAAAACAAAATTCAGATGTCAAAAAGATGGCAGAGTTAAAGAAGACATTACCAAAACCATCTGCAACTGGGCTAAAAATCCATACAAAAGTCCCCTGCTTAATTATTTATGGAGAATCGTTCCAGGCCTCCTCATCTGGACAATATGGAAGGAAAGGAATTAGCGTATCTTCAAGAATCAAACCACTCCCATAGAGATCATCTGGAGCAATATCTGCAACAATCTTCAGGAAACTCTAGCGCTCCAAACTTGGAGCGAAGATGATTTTCCCACCGATCCACAAGAATGGACCATATGGAAGAATTGGAACCTTACGATCCTCTAGAATTAAGAGAATCCCAATAGATCCTTCCCGCCTCACGAATCTTCCAATAAATGGCTCCCTCCGCCTCTAGGAATTACCCAAATAAACTTTGACGACACTTCTAAAGGCAATCCAGGCCAGGCCTGACATGGAGGAATTTTTAGGGATCACAATGGAAAACCTATGCTACTCTTCCTAGGTGCAACAGGATGGGACATAAACAACTCAGCTGAACTAGAAGGATTGTGGCAAGGTCTTCACCTCGCTTAGCAGCATGGCTTTTTCCCCTTAATAATTGAAGGAGACTCACAAATTCTCATCAATATGGCCAATCAAATTATACAAGGAACACCAATTCACAAGTTGTCCTGCAGCTGGAGACTAGTAGCGCATTTACAACACATTGAACACTGGCTTACAACCAATAGAGCAATCACCTTCAAACACATCAAGAGAGATGGCAACAAAGTGGTTGACCTCTTGGAAAATTTAGGGGTGGCCAGTGATCGAATTCTATACACCGGTTCGCTCAACATTATTAAAGATGTCATTCATCAACAGGAATATATTGCACTGGTGCAAAATGATGCAGCACCCCCGGATGCGGGTGGTTGATGGGAAGTTAATGCAGATACGACGCCGGCTTGGAAGGTAGCCAAGCCACATGGTTATCTGCAAGCTCACTTGTGGGAATTTAAGGTAGGCCTCTGCCTCTTGGCCGACAGCATTAATCCATTGTGCGGATCGAGACCTCCCTAGCAAGCTTCAAATTATGGCTTTGAGCCCTCAACAGACCTCCATTCTACCTTTGAATTACTCTTGCCACCCTGTTGCAGCAGAGCCAAGCTCTCGCACTGCTACAGGGAGGCGTTGCAGGCTTCTCTGCTGTGTCAACCTAGGAAATGGTCTTCACTTCTCCCATTCTATCCACTTCACCTTGTAATTTGATGCCTCAGCCCCTGCCTCTGTCCCTGATCTGAATCCCTTTGTCATTTTTAGTTTAACCTCTACTGCTCTCGCCCCGCTCTCTGCCATCTTGACTCACTCTTTGCTGTCGCATCCCTCTTAGAGAAATATGCCTTGTCATCATCATCACATGAGAAGCAGGTGTGGTTGTAGCCGCGGAAGAGCAAATCACCCCCCTGCACCACTTCCCTCTGCTTCGACTTCCCCTTCGGCCTCCCCGCCCCCTAGCCCTTCCTCTTCCCGCTTCCATGGAAGTCATCCGGCTACCCATAATGGAAGAGATCGAGCTCATCCATGTGAGACTCTTCAGATTGATGAGGCCACCTGGACGCCCATTCCAAATGATACCACCCAGTTCGCTCAATTTTGTTTCCTTTGCTCCATGGACAGACCTGTAGTCATTGCCACAGTCTCGGTGGAATTCAGGGAGGAAGCTGGCACGCGCATTGAACCAGACCACAACCCTACGAAGAACCTAGCTCTTCAGCCTCATGACACTGTTCAGAGGGTGTCGAGCATGAGCCATCAGCCGGAAGCCAAGGATCAACCGTCCATCAACAGAATGAAGGCGTCAGGAGGCAAGGCCATCAGCAGAGCCAAAGGCGTTTAGGAGGAAGCCAGAGCGCCACATGACACTATGGGTGGTAGGCAGGCATAGGATATTGATTCAGGTGAGTATGGGTGTCCGATTGTGGAAGAGAAGCTACCGTCCTAAGACACCTAGCATTTGCATGCAGACAGGTCACGTGGTCAGTTTGGTCTTTTGTGTTTTTTGTCTTTTTACTGTGGTAATCTTTGGTTGTTATTTTTTAAGAAAGTCACCATGACAGTAAATGCTAAGTTTTGGAGTTGCAGCCCCTGCGTGGGCAGAAGAAACTTGTCATTATCTCGCCTTCGGATTGGTTTCCCCACCCGGGGTAGTCTCGTTCTAGTTTTGTTGTTAAAACTGATCATATGGTTGTCGGACTGGTTTCCCCAGAAGGGGTAGTCTCGTTTTAGTTTTTGTGTTTTAAATAGTCATATGGATGTTCTAGACCCGCAGAGGCCAGGGCCTCACTGTACATTATTTTTCCATTAATAGATTTAGTTTTATAGAGAAAAAAAAAGAAATATTAGCAATATTAATTAATAATAATAATCTTCATAACAATAATTATTTAATAATAATAATAATTTTAGTAAGTATGGTTGATATACCCATAAGGTTTCGTTTCTATCTATGAAATAAACCATTGATACATATATAAATGTATTACCGCAGAGAGATCTTAAATTATTACCGCAAAGAGATTGTAAATACATCACCCTAAATTATTACGATTTCCCTGCGGTAATAATTTAGGGTGATGTATTTACAATCTCTCTGCGGTAATAATTTAGGGTGATGTATTTACAATCTCTCTGCGGTAATAATTTACGATCTCTCTGCAGTAATAATTTGTGATCTCTGCAGTCATAATTCATGATCTTCTTGTGGTAATAGAAAAATAATCTGGGGCACGTGCGTCTGTGGTCTGGCTTGCTGATATCAAATGCACAGATTCCTTATATTTTTCTAATACATATATGCTAATATATTTTCAAATATGAATAATTCACCAAAGGTAGACCTAGCACAATTACTCTACAGAGCCTCCATGAGTATATAGAGTCTTTAGAGAAACATAGAGAAGAAAGAGAAGTCGAGCTACAAATAGAGTTAGTAGCCATGCTGGAAAATAAATTCACATCTCTTGAAGACAAGATCCAAAAACAAATAGAAAATAAAATAGAAGTATTGGAGAATAGGATGGAGGCAATGGAGATTAGGTTGTAGGTTATATAAAAACAAACCAATATATAAGCCAAACATCCGAGGAAGTAGATGCTGATACTTTAGAGAGTCTTAAAATGAAGGACATGATTAAAGAGCTAGAAGAAAAAGTTAATAGTCGCCTCACCCTAAATAGTGTGGCATGTAAATTAGATATCAAACCAATTAAAGATGAAATGAAAAAATTGATAGAATTATACCATGAGCATAACAAAAGGGCCTCGAACCTTATAATCTTTGGTTTGAAAGAGGAGGTAGACGAGGATACTTTAGCCATAGCCCGGACATAATTACATAACAGATTACAAATTGAAACAACGTGTCCCATAGAAGCAACAAGGTTGGGGAAACTAACTGAGAATAAAGGAAGGTTGATCCAAATAAAGGTGAGCTCTACTGACCATAAGTATGACATACTTAGTAAAACCTCAAGTCTAAAAGAAACAAGAATATTTATAAATGAAGATCTCATTCCAGAAGATTAATCATAATTGAGAAAGGAGGTTCAAAAGGTAAAGGAAGCTAGGAAGAAAGGAAAATGGGTATTAATCAGAAATAGAAAATCCGTTATTTGAGATAGAAACCAAAAAGATAATAATAAATAGAAATTCAACATGCTCCAGATTCTTTCCCAGAACTGTCAGGAATTTCCATGGAACAAAGGCCCCAAGCTAAGTTGGATCTCGAATGATGTTGATATTATTTTTCTTGTTGAAACTTGGGAGCATGAAGAATCTAAGGTCCCTAACATAGACAACTTTACATTATGGTCTACCTAGAATAAGCAATCCTCCTGTAGAGGCATTGGGGGTATAGCTTGTTACATTAAGAAGAACATCTCTCCCCATTCTAGGATTTATAAAAACGACCCTTACAACCAATATAGTTGGATAGAAATTACTGTCATTTATGATAAAAATACCTACATAGTAATCTATTATTTCCCCCCCATCAATTCTAACTTCTATAGGAAAAAGAATCTAGATAAAAACAACCCTTAAAATGGTTTAGAGAATGATATTTCTAGCCTAAGGAATGAAGGCAATATCCTTTTAATGGGTGACTTTAATGCTCAAACTTTAGGCAACCAAGCTATTCTTCTAAGCAAGCATTCCAACCCTAATCCTCTTTGGTTAGATGAAGACCTTCCTCTGGCTAGCCGGTTTAAAAGGAAATCTGAAGACCTTGGGGAGAATTTGTTTGGGATGGAGCTAGTCAAGCTCTGTAGTGCTTAGGATCTCATAATTTGCAATGGTCTAAAGAAGTGGCCCAATTCTAGCCAGATGACCTACATCCATGGGCTTGGTAGCAACGTGGTAGACTATGTTATCTTCGATCTCCCTCGATACAACAAAATAACAAATTTTAACATCTTAAATGACCACGAGTCTGACTCTGATCATAGGCCTTTACTTATACCTCTCAATTTTATCATGCATAGAGATACCATAGAAGATAATCCTTATAGCCAAAAGAAGTTAATCTTTCATAGAAATAAAAAAGATCTATTTCTAAATGAATTAAAAACTAATTTGCTTCCTTTATCTAGTATAGACAACATAGAAGATCTCTATCATAATTTTACTACATCCCTCTCATATTCTATTAAAAAGTTCCCAATTGAAGTTTCAAGTAATAAAAGAAATAGCAAAACCAACCCAGGGTATGACAAAGATTGTAAAAGTGTGAGGAGAGCAATTAAGGAAGTTGTTGATGAATCTCTTAAAATTGCCAAGATAAAAATATACAAAGCCCTAACTAAAAGGAAAACAAGGCAGTATATTCCTAAAAGACAAGAGAATCTCTTACACATCTCTAAGGTAGCACCTAAGAAATTCTGAAGGTAGATTCTAACTAGGAAAACTAAAGATAATAATACAATTTCTTTACACGACTCGAATTCCTATCTTAAAAAGCTTTATGACTCTCCAAATGTCATGGATAACTTTGAAACCCTGCTCACAACAAAAGAAGTTTTCTCATTAGAAGACATTGATTTTGGGTTTAATCACTTGGCTAATGGGAAAGCTAAGGACATTGAAGGTTACCAGGTGGAAATCTTAAAAATTGGAGGTCCTGTCCTCATCCCCCACATTCACAAGCTTTTCAATCAAGCGGTCGAGCAAGGGTTCCCTAAACCATGGACTCAAAGCCTCATTATCCCTATATTTGAAAGTGGGGATACAAATAACCCCTCTAATTATCAGACAAATATGATCAACCCTCTCCTAGCCAAGTTATATGGTATTATTTTGGAAAGGAAGTTGAGCATATGGCTTGAAAGTGAAGGTAAGCAGGCTAAAGGCCAAGCGGGTTTTAGAAAGCAACACTCAACAACAAACCACCTCATTACGCTTAGGATCATTGTGGAGGAATTCCACAATGATAAATCCAATCTCTTTTGTTGCTTTGTGGACTTTAGAAAGCCTTTCAATACAGTTTCTAGAAACAAACTTTGGAACAGATTAGAAGAGCTAAAGGCTCCTTTTGAGTTGAGAGTTGCCGCTATAAGGTTATACAAGAATGTAATTGCCAAGTTAAAGATCAATGAGGGGTGGTCGAAAGATATTAAGTGTAATATCGGAGTTAAACAAGGTTTCCCCCTCTCCCCTACCCTATTTGGCATTTACATCGACAAGATAAAAGGTTTTTTAGAGGATGCAGGATGTGCTGGAACGATCTTAGCTGGGATAGTCATCATCCTTCTTCTCTATGCTGACGATATTGTTCTTCTCGCAAGGTGCCCATGTGATCTTGATAAGAAACTTATACTTCTTAAGGATTTCTACTCTACCATGGGTATGATTGTTAACACTAACAAAACAAAAGTTATGATTATCGAATCCAAGAAGGAAACTTACGCTAATTTTATGTATGACAATAGTAACTTGGACGAAGTGTCTTCCTACAAGTACCTAGGAATTGATATTCATCACAAGCTCAACTGGAACTACAGCATTGGGAAAAGGATTAATGGGGGATGGAAAGCATACTTTGGTCTTGAAAATAATTGTAAAACTATAAACCTCGTAATATGGGATAGAAAGAAGCTCCTCTTTGAAACTTGAGTCACTCCAGTTGTCTTATATGGATGTGAGGTCTGGGGTTGTAGCATCTCTAGAGAATCCTAGAGAAAGATTGAGCAAATCCAAAAGCGTTTTATAACATATAATCTCAAAATTAAAAGAAACACACCCTATCATATTCTCCTTATAGAAGTGGGTCTTTCCCCTATCGAGAGCCTTGATATGACTAGGCTTCTGTTGTACAAGCACAAACTCAATAACATAGGAAACCGTAGACTTCCTAAGATAGCTTTAAATTTCAGCCAAAATGACCTAAGGCTCAAACAAGGTTGGCATAAAGACACCAAGCCCTGGTTAAACCATTGGGGGATCGACGAGAATGTTGCATTGCAAAACATTAATAACATTAAAAATATTGTTACTTCTAAGTTCAAAGAAAAAATATGGTGTGAAAAAGATTTAGCAGCTAAAATAAAATTAAGATATTATAAGGAGGCCATTAACCCCACCCTAGAAGATCAAAAGTATCTCTCTGTTTTAAATAGCTCAAAGAAGAAAATTAATATAGCCAAGATTAGAACGAACTCTCATGAGCTCCATAGTGAAACAAGTCATTGGGCGGTTCCTAAAACACCATGGATGGAAAGGTTTTGCCATCTCTGTGAGAATACGAACATCGAGGATGAAAATCACTTCCTCTTAGAGTGCCCCGTACAACCACATTAGATCCCAGTTTCAAAATCTTTGTTGCAATACTAACCTTCCTAGCCTTTTACGTTGTCAAAACTGCAGTGACCTTGGGAAGCTTCTCTCCAAGCTTTTTGAGCATAGGAATAAAATCTTAAATCAAACTAAATAATTCGTTTCTTTAGGTCCGATAGACCAAAGTTTGGTCTTAGTGGATGTTAACCATCATCATCATCAATAAAAAAATAAAAATATTAATTTATTATTCATTTTCTATAAAATGTAAATAAATAATTACTTATTTTATTAAAAAAATAATAATTAAATATTAGTTTTAGGAAAAATATAAATATTTTTATTTTGTTTTGTTTTATAAGTTATAATAACAATAATAATATTAATAATAAGAATTTACTAATAAAAATTAATAAATAATAGTTAAATAATTAATTATTGTTAAACAATAATAATATTTTTAATTAAATATTATTAAATAATAATAATAATAATAATATAAATATTAATTAATTAAATAATAATATAATAATTAATTCATCTTTAAATAATAATAATTAATTCTTTGTCACGAGCCGAAGTAAGGCATTGACCTGTAGTGTGGGAACTAGTGAACATGCCCATCGAGCTGCGTATACACAATGGATGTCTTCAATGGTATTAATTTGGGTCAATGTTTTAGTGTTAATTTGGGCCAATGTTTTAGTGTGTGATTTGGTTATTTAATTTATGGTTTGATTGATAAGGTAATAGTGATTTTATTGTAATTATATGGAAGATAGTTAATGAACATAAAAAAATTCCTTTGAGGTAAAGGTTCTCGACATTTTTTGGTATTGAGAGAGCACATTATTGACTTAGTTATGTCGAGTATGTTATTTGTTAATGTGTATTTTTGTTTTTGGGTGTTTCAAAAACGTTAGTTACAGGTTTTATTCATATGCATGTAAGTGTATATGTCAAAAAGGTCAGTTGTATGAAGGACTGTTGGATAAGCTTAATAAATAGACAATTTACTTATGTAACTAGAAGTATGTGCTTCAAAGCATACTACTAGAATGGAATCATGTCCAAAGAGATATTCATGTCCAATGATTGTTAAAGGCGTTTATGTTTTAAATGTATGAAGTGACAAATTGAAGATGTGGTGGTGAAGAAAGAGTGGTTTGTGTGAGATTCCAAAGTGGAAGTGAGTAATGACGAGTGAGACAAATATCATATTGTTGTTGTAATATGTGTTTTCAATGTTTTCTATGCAAGCATTAAGGGAGGTTATTGCAAGTAATGCTTCCATGTCATGTATAATTGTCGTTGTGAGTCATTAGGTGTCAATCTAAAAATATTCAGTTTCCTATATGTTATTGTAATTGTGATATAGATATGTCAAAATAAGTGATTTATATCCTATACATATATAGCTGATGTAATCAATAAAATTAGTTTGTCTGATTTGTGTTTGCACGATCTCTCTTTGCTTTCTATCTTTATTTCTAACTAAGCGATCTTTGAAAGATGATCTTACACCAACATTTATCACTTTCGTGATAAGGCAGGTCAAAACCCCTTTTCCTTCACCCTGAATATAGTTTCGTCCAGATCTACCCGATCTCTCACACAATGACAGGTCTCAAAACTTGTTCAGCGTTTCATAAAATCCTTGGCCACCTTCTACCAAACCTACCAGATTTTAGTCTCACCAGGCTCTAACAATTCACTCTCTTCCTTCTCCCGATAGCCACAACATTGAGAAAGCGTTGTAAGCGAACCCTCTATGTCGTACGTAAATGTTTATTCAACATTGTTTCAATTTTTAATTTCCTCCTAACTTTTCTTCCGTTTGAATACTGAAGTCTAATATTTTTTTTAAATGTCTGCATGTTTGAATTTCACATCTTAGATAGTTTCATGTTTGCAGTTTGGAGGTCTCCCTTTCCCATTTGAGTAGCAAAGAGGCCTTTTCCCACCCATAGGCGGTTATACATTCGAGTACAAAAGGGCTTGTTGCCTTCCCCTCTAGCGGCTCTGGAAGCAAATTGAATATTGTGGTTTACTGTCGCTCACTCATTGGATTATGAGCTATGACGGTTTGCTATATATTTAGCAAAACGAAGGGTTTTAACATCCCCATGTATGGGGGGTTTTGCAACTTCTTGCCAGAATCGAGACTCAACCTTGTTTCCAGAAGATAAAGCGCGACAAAGGAAAACTCCCCACGAGAGAAAGGGAAGTATATGTGCGACATGTAATACATTTTCCTGACTCTAATTTAGGCTTCCATGTTGCAGGATTTGCAGGGATTTCTTTTCGAGATGACGCGTGTCGAGGCCTATTCCTAGCCATAACCAGCCATACTTTCAGTTTCAAAATTTATTGCCCCCATTCCTTAGTAGGCCTATGGGAAGAGATTCTATTTACGTTTCTTTTAAACATGTCTACAGAAAAGGCTTTGACTTCCGAACATAAGTTATGACCACTTAATCTTATGACCATCTAGGCTTATGGATATAGTGTTTATTGATTCTCTTCTTTGTTTATTCTTTCACTTTTACTCTGTTGGATAGGGTTAACTATTAAAATTCATTTTAAATTGGTAACAATTGTTGTCGACTCTTACATTCAAAAAAATGTAGTTTATTGATTCTTTTGTTTATTTACTCTTTCACATTTACTCTGTTCGATAGGGTTAACTGCTAAAATTCATTTTGAATTGGTAAGAACTATAGTTGACTCTTACATTAAAAAAAAAAGTATGCGTGAATAATTTGTATAAAATAAAACTAAAAAGTATAAGCCAGATGGAGGAAGTAGCTACAATTTTGGTTCACTCAAAAGCATTACCGACAAACATCACCCAACATACGAGTATATATTCAATCGATATGCATTGAGAACATTTTTTAGTTTTAGAGAGGACATTTTTTTCTTTTTTAAATGAAACACGTTGTTTTAAGGTTTCTATCAGAGTTGCAAAGCTCTAAGCCATCTGTATCCACCATGCATAGTTACTCTGGTAGCTTATTTAATTGAAGAAGTATTGAGTGTAAGTTATGCATTTGATGCAAAAGAAAGTGTTAAATCTACCCATTTCTGGTAGAGAAATTATCCCCATTTTCTTCTCAAGGAGGTGGACTCTGCACCCATTTAGACTCAGATTATTGTAGACAACCCTTCGTATTTGTCTGATCAAAAGGGTCTGCACTATCATGAATCCAAGCCACGTAGATCATGGTCGAAAGCAATGAAAAGGAAGTATATACCAAGCAAATATTTGCGATTCCGTAGAAGGCCTTCAGGTTCCTATGCAGCTGAAATTCGAAATCCCTTCACCAAAGAGAGGCACTAGTTCAGCACCTTTGACATAGTCGACGAGGTATCCATGGCTTACGACCAAGCTTCCTTATCGATGAGTGGTTATAGAGTGCACACAATCTTTATCTATTCTCACACAAGCTCTTCGGTCAACCTAACATCATCTATGCTCACACGGTCTCTATAGTCCGAACTGAAAAATGTTTGGTATCCAAACCGTAAACCTTTCTACTGCAATTTATGAATGTGATGATATTTAAGCCGCAAGGTAAGCTTTGTGGCCTAACTTTTTTCTTCCTCCAGATATAAACCATCTTCTTGACGTGAGATCCTAAATAATATTAGACTTTTAAGCTAGGACACTTATTAAGTATATGTAATTTAATCTAATGGGAGACTCTGCAATTAGCTCTGCATAGGCTAGCAAAGCTCGTACTGTGAACCGCAGTGTTTGTCTCTTATTGCACCCACGGGTTTCTATTTTACTAGAACAGCGATATTTACTAACGTAAATATGGTCGATGAAGTATATACACAACTACATCTTCCAATGTGGTTGATATACGCGGATAGTCTTATATTAACCACATTAATAATTATTATGAGTATTTAGGATTAATAATAACTATATAGAATTATTAATAACTACTCCAATATATTAACAACGACCAATTATTTATATATATTTCTGTATAAATATTATATTAATATTATAATAATTATACAAAACTCCTAATATATATTAATTAATAATAACAATAGCTCATAATGATATTAGATTATAAATATATTATTTAAATAATCTAATAATATAAAATTATAAAAAAAATAATAACAATAAAAAGGATGCTCACAACCAATATAGTTGGATAGACATCAGTGACATTAATAATAAAAAGTCCTACATAGTAATATGTTACTTTTCCCCCATCAATTCTAACTTCTATAAGAAGAAGAATCTAGATAAGACTAACCCTTACAATGGTTTAGAGAATGATATTTGTAGCATAAGGAATGATGGTAATATCCTTTTAATAGGTGACTTTAATGCTCGAACTTCAAACAACCAAGATATTATTTTAAGCAATCATTCCAACCCTAATCCTCTTTGGTTAGACGAAGACCCTACTCTGGCTAGTAGGTACAAATGGAGCTCTGAAGACCTCGGGGAAAATTTGTTTGGGTCGAAACTAGTCAAGCTCTATAGTGCTCAGGATCTCATAATTTGCAATGGTCTAAAGAAGTGGCCCAATTCCTGCAAGATGACCTGCATCCATGGACTTGGTAGCAGCGTGGTAGACTACGTTATTTCTGATCTCCCATTATACAACGAAATATTAAATTTTGACATCTTAAACGACCACGAACCTGACTCTGATGATAGGCCTTTACTTATAACTCTCACTTTTCTCATGCATAGAGCTTCCACAAAAAATAATACTTACAGCCAAAAGAACTTAATATTTGATTGAAATAAAAACGATCTCTTTCTAAATGAATTAAAAATTAATTTTCTTCTGTTATCTAGTATAGACAACATAAAAGACCTCTTTAATAATTTTACTACAACCCTCTCATATTCTATTAACAAGTTCTCAATTGAAGTTTCAAATAATAAAAGAAATAGCAAAACCAATCCATGGTATGATAAAGACTGTAAAAGTGCGAGGAAAGCAATTAAGGAAGGTGTTGATGAATCTCTTCAAACGGACAAGATAAAAATATACAAAGCCCTAACTAAAAGAAAAAAGAGGCAGTACATTCGTCAAAGATAGGAGAATCTCTTACACCTCTCGAAGGTAGCTCTTAAGAAATTTTGGAGGCAGATTCTAACTAGGAAGACTAAAGATAATAATAAATTGCTCTTCACGATTGGAATTCCTATCTTAAAAAGCTTTATGAATCTCTAAATTTCATGGATAATTTGGAAACCCTGCTCACAACGAAAGAAGTTTTCTCTTTAGAAGACATTAATTTTGGAGTTAATCGCCTCGCTAATGGGAAAGCTAAGGACATAGAAGGTTACCAGGCGGAAATCTTAAAAATTGGAGGTCTTGTCCTCATCCCCAACATCCACAAACTTTTCAATCAAGCAGTCAAGCAAGGGTTCCCTAAACCTTGGACTGAGAGCCTCATTATCCCTATTTTTAAAAGTGGGGATACAAATAACCCCTCTAATTATCAGACAATTATGATTAGCCCTCTCTTAGCCAAGTTATATGGTAGTATTTTGGAAAAGAAGTTAAGCATATGGCTTGAGAGTGAAGTTAAGCGGGCTAAAGGCCAAGCAGGTTTCAGAAGGCATCAGTCAACAATGGACCATCTCGTTATGCTTAGGATCATTGTGGAGGAATGTCGTAATGATAAATCCAATTTATTTTCTTGCTTTGTGGAATTTAGAAAGGCTTTCGATACAGTTCCTAGATACAACCTTTGGAATAGATTAGAAGAGATAAAGGTTCCTCTCGAGTTGAGAGCTACCACTATAAGGTTATACGATAATGTAATTTCCAAGCTAAAGAGCAATGAGGGGTGGTCGAAAGATATTAAGTGTAACAATGGAGTTAAAGAAAGTTGCCCCCTCTCCCCTACCCTATTTGGCATTTACATCGATAAGCTCGAAGGCTATTTAGGGGAAGCAAGATGTGATGGCACGATCTTAGCTGGGACAGTTTTCATCCTTCTTCTCTATGCTAACTATATTGTTCTTTTCACAAGGTGCCCATCTGATCTTGATAAGAAACTCAAACTTCTTAAGGATTTTTGCTCTACCATGGATATGACTGTTAACACTGACAAAACAAAAGTTATGATTATCAAATCCAAGAAGGACACTTACACTAATTTTATGTATGACAATAATAACTTGGAGGAAGTGTATTCTTACAAGTACCTAGGAATTGATATTCATCACAAGATCAACTGGAACCATAGCATTGAGAAAAGGACTAATGGGGGGTGGAAAGCTTATTTTGGTCTTGAAAATAATTGTAAAACAACAAACCTCGTAATGTGGGATAAAAAGAAGTTCCTCTTTGAAACTTTAGTCACTCCTGTTATCTTATATGGCTGTGAGTTTTGGAGTTGCAACATCTCTAGAGAATCATGGAGAAAGATTGAGCAAATCCAGAAGTGTTTTATAACTTATAACCTGAAAATTAAAAGTAATACACCCTATCATATTCTACTCATAGAAGCAGGTCTTTCCCCTATCGAGAGCGTATCTATGATTAGGTTTTTGTTGTACAAGCACAAACTCAATAACATAGACGATCATAGACTTCCTAAGCTAGCTTTAAATTGTAGCCAAAACCACCTAAGGCTCAATCGGAGGTGGCATAAAGACACAAGGGCCTGGTCAAACTATTGGAAGATCAACGAGAATGATGCATTGGAAAATATTAATAACATTAAAGATATTGTTACTTCTAAGTTCAAAAAAAAAATGTGGTGCGAGAAAGATTTAGTGGCTAAAAGAAAATTAAGTTATTATAAGAAGGTCATCAACCCCACCCTAGAAGATCATAAGCATCTCTCTAGGGTCTACAATATTATGAATCCAAGCCACATAGATCATGGTCAAATGCAATGAAAATGAAGTATGAACCAAGAAAATATTTGCGAATCCGTAGAAGGCCTTCAGGTTCCTATGCAGTTGAAATTTGAAATCCCTTCACCAAAGAGAGGCACTAATTGAGCACCTTTGACATAGTCGACGAGGTATCCATGGCTTACGACCAAGCTTCCTTATTGATGAGTGGTTATAGAGTGCACACAATCTTTATCTATTCTCACACAAGCTCTTCGGTCAACCTAACATCATCTATGCTCACACAGTCTCTATAGTCCGAACTGAAAAATGTTTGGTATCCAAACCGTAAATCTTTCTACTACAATTTGTGAATGTGATGATATTTAAGCCGCAAGGAAAGCTTTGTGGCCTAAGTTTTTTTCTTCCTCCAGATATAAACCATCTTCTTGACGTGAGATCCTAAATAATATTAGACTTTTAAGCTAGGACACTTATTAAGTATATGTAATTTAATCTAATGGGAGACTGTGCAATTAGTTCTACAGAGGCTAGCAAAGCTCGTACTGTGAGCTGTAGTGTTTGTCTCTTATTGCACCCATAGGTTTCTATTTTACTAGCACAATGATATTTACCAAGGTAAATATGGTTGATGAAGCATACACACAACCACATATTCCAATGTGGTTGATATACATGGATAGTCTTATATCAACCACATTAATAATTATTATGAGTATTTAGGATTATTAATAACTATATAGATAACTATATAGAATTATTAATAACTACTCCAATATATTAACAACTGACCAATTATTTATATATATTACTGTATAAATATTATCTTAATATTATAATAATTATACAAACTCCTAATATATATTAATTAATAATAAGAATAGCTCATAATAATATTAGATTATCAGGAGCATGAAATAACCAATTTTAAAAATATTGCAGGGCTTAACAACTAATAAATCCATCCGGGATGAAGCAAAGAAGAATCGCCGCCGCAACAGCAAACCCTACCGCCTTGACGAAGATTCTTGGAGATGCACAGGCGCGGCCGCCATTGTCAAACGCCGATTCTGTACAGGTTAAGGCTGTAGAGGCCGCAATATGGAAGCAGGTATTGAATAAAACTGATGAAGCAGGAGCGAAATCTGGCGCCGACTCAGAGGCGGGAACAGGGGAATTACCTCGGAAAATATATGTGAACCAGGATCCGACGCGTCTCCCTGCAAGTCTGCAACAGGAGAAGATCCTCGTAGCGGCTGAAGAGATAAACACGGGTCCGTCTTTTTATTGTGAAAAGAAAACTAATATGAATGTGGATTTTGGGATGCATTTGAGACCTATTCCGGAGGGAGCCTCTGTCTGCGTCCAGGGTTCTATTGTCAGGTTCCCTAGCAATTACGCCATCAATGACTGCGGCATTGGCATTTACCCTCGAAGCTTTGTGGACAACAAAAAGGAGTCCGCAGAAGAACCATAACCTAAATCGCTGGTGAATAACCCTCCCTATCCTCGCCATGGGTCTAAGATTTCCTGGACCTATTGGAGCCGGGTAGCAGAGGCCAGATCTGCAGGAAGAGTTACATGTTTTCCAGATCCAAGTCAACCTCTTGGGCAAGACAACAATGCAATGGCCACGCTCAACGGATCTTGTGCAGGACCTCTTGCAAAATCTTGAATGCCGGCTAGGGATACCCTCATCTTGCCTCAGACTAATATACAAGGGTAAGCAACTTCTGAATACCCTTCCTCTCTCTTATTACAACATTCAGAGGGATGCCTCTATTGTAGCTACTTTTCGTTTGAGAGGGGGTTCCTTCAGGCAGACCTCCTCTGCCCCTTCTTTCTCTTATAAAGAGGTTGTCCGCAAAGATGCTACACATACACAGCCCTCTTCAATAGTAGGCCATCCACTTGAAGCTCCAAAGCCTTTTCTGGTAGATAAATCAGAGGACATTCCTTCCATCAATCTCTCCCATCCTGGAATTGATGATCGATATCAACTTTTTGCAGAATCCGCACTTGTATGTAGATTTAATGGGCTATGGCCTCGCACATCAGATCTATACCAATGGATTCATACCAATTGGACTAAAAAAAACCAGATATACTTATGTTCAAAAGGATTCTTCATTGTGGTTTTTGAACTAAATGAAGATTACCAGAAGGCCTTAACGGGAGGCCCTTGGTTCTGGGGCTCGGCTGGGCTTTTTCTTACTCCTTGGTTTCCAGACTTCGACCCTTCTACAGCTGTTATCACCAAGATTCCCATTTGGGTCAGGCTCCTGAACCTACCGGCACATCTATGGCACATCTCGGTCTTCATAGCCATTGCAGAAACTTTAGGACACTACCTAGCTGCAGATTCTTCTCGGAAGGACTGTCGGATCAGATTAGCAGAGGACTGCCGGATCAGATTAATATCAAGTATGGAGATTTCCATTGGACTCAAACTTTGGATTACGAGAATACAACCTTTCGTTGCCACCATTGTCATCAAACATGACACCTCCAAAGTTCCTGTCCCCAGTACCTCAACAAAAAGAAGAATCTGAAGCGCAAGCCCAAGTCTAAAAGTTGGAACCACTGTGCGCCTCCTCCCCCTATGGACGATTCAAATTCCTCCAGTTCGGATGAGGAGGAAATTGTAGCAGATGGGAAAAATGTTGAGATTCCGCTGGAAGCTCCCTTGGACGATCCAGCAAACCCTTCCGTCTCTCAGATATCCCAGAAACGTTCTCATCTCACTTCGTCCTCAGACTCTGAGAAGGATATTCCACTGCCAGGGCAGAATAGTCTCCAACTTGTTTCAGCTCAGCCAAACTCCTCTGAATGGGTCAAAGTTAGCAAGAAAAAAGGAAAAAAAAGTCGGGTGATAGTAACAGCCCCCTCAGGGTAGTTCTCTCTGCTCAGTTCTAGTTCTTTGTTATTCCATGTTCTCTATAGCCCTCTCCTGGTTCTTCGCCATGGAGCAAGGTGGAGCCTATCTCCTTGGGCTCCCTTGCTTTTCTGCTTCGCTTGCATGCAAGCCTGATTGTACTATACTCTTCTTATTTTAATAGAATTAGTCTTTACTCAGAAAAAAATAATAATATTAGATTATCAATATATTATTTAAATAATCTAATAATATAAAATTATAAAAAAATAATAACAATAAAAATGACCCTCACAACCAATATAGTTGGATAGAGATCAGTGACATTAATAATAAAAAGTCCTACATAGTAATATGTTACTTTGCCCCCATCAATTCTAACTTCTATAAGAAGAAGAATCTAGATAAAACTAACCCTTACAATGGTTTAGAGAATGATATTTCTAGCCTAAGGAATGACGGTAATATCCTTTTAATAGGTGACTTTAATGCTCGAACTTCAAACAGCCAAGATATTATTCTAAGAAATCATTTCAACCCTAATCCTTTTTGGTTAGACGAAGACCCTACTCTGGCTATTAGGTACAAAAAGAGCTCTAAAGACCTTGGGGAAAATTTGTTTGGGTTAGAGCTAGTCAAGCTCTGTAGTGCTCAGGATCTCATAATTTGAAACGGTCTAAAGAAGTGGCCCAATTCCAGCAAGATGACCTGCATCCATGGACTTGGTAGCAGCGTGGTATACTACGTTATTTCTGATCTCCCATTATACAATGAAACAATAAATTTTGACATCTTAAACGACCATGAACCTGACTCTGATGATAGGCCTTTACTTATAACTCTCACTTTTTTCATGCATAGAGTTTCCACAGAAAATAATACTTACAACCAAAAGAAATTAATATTTGATTGAAATAAAAACGATCTCCTTCTAAATGAATTAAACATTAATTTTCTTCCTTTATCTAGTATAGAAAACATAGAAGACCTCTGTCATAATTTTACTAAAACCCTCTCATATTCTATTAACAAGTTCTCGATTGAAGTTTCCAATAATAAAAGAAATAGCAAAACCAATCCATGGTATGACAAATATTGTAAAAGTGCGAGGAGAGCAATTAAGGAAGCTATTGACGAATCTCTTAAAATTGGCAAGATAAAAATATACAAAGCCCTAACTAAAAGGAAAAAGAGGCAGTATATTCGTCAAAGACAGGAGAATCTCTTACACCTCTCTAAGGTAGCTCCTAAGAAATTTTGGAGGCAGATTCTGACTAGGAAGACTAAAGATAATAATAAATTTATCTTCACGATTGGAATTCATATCTTAAAAAGCTTTATGAATCTCTAAATTTCATGGATAATTTGGAAACCCTGCTCACAACGAAAGAAGTTTTCTCTTTAGAAGACACTAAGTTTGCGGTTAATCGCCTCGCTAATGGGAAAGCTAAGGACATAGAAGGTTACCAGGTGGAAATCTAAAAAATTGGAGGTCCTGTCCTCATCCCCAACATCTACAAGCTTTTCAATCAAGTAGTCAAGCAAGGGTTCCCTAAACCTTGGAGTGAGAGCCTCATTATCCCTATTTTTTAAAGTGCGGATACAAATAACGCCTCTAATTATCGGACAATTATGATCAGCCCTCTCTTAGCCAAGTTATATGGTAGTTTTTTCGAAAAGAAGTTAAGCATATGGCTTGAAAGTGAAGGTAAGCGGGCTAAAGGCCAAGCAAGTTTCAGAAGGCATCACTCAACAATAGACCACCTCGTTATGCTTAGGATCATTGCGGAGGAATGTCGTGATGATAAATCCAATTTATTTTGTTGCTTTGTGGAATTTATAAAGGCTTTTGATACAGTTCCGAGATACAACCTTTGGAATAGATTAGAAGAGCTAAAAGTTCCTCTTGAGTTGAGAGCTGCCGCTATAACGTTATACGATAATGTAATTGCCAAGCTAAAGAGCTATGAGGGGTGGTCGAAAGATATTAAGTGTAACAATGGAGTTAAACAAGGTTGCCCCCTCTCCCCTACCCTATTTGCTATTTACATCAATAAGCTCGAAGGCTATTTAGAGGAAGCAAGATGTGATGGCACGATCTTAGCTGGGACAGTCGTCATCCTTCTTCTCTATGCTGACGATATTGTTCTTTTTGCAAGGTTCCCATCTGATCTTGATCAGCATCTCAGGCTTCTTAAGTATTTTTGCTCTACCGTGGATATGACTGTTAACACTGACAAAACAAAAGTTGTGATTATCAAATCCAAGAAGAACACTTACGCTAATTTTATGTATGACAATAATAACTTGGAGGAAGTGTATTCTTACAAGTACCTAAGAATTGATATTCATCACAAGCTCAACTAGAACCAAAGCATTGAGAAAAGGATTAATGGGGGGTGGAAAGCTTATTTTGGTCTTGAAAATAATTGTAAAACAACAAACCTCGTAATGTGGGATAAAAAGAAGTTCCTCTTCGAAACTTTAGTCACTCCTGCTATCTTATATGGCTGTGAGGTTCGGGGTTGCAACATCTCCAGAGAATCATGGAGAAAGATTAAGCAAATCCAGAAGTGTTTTATAACTTATAACGTGAAAATTAAAAGTAATACACCCTATCCTAGTAATACACCCTATCCTATTCTCTTTATGGAAGCTTGTCTTTCCCCTATTGAGAGCCTAGCTATGATTATGTTTTTGTTGTACAAGCACAAACTCAATAACATAGATGATCATAGACTTCCTAAGCTAGTTTTAAATTCTAGCCAAAATCACCTAAGGCTCAATCAAGGATTGCATAAAGACACAAGGGCTTGGTTAAAATATTGGGAGATCAACGAGAATGATGCATTCGAAAATATTAATAACATTAAAGATATTCTTACTTCTAAGTTCAAAAAAAAAAATGTGGTGTGAGAAAGATTTAGCGGCTAAAAGAAAATTAAGTTATTATGAGAAGGTCATCAAGCCTACCCTAGAAGATCATAAGTATCTCTCTATTTTAACTAGCTCAAAGAAGAAAATTAATATAGCAAAGATTAGAATGAATTCTCATGAGCTCCATATTGAAACAGGTCGTTGGGCAGTTCCTAAAACACCATGGATGGAAAGGACCTACCATATATGTGAAAATAGGAACATCGAGGATGAAAACCACTTCCTCTTATAGTGCCCAGTGTACAACCACATTAGATCTTAGTTTCATAATCTTTGTTACAATACTGACCTTCCTAGCTTTTTAAAATGTCAAAATTATAGTGAGCTTGGGAGGCTTCTCTCCAAGCTTTTTGAGCATAGGAATAAAATCTTAAATCAAAAGAAATAATTTGTTTCTTTAGGTCCAATAGACCAATGTTTAATCTCAACGGATGTTAACCATCATTATTATCGTCATCATTATAATAATAAAATATAATAATATTATTAATATTATATTATAATATTATAATAATATTATATTATTATTATATAATTATAATAATATAAAAATATAATTACCATATTATTATAATAATATAATCAATATTATTATAATATTATTAGCAGTTTATATTATTATTATAATATTTATATAATAATATATAGAAATAATCTGGTTATTAATATTTATATAGTTATTAATAATATTTGATTATAATATTATAATAATATTATATTATTATTATAATAATATACAAATATAATTATTATTATAATCAATATTATTCTAATAAGAACAATAAAAACCAATTATTTATTATTTATGATAGTTAATAACTATACAAATAATAGCAACTATATTCTTATATTCTTATATATTTATGATTATTATATTAATATTATTATAATAATACAAACTCATAATATTATTATTATTATTAGGCTTTAGTATTTTTAATATTTATCTTAGGATTTGTATACATAGCATTAATTATTATTAGTATTTAGGATTATTAATAACTATATAAATATTAACAACCAAATTATTTATATATATTACTGTATAAATATTATATTAATATTATAATAATTATATAAACTCCTAATATATATTAATTAATAATAATAATAGCTCATAATAATATTAGATTATCATTATATTATTTAAAAAATATAATAATATAAAATTATAAAAAATAATAATAACATTTATATTGTACTATTATTATAATAAAAAATATAATAATAATAATAATATTTGATTATAATATTATAATAATATTATATTATTATTATATTATTATAATAATATATAAATATAATTATTATTATAATAATAATATATTCTTATTTCATTCAAAATTATTTGAAAAATATTTTGAAAAAAGATAAGGCAAGTATATTGGAAATGAAAATATAAAAGAAATGGAGAAATATATCGGATTTTACAAAGGAAAAGAAAGGAACAAGTCTTAAAACATTATCACCAAACCCGATAATATATATGCCATATTTTATAATGACGGCGGGTCCGAAACAATGTAAATTACTTATATTACGTGTATACGACTCCGTCGATTGCAATATGGGTGGGCTGGATCCGAAATAATATACACAGTGTGTTTAAAAGTTTGACAAGTCCATTGTATTGAAAGCCCTTTATATGCATGCATATGGTTTTTGCCGATCGTGATTTGTGATGACGGACCCGAAACAATATGTATTATTGTTTTATAATTGTGGCAGGTCCATAAGACAACATATTTTATATATATATGAAAGCGTCAATTGTGATGAGCGATTGGGTTCCAGACCCAATAGTTCATACACTATATTTTATACGATATGGGTGGGCTGGACCTGAAATAATATATACAACATGTTTAAAAGTTCAGCGGGTCCGCTGTATTGAAAGCCCTTTATATGCATGCATATGGGTTCCGCCAATCATGATTTGCAATGACAAACCCAAAACAATATGTATTATTGTTTTATAATTGTGGCGGGTTCGTAAGACAACATATTTTATATATATATGAAAGCGCCGATTGTGATGAACGATTGGGTTCCAAACTCGATAGTTCATACACTATATTTTATATGGCTCAGTGCGTCCGTCTTATCATGGGTTCCAAAGACTTTTATTGATATTCATATATATTTTGGTTTACTCTCTTTTATATGAATTTATGTTATAAAAGATTATAATAAAAAGGCCGAACTTAAAGCATATACGTATTATATTTTGAAGCCCTGACGGGTCCGCAACCATTGTATAACACTTTATATATATATATATATATATATATATATATATATGCCATGTCAATTGCGGGCCAGATCTGATAGAGATATATATTATGTTATATAAGTCTGCCGGGTCCGAAAGGCGTGCAAAAAGACATTGTTTAAGTTATAAGCCAGTTTTTAGGTGGAGCAAAAGCGATGGATGGTTTTTAATGGAATCAACCCATTTCCACTCAGCATTTAACATGTAGCAGTCAGCTAGAGAGAGGAAACCGCCCATTTCGGGCAGGTATTCTTCGAGCTTATGTCCCACTCGAAAAACTTTGTAGATCGTCCAATCTGAAAGGCGTAGATCAACGACAGGGATGAATCGCCAGGAAGTATACCTTGGGAATTGTGTTGAGCCCGTATTGGAAGCAGAAAAGCATGTTTTATTATATATTTTCTTTATAAAAGATATATGCATAATTCCAAATATTTTCATAGTTATTGCGGCCACGTGCATAAGTTAAGCTTTACAGGGGTTTTAAGGCTTAAAGGCCTATATGTAATGCTTCTGATAGTATAAAAGCCCCAATAAAGTTATATGGATCTGATTTAATCTAATTCAATGGTTGAAAGGCTCAAGGCCTAAAGAAATGCTTCCGATAGGCTTAGTGGGCCATAACCCACAGGCCTCAAGATTGATATTTTTTTAAGGAAAGGGATTTTGGTTAACCCCCAAGATCTCTTTTCATCAAAAACCTAAGATAAAAAAAAGGGACTAATATTATAAACCCGAGGAACTAATAAACCCAATGCTTTAATATTATAAACCCAAGGAATTATTGAACCCAACAGATAAATATTAAAAACCTAAGGGATCAAGAAGTGCAAGGGATTGATATTACAAATACAAGAGATTAATAAACATGACCATGATTGATATTATAAAACCCAAGTTATTAATAAACCCAAAGGATTAATACTAAAACTCCAAGGGATTATGAACCTAAGGAAATAATATTAAACCCAAGGGACTAGTATTGTAAACCCAACATTGGTAAACCCTAATATAAATATTAGATAGACTAAAATAGACATGGTTTATTTTCATGGTGAGAGAATCCTTCTCAGCATGTGACATTCAACCATGGCTCACCATGGTTGTCTATGATTAACAATGGTTGACCATGATCAATATTATAAACCTAAGGGAATAATAAAACCAAGGGATTGATATTATAAACCTAAAGGAATAATAAACAAAGGGAAAATACTAAAACCCCAAGGGTTTGTGAACCCAAGGAAATAATATTAAACCCATGGGACTAATGTTATAAACCCAACATTGTAAAACCCAAATATAAACACTGTAAACACTAAAATAAACATGGTTTATTTTTGTGGTGAGTCAATCTTTGTCAAAATGATACACTCAACCAAGGGACTAATATTATAAAACCAACATTGGTAAACCAAAATCTAAATACTACAAACACTAAAATAAACATGGTCTATTTTGATGGTGAGACAGTTCTTGTTACAGTGCGACATTCAACCATGATTGACCACGTTTGGCTATGATTGACAATGGTTTACAATGATTGATATTATAAACCAAACACAATAGTGAACCCAAGGAATTGATATTATCAACCCAAATGAACAATAAACCCAAGGCATTAATACTAAAACCCCAATGAACAATAAACCCAAGGGATTAATACTAAAAGCCCGAGGGATTATGAACCCAATGGAATAATATTAAACCGAAGGGCCTAATACTATAGACCCAACAACATTGAAGCATGGGACTAATATTATAAACCCAACATTGCTAAACCCAAATATAAATACTACAAACACTAAAATAAACATGGTTTATTTTGATGGTGAGACAATTCTTGTCACAATGCAACATTCAACCATGATTGACCATGTTTGGCTATGATTGGAAATGGTTTACAATGATTGATATTATAAACCAAATGGAATAATGAACCCAAGGGATTGATATTATAAACCCAAATGAACAATAAACCCAAGGGATTAATACTAAAACCCCAATGAACAATAAACCCAAGGGATTAATACTAAAAGCCCAAGGGATTATAAACCCAAGGGAATAATAAACCCAAGGTATTGATATAATAAACCCAAAGGAATAATAAACCCAAGGGATTATTATTTATTTTCATGGTGAGACAATCGTTGTCACAATGTGACATTGAACCATGGTTGGCTATGATTGACAATGGTTTACCATGATCGATATTATAAACCAAAGGGAATAATAAACCCAAGGGATTGATATTATAAACCTAAAGGGATTGATATTATAAACCTAAAGGAATAATAAACAAATGGATCAATACTAAAACACCAAGGGTTTATGAACACAAGGAAATAATATTAAACCCATGGGACTAATATTATAAACCCAACATTGTTAAACCCAAATATAAAAGCTACAAACACTAAAAATAAACATGGTTTATTTTCATGGTGAGTCAATCTTTGTCAAAATGCGACATTCAACCAAGGGACTAATATTATAAAACCAACATTGGTAAACCCAAATATAAATACTACAAACACTAAAATAAACATGGTTTATTTTGATGGTGAGACAATTCTTGTCACAGTGTGACATTCAACCATGACTAACCATGTTTGGCTATGATTGACAATGGTTTACAATGATTGATATTATAAACCAAATGCAATAATGAACCCAAGGGATTTATATTATAAACCCAAATGAACAATAAACCCAAGGGATTAATATTAAAACCCCAATGAACAATAAACTCAAGGGATTAATACTAAAAGCCCAAGGGATTATGAACCCAATGGAATAATATTAAACTGAAGGGCCTAATAGTATAGACCCAACAACATTGAGCCATGGGACTAATATTATAAGCCCGACATTGCTAAACCCAAATATAAATACTACAAACACTAAAATAAACATCATTTATTTTGATGGTGAGACAATTCTTGTCACAATGTGACATTCAACCATTATTGACCATGTTTGGCTATGATTAGCAATGGTTTACAATGATTGTATTATAAACCAAATGGAATAATGAACCCATGGGATTGATATTATAAACCCAAATGAACAATAAACCCAAGGGATTAATACTAAAACCCTAATGAACAATAAAACGAAGGGATGAATACTAAAAGCCCAAGGGATTATAAACCCAAGGGAATAATAAACACAAGGTATTAATATAATAAACCCAAGGGATTATTATTTATTTTCATCGTGAGGCAATCGTTGTCACAATGTCACATTGAACCATGGTTGGTTGTGATTGACAATGGTTTACCATGATCGATATTATAAACCGAAGGGAATAATAAACCCAAGGGATTGATATTATAAACCTAAAGGAATAATAAACAAAGGGATCAATACTAAAACCCCAATGGTTTATGAACCCAAGGAAATAATATTAAACCCATGGGACTAATATTATAAACCCAACATTGTTAAACCCAAATATAAACACTATAAGCACTAAAATAATCATGGTTTATTTTCATGGTGAGTCAGTCTTCTTCAAAATGCGACATTCAACCAAGGGACTAATATTATAAAACCAAAATTAGTAAACACAAATATAAATACTACAAACTCTAAAATAAACATGGTTTATTGTGATGGTGAGATAATTCTTGTCACAGTGCGACATTCAACCATGATTGACCATGTTTGGCTATGATTGACAATGGTTTACAATGATTGATATTATAAATCAAACACAATAATGAACCCAAGGGATTGATATTATAAACCTAAATGAACAATAAACCCAAGGGATTAATACTAAAACCCCAATGAACAATAAACCCAAGGGATTATGAACCCAATGGAATAATATTAAACCGAAGGGCCTAATACTATAGACCCAACAACATTGAAGCATGGGACTAATATTATAAACCCATCATTGGTAAACTCAAATATAAATACTATAAACGCTAAAATAAACATGGTTTATTTTGATGGTGAGACAATTCTTGTCAAAATGCGACATTCAACCACGATTGACCACGTTTGGCTATGATTGGCAATGGTTTACAATGATTTATATTATAAACCAAACGGAATAATGAACCCAAGTGATTGATATTATAAACCTAAGGGATTAATAATAAAACCCTAATGAACAAGAAACCCAAGGGTTTAATACTAAAAGCCCAATAGATTACGAACCCAATGGAATAATATTAAACTGAAGGGTCTGATATTATAAACCCAACAATGGTAAACCCAAATGTAAATACTACAAACATCAAAATAAACATGATTTAGTTTGATGGTGAGACAATCATTGTCATAATGCGAGAATCAACCATGGTTTACCATGATCAATATTATAAACCTAAGGGAATAATAAGCCCTTGGGATTAATACAAGAAACCCAAAAGAATAATAAAATGAAGCGATTAATACTAATACCCCAAGGGATTATGAACCCAAGGGAATAATATTAAATCCAAGGGACTAATATTATCAACATTAAAATAAACATGATCGACCATCATTGATTTACATATTGAGACAATTCCTATCACAATTCCATGATGGGCCATGGTCGACATTATAATAAACCATGTTTGACTTGTGAATAATAAACCCAAGTGATTGATATTATAAACCCAAGGGATTAATACTAAAACCCCAAGAGATTATGAACCTAAGGCAATATTATTAAACAAAAGGGACTAATAATATAAACCCAAGGGAATAATGAACCCAAGGGATTGATATAATAAACCAAAGGGATTAACAATAAAACCTCAAGGGATTATAAACCCAAGGAATAATTAATATTAAAAAGTTAAAGAATGAAGAAAACCAATAATTTGATATTATAAACCATTGGGAGTTAATAAACCCAATGGAAAAATATTAGAAGTTTGTTGTGCTATACAACAACCCTCCCCATTTCAAAATTTGTATATAAAAATTTTAACAAGAAATGGGTACCTTTTTTAATAAACTTAGCTAAAATCAATAGTTCTAAATAATAAGTCCTTTTTCTTTTAGGATAACTTCAATAATAATTGCATTTTGCAAAAAATCCATATGATACATGAAAATCCTTATGATGAGGTCCGATCCAATGTAAACGCGAAACAAAACCTTGTCATAAGATAAACTGTAAATGAAACATATCGCTTCGCGCACATCCTTTGGCTAAAAGATGGAATTAATGTTTCCTTTGGCATTCCCCGATGCGATAACACAATCGGAAAGTGCATATTGCAAATTTCTTAAGGAAACATTCAATGGGGTCATACAACTCCACCGATGCGACAAGCCAATCGCAATCACGCATCGGTGATGTGTCGAAACACATAACGAATGCCCATTTGAGATCTGCCAATGTAGTTTCATCATCATAAATAAAGGCGCACTTTTCAATAGAGTGGAAATTGTACGGTTAAATGAATGCTTGCAGGTTTTAAGAGCATAAATCATTAGCAAATGAGAAATAAACGATTTATTGATCTCTTAAATACTATCCCACCTCCCTATGACAACTCACTCCTTATCGCAATCGAAGCTATATGAAGGAAACAACTAAATCATAAAGTTGGGCTTATCGATCTGTGATATGCTATAACTTCACCTCTCATGCCAAAATTGCCATGTTTGAACATGAGAAAGATGATTATGATGATTTTTTCACCTCAGCTGACTTATTTTCTCAAGTAAAACAACTTGCAAAAATCAAATTGGGAGCAGAGGGAGTAGAAGAATATCTATAGTTCAGAACAAGGAGGTTGGAAACTCTATCAATGGACTTATTAAATACCACCCCTATGCTGCAACATGAAGGTCAAAGTGAAGGAAAAACTACCCAAAAGATTCCTGAAAAATAGAAGAGCCCTAAAAGGTAGAGGACAAAACAAGGAACTAGTGAGCTCCTTCATACTGATATAAATATTGATCCAACTTTAATCAAGGAATGGGAGCAATTCGATCTAATCATAAAAAACCTAAAGGACTCCCAAAACCTCACTACACCAAAACCACCCACAGCATAACAGTTTGAGGTTATTAGTGTTCCGATTGAAGGGACAAGCAGCCCACCCAAAATGTAGTAGGATATAGAAATCATTCCTGGAAATCCCACAGAAGGGATTGTACTAAAAGTAGAGGAAATACCACCCCTTGATGTATTCTATAGTCCAAAGCACAGGGTTGTAGTTAAAAGACAGAGAAAAAAGAGGAAAATTGATCAAGGACCTCTTTTATCTCCTCAGGATGAGATCATGAATGTGGTATGGAAGTCAGAAGTCAATCCTTTTGAGGATTTAACAAAATTATCTCAGTATGCAGGGGCTTACACAATAGCAACAATGGACAAAGCCTCAAAGGTCAGTCAACTAATCAGGGATAAAGATCAAAGGATCACTTAGCTTGAGATGCAATCGGTAGAAGAACAACAAAATATTAATCAACTAGAACAATAGCTAGCAGAACAAAGGCAACAAAATGAGAAATGTAAAGAACGGTTGAATCTGGAAAAACGCAAAATTGATAAGCAGGCTCTCCAGAAACAACAGAAGTTGTCTCAAGAACCAAGTAGCCTTCAGATAGTGATTGAGCAAGAAAAGGAGGCCAAGGGTGATCAAATTGCACAACTACAATTATAGATAGAAAAATACAAGGGTTATCCATAGGTTACTGAATTCAAAAAAGAAGCCTTGGAGATAACCAAAGCCTTGTCTCGGAAATTGAACATCCTTTCACATAATATATCATTGGCTGACCCGTTGTGTGACATCTCTGCATCATTGATTGACAAGGTAGTTGACAGGAGATTGGACTTGGAGAAAGTAGATGAAAAAAAAAAAACAAACTTTCTCTCTTGGCAAAATTCAGAGGAAGGAATGGATGTAAATTTGCCAAAAATATAAGAATCACACAAGGAAATCCTATTTTCAGAATGTGAATCTCATCTAATGAAAGCCAAAAGGGAAACTTCTAGAGCCAGAGATACAATGAATGGTGTAATCGAATTAGTAAATAACAATTTATATATGTCTAATTTGATTTCCGATTGCTCTCCAGGAAAACTTCTGAAAGCAAAGGAACTGGAACATCATTGGAGACAAAAGCTGGCAAGCAGAGAAAAACAAATTAGAGAAGTTCAAAACTTGACATGGGATGCATTATAGTTTCTTCTAGTCAAGCCTCATAGCCAGTAGATGGCCATGAAATGCTTGTCTGATGTGGTCAACTGCATGGTAACCGAACTCTCTGATGCCACCTACATAGCCTAACTACATTCTAGGTTGAGCCAGCATCTGGAAATCCAGTCAATGCTACTAATCTGTGAGCTGCAAGCACAAGAGAAGAAGTCGATTCAATGAATTAGTTCAACCGCCATCGCACTGCTAATTTTATACCAAATACCAAATTTTCATGTCACCATTTGAACACCTTATAGAGATTTTTGTTGATAGTAGTTTTTATTTTTATTATTTAAGACCCCATCATGTATTTGGGAAGGGTCCTCAATTTGTATAAAATTTTGACTTGGGAAGTTGCACTACTGTACTTCTAAATTTTTTTTTTATCAAAAACTGCATTAAGGTTTCACATTTTTATCAAGAAGCTTTTTCAAGACTTGCACTTTTGCATCTTCTGAAGGTTTTTATCGAATAGCAAAGTGGAATCGAAGTGTTTTTCACACCGAAAGGATTCAAATTCATGCAGTACTTCTATCACTGTTTTTGTCTTATTTCCTTATGTGAATGAGCACTTGTTTAAAAATTGCTATTGTTGATATATGTATTTTTTCTCAAATAATTATTTATCATATCATTTCTGAAGATTGAGAATTGTTATACATCAGAGGATATATGTCAACGATATATATATTTTGATGAATGCAATAATGTTTTTATAACTACTTTGTTTAATTTCTTAAAGAAAGTAACCATTATATGAATGCATCTTTCTATTTGATAAGTAAGCCACCCATATGCTTATTTCTCTTTTAGGAATAATCAAAGATCACATTGTTTATAAATCACCTGGCTTAGATAAGAATATTTATATATTTTTCAGTTGTAGGATAAAGACATTGTCATAGATCCATTCCACATGCTTCAAATTTGCGAAGCGAATCTCATGTTCTTGAAAATGAAGTAAATGTTACTCTGTTGTTTAAGATGCTTGTGGCAATATTAATATTTCCTACATAAGAGTTAGAATAGATTAGTTCGATTGTGATCTAAACCAAAACCAATATAAGAACCACATTGCAAACCAAGAAGGTTTTCAAGACTTGCACTTTTGCATATTCTGGAGGTTTTCTCAAATAGGAAAGTGGAATCGAAGTGTTGTTCACATTGGAAGGATTCAAATGCATGTGGTACTTCTATCATTGTTTTTGTCTTATTTCCTTATGTGAATGAACACTTCTTTAAAAATTGCTATTGTTGATATATGTATTTTTTCTCAAATAATTATTTATCATATCATTTTTGAACATTCAAAATTGTTATATTTCAAAGGATATATGTCAGCGATATATATATTTTGATGAATGCGATAATGATAAACCATGACTACATTAATAATAACACATTTATATCACTACATTGTAAACAGTAAATAGAATTCAGCCATAAATACATTGATATCAATACATGAATGTATTAATAGTATAAATCTCAAGAATATTAATATAAACAACCAGAACATGAAATCACAGCAATAATATTATAAATGTAAACAATATTTTCATTTATGGATCCTAGTGAACAAAGCGAAGGGATCCACACAGAAGACCACAACAATCATAAATGTAAGAGAAAGATATAAAATAGTAACACTCCCATTGGAGCAAAGCAACATAAATGAAAAAAACACATCTAAATTGCACACATTGGATTTAAAGAAGAACAACATAATAGGACACTTTAAGACCAGAGATATACAATTTTGTACATAAAAACAACACTAGTGTTTAAAATAATCACAATTTAACCAACATTGCAACCACAGAAAGAACATTGAGTCTTAACATATATTTTTTGTTTTGTCTACATCAAATAATCCACTACAAAATTGAATTTCAAAACTATAAAGAAGGCCACAATGTTATTAGTTGTATTTCATAGTGATATGGACTTCAATCGCTCCTATTCCTTCTTCCTAATTGTAACATATGCGTTATTTTTCATCTTGGCATAACATTGGAATGTAAAAGGCAATGCAATGCGTAAACGATCTATTTATTTCACTCTTGATATGGATGTGAAGGTAAGGCCTTGCTGCTCTTTATTCCCTATATCAACTGACGCTCATTCTAAAGTCAATCCCTATGACTTGTGGATTGTAAGAGCCCATGCCATCTTCAAAGGAATTTGTTTTCGATTTCCTCTTATCACTGGGGTGATAGGGACAATGTTTGGATTGCTTGCATCAAATGGAACACCAACATACTTATCAAAAACAACAATTGTGAACATTGGAAGTGCAGGTGGCTTAGTGGTAGCCACATAGAATATATCCTAAATAAAACCAAGTGCACCATTCACCAAGCCAGATTCAACCCATAAATTACATGTCAACATAACACGTTGACCACGACACAACAAAACTTCACGGTCCAATTGATCATCATCAACACCACCGATTTCTGAACACCTTGAATATTCAACAACACATCGTGCAATTGGAGAATTTAATGATTTTAACATATGCCTATTATGCAAGGACACCAAATTATTTGTTGGAAACATGTGAACTGCTGCATTAAATAAATCTCTTTCTGTAGGATGCAACCTCATATCAGCCCGAGACATAAGAAAGTCCCAATCTTCAAGAACATGTTCTACATTTCTTATGTTATTGAGGACTCTATGAAAACAAGATTGTTTCTGATTATTCCCTTGTTGGCGAAAGATTGTGTCAAGAGTGACAACAATGTTGAATTTGTTCCACAAGACTTTCCCTGCTATATTACCTGCATACAAAGGCTTATCTCTGACAGGAGGCAGTTGGCCAAGGTCACCCACAAGGATGATGGATCTCCCACCAAAAGGACAATTCTTTTTCTCTGGAAATGCTTCTCGTAACCGAGCATCTATTTGCATAAACAACCTTGATCCCAGAAAGCTCATTTCATCAATCAATATATATCTAACATGTCACATTTCTTCTTGGAATACTGCAAGTGATTGCCTCTGTAGCGGTTTCATATCTTTAATTGTGATTTTTAGAGCCGAGTGTATTGTTTTTGCATGTATATTAAAAGCAGCTATTCCTGTTGGCGCAAGAAGAAGAAAAGGGCTTCTTCCATCACTTGACGAATTAGAAAGAGCTTCAAAAATACAATGGATAAGGAAAGACTTCCCAGTGCCCACAGTGCCCTGAATAATCATAAGAAGAGCTTCATGAATTTCATATTCAGAAAAGTGCCTTAACACAATCTCAAAAGAAAGTCATTGTTTTTCTGACAAAGAACATGGAGATGCAAATGTTCTGTTTGAAAGGTCAACAATATCACTCGCGGATTTTACAATCCTTATAAAATTAGTAGCTTCCTTTGCAACATCATCAGAAATAGTTGTACTTTCCCAGTCAAAGGATATATCAAAGTCCCTTTGACCAAGGGTGTGAAGATCAGAAACATTCACATTGTTTGGTGGAACCAAACGAGAGAAAATTTTCCATTCTTGAAAATCATCTTCAACATTCATTTCACTGTTAGAAAAATCACCATGTTCTTCATCTTCAATATTGTCTATAATTGATGGGTGTCGATCAACATGCCATGCTCGATATAAAAAAATCCTCCTACTTTCAATAACAACTTCAGCTGAAAGGCCAATTTTTGCAAAAATGTCACGAAATGGCTTGTACAATAGCAATTCTGACCAGCAAAAGGCTTCAAATTCCTTTGAAGCCTCACTGGGAATAGAATAGAACCATGGCCAAACCTGAACAATAACATGAACATCTCTAGCCTTCCATGGATCTTGTTTACGCTTGTTATCAAACGTCCAAGATCTTGTTGCTTCTATCAAAGATAGATGTTCAAGGAAAAGGGTCTCTTTTGATAATGTTGAATGAAAGTATTCTCAAATGAACATTGCAAGCCATCCCATGATATTTTCCTAAAAACCTTTCTTCCAACATTTAAGGAAACAAATTTCCGACTAAAAACAACAAGAGGTAGCTTAAGCAACATATGGCATGTTTCTTGTGCTCCAATGTCACGGTCAACAATAGTTTTTGCAAGAAACTCTCTATATGCACATAAAGCAGGATCCTCAGGGCCAATAGAATTCGAAATTCTAGTTAACATATGATGATAACTTTCGGACCTTTTTTCTTCTTTCAATGCATACTTAGCAATGTATTTCAACACATCATAGCGAGAAAGCATTGGCTGGCAATCAACATTTGCATCCCACATTGTTAGAAGGTCAATTTTATGTACATTAAGCCTGTCATCATTTCTTGCTAGCTCATATTTTTTTCTTCCTTGATCATCTATGAACAATCTTGATTCACCACAAAGATCCCATGGAGCATTATACCAACATGTTAGAATAGTGCCCTTTTTGCGCAAACAAGAACCCACAGTACACTTTGTGTGCCTTTGGACACAATTTTACAATTCTTCATAATCAGTATGAGGATCACAACAGAAAATCTGACCAATATTCAACAGGCAAGGGTCATCATTGAGGCTTCGTGGAACCATCATGTTGCGATGATGGATGTCACATGGATTCCATGTAGTTACATATTTGTCGAAGAACATCTTTGCAAGTTGTACATCAAAACTATTTGACCAATCAAGTATTTCCATGTCAGGAGCACCTTCTAATCATAGGAAACCATGGATATGCAACGAACCTCTCTATTGCCACTCATATCTGAAATAAATGAACATATAGTTACTACAAACAATATAAATAGAACCACAATAAAAGTTCAAAAAGTATAGAAAAATAATTCAACACAAACCTGTACCAAAAGTCTTTAACTTTAAGGTATTTTTGGATAACTTCCTCTCGAAAAATATTGAATCTGTGGTTCATAAATGCCAGAACAATATGAGGGTACTGGCTAACATTCTCAACTTTCATACGATGCTCATTTGAAGAACGAGAATGTGAATGTATGGGCATGAGGTTACACAACTCTCGCCACCCTGTGTCAGTTGCACTCAAAGTAAAAAATAAAGATGGACATTCTAACTGAGTAATCATGTCCTTCAATTCAGATCGACACTTAGTCCAGTATGCCCTTGTACCTCTTAGAGGAGAACCAAAATGCATAAGACGCTCAACCAACTTATTATCTGGTAAATCAGATAGTTGGTGACGCAACTCCTCATCTGTTGTAGGTGAGCTATCATGTAAATGTTTCTTTACAAAAACTGTAGCAGTTGCTTGGCTCCAATGCCACATTATCATGTTTAATAGGTAATATCAAAATCGAGGATGGCTTCCAAATCTCTGATCATAGTACCTAAGAAGATGCAATGCATACTGATGAACTTCAACACTACAAACACGTGGTTGCAACCAATCAGCATCACCAGTGGGGAACAATGTTGGGAATGCCATATTGAACAGCCCCTCTATATTATATTCATTCACGGGAGAGGTTCCAATAGTGGGCCAATCCATGTCTTGAACATGTGAAGAATGAACAATAATAGTTAAATAGTTAATTATTGTTAAATAATAATAATGTTTTTTTAATTAAATATTGTTAAATAATAATAATAATAATAATATGAATTTTAATTAATTAAATAAAAATATAATAATTAATTCATCTTTACATAATAATAATTAATTCTTTGTGACGAGCTGAGGCAAGGCAGTGACTTTTGTTGTGGGAACTTATACACAGTGGATGTCTTCAATGGTATTAATTTGGGTCAATGTTGTAGTTTTAATTTGGGCCAATGTTTTAGCGTTTGATTTGGTTCTTTATTTTATGGTTTGATTGGTAAAGTAATAGTGATTTTATTGTAATCATATGAAAGACAGTTAATGAACCTAAAAAAAAAAAATCCTTTGAGTTAAAGGTTCTCCACATTTTTTGGTACTGAGAGAACACATTATTGACTTAGTTATGTTGAGTATGTTATATGTTAATGTGTATTTTTGTTTTTGGGCATTTAAAGAACATTAGTTACAGGTTTTATTCATAATATGCATGTAAGTGTATATGTCAAAAAGTTCAGTTGTATGATGGACTGTTGGATAAGCTTCGTAAATAAACAACTTACTTATGTAAATAGAAGTATGTGCTTCGATGCATACTACTAGAATGGAAGCATGTCCATAGAGATATTCATGTCCAATGATGGTTAAAGGCATTTATGTTTTAAATGCATGAAGTGACAACTTGAAGATGTGGTGGTGAAGAAAGAGTGATTTTTGTGAGATTCCAAAGTGGCTCTGAGTGCTCACGCGTGAGAGAAATATCATACTGTTGTTGTAATATGTGTTTTCAATGTTTTCTATGCAAGCATTAAGGGAGGTTATTGGAAGTAATGCTTCCATGTCATGTATAGTTGTCATTGTAGTCATTAGGTGTCAATCTAAAAATAGTCATTTTCCTATATGTTATTATAATTGTGATATAGATATGTCAAAATAAGTGATTTATATCCCATACATATATAGCTGATGTAATGAATAAAATTAGTTAGTTTGTGTGACTTGTGTTTGCCCGATCTCTCTTTGCTTTCTATCTTTATTTCTAACAAAGCGATCTTTGAAGGACGATCTTACACCAACATTTCGTGATAAGGCACGTCAAAACCCCTTTTCCTTCACCCTCAATATAGTTTCGTCAATATCTACCCGATCTCTCACACAATGACAGGTCTCAAAACTTGTTCAGCGTTTCATAAAATCCTTGGCCACCTTCTACCAAACTTACCAGATTTTAGTCTCACGAGGCTTGGACGTTCTGTATTTGTGTTCAATAGCCGGAAACAACTGCAAGTGGGTTCATCATCGACGCTTCATCTTAACAATTCACTCTCTTCCTTCTCCCGATAGCCACAACATTGAGAAAGCGTTGTAAGCGAACCCTCTATGTCGTACGTAAATGTTTATTCAACATTGTTTCTATTTTTAATTTCCTCCTAACTTTTCTTCCGTTTGAATACTGCAAGCCTAATATTTTTTTTAAATGTCTGCATGTTTGAATTTCACATCTTAGATAGTTTCATGTTTGCAGTTTGGAGGTTTCCCTTCCCCATTTGAGTAGCACAGAGGCCTTTTCCCACCCATAGGCGGTTATACATTCAAGTACAAAAGGGCTTGTTGCCTTCCCCTCTAGCGGCTGTGGAAGCAAATTTAATATTGTGGTTTACTGTCGCAAATTTAATATTTAGCAAAACCAAGGGTTTTAACATCCTCATGTATTGGGGGTTTTGCAACTCCTTGCCAGAATCGAGACTCAACCTTGTTTCCAGAAGATACAAGCGCGACAAAGGAAAACTCCCCACGAGAGAAAGGGAAGTATATGTGCGACATGTAATACATTTTCCTGACTTGTTAATACTTGATATTTTGTTCTTCACAATGTTGCACGCATTCCCAACAACTCTAGTATTTTTGTAAATGTCTGCTTCGCAATGTCTCAGATAGTTTCAACTCTAATTTAGGCTTCCATGTTGCAGGATTTGCAGGGCATTCTTTTCGAGATGACGGGTGTCGAGGCCTATTCCTAGCCATAACCAGCCATACTTTCAGTTTCAAAATGGATTGCTCCAATTCCTTCGTAGGCCTATGGGAAGAGATTCTATTTACGTTTCTTTTAAACATGTCTACAGAAAGGGCTTTGACTTCCGAATATAAGTTATGACTATTTAATCTTATGACCATCTAAGCTTATGGATATGTTGTTTATTGATTCTCTTCTTTGTTTATTCTCACTTTTACTCTGTTGGATAGGGTTAACTATTAAAATTCATTTTAAATTGGTAACAATTGTTGTCGACACTTCCATTAAAAACAATGTAGTTTATTGATTATTTTGTTTATTTACTCTTTCACATTTACTCTGTCCGATAGCGCTAACTGTTAAAATTCATTTTGAATTGGTAACAACTGTAGTTGACTCGTACATTAAAAAAAATGTACGCGTGAATAATTTGTATAAAATAAAACTAAAAAGTGTAAGCCAGATGGAGGAAGTAGCTACAATTTTGATTCACTCAAAAGCATTACCGACAAACATCACCCGACATACAAATATAAATTCAATCGATATCCATTGAAGACATTTTTTTAATTTTAGAGAGCACATTTTTTTCTTTTTTAAATGAAACATGTTTTAAGGTTTCTATCAGAGTTGCAAAGCTCTAAGCCATATGTATCCACCATGCATAGTTACTCTGCTAACTTATTAGTCCCTTCCCCGGACTATAGTATTCGATAAAACATTGACCCTCTATTAATCTAGTGTTGACTTGTAAAATTATATGCACATCGATCTTTTAACATAAGACGATAATATATTTCATTTATTATATTATCATTTATATAATAAAAGTAAACTCTTTTTATTTTAGACATGATTGCGTGATCCGGTTTAAGCTCTTATTGCCGAGACTTTGATACGGGACTTTGGATAAACATATAAAAGAGTTTTTGTAAACAACTCTCCTCAATCATTCATTTTCCCATTTTCAATGCATATCGAAAGTCTTTTCCCGGGTTGAATACATATCCAATGTTTTTGTACGATTCATTTTTCTAGGATGTATATATTAGAAGTTTATATCCAATGGCTTTTTATATCCAAATTTTACACCGGATTTTCTTTCAAATTTAATAGATTTCATGTTAGCTAGGCCTTGTTGGCACTTGTCACTTTCCATGATTTTGTTGGGGATTTTTCTGTCAAAATCCCAAAAACAAAATCACAGAACACAGAGACAATGCTCTATTTCAAACACAGGATCTTTAATACAGCGGAAACTTTAAAAAAAATTACTCACAACTGACAGAGTTTTCACACACACCACAAATTTCTATTCATTAATAAAAAACTGTTGTTACAAAAGATTGGTCTTCCTCTCTCTCTCAGAGGGATTTACAAGGAACTTCCAGTTCCACACGAAAGGAAATTTATTCTGTCTTCTCACTGCAAGGATTTACATTGCTGTGTGTAAATTTTCATTACATTCACATGCTGCTGCATTTCACATTTCAACAACAACAAAAACTCACTGCACTGCTGTGCATTACAAAAGAGAAAATTTTATTTACACTGCTGTGTGCTCTTTTTTTTTTTTTCTTCGCACTGCTGTGCGTTTCTTTTCAATTACCTCTCTACTTACCCAAAAAGAAACATTACACAATATATATGACAACAAAAGGACTTACATACGTTTTCACTTGCCAAGCTGCCGTAAAATAAAAAAACAATAAAATTAAATGATTTTACCAGCTTTTACTTGTGCCATACTAGCTTTTACTTGTGCCCATACTCCCGCTGAAATAAAATTAAAACTTCACCAAAACCTACCAACCCACAGTAAATTCCATTTATTGTTTTACTGACATTTACTGACGGTAAAGAACCTTTTACTTCACGTCAAATTTATTTTGCTGCTGGTCTGTACTTTAACCATTGACTTTATTTAAATCGCATCGCAGAATCCCATTTGGTCGGAACACAAAATTGGAGCACACACATGTGGTGTGATCTGCGATATGCGATCGGATCGCATCGCACCATCGTAATCGCAGAAATCTCAGCACATAACGGAGGGTGACAGGGTGTGTTTGCGATTTGCGATATGTGATAGATCGCATCGCAAAATAAAACAAAGTTGCAGTTGAAATTATATTTCAACACTCCCCTTTAATTTCAACTGCTGGGTTATCAATCATACCCAGACGCTTCTTTAAAAACTCAAAGCTCTTCTAATCCAATGGCTTTGTCAGAATGTCTGCTACTTGTTCTTGAGTCCTGCAATGTTGTAAGCTGATTTCTCCATTGTTCACCAATTCTCTGATGTAGTGAAACCTTGTATCAATGTGTTTCGTTCGCTTATGAAACACAGAATTCTTGGACAACGCAATAGCTGAGCTATTGTCACAAAAAATAACTGTAGCTTTTGCCTGCTCTTGGCCTAAGCTCCTCAACATTTTTCTCATACAAACTGCTTGACATGCTGCTGCTGTAGCTGCCACATCCTCTGCTTCTGCTGTAGACAACGCCACAATTGGCTGCTTCTTGGAAGCCCATGAAATGGCTCCTGAACCCATGTGAAAAACATAACCAGAAGTGCTTTTCTGATCATCTCCACTTCCAGCCCAATCGCTATCGGTGTAGCCAACTAAATCTGAGCTTTCTGAAAAAGTATACAAAATGCCAAATCTTTTTGTACCTTTGACATACCTCAGAATTCTTTTTGTTGCCTGCTAATGTGCTTCTTTTGGCTTCTCCATGAATCTGGAAATCAAACTAACAGCAAACATTATGTCAGGCCTAGTTGCAGTTAAATACATAAGGCTGCCAACTATGCTCTTGTACAAACTAGGATCAAAATCCTTGCTGTTGTCCTCTCTGCTGAGTTTTAATCCCATTACTGTGGGAGTGATCGCTGCCTTGCATTCTTGCATGTTAAATATGCTCAATACTTGATTTACATATCTTGCTTGTGAGATAAAAATTCCTTTTTCATTTTGATCTACTTCTATGCCTAAGAAGTATCTCAGCAAACCCATGTCAGTCATCTCAAATTCTTCTTTCATGACTGGTTTGAAGTTTTCAATGAGGTAGTCATTATTACTTGTAAAAATAACATCATCAACATACAAGACAACAATTAAAATCTTGCCATCCTTTTCTTTGATGTAGACTGTGGGTTCTCCCTCACACTTGTCAAATTCATTTTCCAGTAGATAGGAATCTATCCTACTGTACCACGCTCTTGGAGCTTGCTTCAGCCCATAAAGAGCTTTCTTCAATCTGCACACTTTGTGCTCTTGGCCTTTCTTCTCATAGCCTAGAGGTTGTTCAATGTAAACCTCCTCCTTTAACACTTCATTTAGGAATGCCGACTTTACATCCATTTGGTAGACTTTCCATTTGTTTTGTGCTGCTATGGACAACACTGCTCTCACAGTTTCCATTCTTGCAACCGGTGCGAAAGTCTCCTCATAGTCTCTCCCATACTGCTGCTTGTATCCCTTGACAACTAGCCTTGCCTTGTGTCTTTCAATTTTGCCTTCAGCATTGCACTTGGTCTTATAGACCCATTTGACTCCAATAACTTCTTTACCTTTTGGTAGCTCAACCAAATCCCATGTCTTGTTTCTTTCTATGGCATTCATCTCCTCATCCATAGCTTCTATCCATTTCTTATCTTTAATAGCATCTTCGAAATGAATAGGGTCATCAACATGACAATACAAGGCAAATAAGGAATTCATTCCTTCATTATAAATGTCACTTAGATTTCTAAATTTCTTACCTCTTTCACTTGGTGTGCAAGTGCTTGAAGATGCACTTGAATCTCCTCCTTTTGATGTGCTTGGAGAAGCACTCTCATTTCTCCTCAAGGGTGTTCCTTGCTGTCCTTGTGTTGGCGCTGCTGTTTGGGGATGTATTTCTACCATCTCCTCGTCATCTTCATCATGAGACAAACAGTTTTTAACATTAACTATTTTCTCTATGCTTCCATCCCGAGCTTCCTCCTCAATAAACTGAACATCTCTGCTCACAAAGAATTTCTTGGTGGATGGGATATACAACCTGTAAGCCTTGGATTCCTCACTGTATCCAATGAAGATACATTTCTCCCCTTTGCTGTCCAACTTCCTCCTTAACTGATCTGGAATGTGTGCATAGGCCACACATTCAAAAACTTTCATGTGGGTGACTCCTTGCTTTCTCCCACTACATGCTTCTTCAGGAACTTTGTTCATCACAACTTTTGTAGGACACCTATTCAAGATATATACAGCACAGTTTACGGCTTCAACCCAATAATCATTTGGCAAATGCTTTGCCTTCAACATGCTCCTCACCATATCCATAATGGTTCTGTTCTTCCTTTCAGCAACTCCATTTTGCTGTGGGGTGTACCTAGCTGTAAACTGTTTGTGTATTTCATTCTCTATACAAAACCATAAAAATTCTTTGGAGATATACTCACCTCCTCTGTTTGTTCTCAAAACTTTGATGCGCAACCCACTTTGATTTTCGACAAGTGCTTTGAAATTTCGGAATTTTTCAAACACTTCCGATTTGTTCTTCAAGAAATAAACCCAAGTTTTTCTTCTAAAATCATCAATAAATGTTAGAAAATATTGGGTGCCTGCTAAAGATGGGGTTTGCATTGGTCCACATAAATCTGAGTGGACAATTTCTAAAGGTGCCTTTGCCCTTATGCTTTTCCCTGATGGAAAACTTTCTCTGTGTTGTTTTCCCAATATGCAGCCTTCACAAAGGCTGTCTGGTTTCTCTATCAATGGTAATCCCCTTACCATTCCTTTTCTGCTCAACAAGTTAAGGCCTCCAAAGTTGAGATGTCCAAATCTCAAGTGCCACAACCAATTTTCATCCTTTGGCACACTTTGGAGAGCCTCTTGGGAAACTGCTGCCATTGCATCCTTGTTTTTCAAATCTGCCCTTATTCTGAGCGGGAACATTCTGTTCCTCGTCATCCTCACTTCAGCATTGCATCGCTTGCTGGGTGGAATATTCATGATGGTGCATACATCATTCTCAAAGAAAAAATTGTAACCCTTTTGAACAAGTTGTCCAATACTCAAGAGGTTACATCTCATTCCAAGAACATAATAGACATCTGCTATGGTTTTCTTTTCACCTTGCTTTGTAAATATTTTAATTTCTCCTTTACCCATAACAGAAATTTTGCTATCAGTCCCAAGTGTGACTTGTGACTTCACACTTTGATCTAAAGCAGAAAACAAAGTTATGTTTCCTGTCATATGGTTGCTGCAACTGGAGTCTAGAAACCATATATCTTCACTATTTGTTTCAGCCATGTTACAAGCTAACAATACATTATCTTGGCTAACATTTTCTCTAGTAATATTTGCACTAGAGCTATTACTCACATCATGCTGCTTCTTCCTACATTCACTGGCATAATGCCCATATTTTCTACAATAATAACATTGGACATTGGGTTTTTCATACCTTTGTCCTTGAGCATGATGTTGTCCTCCTTGTTGGTTGTTGCCTTGACCTTGATTCTGATTTGGATCGCTGCCTCTTCCTTGAGCATTCGCTGGACTGTTCCTTCCGCCTCTGTTCTGGCTTCTACCTCTTCCTCTCTTGTTTCCTCTGCCTTGACCTCTTCCTCTTCCAAAGGACATTTGGGTCTTAAAGGCTTGCTCTAGAGATGAGTTTTCATTTCTACTCAACCTCTGCTCATGTGTGATCAGTGATGCATGAAGTTCATCAATTGAAAAGTTTGAGAGATCCTTTGTCTCTCCTATGGTGGTGACAATCACATGGAACCTTGAGGGTAAGCACCTCAATAGTTTCTCGACAATCCTCCTTTCTTCAAGTGTCTCTTCATGAGATCTTATTTGTGTGACCAGGCCAATTACATGTGTGAAGAATGAGTCAATATTGTCTGACTCCTTCAGGGAAAATTTTAAGAACGCCCCCTAAATTTATAAATATAATAAATGGGCGAATCTCCATGGTATATAGGAAAAATGGAAGGCGATTTTATCAATAATATAATATGTATATATAATTTTTTGGCGAATCTCTCACCAGGCATGGCGAATATTTGACTCAATTATAAAATCTTGTAAGATCTTGGCGAGTCTTTCACTAAATAATAAAACTTTGTAAATTCCTAGTGAATCTTAGCATAGGCTACATGCTGGTTTAATTCCCCATTTAAATAGGTTACATTCCAGGTGAATACCATGGGTCAATACCATGTGCCATTTTGGTGAATACCATGGGTCAATACCATGTGCCATTTTGTTTTTATTAATTCTAATATTAGGGTTAATAATGGTTTTTTGCATGGTATTAATAACAATCTATTCCATGGTATTTGTCCCATAGTATTTTGGCCATAGGTTTCACCTAAATATAACCCATTTTTTGAGTGTTCGTAAATATAAGGTGACTTATGGAGTAAATATAAAAAAGATGTTTTATTTGTTTACCATACCTTTGGTTTATTTATATTTTTTATTAATTTACCATACTTTTTTTACAAATATGGTATTTGGCCCATAGGATTCACTTAAATAAAACCTCTTTTTTTAGCCTTCATAAATAGAACGAGGGTTATGGACTAAATATAAAAAGAGGTTTTATTTATTTACGATACGTCTAGTTAATTTATATTTTTATTTATTTACCGTACCTTTTGAGTAAGTATAAAAAGATTTTTTATTTATTTACCATACCTCCACTTTATATTTTTATTTGTTTACACCCTTACATGTATATAAGGTGACTTATGGAGTAAATATAAAAAACGTTTTATTTATTTACCATACATCCACTTTACTTATATTTTTATTTGTTTACACCCTTACATGTATATAAGGTGACTTATGGAGTAAATATAAAAAATGTTTTATTTATTTACCATACCTCTCATTTATTTATATTTTTATTAATTTACCATACGTCTTTTATAAATATGGTATTTGGCCTATAGGATTCACTTAAATAAAACCTATTCTTGAAAATGGGCTAATGGATTAACTTAAATAAAACCTGTTCTTGAAAATAGGCGAATGAAAGGTTGTAAGTCCTAATTTCAAGGGCTAAATTTACCTTTTTTACCCTCTCCCTTAAAATAAGGTGGGCTATTTGAGGTGATTTGTAAAAATGTACTATGATACAAAATATTCGCCCACTAAAAATTTAAAACCCCTTAATTTCGCCAAAGGGCGAACATTCGCCCCTAAAATTATCCTTGGACTCCTTCATGAACAGATTCTCAAAATCTTTCCTCAGCAACTATAGTTTTGCTGTCTTCACTTTCGCCATGCCTTGATAGGCTGTCTTGAGAGTTTACCATGCATCTTTGGATGTCTTAGCTACTGCTAACCTTGGAAACACACTTCCATGCACTGCCTGATACAAGAAGAAGAAGGCTTTTGAGTCCTTCTTCTTGTGGCTCTTTAATAGATCCTTCTCTCCTTGAGTTAATGCATTAAACTCATTTTCATCTGCTGGTTGTTCAAAACCATCCTCAACTATTTCCCATAAGTCTTGGGAAGCAAACGAGGCTTTCATTGTTATTGCCCAATAGTCATAGTTTTTACCATCAAATAATGGGAGCTGCATACCCATGCTATTGCTGGTGCTGGTGCCAGCCATTCTTGCACTACTTAACCATGCTTCAAATACTTCACTGTGTATTTAAAATAACAGACTCTCTTCAACAGCAACACAAAAAAAAACTTGAGAAATACCTTGGATTCTTTTGCCTGAGACTTCACTTTGCTGGAGAAGCTGCTGCAGCAAAATTCTTTCCCTCAGCTTCTTTGAACCCTTCAAAGAGCCTGGATTAGCTCTGATACCACTGTTGGGGATTTTTCTGTCAAAATCCCAAAAACAAAATCACAGAACATAGAGACAATGCTCTGTTTCAAACACGGGATCTTTATTACAACGGAAACTTAAAAAAAAATTACTCACAAGATCTTTAATACAGCGGAAACTTTAAAAAAAATTACTCACAGCTGACAGAGTTTTCACACACACCACAAATTTCTATTCATTAATAAAAAACTGTTGTTACAAAAGATTGGTCTTCCTCCCTCTCTCAGAGGGATTTACAAGGAACTTCCAGTTCCATACAAAAGGAAATTTACTCTGTCTTCTCACTGCAAGGATTTACATTGCTGTGTGTAAATTTTCATTACATTCACATGCTGCTGCATTTCATATTTCAACAACAACAAAAACTCACTTCACTGCTGTGCATTACAAAAGAGAAAATTTTATTTACACTGCTGTGTGCTCTCTTTTTTTTTTTTTCTTCTTCGCACTGTTGTGCGTTTCTTTTCAATTACCTCTCTACTTACCCAAAAAAAAACATTACACAATATATATGACAACAAAAGGACTTACATACGTTTTCACTTGCCAAGCTGTCGTAAAATAAAAAAACAATAAAATTAAATGATTTTACCAGCTTTTACTTGTGCCATACTAGCTTTTACTTGTGCCCATACTCGCGCTGAAATAAAATTAAAACTTCACCAAAACTTACCAACCCACAGTAAATTCCATTTACTGTTTTACTCACATTTACTGACGGTAAAGAACCTTTTACTTCACGTCAAATTTATTTTGCTGTTGGCCTGTACTTTAACCATTGACATTATTTAAATCCCATCGCAGAATCCCATTGTTGGAATTTAATTCCAACTGCAACAATGAACAGCTGCACAGGAATCTGATTTGCAGTAAATGTTAAAGGTGTTCGGTGCAGCCAAGTCGCCTTTGATATTTTTGCACATAAATATGCATTAAAGTTTCAGCTGATTTCCCCTGCAGACAGCCGACTTGATTTTGATAAAGGCATCACCGCCTTGCTGCAATAAATTCTGAGATAAACATTAGAAGATATTTTGTAATAGTTTATTGTTTTAATCAGATATTTTTCAGCATATAAATACCGCACAGCAGTTCTGTTTTTAAGGTTAGAGAGAAAGATAGAGAGCAGAGGAGAGCACGCAGCAGCGTGAGTATAGTTTTCTGTTAGTGAATATGGAAACGCAGCACACAGCAGTGTTAAGAGTTTAGTAATATAGCGCAGCAGCGCTGGAATGTAATTTCTGTGTTTTGAAGAAAGAATGTGCAGCAGCATGAGCTCACATGAAAGAAGCCCTTTTGCACAGCAGTGCAGGGACTGAAAAGTAAGAGAGAGCAGCAGCGTTAGAAGAAGCAGCAGCAGCAGCTGAAGAATCACACAGAGCAGAGGAAAGCATGCAGCAGCGTGAAGAAGAGGAAGAAGAATAATTTCAGAAGAGTGAAATGCACAGCAGTGCAGAAATTTGAATGTAATTTGTTTTTTTTTATGTTCATCTGTGTGGAACAGAATCGTTCCTTAGTGAATTTCTGAAGTAGATGTTCAGCAATAGAAGTTTTTGAAATTCCCTCTGTATGAGGAAGACAAATCTGTAACAGTTAGTTTATTTTGATAAATACAAGTTAAATTTTTCCTGTTGCTGTTATACTGTCATCGTAACTCAAAAAATTACCTGACGTCAAAATTACGTTGCTGAAACACCGTTGCTGAAACACCTGTTTCAGCAACTGACAAAATTTCCTGTTGCTGAAACACCGTTGCTGAAACACCTGTTTCAGCAACTGAAAAAAAAACTGTGTTGCTGAAACACAGTTTCCAGCAAGCGAATTTTTCTGTTTTTCTGTGTAAAAACAGAGTGCGATTTTTTGTCTGTTTGTTATGGGATTTATCAGAAAATTCCAACATGGTATCAGAGCTAGTCCAGGCTCTTTGAAGTGTTAAAGAAGCTGAAGGAAGATTTCTTGCAGCAGCAACTTCTCCAGCAGTGTGAAGACTCAGCCAAGAAAGAATCTAAGGTATTTTTCAAGAATATTTTCTGTGTTGTTATTGAAGAAACAGTCAGTGATTTTAAAAACACAGTCAGAGATTTTAAAGCCTAGAATAAGAATGGCAAGGTCAAAGAAGAAAGCCTCCAGACCTGTTAAAAATGTGTCCCCCCTTTCTACTAAACTAGAAGGCAATCCATTAGACTACAGTCTATTTGAAGTTCCAAAGTTTGATGGAAACTTTGATGTATGGGAAGTAAAGATGAGGGCTTTCCTAATGTTTGAAGGGATTGAAGTCTGGGAGTCAGTGATTGATGACAGCAATATGGATAAAGAATCCATGGAGTATGATGCACAAGCAGCAAAGACTATCTTGGATGGTCTCCCCGATTCAGTGAAGAAGAATCTTGGAAAATATACATCAGCAAAGGATATATGGGAGAGACTGCATGACCTTCATGCAAAGGGAGCACTGACCATGACAATGAGTCAAGAAGAACCCATCATAGGAGCTGAAAATGAAAAGCTTGACCTCATCAAGCTTCAAGTAAAAGAAAGGGATGAAGAGCTTGCCAAGATTAAGAAGGAACTTGATGAAAGCAAGAGGAAGCATCATGAAGAAGTCATGTCTATGACAAATCAGTTGAACAGAGCAAAAAAGCAGGAAGACGCCTTGTCAAGTCAACTTGAACAAAGGCACATAAGAGTGAACAAACTTGTAGAAGAGATTGGACAGTACAAGGCAGAGGTCTCCTCCCTTAAGTCCGAACTACAAGAAGCCAAGAAGCAGGCAAAAGGAGCTGAAAAGAAAATGGAGAGCAGTCAAGCAGAAATCTCCAAAATGAAGTCTGATATTATCTCCCTTAAAATAGTAGCAGCTGAAGCTACTCGTAGCAAGGAAGAAACTGAGGGACAACTAGCAAAGAAAAATAATGAATGTGAAAAGTTAGAAGAAGAGATTGTCCTCCTCAGGAAGAAGGTTGAAGGGATGAACAAGATCATGAAGAGCTCTCAAGCCTTGGATGATATGCTCAGCTATCACAGATCTCCATATGATAAATCAGGACTTGGGTATGTAGGTGAACCCTCAAAGAAGGATGAGGATGCTTTAAGCAAAGGAGATGTGAAGAAGTCAGAAAGAAGGTATGATGCTCCTAGTTCCAGCAAAGGCAAGGAGAAAAATGAAGGCTGCAATAGAAGAAATCCTGCTCCAAGCATAAAACCAGCTACAAGAAGAAATGTAGCTGATGTCAAAGAGGCAAGATGCAATGGTCATCAACAAAGGATCTCAAGGCAGCAAGGCTTCAGAAGTACATCAACGAAACCTCCATCTCCCAGGTACCAAAGTTCATTTCTTGGTTATTGTTATGCTTGTTCAAACTTTGGTCATATGGCAAAAGACTGTAGAGCATTTTATGGAGATAGATGTTGTGGTCCTCGACAATCTCCAAGAAATAATTTTGCAAGAAGAAATCATGAATTTTTATTCATGAACAATGTTGAATGTTTCAAGTGTCATAACATTGGGCATATGGCACGTGACTGTAACTTGACATGGGCCTTTACACAAGCTAAACCCATGCAAAAGAAGAAAGTTACACAAGTATGGAGGAGGAAGAAAACACAGTCCGAAAGTCCCTTGAGCTCTCTAGCTGATCTAAGTTTCTTTTGAGAAGATTCTGCTGAAAGAAGATAAAGCATACACTAAAGGGGAGCTTGTAAATTTTTGTTTGCTGAACTGTATTAACAGTCATTTGTTGATGGAGGATGTATTGCAGCGCAGCAGTTGCAAATGAAACTTTTGTTAATCCCTCTAAAAGGTAATATGCAGCAGTGATGAAATCAGCAATGTTTTTGCTTTGTGTTTATGCAATATGCACAGAAATGCATAAAGAAGAAAAGATGGCAGCGTTGAAATGTAAAGAGAAGCAGCGCAAGAAGAAAAGTATTCAAAGCAAGAAGATCCTCACAGCAGTGGGAAGACAGAACATAAAACAACATATTTTTAATGCACACTGAATGAATGAGAATGTGTGTGGCAGCAGAAAGCCAAAGGAATTGCACAGTAGTGCATTGTGTAAAAAAAAATGAATCTGAAGATTGTGTGAAGCAAGGGTGTAAAAAGAAAAGGCAGCACCCCATGTTAATTTTTTTTTTGTTGTGTGGAGAATGCAGCGCAAAACAGCGTGATGGCAAGAAGGAGAAGCACAGTAGTGCGAAGAAAATGAAACCAGAACTAAGAGAGAATGAAGAAATGTGTTTTTACACAGCAATGCAAATAAGAAAATGCAGCAGCATGAAAATTTTTGTTGAAGAAATGAAAGGTAGTGGCACAGCAGCAGTGCGAGTGTAATCAATGAAGGGGAGCACACAGTGCGTATTTTTGTTGTTAAATGTGAAAGGAATGCGCAGCAGCGCAAGAGCAATTTGAGAAGTTATTTTATGCACAACAGTGCAGTGATAGAGAGAGTGCTGAAACAGCAGTGCTGAAACAGCAGTTGCTGAGACAGCATAATGAGACAGTGTTGCTGAGACAGCAATGCTGAGACAAAGTTGCTGAAACAGAGTGCTGATAGAGAGTTGCTGAGATAGCAGTGCTAAGACAGCTGTATATGCAGCAGCATAAATGTATTGAAAGTTTTACACACAGCAGTGTAATGTTTTTCAGGAGAAGACAGAGTCTGTAATGAATAGCAGTATAGAGCATATTGCAACCTGAGTGCCATTGTGAAGAACAATGCGAATGAAGATATTTTCACACACAGCAGTGTAAAATATCAGGCAGACACAGTAGTGTCAATTTGGACAGATTGAAGTGCCTCTGAAGTAGGCATGTTGAAATCCCTCTGTTAAGAGGAAGATTCTCTCGCTGTGTTTTGGAGCAACAATGCATTCTACAGGCGTGTTTCAGCAACTGTCTGCCAGATGCTGAAACACGTGTTTCAGCAACAGCCTGTGTGGCTGAAACTGTAATTTTCTGAGATAACAGAAATTGGTTGTGGAACTGAAGCGTTCCTTGGTGAATCCCTCTGTTGAGAGGAAGATGCTTTTCAGCATAGTCTCAGGTAAACCCCTCTATTAAGAGGAAGACAATTTTAATTGGTTGTGGAACTGCATCAGAAGCAGTTGGTGAATTCCTCTATGAGAGGAAGTGTTTGGGTACAATTGAATGCCCAGCAGTTGAAATTAAGGGGGAGTGTTGGAATTTAATTCCAACTGCAACAATGAACAACTGCACAGGAATCTGATTTGCAGTAAATGTTAAAGGTGTTCGGTGCAGCCAAGTCGCCTTTGATATTTTTGCACATAAATATGCATTAAAGTTTCAGCTGATTTCCCCTGCAGACAGCCGACTTGATTTTGATAAAGGCATCACCGCCTTGCTGCAATAAATTCTGAGATAAACATTAGAAGATATTTTGTAATAGTTTATTGTTTTAATCAGATATTTTTCAGCATATAAATACCGCACAGCAGTTCTGTTTTTAAGGTTAGAGAGAAAGATAGAGAGCAGAGGAGAGCACGCAGCAGCGTGAGTATAGTTTTCTGTTAGTGAATATGGAAACGCAGCACACAGCAGTGTTAAGAGTTTAGTAATATAGCGCAGCAGCGCTGGAATGTAATTTCTGTGTTTTGAAGAAAGAATGTGCAGCAGCATGAGCTCACATGAAAGAAGCCCTTTTGCACAGCAGTGCAGGGACTGAAAAGTAAGAGAGAGCAGCAGCGTTAGAAGAAGCAGCAGCAGCAGCTGAAGAATCACACAGAGCAGAGGAAAGCATGCAGCAGCGTGAAGAAGAGGAAGAAGAATAATTTCAGAAGAGTGAAATGCACAGCAGTGCAGAAATTTGAATGTAATTTGTTTTTTTTTATGTTCATCTGTGTGGAACAGAATCGTTCCTTAGTGAATTTCTGAAGTAGATGTTCAGCAATAGAAGTTTTTGAAATTCCCTCTGTATGAGGAAGACAAATCTGTAACAGTTAGTTTATTTTGATAAATACAAGTTAAATTTTTCCTGTTGCTGTTATACTGTCATCGTAACTCAAAAAATTACCTGACGTCAAAATTACGTTGCTGAAACACCGTTGCTGAAACACCTGTTTCAGCAACTGACAAAATTTCCTGTTGCTGAAACACCGTTGCTGAAACACCTGTTTCAGCAACTGAAAAAAGAACTGTGTTGCTGAAACACAGTTTCCAGCAAGCGAATTTTTCTGTTTTTCTGTGTAAAAACAGAGTGCGATTTTTTGTCTGTTTGTTATGGGATTTATCAGAAAATTCCAACACCCATTTGGTCGGAACACAAAATTGGAGCACACACATGTGGTGCGATCTACGATATGCGATCGGATCGCATCGCACCATCGCAATCGCAGAAATCTCAGCACATAACGGAGGGTGACAGGGTGTGTTTGCGATTTGCGATATGCGATAGATCGCATCACAAAATAAAACAAAGCTGCAGTTGAAATTATATTTCAACAGATTTTTTGATGCCAGATATTGTCCACACGTCTTCACACTGCTTTGCCTTATATCACACCGCCTCTAACTGCATCCTGCATCTGCGGCTTCCAATTCCTACCTCTTCTTGCCGCTACTTCTTCCTGCAAAAATAATATTTCATTCACAGGAGGAAATTAAAAAATTGGATGTTTGTTCTGATTATTTGTTGATTATCTGTTGCAAATTATGTTTATTTTAATTATCTAGTGCATACTGTGTATGCATACTGCAGTAAATAAAAAAAGTGGAAGATGGAAGTGGTGAATCATTCGCAGTAAATAAAAAAAGTGGAAGATGGAAGCAGTGAATCATTCACATCTCTGGTGCACAATGCATATGCATACAGTAGTAAATTCAAAAAATGGCACACTACGTATGAATACAGAAGTAAATTCAGAAAAGGGTGGAAGATGGAGGCGCTGAAATATTCGGGGAAGCGATCCAGGTTCGAATCGCATAGAAGTGCACCCGCTATCTGTTCTTGGTCATTATTTGTATTATAGATATTTTCTTGTTTTAGTAAATGAAGCTAACAATTTTGTACGAAGCTTTGTTGAATCTTTGTTGATCCTTGAGTGAGCGCATAGCACAATCTCCTTTAACAACAGTTGGATTGAAAGAATGTTACAATCACATATTCATGTTGATGCGGGTGAATATTTTGCATGAATACTTCTTACATTTTGTTGTATTTTGTTAGAGTCCCTATTATCATTCCTTGCCAATCTTTGATCTTGTTTACTGAACACAAGAAGTTCCAATTAGCCTACTGCATTATTGACTGCCCCTATTGCATGGTTTGCATCATTAAACTTTTCTATGTCTTATTGTTAGAAAGCCTAGAGAGCATATTAGGATCGAATCTAAGCCACTGAAGTTTTGCATGAGAATGGATCAAACTCACATTAGCCAAATAAAGTATCACGTAAGGGTCGAGTTTGAGCCTTGAGACAATACACTCCCTCAAAATTCTACAATTACGTGGTGGTGGAAAAGGAGTCTAATTCTTCATAAGTCTAGTACACTGCCAAATTTCAGCAGAAAATCAACAGACAATTGCTTTCACTGGATGAACATAATTTACTCTCGGTAATGTTGGGTTTGGTTCGCTGTTATTACAGTGAATCTACTAACTTTTAATGAATTGATGTCGAAGAGTAGAAAATAGGTAGGAATTAAAGTGAATAAATGTAAAACGATTTATATAAGCAGTTAACTAACAATAGACATGCATATAAAATAAGAATGCTTATTATTCTTATTTTGGCATAAATTATGAAGGTTTATTTTAACTTAAGATTAGATACAAAGGATGCATAATACAAATATATTGAATACTTATTTAGAATAACAATAGTGTACATATATTGAAAACGTCGTAGTTAGAATAGGTGTCTTACACTCCATAGTTAGAATAGGTGTCTTACAATCCATGCTATTTTTAAAGTTAAAATTGATTTAGTAAATTGTCTCATTTATGTTACCAGCCCTGTTACCAGCCCTATTTTGTTGTAACGTCTTTCCTTCGTGTATAATTCACCATCCATGCTAAGATAAAAAATAAATCACTTCCCCGGACTATAGCATTCCATAGAACATTGATCCTCTATTAATCTAGTGTTGACTTGTAAAATTATATGCACATCGCTCTTTTAACATAAGACGATAATATATTTCATTTATATAATAAAAATAAACTCTTTTTATTTTAAACATGATTGGGTGATCCGGTTTGAGCTCTTATTGCCGAGACTTTGATACGGGACTTTGGATAAATAGATAAAAGAGTTTTTATAAACAACTCTCCTCAATCATTCATTTTCCCATTTTCAATGCATATACAAAGATTTTTCCCGGGTTGAATACATATCCAATGTTTTTGTATGATTCATTTTGCTGGGATGCATATATTAGAAGTTTATATCCAATGGCTTTTTATATCCAAATTTTACACTGGATTTTCTGTCAAATTTAATAGATTTCTGTTGGCTAGCACTTGTTGGCACTTGTCACTTTCCATGATTATTTTATGCCAGATATTGTCCACACGTCTTCACACTGTTTTGCCTTATATCACACCACTGCATCTGGCGTCTGCGGCTTCCAATTCCAACCTCTTCATGCCACTACTTCTTCCTGCAAAAATAATATTTCATTGACAGGAGGAAATTAAAAATTGGATGTTTGTTTTGATTATTTGTTAATTATCTGTTGCAAGTTCTGTTTATTTTAATTATCTAGTGCATACTGCATATGCATACCGCAGTAAATAAAACAAAGTGGGAGATGGAAGTGGTGAATCATTCACATCTCTGGTGCACAATGCGTATGCATACAGTAGTAAATTCAAAAAATGGCACACTCCATATGCATACAGTAGTCAATTCAGAAAAGGGTGGAAGATGGAGGCGCTGAATTATTCGGGGAAGCGACCCAAGTTCGAATCATTCGAGGAAGCGAACCAGGTTTGAATCGCATAGAAGTTCACCCGCTATCTGTTCTTGGTCATTATTTATATTATAGTTTTATTCTTGGTCATTATTTGTATTATAGATATTTTCTTGTTTTAGTAAATGAAGCTAACAATTTTGTACGAAGCTTTGTTGAAACTTTGTTGATCCTTGAGTAAGCGCATAGCGCAATCTCCTTTAACAACAGTTGGATTGAAAGAATGTTACAATAGCATCTTCATGTTGATGCGGGTGAATATTTTGCATGAATACTTCTTACATTTTGTTGTATTTTGTTTGAGTCCCTATTATCATTCCCTGCCAATCTTTGATCTTGTTTATTGAACACAAGAAGTTCCAATTAGCCTACTGCATTAATGACTGCCCCTATTGCATAGTTTGCATCATTAGACTTTTCTATGTCTTATTCTTAGAAAGCTTAAAGAGCATATTAGGATCGAATCTAAGCCACTGAAGTTTTTCATGAGAATGGATCAAACTCATGTTAGCCAAATAAAGTATCACGTAAGGCTGGAGCTTGAGCCTTTAGACAATACACTCCCTCATAATTCTACAATTACGTGGTGGTGGAGAAGGAATCTAATTCTTCATAAGTCTAGTACACTGCCAAATTTCAGCAGAAAATCAACAGGCAGTTGCTTTCGCTGGGTGAACATAATTTACTGTGCATAATGTTGGGTTTGGTTTGTTGTTGTTACGGTGAATCTATTATCTTTTAATGAATTGATGTCAAAGAGTAGAAAATGGGTAGCAATTAAAGTGAATAAATGTAAAACGATTTATATAAGCAGTTAACTAACAATAGACATAGACATGTATATGAAAAAAGAAGGTTTATTTTGGCGTAAATTATGAAGGTTTATTTTAACTTAAGATTAGATACAAAGGATGCATAATACAAATATATTGAATACTTATTTAGAACAACAATAGTGTACATATATTGAAAAACAAATATATGAAAACAAATATATTGAATACTTATTTAGAACAAGAATAGTGTACATATATTGAAAAACAAATATATGAAAACAAATATATTGAATACTTATTTAGAACAAGAATAGTGTACATATATTGAAAAACCTAGTTAGAATAGATGTCTTACACTCCATGCTACTTTTAAGGTTAAAAATGATTTAGTAAATTATCGCATTTATGTTATTTCATTTAGTTCTTTACCTCACTTAGTATATGGTTACCGACCCTATTTTGTTGTAATTTCTTCCATTGTTTCCTTCGTGTATAATTCACCATCCATACCAAGATAAAAAAATAAATCCCTTCCCCGGACTATAGCGTTCTATAGAACATTGACCGTCTATTAATCAAGTGTTGACTTGTAAAACTATATGCACATCGATCTTTTAACATAAGATGATAATATATTTCATTTATATAATAAAAATAAACAATTTTTACTATATGCACATCGATCTTTTAACATAAGATGATAATATATTTCATTTATATAATAAAAATAAACAATTTTTATTTTAGACATGATTGGGTGATCCAGCTGCCGAGATTTTGACACGGGACTTTGGATAAATAGATAAAAGGGATTTTATAGACAGGTCTCCTCAATCATTCATTTTCCCATTTTCAATGCATATCCGATGTTTTTTCCTGGGTTGAATACATATCCAATGTTTTTGTACGATTCATTTTTCTGGGATGCATATATTAGAAGTTTATATCCAATGGCTTTTTATATCCAAATTTTACACTAGATTTTCTCTCAAATTTAATAGATTTCATGTTGGCTAGCACTTATAGGCACTTGTCACTTTCCAAGTATTTTTGATGCCAGATATTGTCCACACATCTTCACGCTGATTTTCCTTATATCACACCACCTCTAATTGCATCTAGCGTCTGTAGCTTCCAGTTCCTACCTCTTCATGCCGCTACTTCTTTCTGCAAAAATAATATTTCATTGACAGGAGGAAATTAAAAATAGATAAAAATCAGAATTGAATTGAAAAAGAAGGAGTTGCAGCTCACAGGTGAGTACTGCACCTGGAGACTGCACTCAAACAAAGAGACTCTCTCCGTTCACTCTACTATTCATCAAATGAATGATTACATTATTAAGTACATCACTAGAAATCAGGTAGTTGCAAACAAACTCCTAAACTCTAGGAACAAATCCTAAACTAAGGAGATACATTACAACTTATGTAACCATTTCTCCATTAATACAAAATAATATTAATTATTTTCAACTCCCCCCCTTAATGGAGAAATGATTATCTTGAACTCCTAGCATCCCTCTAAACAATTCAAACTTTACACGCCCAAGCGGCTTAGTAGAAATATCAGCCATGTTATGACAAGTTTTACAATATTCAACACATATTTCTTTTGACTGTATTTTCTCTCGAACAAAATGAAACTGAGTGTCAATATGCTTGGTATTTTTATGAAAGACTGGATTGTATGTAAGCTTGATGGTACTCTAGTTGTCAGTTTTGATACTAGTTGATTCTTTCTATTCTTCTCCTGCATCGTTGAGAAGTCTTCTCAACCAGATAGCTTCACATGTGGATGCACACAATGCTTGGTACTTAGCTTCACATGAAGATAGAGATACAGTGCTCTGCTTTTTGGTGCTCCATTGTATGACCCCAGATCCAATGTTGAATGCGTAACCTATGATAGATCTTCGATCATCCAAGTTACTTGCCCAATCGGAATCTGAAAAACCTGCTAGAATAACATCAGAAGTGTCAGTGTACAAAATGCCATAATTACTAGTACCACTAAGATACATCAACACACTCTTTGTTGCGACCCAGTGACTTTCGTGTGGTTTTGACATGAACTGGCTCAACACACTAATAGAATATCCCAAGTCTAGTCTAGTTGTATTCAGATATATCAAACTGCCAACTAGCTGTCTGTACATAGTGGCATCCACCTCTTTAGTGCCATCGTCACTACTCAACTTTAAATTCTGCTGTAATGGTGTTGCTGCTGATCTCCACTGCTCCATTTTGAACCTTTCCAGCAAGCTTCTGACATACTTCCCTTGAGTAAGAAAAGTTTGTCCAGAATCTTTCCATACCTCCAATCCCAAGCAATAATGAAGGTTTTCGAGATCTTTCATCTCAAGCACTTGTGACATCTGCTGCTTTATTTCTTTGATCAGATTGTTAGCATTCCCTGTTATGATCATATCATCTACATACAAAGAAATCAAAATAATTTGCCTCTGTTTATTAAACTTGGTATACAGATTTGGATCATTCAAGCTCCTATGAAAGCCATGTTGTACAAAAAATGAGTCAATTTTCTCATACCACGACTTGGGTGCCTGTTTTAAACCATAAAGTGCCTTTTTCAATTTACACACAAGATGTTCCTGCCCTTTTTTCACAAAACCTTGAGGTTGTACTAAATAAATTTCTTCCTTCAAGTCACCATTCAGAAATGCAGACTTAACATCTAGCTGGTGTAGCTGCCATTTGTGTTTTGTTGCTAAGGAAATTAGCATTCTAATGGTGTTTAATTTGGCTACAGGAGCAAAGGTGTCATCGAAATCTATTCCCTCTTGCTGTGAGTAACCCTTTGCTACCAGTCTAGCTTTAAGTTTCTCTATACTCCCATCTGCATTTATTTTTGGTTTATACAGCCATTTACATCCTATGGGGGTTTTACCTTCAGGAAATTCAACCAAATCCCAAGTATGGTTTCTGTTTATTGATTTAAATTCCTCATACATTGCAGCCCTCCATGTATTAGATTTACTTGCTTCCTCATAATTTGCAGGTTCTACAATGTTTAAAATATTTGACATTAATGCATAGTCTCTCAATTTAGCAGGTAATTAAGTCTTCCTACCTGATCTCCTTGGTAGGGGACTTACCTCAACTCTGTCTATTTCAGCGTTTTCTGGGCTTGCATCATCATTGATTACATTATCTGTTACTTCTTCTTCTTATTTCTGCTCCTGCTCTTCATCTTCCTCACTGTTTTCTTCTATTAGCAATGGAATGTGACAATCACTGTTAGAATCCTCCTTTCCTTCTTCAACCTATTCATGAAATATGACATCTCTGCTCACAAAAACCTTGTGAGTCATAGGATTAAATAACTTATATGCCTTGAACTCAGTGCCATATTCAACAAATATACATTTCAGGGCTTTGGGGTCTAACTTGTTCATATCTGCCTTAGGTATATGAGCATGAGCTTTGGACCCAAATATTCTTAAATGACTAAATTCTGGTCTGAATCCAAACAATGCTTCAAAAGGGGTTTTGAAGCCTAGACATTTAGTAGGACTCCTATTCTTTAAATATACAGCAGCGTTAATAGCTTCTGCCCAAAGACCATTTGATAGACCCTTACCTTGAAGCATGCTCCTTGCGCACTCCACAAGAGTTCTATTTTTCTGTTCTACCACTCAATTCTACTGTGGAGTGTGTGGCACTGTAAACTGTTGCACAATCCCATGATGCTTGCTGAAATTCATGAACTCTCCCAACCTGTATTCTCCCCCTTGATCTGAGCGGAGAATTTTTATTCTTTTTCCTGTCTGGTTTTCTACCATGGATTTAAACTCTTTAAAATACTGAAAGGCTTGACTCTTTTTACTTAGAAAGTATATCCATGAAAATCTAGTGCAATCATCCGTAAATAAGAGAAAGTAATATGCTCCTCCTAATGACCTAGTTTGCATAGGTCCACAAATGTCTGTATGTACCAGTTCTAAAATATCTCTTTCCTTTCTATTAACATGCAAAGGGAACTCTTCTCTATGCATTTTACATAATGCACATCCATCACAATCCAGCTTAACATTATGGAAAACAGGGAGTCCATCAACCATACTTTTTCTCTGAAGTAGGATGAGGTCTTGTAGATTAAGATGGCTGAATCTCTGATGCCAGAGATCTTCGACTGTTGATCCAGCTGCAACCATTGCTTGCTGTGGCATACTATTTGCATCTAGTCTGTACAGGCTCCCCACGCACACTCCTGTTGCAACTCTTTCCATCTGGCTATCCTTAATGACACGGTTATTCTTAAAGAATTGAACTTGCATGTCCTGATCAGTAATCATTGAGACAGAGACCAAATTTTTCTTAATTCCTGGAACATACAATACATTTTTAAGGTGTCTAATGTCACCGCTAGGTAACTTTACAGGAATGTTACCATATCCTTTGATCTCATATCCACTATCATCTCCTAAATAGATTTTCGACCCACATGAAGTTTCTTCAAGAAATTCAAACCAATCCTTCTTACCAGTCATATGTGAGGATGCGCTAGAGTCGACATACCATATGTCGTCCTCATATCCCTTTGAAGCTGAAAGAGCACAATCGTCTGTAAATAGTTGAAGTTCGTGGCTGTGGTCCTCTTCTTCCCCAACAAAGTAACCCTTATGTTTTCTCTGTTTGTTTCTTCCTTCGTCTGCCTGCCTCTTATAACAATCTTTAATCTGATGACTAGGTTTTCCACAGTAAAAACATTTCTTAAAATTATTATCAGTCATACCTTTAAACGGTCTCTTTTGAAATGTGTTGGCTCCTTTTTGCTGCTTCTGCTACGGTTACTAATACTAGTTCCCTCTATATTGTCTCCTTTTTGCCATCAAAGCAAGGTCATTGCTTTGAGTTTTCAAATTTTGTCGTCGCTCTTCTTCCTGTAGTAGGATCCTTGTCAGCTCTTCAAATGCAGGGGCTTTCTCCCTTGCTGACAGCCCTATGATGAACGTCTGGTATTCATCAATCATCCTGTTCAACGTGAGCATGACCAGATCTGAATCGGAAACTTTCTCTCCAATAGCTCCCACTCTGTCACTCAGGTCTTTGTCTCTAGCAATGAATCCAGCAACGGACTCATTCTCCTCCATCTTCAATGCAAACAACTTGCCTTTGAGTGACAAGACACGGTTTGTATTTTGTGTCTCGTATAGGTTTTTGATCGTCGTCCAAATGTCAGCGACCGATTTACAGTCTCTAATATGCGGGATAACACTGTCCTTGATGGAAATCTTCAATATAACCTTTGCTTTTGTCTCACTTTTATCCCAATCTTGTTCTTGTGTAGCTGTTCCTGATCTTAGCTCATTTCCTGTAATGATCGGCCACACATTTGCACTTTCAAGTAAAGTCTGCATCTTGAATTTCTAGTTGGAGAAATTCGATCCATTGAGTTTGCCAGACTCGTGGAGATATGATTCTATACTGTTATTCATATTGGACTGATAAAATTTCTATCCAACTGAACATTTCAATGAGCCACCATTGGCAAGTCTGATCTACTGCCACTGAACAGATCAGGAACTCCAATGTGCCACCACCGAGCAAATCCGATCTGCTGCCACCAAACATATCAAAGAGCTCTAATGCGCCACCACCGGGTAGGTCCGATCTGCTGCCACCGAGCAAATCAAAGAGCTCCAATGCGCCACCACTGGGAAAATTCGATCTGCGGCCACCGAACAGATCAAAATACTCCAATACGCCACCACCAGGCAAGTCAAATCTGTTGCCACCGAGCAGATTTGAAATTTCCGCGTGCCACCACCGGGCAAGACCGATCTGCGAAAAATTGCAGATTTTTCAATGAGAAAGAGGTTGGTGCATCTCGACGGCCAAGGATCTGTGCCAGAGTCAAAATCGACACGTGTTACGAAATTTGTGCGATTATTCCTTTATTTTCTGCACCAATAGCACTTTCTGGTGCGCTGACGCGATTATCACCCTCAAAACTGCACCAAGTGGCACGACTGTTACTTAATAAACCATGCCAACTCCGCTTCTGCTTAAAAATGGCATGACTGTTCGCAACAAATCAGCGCCAACCCTTTCTTCCGCTCAGAGATGATCAGTCATCTGAGACCTATGCTTCAGGTGTTACTGTAGTCCACATGATTCTACAAATACTTCTACATACTCCACCGCCACTACAGTTCTGTAATCAATGATGCATCCTAAAAAAAAAATTAAGGCTGTCCCTACTCTGTGCTCTGATACCAAGATAAAAATCAGACTTGAATTGAAAAAGAAGGAGTTGCAGCTCACAGGTGAGTATTGCACCTGGAGACTGCACTCAAACAAAGAGACTCTCTCCGTTCACTCTACTATTCATCAAATGAATGATTACATTATTAAGTACATCACTAGAAATCAGGTAGTTGCAAACAAACTCCTAAACTCTAGGAACAAATCCTAAACTAAGGAGATACGTTACAACTTATGTAACCATTTCTCCATTAATACAAAATAATATTAATCATTTTCAACTAAAATTGGATGTTTGTTCTAATTATTTGTTAATTATCTGTTGCAAATTCTGTTTATTTTAATTATCTAGTGGTTACTGTGTATGCCCATTGCAATAAATAAAAAAAAGTGGAAGATGGAAAAGGTGAATCATTCACATCTCTGATGCACAAAGCATATGCATACAATAGTAAATTCAAAAAATGGCACACTGCGTATGCATAAATTAGTAAATTCTGAAGAGGGTGGAATATGGAGGCGCTGAATTATTCGGGGAAGCGAGCCAGGTTCGAATCATTCGGGGAAGCGACCCAGGTTCAAACCACATAGAAGTGCACCCGTTATCTGTTCATGGTAATTATTTGCGGTTCGAACTGCATAGAAGTGCACTCGCTCTCTGTTCTTGGTCATTATTTGTATTATAGATTTATTCTTGGTCATTATTTGTATTATAGATATTTTCCTGTTTTAGTAAATGAAGCTCACAATTTTGTACAAAGCTTTGTTGATCGTTGAGTGAGCGCATAACACAATCTCCTTTAACAACAGTTGGATTGAAAGAATGTCACAATCGCATTTGCATCATTAAACTTTTCTATGTCTTACTGTTAGAAAGCTTAGAGAGCATATTAGGATCGAATCTAAGCCATTGAAGTTTTTCATGAGAATGGATCAAACTCACATTAGCCAAATAAAGTATCACGTAAGGTTGGAGTTTGAGCCTTGAGACAATACACTCCCTCAGAATTCTACATTTATGTGGTAGTGGAAAAGAAGTCTAATTCTTCATAAGTCAAGTACACTCCCAAATTTCAGCAGAAAATCAACAGACAGTTGCTTTCACTGGGTGAGCATAATTTACTGTGGGTAACGTTGGGTTTGGTTTGCTGTTGTTATAGTAAATCCATTAGCTCTTAATGAATTGATGTCAAAGAGTAGAAAATAGGTAGCAATTAAAGTGAATAAATATAAAACGATTTATATAAGCAGTTAACTAACAATAGACATATATATGAAATAAGAAGGTTTATTTTGGCATAAATTATGAAGGTTTATTTTTACCTAAGATTAGATACAAAGGATGCATAATACAAATATATTGAATACTTATTTAGACAAACAATAGTGTACTTAATTGAAAACCTAGTTAGAATAGGTGTCTTACACTCTATGCTACTTTTAAGGTTAAAATTGATTTAGTAAATTATCTCGTTTATGTTATTTCATTTAGTTCTTTACCTCACTTAATGTTAAAATTGATTTAGTAAATTACACTCTATGCTACTTTTAAGGTTAAAATTGATTTAGTAAATTATCTCGTTTATGTTATTTCATTTAGTTCTTTACCTCACTTAGTATATGGTTACGAGCCCTATTTTGTTGTAATTTCTTCCATTGTTTCCTTCATATATAATTCACCATCCATACTAAGATAAAAAAAAAATGATATTCTAAAAAAAACATCAACCAGTTCTTTACCTCATTTAGTATATGGTTACGAGCCCTATATTTTTTCCATTGTTTCCTTCATGTATAATTCACAATCCATAATTAAAAAAATAAAAAAATAAATAAATAAAAAATGATATTCTAAAAAAAACATCAACCCCATCCAATTTGAATCTCAGTATTCTCAGGTGCTTAATAAAATGATATTATAAAAAAACATCAGTCCCAACCAATTTGAATCTCGGTATTCTCAGGTGCCACATTTACCATTTCACCATTAGCAAAATTAACATGAATGACATCAACAACACTAAAAGAAATATGTAACGACAAAGCAAACAGATGTATCTCTGTTTTCCGAGATATAAAGTGCAAGGTTATTCTATTGTTTTTGCGTATCGACCCATGCTCCTGTCACTAGGGTTAGGTGGAACATATGTATCTCTGTTTTTCGAGATATAAAGTACAATATTATTCCACTGTTTTTGTGTATCGACCCACGCTCTTGTTACTAGGATTAAGTGGAAGTTCCTCGTAGAATTGCTCGGTTCATATTAGATTAGGAATTTGACAATAAATCCATCTTCCAGATTTGGATATATTTCACATTTTCATGAACTTTGATAACGTATAGTTAAACGAAATGAAGAACATATTTACAGGTAACAGACTGTCGAAGATAGTCAACGATGGTTCCATTCTTTCTAGATGAAATTTATCTACTCCCCGTCTGGACATTAATAGTGTTTGGATTTTTCCATTTCAATTTATATGACTTGAAGGTGCTATTTATAATTTGGTAAGTTTCTTAAAAAAAAATATGAAAAATGACCATTGGAAAGAGTAAAAAAGAAAAAGAAAAAAAGAAAGAGATAAAAGGAAAAGTAATTGATTTTTAATACTATATAAAAAAGAAAAAGAAAAAAAGAAAGAGATAAAAGGAAAAGTAATTGATTTTTAATACTATATACGTTGTTAGGCATTTTTCTAAGTTTTTCCCTATTTACTTTAGGCCGGCCACTATTGTGAGAGATCCACGCCAGTCATGTATCTACAAAATGTAGTTGGACAAATATATTTATCAATCATTTTCTTTCTTTCATATAACTAGCATGTATCTACAAAATGTAGTTGGACAAATATATTTATCAATCATTTTCTTTCTTTCATATAACTAGCATGTATCTACAAAATGTAGTTGGACAAATATATTTATCAGTCATTTTCTTTCTTTCATATAACTAGCTTTAGCTAAATGTATTGAGCATAAATGAACATTTACAAACATAGTGATAATCTTATGAACACCGACAACAGGGCTTTAAAACAAGACTTACAAGTCAGACAAGCATATCATTTGTATTCTTCCTAGCATCTTCAACTCTTTATTCCTCCCCTTGCTCTTCTTCTTCATGTGAATTTAGCTTTTGGATGTAAACAATATTATATGAACAAGCTGTTTTCTCTGGTACCATGTGAGTCTTAAGCCATGGATTTATAGTTATGCGACTAGGTACAGGCTTCAGAAGTGCAGTATTAATGCTTCTCATCTTCCAATATCTCTCAATCTCTTTAGCCTTTTCGACCAGAAAGGCGCCCAACAATCAATGACCACCTGCACAAACTCAATGTTTGAATATAAAAAGTACTCTAATAATCAGTTTCAATGCATTCTGATAATCAGATATGTGTTCATGTGTTCCCTATGATCGAGATACAGATGCATCCCTTTCTTCTTCCATCTCTGGGTGCATCCCTTCCAATTACAGATGCGCATTCTACGAAGCAGATGATTGAGGCATTGATCCAGTCGTTGATATAGCAGATCGAGTTGAACGAGCAACAACACCTGTGGTAGATCCCACTTTTGAACACTGACCAACTATTCTCACTCACCCAAATTGCTCCACCTTGAAGTGTTTCTTTAATGACACTATGTATTTACTTCTCTCATTTTGGTAACTATAGAGATAATAAAGAGAAGACACAACTCCATTTGGTCGTCTTTAGGTAGGTTCTTAATATATGGGAGAAGACACAACTCCATTTGGTCGTCTTTAGGTAGGTTCTTAATATATGGAAACAGACATCAGCCTTCATAGAATGGAGTGTCATCATAGCTGGTCAAATCACCTGGCTTGCTTGCTGGCTTCTAAACTTATCTCTCTTTTCCTGCCTTCTATCTGGAAATAGAGAAAAGGTATTATATTACCTCTTTATATATTATTCATATCATCGTATAGTAGTACAATATTTTAGTCTGTGGATTGGAATGCCTACATCGACTCTGTAGAGCTAGCGGCATGCCATGACGAGGGGGCCATAATGAAGGAACGCACCCAACAATCAATGAACACCTCCAAAAACCCAATGTTTGAGTATAAAATGTATTCTAATAATCAGTTTGAATGCATCTTGATAATCAGTGCTAATAATCATTTTGGTAAACTTATTTTTAATTTTTACTAGTGTCAATCCACAATGGTTATCTACTAGGGATAGATTTGTAGCAGAGTTATCGACAAAGTTTGGTTGCTTGACTCTGCCTTGTCAGGTTTTCGTGTCAAATCCGGAGGGTTGGTTGCTTGACTCTGCCTTGTCAGGTTTTCGTGTCAAATCGGGAGGTACTACGACTTCTTTCGGGCCTTGTTTAATTGGAGAAGGATAGAGTGTAAGTTATGCATTTGATGCAAAAGAAAGTGTTAAATCTACCCATTTCTACTGGAAAAATTATCCCCATTTTCTTCTCAAGGAGATGGACTCAGATTGTTGTAGACAAACCTTCGTAGTTCATGAATCCAAGCCACGTAGATCATTGTCGAAAGAAATGATAAGGAAGTATGCACCAAGCAAATATTTGGCATTCCGTAGAAGGCCTTGGGGTTGCTATGCAGCTGAAATTCGAAATCCCTTCACCAAAGAGAGGCACTAGTTCGGCACCTTTGACATAGTCGACGAGTTATCCATGGCTTACGACCAAGCTTCCTTATCGATCCGCACCTTTGACATAGTCGACGAGGTATCCATGGCTTACGACCAAGCTTCCTTATCGATGAGTGGTTATAGAGTGCACACTAACTTCATCTATGCTCACACAAGCTCTTCGGTCAACCTAACATCATCTATGCTCACACGGTCTCTATGGTCCGAACTGAAAAATGGTTGGTATCGAAACCGTAAACCTTTCTACTGCAATTTGTGAATGTGATGATAATTAAGCCGCAAGGTAAGCTTTGTGGTCTAAAGTTTTTCTTGCTCCAGATATAAACCATCTTCTTGACGTGAGATCCTAAATAAAATTAGACATTTAAGCTAGGACACTTATCAAGTATATGTAATTTAATCTAATGGGAGACTCTGCAATTAGTTCTACATAGGCTAGCAAGTGTTTGTCTCTTCTTGCACCCACCGGTTTCTATTTTATTACTAGTATGCTTAACACATAAGCACGCTGCCAGGCTTCCACAGCCCTAAGCTTCGAGCTAATGCCTTGGTTGGGCAGACACATTATTAGGCCAAGAGGATGTCATACTGCTCGATCAGACCCTTAAAATATTTCAGCTTGGCTAACACTAGAATTTGGTTAAATATTATAACGAATTTTGTCTTTGTCATTTTTAATTTCTAGATTTAATATTTTCGAAAGTATTGAGTTTTGAAGATGACTGGATAGTTTTTCAAGAGAATCAATAAATTGTGTTTTATTGATTTTCTTGTGTTTTTATTCTTTCACATTTACCGTTACATTGAATTAGTAGGTTCTCACATAATAGGTTTTATTAGCTTTACTTTCGATCCAATATTGTTACCTAAAATTCATTTTTAATTGGGAAGAACTGCAGTCAACTCCTACATGCAATAAACTATAGTTTATTGATTATCTTGGCTGTTTATTCTTTCACATTTTTTCGTTCCTGATTTTTTTCTTCACCCTTTTCTATAGAACATTGAAATTTCGTTTCACCTTTCTTGATTTTTGTTATCCTTCTCTACCCTGATTGTTTTTAAATTTAGTTTCTTTCATTATATTTTCAATTCTTTTTCAAATTCCCTCCAATTGTGATTTTTTTTTTTCATCTCTTCCATTCAGACATCCTATATGTATTTTTTTGCTAGAGAATTTATCTGCTTTTTCCACCTACTTCAATTTTTCTAGACGTGATTTCTAGTCTTCGTCTATTTTCCAATCTCTACATATTTCCACCCTTTTTTTCAAATAAGAAACACTCTATCTATCAATTTGTTATTTTTTTTGTATTTTATTTCTTTATGATTTTCTATGCAAATTTGTGTTAGTGGAAATAATTTTTTTACAATAGATTATTGAAATTAATGTTTGATACCTTGTTGAAATCATTTTTCTATTTGAATATAAATATGAATGTATGATTTCATTCTTCTTAAAATGAATTATTCACTGGAACAAATATTTTCTAAGATAATTTAATGAGTTTCCAGTTCTTACTATGGAAAACTTGAGAAGAAAATAAAAATAATATTTTTTATTAAATGTATTACAAATAAAAGATGTGCACATAATATTGCTCTATGTTTTTTTATATTCTTTTAGCCCTACAAAACTACTCTCTACCATTGCATGCATGTCTGGTTTCCTAACTCCCGGAGTTGCGGCGAGCAGGCGACACTCACCGCACTGTCTGCCCGAGAATTGTACCCCGGCAGAAAGAGTTCCCGAACTCCAAACAATATATTTAAACATTATTTAAATTGTAGCAAGGCTCGCTCGCTTCAAATGAAATTTCAACATTCAAATCATTCAAGTTGGGAACAACACCTTACCTCCAATACAAACAAATGCAAGACCCACAACACGCGCACCTCACCCAAATGTAAACATCACAACATGTACCTACTCCTTTCTAGTGTAACCCCCCCAAGCCAAATCGCGTCACAACATGTAGCTACTCCTTTCTAGTGTAACCCCCCAAGCCAAATCGCTTTAACCAGCAAAAGGAAACAAATCTGAAAGTTGTTTCACAAACAATTCCCAGCGAAAGGAAACAAATCCCAAAGTTGTTTCACAAATAATTCCCATCAATCAGCACGCTGATATTTAGAAGCAACCGATCCAAAAAACAACAGCCACAACATTGCTCCAATTTTTCCCTTTGGAAAAACATAAAAAAAAAAGGTTATCGCATAACCACAACACCCCAATATAGCTCTAACCGGTGTCGTTAACGTCCTTTCCAATTCCCTTTATCTTGCCACAGGAAAAATAAAATAAAATATACTATTCTAGCGGATCTTTGTAACATGACACAATGCGTCCAAAAGGCCAATTCCGTTTATAGCCGTCGCTCACTACTTGCGGCCGCTAGCTTTCCCTCGTTCTGAACGCCCATTTATTTTCCCATTCTTCATTTTCTGGTCTTTACCTTCTATGTTTCCCACCCTTTTCATCAATTCACTGCTTCAAATTCCCTTTACTTCATCCATTTCATTTACATAAGTAAACTCAAATGCATATTTCAAATCAAATCTTATATAATTTACCTTTCTTTCTATGTTTCAAATATATTTTCATCCTTCAGATTACCTTCTCTTTCATATTTTTTTTTTTTTTTAAATTAAATAGATTTTTTTTTTTTAATCATGCATAAATAGCTACACTATATGTTTTCAAATATCTGCATTATTTCTTTAACATTCACTTTTTAATTAATATTTCAGCATTCGACATTTTTTTTAACCTTCACTTTTTTATATTGAAAATTCAAAGTTTCATATTGGATTTCAATATAATTTTTCATTTTATATTTATTTTTTCATGTGAATTTTAAATATTTGTTATATCATTTCTCTTTATATATATATTATATATATTATATAATAAGTTAAATATTTGTTATATCATTTCTCTTTATATATATATCATATAATAAGTTAGGGTTTTATGGTCTATATTGAAAAAAAATTAAAAATATTCACATCTAGTAGAAAAATTTTACATCGAGTACAAAATGTGTCCATGCTTTTTCAACCAATTAGTGTGATTTTGATTTATCATCCGAATAAGATGAAGAAGCAGATCCAGTAGCAATAAATAGATGAATAAACTAACCAATTAGTGTGATTTTGATCTATCATCCGAATAAGATGAAGAAGCAGATCCAGGTAGCAAATTAAATAGATGAATAAACTACTATAAAATTAATTAAAGAAGCAGATCCAGGTATCAAATTAAATAGATGAATAAACTACTATAAAATTAATTAAAGAAAAAATAAAAATTTCAATCCATGAGATAATCAAGTCAAAGGAAGATAATAAATATTAATATTATTTATTTAGACATAAAAATAAAATAATTTTGATTAAACCCGGACTTTCATTTTTAATTAAAATAAGTATATAAAAAATAAATATAAAAATTTCAAACCATTAGATAATCAAGTCAAAGGAAGATAATAAATATTAATATTATTTATTTAGACATAAAAATAAAATAATTTTGATTAAACCCGGACTTTCATTTTTAATTAAAATAAGTATATAAAAAATAAATATAGACCTTATATAATAAAGTAACTTATAATATAAACATATAAAAATATAACTAATATTTTATAAAAATAAATTTAAATCTTAGATTATAAACTAACTAATAATTAAGCAATTAAATATATAAGACAGTGGGTTACACATTAATAATTTAAGAAACTAAATAAGTGGGTTACAAATTAACATATGACTAGGCTAAGGAGAAGGAGAAACATTATTATCATTAGTAATTAAGGAACACACAGCTAATATCAAGTATGGGAGGACAAGGAGGACTTACTCTTCAGCTCTGAACCTGTTGAGATGACTAAGCATCATATATGCATTGAGGAGGCTGTGGTTATTGGGAAGATTTCTCATTTTCATCACCATACGTTTAGGGAAGTCATTAAAATTGAGAAGAGATCGAATAACCTAAACATGGATGACAAATGGAATCTTAGTAGCTACTGGATCCTGTCTTCTCCTCTTAGTTTTTTCCTTCTAGTAATTCGTCTTTGTTCCCATTTTCCATTTCTTTTCATTTCTTATGGATCTTAATTTACTTTATATTCTTATTTTGTCTTTAGTATTTTTCTTGAATGGGTTTTCTTATTTAGTAGTTTTTAATAAAATCTACGTTTTTGTTTTTACATTTTTCTTTTAATCTCTTGTGGATCTTAATTTAGTTTATATTCTTACTTTGTCTTTAGTATTTTTCTTGAGTTAGTTTTCTTATTCCGTAATTTTTAGTAAAATCTCGCTTTTTTATTTTCTTAATTTAGTTTATATTCTTACTTTGTCTTTAGTAATTTTTTTGAGTTAGTTTTCTTATTTAGTAATTTTTAATAAAATCTCGCTTTTTTATTTTTATATTTTTTTATAAAAATATAAAAATTAATAATATATAAGACAGTGGGTTACAAATTAATAATTTAAAGTAACTTATAATATAAACATATAAAAATATAACTAATATTTTATAAAAATAAATTTACATCTTAGATTATAAACTAACTAATAATTAAGCAATTAAATATATAAGACACTAAACTAACTAATAATTAAGCAATTAAATATATAAGACACTGGGTTACAAATTAATAATTTAAGAAACTAAATAAGTGGGTTACAAATTAACATATAAGACAGTGGCTTACAAATTAATAATTTAAGAAACTAAATAAGTGGGTTACAAATTAACATATGACTAGGCTAAGGAGAAGGAGAAACATTATTATCATTAGTAATTAAGGAACACACAGCTAATATCAAGTATGGGAGGACAAGGAGGACCTACTCTTCAGCTCTGAACATGTTGAGATGACTAAGCATCATATATGCATTGAGGAGGCTGTGGTTATTGGGAAGATTTCTCATTTTCATCACCATAAGTTTAGAGAAGTCATTAAAATTGAGAAGAGATCGAATAACCTAAACATGGATGACAAATGGAATCTTAGTAGCTACTGGATCCTGTCTTCTCCTCTTAGTTTTTTCCTTCTAGTAATTCGTCTTTGTTCCCATTTTCCATTTCTTTTCATTTCTTATGGATCTTAATTTACTTTATATTCTTATTTTGTCTTTAGTATTTTTCTTGAATGGGTTTTCTTATTTAGTAGTTTTTAATAAAATCTACGTTTTTGTTTTTACATTTTTCTTTTAATCTCTTATGGATCTTAATTTAGTTTATATTCTTACTTTGTCGTTAGTATTTTTCTTGAGTTAGTTTTCTTATTCCGTAATTTTTAGTAAAATCTTGCTTTTTTATTTTCTTAATTTAGTTTATATTCTTACTTTGTCTTTAGTATTTTTCTTGAGTTAGTTTTCTTATTTAGTAATTTTTAATAAAATCTAGCTTTTTTATTTTTATATTTTTTTATTAGTTATCCCTTACTTTTTTCAAGGGCCTGATTTGATTTTCGTTCCTCTTATATATAGGTTTAATTTTATTAATTAATTTTTAATTTCTATTGATAATTGTGTTTCTTCTTCTCCGTAGTCTAATCAAAAGTTAATTTGTAGCTTACAGTTTTATATTTTTAATTAATAAAATTATTAATTAGTTAGTAAGGGCCTGATTTGATTTTCGTCCCTCTTATATATAGGTTTAATTTTATTAATTAATTTTTAATTTCTATTGATAATTGTGTTTCTTCTTCTCCGTAGTCTAGTCATAAGTTAATTTGTAGGTTACAGTCTTATATTTTTAATTAATTAAATTATTATAAATTTATTTTTATACATATTCAATTAGTTATATTTTTATATTATAAGTTAGTTTATATATATATATATATATATATATATATATATATATGAAATTCTCAGTTTAGTCATAATTATTTTAGTTTTATATTTAAATAAATAATATTAATATTTATCATCCTCTTTTGATTTGATTATTTAATGGTTTGAAAAAATTTCTTTTTTCAATCAATTTTGTAGTAGTCATTTTTTTATAATCATAAGGTTCCATTCATTTATTTAACCTAGGTCTGGTTCTTATCTTGTTTTGATGATTAACCACGCTCATTATTATTTGAGGCACAAAAAGTAATTATCCTTTTTATTAAAAAGTAAAAGTAAAAATTGAGAAACTCTAAGCAGGTTCACAAGTCTTTTATTAAACATTAATTAAACATTAATTTTATCTGAAATTATAGGCTTCATCATAACATTGTGAAAGTTGACGTTTATGTGAAATTATTGTTGTTTTGTTAGTTTTTATTTTATTTTAGTGATATATATATATTTCCTAAAATTGCCCGGTGATGTTCTACTCAGAATTCATTTACACTTTTTGGTTTATAAACATTGCCCATAGCTAGTGACGTTCCACTAATGTTTTCTTAAAATTCATTTACACTTTTTTTTGTTTATAAACATACAATGTGAAGATAATTAATGTGGAGTAACGTGAAGATAATATATGTTTTTGACTCCAATGTATTTTCAGACTTCATTTACACTTTTTAGTTTTTAAACATACAATGTCAAGAAAATTAATGTGGAACTGTTGATTGAGTAGAGTAAATCTCCTTTTACATATTTGAAACACACTATTGCACGTTGGAGTTTTATTTGATTGAAATTTTATAACATGTTTGGATGATGTTGCGTTATTGAAAAATTGTAAAGATATTCGTGATAAAAATATAAAATATAATTATTTTATACTTTAATGAGATTTTATTTTTAATAACAATAATTTTATATGGTTATTATATGAGTTATAGAATTAGTTCAACAATCGTGGAAAAAGGTAAAAAAATAATTACAAAATGTTTTTAGGAAAACAATTATGTACTAAATACTAATTAATTAGAAAAACATATATATCTATTATATGGTTATTATATGAGTTATAGAATTAGTTCAACAATCATGGAAAAAGGTAAAAAATAATTACAAAATGTTTTTAGGAAAACAATTATGTACTAAATATTAATTAATTAGAAAAACATATATATATATATTATTTACTTAAATAAAAGTTAAATAAAGTTTATATGTTTTGCATAGAATGTTAAGAAATCTATAAATAAATATTAGATAATAGTTTATCAAAGAATTATATATATATAAATATGTACTTTATGAAAAGAAATATGAAAACTGAGTATTCATGAAAAAAATGAAAATACTCGATACAAATATAAATATATTTTGTCATCAATTCCACATAACTTTATTCTATATATTCATAGCACATATAATGTTTTTCCCGCCCCATAATCTTATTTTTGAATATAGATTGATTAGATATGGATAATACATTTTGCACATAAAGTAAAAAAGGATAAAAAAGATTAAAATGTTTATGAGTTATTGCAACTAAATTACTTAGATTCAAATACTCTTCTTCATCCTCATTCTTCTCACACTGTTTTTTACATCCTAATCATTTGAAGTTCGTTGTCATTCCGTAAATGTTTAAAAATAAAGTCTAAGGAAAAACAACTAAAATAAGAAAAAATAATCATAAACAACCAAATAAATATTTATTACTATGAAATTTTAGTAGTAAAAAGTAGGTATACATTTCTTTTGTAAAATAATCCTTAAAACACTGTTTCCAAAAACATGATTTAAAATTGTTAATTTACTTCTAAAAATTCTAATATTTTTCACCTTATTTTGAAATAAAATAAAAAACAAATAATATACTCTCATATAAAAAAAATTATTAATATTTAATAATCAAGAAAAATATGTATTTTGAATACAAAATAATAAGGAATTTTTAAATACCCGAACTATATATAATTTTAAAAATTTAAACACTAGCACTGCAAAATATTTAAATATTAAAAACTCTAATCTTTTATGATCGGTAAATATTCAATTATTTATACAAGATAACCAATTCATATACTGTCCCATATATTATTCCAAATAAGAAAGATAATCAATGTATAATTTGTCTCCATACAAGTTTGATTGAAAAGAACAAGATCAATTCTAATAACCATAGAATCTAATGAAAATTAAAATTGATATTTAAGATTGTTTAAATTGAAGCTATATAAAACGAGATAGGGTGTTAACACGTGAAATAATTAAAGCAATATCAATTCTAATAAGAAGAGAATGTAATGAAAAACTAAAATCTGTAGATAACCTAGTTTAAATTAAAGCTATATAAAAAGTTTTCATGTTAAATTTTTTTGAACATAACTATTATTGTCATATGTTCATATTTAGGAGCCGCTTCTGGCATAAATGTATATGTCCTATTTTTTATGACCATATTTTAATCCATTACTTTCCATTTCGAAGCACGACATCATCAAAATTAATTTATTTTTAGAAAGTTTTTATTTGGAATTGGATTTTTTTTTATAGAACCACAAAATATATTTAAAAATATGGAACTACTTTTTAATGTAATAACAAAATGAAACCCACTTTAATTACATGAAACCAATAAATCAACACCTTTCATGGTAGTTTGCATAAAGATGAACAACAACAAAATATTGATTACTATTATTACATTAAATACAATTATTTCATCAATGTAAGAAAAAATAAGTTACAATATGTTTCCAACAAAATCAAACTACATCCTATAAAAAACAAATTATATACCAAACCACTAAAACTAAAATATTTAAACATTATTATATATAAAATAATTTATAATAAAAAATAAATAAAATTAATATTACCTATTAATTATTTCATTCTTTCTATAAATAAAATTCAACTCCATTTAAAAATTTATAACTCCATAACATTAATTCCAATAATATTGCAAGACACCAATATCCATAACTTTATCATTTAACAATGTTAGGGATTATTCATTAGTAAGTACAAAAATTAAATTACATGTATAATTATATTTAAAACAAATAATATTTTTTGAGATCATGACAAGACTGGATTGACAACATATTGATTCAAAGTATTCAACCAAATGTCTTCTAGCTTGAAATGTGCCATCAACTAGATTTTCCAAATTGTATTCCATATAAAAGAAAGAGATAGTTATGTAAAAATAATATTTCCTATAAGAGTAACACAGATAAGCATTAGGGGAATTTTGAGGTCTAAAATGGGCATCCTAAAGAAATTAGAAAATAATAGTGGAAATAATAAAATAAGATTAGGTTACTTCATAAAATTTTAGAGGGGAAAAAACTATTTTTCAACTCGTATTTTCAACTTATCTCCCTATGGATTTACTCAAATTTCAAGTGGGAACACTTGTTAGATGCAGAATTTCATTCCTCATCCAAGGATTACCCATGTTGCATACTTTCGATGGACCCTGTTACATGAACAATTAGAAATACATGAAAAATGTGATTGTAATCACATTTTTTCATGTATTTCTCATTTTTCGTGTAGCAGGGCCCATCGAAAGTATGCAACATGGTTACGCTTTCCATGAAAAAATAAATTTTGCATCCAACGAATACTCCCACTTGAAATTTGAGTAAAAAATTGGGGAGCTAAGTAGAAAATATGAGTTGAAAAAGTAGCTTTTTTATTTTATTATTTTTTAATATTTCTACTTTTTTACTCCAAAATCGTGAATCATCCCCCATAGTTGACATCATCATCTTGAATCCTATTGGTTGTTGTAAATTTTATTTTGGTTGTATATTTTTCTTAGGAGGCTCATTTTAGACCTCAAAATTCCTCTAATGACTCCAATAGAGTTTCAGGAAAAGCAACCCCATAACCAAAGGTTTTACAAAATTTAAAATGATCAAATTTACAATATTTCTAAATGTTAATCCTACTAGAAGCCGATTAAAGGTATGTGACAAAATCCAACACTACAGTTACATTAATGTAGCATCGTACTCAGGTAATGGAATTGTATTATTAATTTCATTCAACCTTAAATAATATGATTACAATTTAGTTAAATATAGTTTTCATTTAGTTTTAAGTGTGGTTTACTTATAACTTTAGTCTTCATTTAATTACTTTAATTTTAGTTTATTTTTGTTACTTCAATTTTCAAAATAACTTAGTATAACTTAACTTCATAACTTTATTTTAATTTTTAATTAATATACTCTTATATTATTACATGTTAGTTTGTATTTTAGTTTGAATCATTGAGTTTTTAACCTTATTTTTTAGTTTGGTTGTATTATTAATTGCATTTAGTTTTAGTTAATATGATTATAATTTAAACTTTATGTTGTTTTAGTTTAGTTTTAGATGTCAATTATTTATTACTTTAGTCTTATTTTAAATAGCATGACCACATTCATAAATGTGGCTTATATCAAGCACATTTATAAATACACATAAATACACAAAAATATTTATATACATTTATATGAACTTCCATATACAATATTGTCCATTTATATATATGAAATGTACATTATTGTGCATGTTAGTATATTAATGTATTTAAATGTACATTTCTATGAATTAATGTACTTTAGTGTATGTACATTATTCTTATGGACAAAAATGTATATTAACTAAAGTACATTGATGTATAGTAACATATCTTAACCTACATTAATGTGGTGGATATAGCCAAAGGATTAATAAAAAGTCACAGGGTTTTTAGTATTAATCCCTTGGGTTTTACTATTCCCTGGGTTTATAGTTGGTTGGGTTTTTAGTATTAATTCCTTGGGTTTATAATCCCTTCATGATTTAGTATTATACCCTACAAATATATACCCTTATATTAATAGACCCAAGGAATTGATAAAATAAAACGAAGGGAATACAAACCGTAGGGTCGACAGTATTAGTCCCTTGCATTTATTATCCATTATGCTAATATTATTCCCTTGGGTTTATAATATCAATCCATTGGATTACTAAATAATTATTATTATTATTATTAATCAATATTACTACTTATTAATTAATAATATTTTTCTAAACCTAAGGGATTAATTCTAAAACCTGAAGGTATTATAAATCCAAGGAACTAATATTATAAAATCAAGATATATAAACCCTAAGATAAATATTAAAAACATAATGGAATAACAAACCCAAGGGATTACAAACCCAAGGGAATAATATTAAAGCCAAGGGATAAAGATTATAAACCAAAGGTATATAAACTCCAAGACAAATATTATAAAACCTAAAATAAACATGGTTGACCAGAGTTGACCATGGTTGATTCTCATATTGACACAAGCTTTTTCACAATGCAAAGTTGGACTATGCTTGACCATGTTTGATTTTCATATTGAGAGAAACTTTGTCACAATGTGACATGGGACAATGATTGATTTTCCTAGTGAGATAATCTTTGTCATAATGTGAAGTTGGACCATGGATGACCATGGTTGTCACAATGTGACGTTGGACCAAGAGACAATCTTTGTCATAATGTGATCACAGTTATTGACCATGGTTGGCCATGATTTACCATGACTGACCATGGTTTATTTTCATATTGAGACAATCTTAATCTTCAACCATGATTGAATTCCTAAAACATCGCTGACCATAATTGATATAATAAACCCAAGGGTATAGTAAATAGTAGGGATCAATTATTCCCTTGTACAAACGTATATAAATATACAACTTATAAATATAAGGAATAATATATGGTTTATATAAGGTAATAATTTATCCCTCCAGTTTATTATTTCCTTGGGTTTATAATATCAATTATGGTCAACCATGTTTTCAAACCAAGTTGTTTAACATTACACCCTACAAATAATATTATAAATGCAGCCAACAATTTTTGAACCTACAAATATGAACAATTATCTTGATAAACCCAGCTGAAAATAAAGTGAAGAAATTAGCACAATAACGCCAATGAACTATAAACAAAAGGGAAAAATATTAAACCCAAGGGATAGATATTATAAAGCCACGTATACACACCCCAAGACAAATATAAAAAACCCTCACATATTATAAACTAAAATGCATTAAAGCATATAAACAACAAACCCAAATGTGTCACAAATGCACAAGAAAAATATTGAATATAAGGGAAGAATATTAAATGCTATCAAACAATTAAAATTCAAAGAAAGTTGACAAATAATTTTACACATGACAACAACAATGAAAAGAATATTGAATTTGTTGACATTTAAACCTAAAAAAGAAAGATTTTAATGCGATATATTATTTGGAGATCTATTTTGGTCTTGTAACATCAACAAATTCTACAAGGAAAATCAACTTTACATACTCAACCGGAACACAATTATTTAATCTCAACCCCTTCTAAAACATACCCAGACTGGTGTCAAAATTAACACCAATTCAAATCAACAGGATAATGCTCATGATACTTCATGCTTTACAACGAATCCCTTCCTGTTTTCCTTCTAGATTCTCATTGGTGAAAATGATACGAGGTTTCTACATATGATTTTATTACATACAAGAAATGAATATGCTCATCAAAAAAACAAGGATGGATGACCTGTTTTCTATCTAGCCTTTTTGTGAATATAAATAGCAAAACGTATTGTTTCTAAAATAGATTTTATCACTTTAATGTTATAGAGGCCATCATTGTTCTCCATATCTTCATTTCAATGACAGAAAAATACAATTAAAATTAATAGATAAATAGATAATCAAACAAAAATATACATACACATGTTTTGTTAGAGTTTTCTCATTTTTTTTCATTTTTTTATTTAAAGCCAAAAAACAATTATTAGACATAAATCTAATAGCATTCAAAACAAGGAGAAAAGAATGCACAAATAGGTTAAATTTAACCAATCAAACAACAACAACACCACCCAAAAATTTATGACCCGTGCAATTTCTTCCAAATGGTCAATATATTTTCTTTATGAATCAACAAATCTATTCAATTGATCAACAAGTACAATAAGAAAATTATCAACATGTATGCAAATAATTACAATAAACAACAATAGGTATATAGAACTATTGATATTTTTCTCAAAGATATGCAAAAACACTAAACCCTTTCAATAATGTTTTACCCTGCGAATATGAAACCTTAAATTAAAAACCTCAAGAATTGATATTATAAACCAAAGAGAATAATAACCAAATGGTTGAATACTAAAACCCCAAGGGATTATAAGCCCAATGGAATAATACTAATCCAATAGATAATAAACGCAATGGTTTAATAGTAAAAACCCTAGGGTCTATATTTCCTTGTGGTTTTACTATTAATCCATTTGGTTTATCATTCATTGGGTTTATAATTGCTTGGGGTTTTAGTATTAGTTCGTTGGGTTTATAATCCCTTTGGTTAAATTTATTCCATTGGGTTTATAATCTCTTTGGGATTTAATATTATACCTTAGGAATATCAACCCCTAGATTAATAGACCTAATGGATTGATAAAATAAACCCAAGGGAAAGAAAACCTTAAGTTTAATAGTATTAGTCCCTTGCATTTATTATCTCTTGGGTTTATGATCCTTTGGGGTTTTATTATTAACCCCATGGAGTTATTATTCCGATGGCTTTATAATATCCATCCCTTGGGTATATTAATATTAGGATTCATATTCCTAGGCTATAATATTTTTTTTTTCTCAATTAGTCTACTCCTATATTGATACAAAATGATATTACAAGGAGGCCGAGGCCACAAGAGTTCTAGCCATGGAGTTGGAATTCTTACAAAAGACTCCTAACTTGCCAAACCGAGAACTTACATAATGATTTCCTTCAGGAATTACTATCTCGGAGAGCATGAAATTCCAGAACTTGACAATGACCTTATCAAAATTGATCTGGACTGCAACTAAAAACTGACCCATACAGTAACCAGAATAGACTTGCGCGCAACTAGTACTTGACCGAGTGCTACCATAAGCATGAACGTTAACAGACATTAACATACAAGTAAAACACTGCTTCCTAGGAGAGACCATCAGGTAAAAAGGACTAAGACCAGAATAAACGAGATAACAAGCATCTTTCTTTGTCAACTGACCAAACATAAAACTGAAGGCGCAGGCAGGATCAATCATCTTCCGAGGTTGATGGCTGTTCTTCAACTATTCTGCACCCAAAGTGATCTGAATCTTTTGAGTCAGAATGACGAGCAGCAGAACTTGAAGGGTCACCTCTCGCGGGCGCACTTGGGCCAGCATCTGCCTTTATCTGCACAGTGTTCAAACCACCTGAGTCTTGGCGCTGGTTCACGCTCTGGTTAGCCATTTTCTGTTGCAGGGGAGCCTCAGGATTAACCTCCCTTGAACTGACTGTTGCCTCACACATTTTGACAGAGACTGAAACAATAAAAGAGGAATTTCCCAGCGAGCATGGTATGCGAAAGCAAGCAGTGTGCATATGAGAGTGATGCGCGCAAACTTCCGTTGTTGAATGCCCCCTTCCTCTGCCTCTGCCGCTTCTTGTGGCCGGGTATCTATAGCGACAGAACTCTGAGGTGTCCGAGGAAGGTTCCGAGGTGGTTGAAGAGGATTGGCGGGAGACACGACCGTGATAACTTCCCCGTCTGCAACCCATTGTGGGTCGTTCCCTTGGCATCTTGCAACGAACTGGAGCGACAAACACAGAGGGAATGATAGGTGAACGCTTGAGGAGCAAGCCCACCATATAAGGTGGAGACTGAGCCCCCTGTTTCAGAGTTGAAAACCGGCGGATGTGGGAGTTGGTGGAAGCAGTGCAGCAGGGAACTGCAACCTTGCTCTGTCTGAAGACGCGTAGATGAGAAGCCTGGTGGGTTGATAATCCAGGCGCCATTGCATATAACCTTAACTCTGGGAGGGGTAGCATTAACACTGCCATTAAACGGTATGTGCGAGACCATGTCGCCCACCTGCTTCCGTAACGACTATCGCTTGCGGAAGGCCACGCGCCCCTCCTCCACGCCGGCTTCGTACCTGTGAGCCATCTATTCACCCGCATCCGGGGGAGAATAGTCCTATTGCGCCAAGGAAGAGCATTCATGTCAGAGTTGTGCATCATCTGAGTCACTTAGAGGGCCTGAGAAAAAAGGGTGTTGTTGGTCAACTCCCTGATTTGCTAGTCTATCTGCTACTTTGTTGGCAGTGCGCCTTATGTGCTTAAAGGTGATTCCCCAAGGGATTCTGAGTCATTCCTCAATTTGTTCCATTCTACTGAGCAGCCTCTAGCTTGAGGTGATCTGAGCTGCCGAGGTACCTGTTTGAATCTTTGTGACTGCTGATATTAGGATGAGAGAGTCCCCTTCTACCTCAAGCAGGAAAAAGTTGTTTTGTTCTGCTATATAGATCCTTGTCCATAATCCTTCCAGCTCTGCAGCGTTATTGGTGTCATTGCCAATTGTGCCATGATAAATGAGTAAAACTATGCCCATTTCGTTCCTAAATACACCGCCATAACCAGCCAGCCCAGGATTGCCTTTGGCTACCCCGTCAAAATTCAATTTATAAGAGTTGAAGGCTGGAGGGGACTAGATGATGGGGGAGGCAGAATTTGACAGGGGTCTGGATTTGGCCAGAGCCATAAAAGTGAGGTCCAAGTTCCATGCATTCAAGATGAAGCGTTCCTGAGGGGAGTCTGGTAGGTTCGAATCTTGCCATTATCTAGTTGCCAGAGTTTCTTGGATGTTTTCCTTGAGAAGAAGCCATAGAGCATCTGATGGCCTGCCGATGTTGTTGAAAACTCTGTTGTTCCTTTCCTTCCAAAGAATCCAATAGATGAAGCCAGGCATGAGATTCCATAGAGAGTTGAGGAGGGGACTTTGGAAAGGTTTCTTTGGCCAGTTTCTGATGGTATCTGTGATATCTCCCGGTCGATTGCCTGATCTTCTATTGCATTGGTCAGTTCTTTCCCACAATTGAGTAGCTAAAGGATAGGTTTCCATGAGATGTGTGATGGATTCAGAGTTGCAATTGCAGTGGGAGCATCTTGAGGGTCCAATGAATCCCCGCTTTTGCAAGTTGTCCCAGGTTAGGATTCATCATTTGCTCAAGAGCCATAAAAAGGTAGACACCTTGGGCCAATTTCCTGGTTGCCAGACCTTGTCCCAGAGCTGATCCTGTTATGCTTGCGTGGATGGATAGCGTAGCTGATACGCTTCCTTAGTGGTAAACATTCCTTTTGGCGTGTGTCCCCATCATAGCTTGTCCTGCTAAGCCGAGTGTTTGATTCTTCTATGATTTAGCTCCTGATCGATATCTGTGTATGTTTCCCCTTGCTAGTTTTCCTGCCAGGTGTTGGCTGATTTCCACTGTCAAAAACCTTGTGTTGTATGCTGCTGCCAGAATTGATGGACGTGGATGAGAGCCTTTTGCTGCAAAGAAGTTTTCCAGATGGGTTTGTGAAAGAGTGAGGCTAGTTTTGGAAGTTGTTGCCAGGAGTCCTCCCAGAGTCTAGCTGATGTTCCTGAGTGAATTTCCCAGAAACAGTGCTCTTGGATGAAGGTGCTATGTAATTTGGCGGCATTCCATATCAGAGAGCCTCGAGTGTTGGTGCTGATTCTGATAAGATCGTCCCATTGACTACCTAGCACATATTTTGCTTGCCATAACCGTGCCCACGGTATATGAGGATTGGAGATCCAATTCCACCAGATTCGGGCTCCCATAGTGTTGTTGCTTTGAAGGGGATCCCTTAGTCCTAATCCACCTACAGATTTTGGCTGACAGACCTCTTTCCAGTTAACGAGAGCCCATTTCCTATTAAGACTAGAGGATCTACAAAGAAAATTTCTCTGAAGATTGCGAATGGTTTTGAGGACCCATTTGGGCGTGGCTAGAATAGAAAAGAGATATAGAGGCATCGCTTGAAGAACTTATTTGATCAAGATGAGTCTGCTAGCAATATTGAGTGAGCAGTAAGTCCAAGAGGAGAGTCTGGTTTCCAGCTTGTCTAGAAGAGTTCTCCATGAGGCATGATTTAAAGTAGAGTCAATCAGAGGAGCTCCTAGGTATTTCGAGGGAAGCACAGCTATAGTGAACCCGAGAATCTTGGCAATGTTCCTTCGAGTGGAAGCGGGGGTATTAAAGAAGAAAAGCTGGGATTTGGAGGCATTGATGGATGTCCCAGAGGCTTCAGAGAGGAGAGAGAGCAAGGACTTAAAGGCTGTAGCTTCTTGAGTGGATGGGTGGCCAAATAGCATAGTGTCGTCTACAAACTGCTGGTGGGAAATGGGCTGGAGACCATGGAGAGGAATGCCCTTTAGGGAGTGAGAGGAGATGGCCGAGTGTATCAGACGACTGAGACCCTCTGCCATGAGAACAAAAAGGAAGGGGGAAAGGGGGTCCCCTTGTCGGATACCTCGGGAAGGACAGAAGGGCGTGGAGGGTGAACCATTGAGCAGGATCGAAAAACATGGAGAGGAGATGAGATTCATGATCCACCTTGTCCAGGTTGCATTGAAACCAAAAGCCAATAACATCTGTTGAATATAGGCCCAACTTAGTTTATCAAAAGCTTTGGATAGATCTAGCTTAAGAATCATACCTGGCTTTTTGAGAAGCTTCAGTGAATGGATTACCTCATTTGAAAGGATGATTCTGTCCATTATCTAGCGCCCTTCTATGTATCCAGTTTTCTCTGGCGATATAAGAAGAGGGAGAAGAGGTTTGAGCCTGTTCACCAGTATTTTTGATATGAGTTTGTAGATGACATTACACAATGCAATTGGCCTGTATTTGTCTGGCATGTTTGGCTCATCCCCTTTTGGTATAAGCGCCAGAAAAGTAGCGTTTAGGGATGGCAGAATCCAGTGCATTGATCTGGATTCCTCCACTAATTCCCAAACCTCTATATTGATAAGCTCCCAAAACTCGTGAAAGAAGTTGGCTGTGAAAACGTCCGGACCAGGTGCCTTGCCATCCTTGAGTTGGGCCATGGCCTCTTCCACTTCCTGCTTAGAGATAGGTTGGAGCAGCTTGTTATTGTGGTCCTCCGTTATAATCTTTGGGATGTGCTGCGTAATTGAGCGTATGGCTTGCTCTCTACTCCTTGGTGGTTCCTTGAGAATTTCCTGAAAGTGCTCTTTGAATTCCTTTTCCATGTCTTCATGCGCTTCTACTCTTTCCCCTTGTCAATTATTGATGAAGGCTATATTATTGTACATTCTTCTTTGGATGGTCGACCTGTGGAAAAATTTAGTGTTTTTCTCCCCTTCCTTAAGCCATCAGATTCTGGACTTTTGTCTCCACAGAATCTCTTCTTGCCGCCTTTGTTCTTCAATGGCTATCAAGCGGGACTGCTCCTGTTGCGTATACTCGTCTGTCCTTCCCTCCAGGATTATGTTCTGTTGAAGTGAACACATTTGCTTCTCCAGCTGTTTTCGATGCTCAAGGATGTTGCCAAACTGAGTCCGATTCTAGACTTTTAGAACTTGTTTGAGGTTCTTTAATTTTTGTTGAAACTGGAACATTTTTGCTCCCTCAGGTGGAATATAGGATTTCTAAGCTTCATTGACCACTTTTTTAAAGTTGGGATTTGAGAACCAAAAGGCTTCAAATTGAAAGGGTCTGTTACACTTAGTGCCTGGGCACGTCCATTTTAACATTATGGGCCAATGGTCGGATCCTTCTTGAGGCACAATTGATGAATGAAAGTCCCCGCCTAGGTGTATGGCATTGTCCAAGATGAGGAAGTGATCCAGCCTGGATGCAATATGCTGAGATCCTCTCCGTTTGTTTGTCCAGGTGTATATAACATTTGAGGTCTACATGTCCATTAATTGATTGCTTTGAATGAAGTCTTTGAAGCCACTACTGTCGCTGTCTAGATTCGATCTGCCTCCTGTTTTCTCCTCCAAGGCTGTGATAACGTTGAAGTCGCCGCCGCCAATCCATAGGGGAAACTGCCTGTTGGAATTGAGGGCTGTGAGTGTATCCAGAAGATCCAATATTTGTTGAATGATTTGCAGAAAATAAATGTTGGAGAGATGACCGTGGATGTTTGTTCCTATGAGATGGAAGGTTGCCTAAATGAGGAAATGAGAGGCATGGAAGTCCTGAAGGTTGAGTACTTGCGGGTTCCATACAATTGCCAGCCCACCTAAAGCACCTGGTGCATCCACTGAGACTGAACAACTTCTGAACTAGACTTTATTAAGAATCCTTTCTATAACAGTGCTGTTACTTTTTGTTTCTTGAAGAAAAACTAGTGTGGGTTTTTCTTGCTGGATCAAGTTTTTTAGCATTCTATGTTTTGAGGGGCTATTTAACCCTCTCACATTCCATGAAATAAGCTTCATGAGGAACAGTGGGATTTGGTTTTGTAGAACTTTGTCAGCTTGGGGAATCTCCCATATTCCATCAGCATTTCTCCTAAAATAATGGTTCTTTGCAAATCCGTTTTGCGCCCCCTTTTCTTTGTTTCTTTCAAGATATTCTTTCCATCCCAAGGACTTCCGACTTAGATACCTAAACATTTATTATGCTGAGCCCTAGTTAGAACTCCTTCCAGTCTTTCAATTTCCCAGGGGGGGATTGTATTGTATTCTTTTTGTTTGCATGCTGTTTCCAGTTTGAGGATGTCCAAGCCTTCCAAGCTTATGCTCTCTGGATCCTCATCCATCTTTGACGAGGTGTTCTGATTTTCTTCTATAGTGTTATCTTGCAAACTAAGGGCTAAAGCTGCATCCAGCTCCATGGCAGAAGATTGTTGAGCGATCTTAGGACTAGTTGTCCCTGATGTTGTCGGGTTGGGAGATCTGGAGCGGTCCTTAGAGAAGGACGGCAGAGAGGCCTTTGGATTCAGGGAGGAAATAGATGGAGGAGGGATTTCTGGAGGAGTAGCATAGATATCCTCTGTATTTTCTTGAGAAGAAAGAAGGATGAATCTGTTCTTGGTTTCAGGAGTATTAGAGCTTTTTGGGCCTGCTGGATTTTTCTTTGCATGCCTGCATTGGGTAGGAACTTTGGTGAATCCCTCAGAGTCTCTGCTGGGATCGGCGGCTAGGGTTTTGGGTTAAAGGTTTAAGGGATAGTCCCTAAACAGATGGCCATGTTCATGGCATTTTCGGCAACGAAAAGGAATGTGCTCATAATCTATAGTTTGGATCCATTCATAGTCATCATGAAAAAGACTTACCAAGTCTGCAAGAGCTTTGGTTAGGTGCATTTGAACACAGATCCTGGCGTATGAGGTGTATCTTCGATTTTTGGTTTCCTCTGCAACTTTGATGAAGGCTCCCAGACTATTGCCTATGTCCATTAGCGTCTCCTCGTTCCAGTATTCCAGAGGCAGGGAGTACAAGCGTATCCATACCGGAGCCCAGCTGAAATCTTCTTTATCAGGGTTGAATCTTTCTTTCCATTCTCGAAGGTACAGACCTAAGGAGTTAAAGAAATACGCGCCTCCCTCAAATACGCAAGTTTTGTCCTCCAGGCAGTTGAAAGTTGCAGTGAAGAAGCCTTTGGGGCCTAGCTGCAAAATGACTTGTCCTTTAGGCTTCCATTTTGAATCGATCCAGCCATGCAGGGCCTTTTCCGTTGGCCAGAATCCAAGGAACTTGGCTATTAAAGCATGATCCTTCATGAATTGGATTTCGCTGTTGATTCTTTGAATGGGGAGGTCGATTTTTATTCTTTCTGCAGTTTTTGGAATGCAAGTTGCCAAAGACACCTTTGGCTGTGACGCTGGGGACTTTTGATTTTCGTTTTTGTCATTGGCCGTCGCATAGCGTGCCTCTGTGTTCCCATCTTCACCAATGTCAGGTCCTGTGCCCTGATCTTTCCCTTGAAGATCCTCTGTTGTAGAAAGAGAATATACGGATTGAGGATTGTCAGAAGGTGTACCTGAATGAGGAGGGGGTGTTGATCCCGCCCCTCCCAAGGGCGCATCCATGGATTGGTGCTCAACGCGAGTCCTGTAGCGACGCAGTTGGAGATCGAAGGGAGGCAGGGTATAGGGTTAGCGCATGCAGAGCAACGCAGGTCGCAACATCCTTCTCCTCCTAGGCTATAATATTATTCACATGGTTCGTAATTAATATTAATCCTTAGGGTTTAATATTATTCTGTAGGGTTTATAATTACTTGTCATTTTAGTATTAAGCCCAACAAATTATATGGTTGAGCATGCTATATAATGGTTTATCTTCAAATTAAGAGAATCTTTCTGAATATGTGACATTGTATGATGGTTGACAATGGTTGATTCTCATATTGAGACCTATTTGCCACAATGCGATGTTGGATCAGGTTTGACCAGGATTGAATTCATAAAACATGGTTGACCATAATTGACAAAATTTAACATCGACAAAAATAAAAAACATAAAAAAAAAATAGTAGGCACAATGCAACCAATGCTTATGTGAAGTGATACTTCCAATGCATCCACCAGTGCTTTGGTTGACCCATGTTGGTGAAGGCATGGTTGACGAACAAGACAATTTTGTGAACCAGCAAACATGAATGATATAATAATGAAGACAAACAAACTGGAATTCAAATGTGTCCACAGAACATAAGTGAGTGCAAGTGCATGACATGGAATCCATGGACTTATCATGATTTTGTGCGACATCATGTGCAATTGTTAAGCATACACATACTCTTCACTATGGCATGCAAGAAAACAAAAGAAACAAAGACAAATTGCATTGTGCATATGCTCTTGCTATCCTCTAATGCATGAGCAATGGGATCATGTAGTTCGAGTGGAGGAAGTGTAATATGTGTGTGAGATTGATCTTCAATGCATACAGATGAGTGATGAGGGGCCTTAGGTGTTTCATAAATTTCTTGATTAGAAGTGAAACCAACCTTAGGACAACAACGGCCTGACATAACCATTAGCTCAGGCTGAAGTGCCTCGACAGTCTGTGGGGTTTCAACTTCATCGACAGATAGATCAATATAAACAGGTGGCTTGGAAAAATCAACTGTGATAGAACCATCATCGTGATCGAATATCGGAGTAAATAGATTACGACAGCTACGATCAACAAAATCAATGCTTTCATTAGCATCCTCATGATCTGATGAATCAAACATAGAGGTAGATGATGAGTGGAAAAATTCACCCTCTATGTTTCCAGAAAAAGTAGACAAAAAATCAAGTGGATTTTTAATGAATGATTTCTCCTCTCTGTTATCGGATGATGGACTGACATCTAGTGTGTTCAGCGAATGATCAACAATGGGTGCATTCGTAGTTGGAGATACACATGCGAAATCATGGATGGCAGAATCACCAAATATGATAGGAAAAAACGAAGGAGGCTCGGACACAAGGGAGTCATCCTTCGCCTAAGGTTGATGCTCAAGCTCGCAGTCTTACTCTTCATGAATAACAATGCAGCTTGGTTGCACAACACAAACTCCATCGATAGATTGATCCTCATTCACAACAAGTGTAGAGTTCGGAATTGAAGAACACAAGACAGTGAAATCTAGAGGATCATTAGAATATGAAGACAAAGGTTGAGGTACGAAATACATGTGACAACCCATGGGATTCTCAACCAAGTCTACGTGAAAATGGAGTGAAGTGATATTGGGAGGATGTGACAATTGAACGGATGTGTGCGTCTATTATCCCACATCACTCTGCGGTGGTGGAGCTGTTTGATGAGGGGATGGTGGACAGTCACTTGTGACAATGACCATGTCCATTTGTGATTGCGTAGCTCCATCATCGAAATATGCTGAGTGCGGCTCATGATTGAACTTTATTTTAGGATTAATAGATTTGGTAAGACAGTACTCAAATCTATCCATGAGATACTGGAATTTCATCTAACTTTTGAAAGCTTGAAACTGCAACACATGGAAGCGATCCCAAAATTCCATAGGCGATTCATGCGGGGCCTTCCGTTGTTGTAATAGTTTCTTTTCAAGAGGTTCTGGATCAAAATAATGGAAAGTAGATTCAATGAGATCACAAAACTACTCAAGTAAGTGCACATTGCCACGAGGCAGACTCCAGCACCACTGTAGTGGGGATTTGCAAAGTGTGTATGAAAGCAACAAACTGACCTCTTCTGCATAGAACTCATATGCATCATCAAGGAATGCATAGAAGTCTTCTAACTACTCAAGCCACGCTACTTCGCCTTCACCATCATATGTGAATTCAGGCAAGAGATCGAAAAACTCCCTCATGATGTTGAGAGGTTCTGCATGCGAAAAACATTGCAGAGGGATGAGTGTGACAGAATCCATGATAAATGTGTGAATATTCAAAACAAGATTAGAGGACACAACTTGTCATCTGGCCCTCCTTCTAGCACCAGAAATGTTGATGGTGTTGGTCCCGCCAACATGTTAGGGGATCTCCTCGATAAGAAATCCCAACTAGACCTCAAATTGTTTGGTGTAGGAGTCCCAACAGTGGGTCGTACGGTATCGCCTTGACGGTGGTTGGGCACAGAGGAAAAAAGACATCGATGTTGGTAGCAAGGCTGGGGCATGCATAGCAAGCCAAGGAAGGTGCATGAACAGTTCTAACACATGGAAAGTGAGGTGAATGTGCCGCTAGGAAACCTATGGAAGCACGCGGCTTGGAAGGGAACACATAAGTGAAGATGCATCACAAAATGGAAAGAAAGTAAGCTAGCAATCCAAAGTGCTGGTTAAACCAACAACACATCTCACTAAGATTCATACATACTTATACAGAAAGAGTCCATACATGCATGTGTAAGAAAACATATACATATATCATTAAATTAAACAAGATAGCTGAAATACAATAACAACATATGCATGAATCGTGTTCGCACTATTATATTAAGAAGTGAATGTTCCAGTCATACAGTACAACCATGACTAACCATTAGTCCCGATAGCAGAATGTTACAGTCACTTTGGCCTGCTCCTCTAAAGAGATGTACTAGCTGTACACCATGAAGAAGCGAAGGCTTGTTACGGTACTCTCCAAGCTTTCTCTAAGATACTCTAATCGGAAGCTTGACTAACCAAAAGCCTCTACAATGAATACAAGGTATTGTATATAGCAAAGGATGGGGTGATCCTTGAAATTCCCCTTTGTGACTATTCAACTCTCGATATGACTCTTCAACTACTCTGTGACTATTACATTCAACTAATGACACTTGAACTTCTAGTTGACAAGATGTTACATACGATCTGCACATGTACCCATGTAAGACAAAATAGGCTTCAGCAAGCCATCCAATCTATTACTAACACTTGGAAAGTTGTGGTAATACCAACTGTTCAACATCCTTGTGATGATCGATGGTGGTGAACTGATGCCAAGATTGGTCATCCATGATGGTGTCTGTGCACTCAATGGTGACATCCTCATGTAAGCAAACTCTTGCCTCCATTGCATCTGGGTACACTGCTATGGATTCTTTGTCTAACTCATATGATAACATGTGCATCATTCTCTTGACTGTGTTTGGACGAGAAACGTATTAATGCAAAGTGTCTGTGATGATCTCCAAGTGTGTGTTGGTAACCATGTGCATCAAATTGTCAAAATAAATGTTCATCTTGAGTTGGACTTGCTTCTTGTCCTCGCCTTGGTGAGTGTGCCAAATGGGTGGGATTGCATGTATGGACACAATGACATCCATGCTCTTGAACACCCTTGCATGCGATCGATGACACTAGTCACCTTGTCTGCTCCATGCCAGCTACTAGATGGGTCCATAAACTCTATGCGCATAGCTCCATCAGTGTGTGCATGTTGAGCCTCCTGTTGTACATGTTCTCGCAGCAACTCCTTCTCTTGTCTATGTGGCTCCTGTTCTTCCTGGAGTTTCTACTTTAGCACCTACAACCCCTTCTCTATTTTACTCTTTGACTTCACATGATCCTCTTGACGCACCGTCTCCTCATAGCATCAGTCTCCAAAGTTGCTTTTATCACAAGTGGATCTCCTTGAACTTGCAAATCTGCTCTGCCTCTGTGCTATCAACAACCTCCCCCTTGCGTTTGTTGGACACAGGTGTGCTACCTTCTGTAGCTGCTGATGGTGCTTATCACTGTGATGCCATTGCCATTTCATCCTGATATCCTTTTCCATGAGCAACTTGATGTCTTCATAGATAGGCAACTTCATAGACATTTCATCAACTACATCCATGGTTGTGCTCTAAATAGTGTCTTCGACTCTCCTCTCCTAGAAGCCATTGTACCTGTGCTGTTGAGAGGCAGATGAAAACTTGTGATACCTAGAGACATAGAAACACTCATGACAAGAAATCTGTCAGTCGAAAACAAAAACAAGCTGAAGCACTGACATGCAACATACCTGTGTGACTGTCTTTGAATATTACGCAATTTTCACTGAGAAGCTGGGAAACTGATTGTCAAAACTACACGAGGCATAGTCCAGACTGTTAAGAGGCTGACTGACTGCTAGAACTACGCAATTCGTGGCCCATCCTGTCTTGTTGAGGACTTAAAATGTGCAATGCACAATTTTATTTAGCGGTGACATGGAAACCAACAAACTACATTACATAGCTTCTAGGGTGAACAACTCACTGCCCTCCAGAATTGTGCAATGCAAGCCTGGAGGTTAGTGTTGGGCAATAGCTGTTCAATTTCTAGATGTAAGATGGAGCCTTCACTTCTAGAAATGCATAATGCTAGCCAGGAAAGGCAAGGTTCTGGCCAAAGCAGCCCAGACCCACCGACGGGTGACTTAAAGCATGAGAAGTCTAAATGCATGGTGAAACTGAGTGTAAACAAGACTAAATGATCATGCATGAAAACAATAAGTGTAGGATTTAGAAATGGGAAAGCATGCATGTGTGTGAAGCGAGTCGCTGCAATGATGACCGTCGTTGAAAAAACAGTGTCATGCATGCGACATCAGTGAGATGCAAATGAAAACTAAAACGGTGCTTCTACAATCTAACATACATTGAAACGACAGCAAGTGCTCATTGAAATTAAGAAGACAGAACTCACACAAAGTGAAACAAAAAAAGAGACAGAAACGTAGCACAAGACATGAAAAGAATACCTACCCTAAAACAGCTATGTTGAAAATGCCGAAGACTCCTGGATGCAATGTGGGATGTTAGAGTTGTAAGATTGATGTGAGGAATGAGCTCTGCAGTCTCCGGTTCATAAGTTTTTATAAGATCGAGGTGTTAACAGTGTTGGACCTGCCAACATGTCAAGGGGATCTCTAATGATAATAATTCCCAATTAGACCTTAGACCATTTGGTGTAGGAGTCCTAGCGGTGGGTCATAAGGTAATTCCTTAACCACGATGTCGCACAGAGGCAAATAAGATAACTCTGTCAGTAGCAAGGGTGTGACTGATGCAAAGAGACAAGGAGTGTGTACAAGAGGTTCCAACACTTCGAAGGTAGAGGAAGGTGAAGGTGAGTTCCAGGTTGAAAGGGATATGTCCCAACTTGCCTAGGAACACACCACACAAATGACATGCACACCTTCAGGTGGAGCAGTCCACTCGGATGCGGCAATCACAACAACAAGGTAAGATAACATGAACAACACTCATGGATCAGTCTTAGACGAGTGTTACGGTTGATATAGTAAGGTTCATGAGAAAGGTTTGTCTGATGTTTGGTAGAGTAGTCAACACGGACGGTCACATCGTTAACAACATATGCAACACATTAACAACAAGATTCATATAATTGCATACAAATCAGTTCATATACAAGTATGTAAGTTAAACAACATATACCATTAAGGCAACAGGAATAGTCCAGCTACAATAAAAACATATGCATGAAAATGTGTTGCCTCTTATTATTAAATAAGTGTAGGTCACAATCATACAATACACTATGTAAACTTGTTAGCCCCAATAGTGGAATGTTACAGCCACATCCACCTGCTCCTCCAAAGAGATGTACTAGCCCCGTGCAGTGGAGAAGCCAAGGCGCATTACAATATTGTCCAAGCCTTCTTGAAGATAGTCTTAGTAGATGCTTGGCTGACCAAAAGCCTATACAATGAGTTATGAGGGGCTATTTATAGAAAAGGGTGGGGTGACCCTTCACATTCCCCTTTGTGACAGTTCAACTACCCTCATGACTCTTCACCTACTCTATGACTATTACATACAACTGTTGACACTTGACTTACACTTGACATAACTCAACATTACAGTGCACATGTACTCATGTGATACAACATGGCTTGAGCAAGCCTTGCAAGACATCACTGACACTCGGCCCGCTATGGTGAGACCAACTCTTTGACATGCTTGTGATGGTTAAGGTGGTGAGCAGATGCCAAGCTTAGTTGTCTATGATGGTGTGCATGCACCTCATGGTTACATCTTGCTGAATTGAACTCTTGCCTCCGTTGCAACCGGTGCATTGGTTCAGCCCCTTCGTCCAACTCATTTTCTAACATGCGCATGGTTTTCTTGGGTATGGTTGAACCATCAACACACTGATGCATAGTCTCCATGATGATCTTCAAGTCTGTGCTGGTGGTCATGCACATCAACTTACCAAAGTACCTGTTCAACTCCAGTTGGACTTCCTTCTTCTCTTTGCCTTGGTGAGTGTTTTAAATGGGTTGGATTGCATGCGTGTGCACAATTACATGCATGCAACTGAATACCTTGCATGCGATTAACCACACTTCTCACCATGTTTGCTTCATGTTAGCTGATGGGATAGATCTTTAACTTGTCCAGCTACAATTTCATCCATGAGTGCATGTTGCACCCATTGTTGTTCCTATTCCTGCTGCAACTCATTGGACTGTCTATGCAACTTCATGTTCTTCTTGAGTTGCTTCTTTAGCACATGAAACTCCTTCTTTGTTCCATCTTCTGCCTTCATGTGATCTTCATTTCGCGTTGTCACTTCATAGCCTGAGTCTCCAAAGTTGCTATCATTATTAGTGGATTTGCTTGATCTTGCAACTTTTCCTTGCCTCTATGTTGTTAATAACCTTCCTCTTACATTCTTTGTGTTTTCTTCATTCATTGCGTTCGCTACATTTGGTATGCTGCCTTCAGCTGCAGTTCATGATGCTACTCATTGTGATGTTGTTGCTTGATTTCCTTGTCCACGAACAACTTGATATCTTTGTGAGTAGGTAAGCTCATAGACAATTGGTCGATCACATCCCTAAGCATGATTTGAATGGTGTCTCCATCTCTTATCTCCTGGAAGCCATTGTACTTGTACAATTCAGAGGCAGATGAACACCTGTGACACCTAGAGACATGGCAACACTCATAGGAGGCAATCTGTCAGTCAATAACTAGAATGAACATGAGAACTGACTTGCAACATACCTGGGTGAATCATCATGGAGGTTGCGGACTTTTAGCTGGGAGGTCGGGAGACCCACTTCCAAGACTACACAAGGCATAATTTGGGCTACTAAGAGATTGACTGACTACTGGAACTACGCAATGCAGAGTCTAGTCTGGTTGCTGACTATTGGGAAGGACTATTGGCTCAGGGACAGATTTGCACAATTTCTTGAGCCAAGTAGTCACTGTCCTCTAGAAATGTGCAAAAAAGTCCTAGAGGCTAGTGTTGGGCAAGAATGCGCAAATATGGAGAGGAAGGTGAGCCTTCCTTCTCTAGATTGCGCAATGTAGCCTTGGTGAAGGAAAGGTATGGTCCAAGGTTTTTGCAACTCGCTGACAGGCAGCTAAAAGAAACTAAGACAGTAAATGCATGGCAACACTAACTGATAGCAGAACTGATTAACAGTGCATGCAAAACATGAATGAAATATTCGGCAAACAGATCAACATTCATGTGGGTGAGGCAGTTCATCAAATGGGCAAACGTCCGTGCAAAACAGTTTCATGCATGTGACAATAGTGAGATACAAATGAAAATTGAAATAGAGCTAGAACAAGATAGAATACATTTAAATGATAATAGGCATTCAAAGAAATCAAGCAAACAACACTCACACAAGTGAATACACAAAAAGTGACAGAAATGCAACACAAGACATGGGAAGTGAGGTTATCCGAAAAAAATTGAGCTGAATGTGTCGACTGCTCCTAGATGTGATGTGGTTTGTCAATGCTATAAGGTTGATATGAGGAATGAGATCTGCAACATCTGGTTGATGAGTTTTCATAACATCGAGGTTGTGATGTGCATGCCACAAATCTAGGGGAAGCGACACTTGGAGGGAGGTTTCTGAATTGTTCCTGCATGTAACCTCCAACTGCTAAACATAGATCCTTGAAACAAGGGATGCCTGTGCATGCTTCCTTGGGAGAAACAACCCATGCATGCAAGTCTATTTTTCTCAGTCTCGGATGGAACTGGTCAACTCAGTTGCACACTCAAGAGATTGCTTGATTGCTGGAGAAAAATGCACATTTCTGGCTTGGAGCTACGCTGGTTGCATAGGATATTTGTGCAATTTCTAGGCTTAGTAGCTGATTGATACCCATATTTATGCAAATCCTAGGATGAACAGCCTCCTGCTGGGAAAATTTACGCAAATCCTATTAGGGGGTTTGGCTAGTAGGATTGCGCAATCCTAGAGCCCAGCAAGCTGTCAGAGAGGGTTGCGTAATTTCTGGAGGGAAGGATGGTTTCCCTTCAGAAATGCACAACTTTCAAGGGGAACTTTCTTAGCCTGTAGTTGGACCAAGTCTGGGTGAGCAACCTATGAAGGGAAAAGATCAAACTATGATCAACAGGCTGCCTTTGAGCAAGAAAGACAATGAAGCTTGAGTACTTGATGAAGCAAGGCAACCTATTGTGAATATTGGTAGGGAGGCTCCAAAAAAAGCTAAGGAAAAATTTAGGAGGGTAGTTGTAGCCTCTATAACACTTTGGCGACACACTTGTAGAACTACAGCTCTCTAAGTGGACCTTGCTCATGAAAAGCAAGTCTAACACCTCCGAAAGTCTTGTTCAGCTCTCAGCTCATCTTGGCTTCACAATAGCTTGATTGTAAGATGTAGTATCTTCCAGAATATTGGTTGATTGACACACATTCCAAGCCAAGGAAACACAATTGTTTCGATTGGGGTTGAGGGGTATATAAGTGCACAAGCAGTATAGTCATCAGAGTCTAAGTTTCATCTCTGGTGTTGCTCCACTGCCAGTAGGCCTGGATAGTACCCCAATGGAATCACATAGGAACACAAGCATGGCTTCGCTGCCAGCGAGCGTGATTAGTACCGCACCGAAGTTACTTGCATCATCTCCTTCCCTAGGAAACCTTTTTCTTCTTTCCCCTTATTCATTTTTCATTTGAATTTTTTTGACTTTTCATTTTTTTCATTTTTCACTGTGCATAACACTTATTCATTTCAGAGGTGGAAGAGGGATCCTGACTTATTGAGAGAAGAGCAGGTTGTTCCAATAGTGAAGTAGTTTATTATATCTTTGACGTGCCTGTTAAGTTTTCCCCCTCTCCTTACTCTACTTGACTGAGCTGACAAGGGTTAACCCAGAAGCAATCGACTGGAGAGGTGACACTGGTTAGCATGCAAGTGTTGTGTTTACACCAAGGTTGACTTTGAAGAGTACATATTTTGCTTCGATGTATCATGGACTAAGAGTAACAAGTTCATCATGCAGAGGCAAGATGAAAGATGACCAAGAAACGATAGTTGTACAAACCCTCATGTACTTTACCCAGCTCGTTTCATGAGTCACACATGGTTTCATGCGAACTAACCTACAAACGAACTAACAACAAGGCCAAGCAAAAGCATAAGAAAAAAGTGAGAGCAAAGCAAGCAAAAAATCAAGGAATCAAAGCATGAAATCAAACAAGCGTGCGAGAAAACAACTGAAAGAAAACAGTACTGCTACACCTACACTAACGGTGCATGGGCTTGATCATGTGAAGTGATACTTCCAATGCAGCCACCGACACATTGGTAGACCTAGGTGGGTGAAACCTTGTTCTGTGAGTAACCCAGCCATGCCGACCAGCATACAAGAAAGATATAATAGTGAAGGCAGCCACACTTCATATTTCAAAATGCCCACAGGACATAAGCGAGTGCATGTCTATGACATATAGTCCATGGACTTGTCATCATGTTGTGTCACACTATGTGTAACTTTGAATAACATGCACACTCTTGATTGAGACATGCAAGCAAACGAAAGAAACAAATATAGCTTGCATCGCGAATGAGTGCTTGCAATGTAAGACTCCTCCAATGCATGAGAAATGGGATCATGCAGTTTGAGTGGAGGAAGTGTGATCTGTGAGTGAGCTGGATCTTCAATGCATACAGATGAGTGACGAGGAGCCTTGGGTGATTGAATAGTTTCATGATCAGAAGTGAGACTAACCCCAAGAGAGCGAGGGCTTGACATAGCCATCAGCTCGGGCTAAAGTGCCTCGATAGTCTTGGGTGTCTCAAATTCATCATTACGTAGATCATCATACACAGGTGGCTTTGAGAAATCAAATTTGACAGATTCTTGATCATGATCAAAATTGGAAGAAAATGGATCATGACCACCACGATCAAAAAAATCAGTTAATTCTTCAGCATCCTCATGATCAGATGAATCAAATAGAGGGGTAGATGAAAAGTGAACGAACTCATCCTCTGTGTTTCTAGAAAATACAAATGAAATATCAAGTGGATCTTCAATGAATGACTTATCCTCTCTGTTGTTGAATGATGGACTAACATCTGGTGAGTCCTACGAGTGATCAACAATGGGTGCATCCATGGATGAAGACACACATGCAAAATCATGGATGGCAGGTTCACCAAAGAAGCTAGGAAAGAATGGGGGGAGTCATCCCTTGTCGAGTGTTGATGTTCAAGCTCCCACTCATACTCTTCATGAGTGACAACGCATGTTGGTTGTGCAACACCAACTCTATCAGTGGGTTGTTCCTCATTCACAACAAGTGAAGAGTCTAGAATGGATGAACACAAGATAACATCATCCAAAGGAACATCTGAGTGTGAAGACAAAGGTGGAAGAAAAGAATGCATATGGGAACTCGAAGGACTCACAACCAACTCTGCATGAACAGATGTGCGAACATGATCCTTAGCATCACTGGGCTTTCTCCCACATGGGATTACGCAGTTCCACCAATGAAGAAGGTTGATCGAGGCTTGACATCAAGCTTTCTCTTGGGATGGGTAGATTTCTTAAGGCAGTACTCGAACCGGTCTTAGAGATAAGCGAACTTCATTTGGCTCCTTAGAGCTTGAAACTGTAAGTCACAGAAGCACCACCAAAAATCAATAATGGACTCATACAGAGCCCTCCATTGCTGTAACTGTTTCCATTCAAGATCACAGAATTGCTCACAGGAGTGCATGGTGTCAGTCAGTAGGCTGAGTAGCCAACAAAATGAAGATTCGCGAAGTGTGTATGCAATCAACAAACCATCCTGTTCGTGAGTAAACTCATCTTCCTCGTAAGCCATGGAAGGAAAGTTATGTAGGTGCTCAGGCTAGGCCACTTCTCCTTCACCATCATACATGTGAGTGTACAAGAGATTGAAAATCTTCCCCGAGATGGAGACATCTTTAGGATTCAAAAGACACCTCGGGGGAAGAAGAATGCAAGACTCCATGAAAGATATGCAAAGGCTCAAAATTGGATGAGAATACACTAGTCATCAGACCCTTCTTCTAGTGCCATAAATGTTGACGGTGTTGGATCTGCCAACATGTGAAGGGGATCTCCCTGGTAAGAAGTCCCAATTAGACCTCAGACCATTTGGTGTAGGAGTCCTAGTAGTGGGTCGTAAGGTAATGTATTGACCACAATGTCGCATAGAGGTAAGTAAGATAAATCTATCAGTAGCAAGGATGTGATTGATGCAAAGAGTCAAGGAATGTGTACAAGAGGTTCCAACACTTCGAAGGGAGAGGAAGGTGAGGTGAGTTCTAGGTTGAAAGGGATCATTCCCAACTCAGCTAGGATCACACAACACAAAGTACATGCACAACTTCCGGCAGAGTAGTCCACTCGGATGTGGCAGTCACAACAAGGTAATATAACACGAACAACACTCACAGATCAGTCTGAGATGAGTGTGATAGTTGATATAGCAAGGTTCATGAGAAAGGTCTGTCTAATGTCCGGCAGAGCAGTCGACATGGACGGTGATAGCATTAACAACATATGCAACACATTAACAAAATGATTCATATAATTGCATACAAATCAGTTCATATACAAGTACATAAGTTAAACATCATATACCATTAAGGAAACCAGAATAGTGCAACTACAATAACAACATATGCATGAAAATGTGTTCTCTCTTGTTATTAAAGAAGTGTAAGTCACAATCATACAATACACCATCTAAACCTGCTATCCCCAACAGTGGAACGTTACAGCCATATCCTCATGCTCCTCCAAAGAGATGTACTAGCGCTATGTGGTGGAGAAGCCAAGGTGCATTACAATATTGGCCAAGCCTTCTTCAAGATAGCCTTTGTAAAAGCTTGGCTGACCAAAAGCCTGTACAATGAGTTATGAGGGACTATTTATAGCAATGGGTGGGGTGACCCTTGACATTCCCCTTTGTGACAGTTCCACTACCCTCATAACTCTTCACCTACTCTACGACTGTTACATCCAGCTGTTGACACTTGACTTACACTTGACATGACTCAACATTAAAATGCACATGTACTCATGTGAGACAACATGGCTTGAGAAATCCTTGCAAAACATCGCTGACACTCTATCCACTGTGGTGAGACCAATTCTTTGACATGCTTGTGATGTTGAAGGTGTTGAGTTGATGCCAAACTTGGTCGTCTGTGATGGTGTGCATGTACCTCATGGTGACATCTTTCTGAATCGAACTCTTTCCTATGTTTCAACCGATGCATTGGTTTGGCCCCTTCATCCAACTCATCCACTAACATGCGCATGGTCTTCTTGGGTATCGTTGAACCAGTAACACAGTGTTGCATAGTGTCAGTGCTGATCTTCAAGTGTGTGTTGGTGGTCATGTGCATGAACTTGCCGAAGTACCTGTTCAGCTCCAGTTGGACTTGCTTCTTGTCTTCGCCTTGGTGAGTGTGTTGAATGGGTTGGATTGCATGCATGCACATAATGACATGCATGCTACTGAATCCCTTGCATGCGATCAACCACACTACTCACCATGTCCCCTCCGTGTTAGCTACTGGGATAGATCTTTAACTTTTCTAGGTGCAGTTTCATCCGTGAGTGCATGTTGCACCCAATGTTGTTCTTGTTCCTACTACAACTCATTGAACTATTTGTGCAACTTTGTGTTCTTCCTGATTTGCTACTTCAGCTCATGCAACTCCTTCTTTGTTCCATATTTTTCCTTTGTGTGATCTTCATGTCACGTCGTCACTTCATAGCCTGAGTCTCCAAAGTTGCTTTCATTATTAGTGGATCTGCTTGATATTGCAACTTTGTTGTGCCTCTATGTTGTCAACAACCTTCCTCTTGCATTCGCTGTGTTCACTTCATTTACTACAGTCACTGCATTTGATATGCTCCCTTCAATTATTGTTCATGATGCTGCTCGATGTGATGCTATTGCTTGATGTCCTGGTCCATGAACAACTTGATGTCTTCATGAGTACAAAAGATCATAGACACTTGATCGATAGCATCCCCAAGCGTGCTCTGAATGGTGTATTCGTCTCTGATCTCTTGGAAGCCATTGTATTCGTACTACTAAGAGGAAGATGAACACCTGCGATACCTAGAGACATGGCAACACTCATAGCAAGGAATTTGTCAGTTGAAAAATAGAATGAACATGAGAACTGACTTGCAACATACCTGGTTGAATGATCATGAAGGTTGCCCAATTTCGGTGGGAGGTCAGGAGACCGACTTCCAAGACTGCACAAGGCACAGTCCGAGTTACTGAGAGATTGACTGGCTGCTGGAACTACATAATGCACAGTCCGGTCTGGCTACTGACAGCTGGGATTGCGCATTGCACAATTCTAGGTGGGAAGTACTATTGGCCCAGGGACACATTTTGCAATTTCTTGAGCTAGCAGTCATTGTCCTCTAGAAATGCACAAAATAGTCATGGAGGCTAGTGTTGGGAAGGAATTTGTAAATCTGGAGAGGAAGGTGAGCCTTACTTCCCCAGATTGCGCAATGTTGCCTTGGTGAAGGCAGAGTCCAGGCCAAGGTTCACCCAACTCGACGACGGGCAACTGAAAGAAATTAAGATAGTAAATGCATGCCGACACTAAGTGATAGCAGAAGTAATAGATAGTGCATGAAAAACATGAATAAAATATTCAACAAACAGATCAACATGCATGTGGGTGAGGGAGTTCACTGGTCGGGCCAATGTCCGCGAAAAATAGTTTCATGCATGTGACAATAGTGAGATAGAAACGAAAATTGAAACAGAGCTAGGATAAGATAGAATACATGCAAATGACAACAAGCATTCAAAAAATCAAGCAAATGGCACTCACACAAGTGAATACACAAAAAGTGACAAAAATGCGACAGAAGACATGGGAAGTGAGCTTACCGCAAAACAGCTGAGCTGAATGTGTTGGCTACTCCTAGATGTGATGTGGGATGTTAGAGATACAAGGTTGATGTGAGGAATGAGCTCGGCATCGGCCGGTTGATGAGTTTGATAACATCAAGGTTGTGACGCGCATGCCACAAATCTAGGGGAAGTGACACTTGGAGGGAGGTCTCTGAATTGTTTCTTACACGTAACCTCCAACTGCTAAACATAGATCCCTAAAACAAGGGATGTCTTTCCATGTTGCCATAGGAAAAACAACCCATGCATGCAAGTCTCTTTTGCTTGGTCCCGAAGGGAACTGATCAACTCCACTGCACATGCAAGAGATTGCTTGACTGCTGGAGAAAATGTGCATTTCTAGCTCAGAGCTATGTTGGCTATCCAGGAGATTTTCACAATTTCTAGGTTGAGTAGCTAACCACTTCCCAAATTTGCACAAATCCTGGGCTAAATAGCTTGCTACTAGGAAAATTTTCCTGTTGGGAGGATTGGCTGACAAGATTGCACAATCCTGGAACCCATCAAGCTGTCAGAGAGGATTGTACAATTTCTGGAGGGAAGGCTAGTTTCCCTCTAGAAATTCACAATTTTGAAGCGGAACCTGCTGAGCCTGCAACTAGACCAAGTCCAGGTGAGTAGCCTGTCAAGGGAAAATATCAAACTATGATCAAGAGGCTACCTTTGAGCAAGAAAGGCAATGAAGCTTGAGGACATGATGAAGCAAGGAAAGCTACTATCAAGGTTGGTAGGGAGGCTCCAAAATAAGCTAAGGCAAAATTTGGGAGGGTGGTTGTAGCCGCTACAACACGAGGTTATGATGTGCATGCCACAAATATAGGAAAAGAGACACTTGGCGAGAGGTTTCTAAAATGATGTTTGCATGTAACCTCCAGCTGCTATGAATAGATCCCCATATCCATGGATTCCTTTTACGTGTTGCATTTTTCTCTTTCGAGAAAAGCAGCAAATGCATGGAAATTAGTTTTTCTCAGTCCTGGAGGAAACCGATCAGCTTGAAGGCACATGAAATAGCCTACTTGACTGAGAGAGGGATTTGCGCAATTTTTGAGAGGAACTGGGCTGGTTGTCCCAGAGGGATTGTGCAATTTTTGGTCGAAGCAGGCGACTACTGCCAAGAATTGCGTAATTTCTGGGAGGAGTTGGGTTGGTTGTCCCAAAGGGATTGTGCAATTTCTAGGAGGAGGAGGTCACTGCTGCCCATAATTGTGAAATTTCTGGGCTGAGTTGTAGTGCTAGGCCAAATTGCGCAATTTTCCCAAGGGAGACTGTCTAACTGTCTTGCGCAATTTCTGAGCCCGGTAGGATGGCCAGTAGATTTGCATAATTTCTGGAGGGAACGCTGGTTCCCCTCCAGAATTACAAAATTATTTCAGGGAGTTGCTCAGCCAACAACTGGTCCAAGTCTAGAGTGGCAGCCTGTGAGGGGAGTAAAGCAAATTATCTTGCACAGGCTAGCAGGCTAGTAAAAAACCAATGAAGCTTATGTACTTGACAGTACAAGACATACTGCGAAGAGTGGTTGGTAGGGAGGTTCCAAAGCGAAGCTAAGGAAAAATTTTGGAGGGTGGTTTAGCCGCTACAACAGAATCATAAACAAAATTTCAAGATTTATCTCAAAAGTAATTATGCTCTTTTTTCCCATTTATTAAAAAAGCGTGATGTGAATGTCTCATATGATCATGAGTTATGTTTTTTGGCATGTGTTATTAGTATGACATGGTATTGTAACAAAGCCTACTTACATGTTAAGAATATCCATGGTAAAATGGGGTGAATTTCCATGGTTAATAATATTGTTACTATATTTGTTAAGTTTATGTGTTTTTTATCATTATTATTATTCATAAAAAGAATTAATACGTGATTTAAACATACTATGTTTAAAAAAAATGTAAGGATATATTATAGAGATTGATCATGGAGATTAACATGTAAATAGTTCGTCTTACAATACCATGGCTTATGTTATGAAACCAGCTTCAAGAAAGATAGAAAAGATAGATCAACGCCTTAGAATTCAGCGTCTTCGAGGGGGCAACCTCCTTTACCTTACATAAATGAAAAATTCTTGGATGATACAAATGAAAAGACCTCCTTTCTATATATAGGAGTCTAAGGGGTCATAACATAATCAGAGCCGACATAACAATAATAATGTAAGGGCACAATAATAGCAATACTTGGCTTCTATGGGGCACAATAGTAACAATATCGGCACTACATGGGTACATCAATATAATAAGTGGGTTATACTAATAGCAATAAGGGGTTACACTAGTAGTATAGGGGCCTAACATGCCCCTCTCCTTCAAAAAGCGTTATCCTCAACACTTGAGTAGTTCTTGATGCTTCTGTATAAAATTCTTGTCCTCCCATGTGGAATCTTCAGCGGGTAAGTTCTTCCACTTGATGAGATACTTTGAAATTGATCGATTTCGTAGCTGTCGGGTTCTTGTTTCTGTGACTTCTCCAGGTTCCAATATGATTTTTCCTTCCTCTTCAATTTCTGGCAATATTGTTTGAATTGAGATCTTTTGCAACTTTTGAATAAGTGGTCATACTTCTTTGTCCTTCTTCCATTCATCCCTTGCTTCGTTTATCCAATCTGGTTGGATAATATAAATAGCACAAAACAATGCTTCCACATCCTCATCCTTGAAGAGTCTTCCCATTCGGTAAGGTCACCATTTTTTAAGTGCATGTAGTATTGCCAACATTTCCTTCTCATAAATAGCTTGCTTGAGATGTAGCAGTAAAAATACCCAATCACCTACATCAAAACATTTTTCACTACGATGTTGATCTACCAGTTGTTTCATTTGATTTTGCACCGAAGTGGCGTTATCCTTTAAAAGTTGGAGAACTTGTTGTTGATGCTCGATGTGATCTTTCACTGCTTGAACCTTTTTCTTCTTGATATGTCCTTCTCTCTCTAGAGTTTGAGGAGTGGTAATTTCTTCCAATCCTTTACAAGATATGGTCGGATTCATTTCTTGATGCTCGATGTGATCTTTCACTTCTTGAACATTTTTCTTCTTGATATGTCCTTCTATCTTGATAGTTTGAGGAGTGGTAATTTCAAACAATGAATTATGGAAAATGCTCTGATACCAAATGTTATGAAACCAGCTCAAGAAAAGATAGAAAAGATAGATCAACGCCTTAGAATTCAGCCTCTTCGAAGGGGCAACCTCCTTTACATTACATAAATGAACAATTCTTCGCTGATACAAATGAAAATACCTCCTTTCTATATATAGGAGTCTAAGGGGTCATAACATAATCAGAGCCGACATAACAATAATAATGTAAGGGCACAATAATAACAATAGTGGGCTTCTATGGGGCACAATAGAAACAATATGGGCACTACATGGGTACATCAATATAATAAGTGGGTTATACTAATAACAATAAGGGGTTACACTAGTAGTATAGGTGCCTAACAGCTTATCAATACCATGTGCTGAATATGACATGTGTTGATGTGAAATTTTATTCAATTAATTAATTTGTGATAAAATAATTAGAAGAGCGTAACTATCTTGGAAATAAATCGTAATCATTGATCTCTGAATATTAATATGAATACTCCAACATATTCCATGGAGGTTAAATCCCTACCATTCACCTAATTGGGCAAAGAGGCGCTCTCCATCCTAGCATGGAAGAGATGTTTTCACGTTATGTTAAGTTATGTGATGTTATGTTATGTAAGAAATTTGACTCAGTCAAATTACATAAGAAAAAATACAATTATAATTAAATTAATTAAACATAAAATTATATAATAATTAAAACATTTTGGCTATGTCAAATTACATAAAAACAAAACAAAATAATAATAATAATTATTAAATATTAATAATTAAATCAGTTGTAATATCCATCCATTACGAAAATGTGTTTTCCTTGTTCAAAAGGAATGATGTTAGTAGGAAGGGCAGTAAAGTCATAAAATATATTGAAAAGTTTATGTAAATAAATAAATAATTTTGTTAATCAATAACTAAAGGGAATTGAAGCACTTGGGAATGAAACACTCAAATATGAGATACTTGCCAAAGAAAACAAAAAACTCATTGGTAAATGAGATTAGAATAATTCTTTTCTGATAAGTATTCTAGATAAGCTTTAATGGATACGAGAGAAAAATCCATTAAATTGCTTTGCTGGGGAAAGATCCTAAAATTGGATAATCATAAAGCACCATGGGAGGGAAAGACATACTTTTATGGAAAAGCTTAGGCTAGTGGTTAAAAAGAACTACAAAAGCAGGACATCGCTGAAGGAAATTGATCATGAAAGAAAGGCATTAAATACCTATGGAGGGGATCAATAGAGGTGATTTTGATCCAAAAAAGAAAATCTCAGCTAAGGGTTGAACTGGAGAATCTCAGTTCAAGGTTGTGTGTAAAAGGGTGCAGGATTCCCATGTGACGTTCTAGCAATTCCACGATTATTGGTTAAACTATTTTATGTGCTAGTATGTATGTATAGATGATACAAAAATAATTCATTCTTATTATACTAATTTATGTGTGAAATAATATGTGATAATTATAGAAACATTACAGTGAAAAGCAGCAGTGGATGGTATACTATAGAACAAAAAATTTATCGTTCATTATACTATAGGAAGCCGTAGATGAGTATATGCAGACTGAAGGGGTGATTTTTCCTTATAGAAACATGACCTCGCATTTACACCGATGTGTACAGAAATAACTAAAAATGTTGGAATGTGTAAACTGTAAATTTTTGCACACATAAGTTGTAAGTAGTTAAATGCATTATGTTGAACGAGAGAACAGAAATATAATTGAACATGTTGGCTTAGACTTGGTAAGATAGCAGTCTAATTGGCTTCCTCGCTAATCCTTTTACATAGGAATAGATGGAATGTATTCCTTTTTCTACTAAGAATAGAGCGTCATATCGAAAGATGAAATAATCTAATCCAGACGTTCATTTTATTCTGATAAATAAATTCAGAATCTATGGACAAGGTTGTATGGAATAGACATAAAACAAAGGAACAACTTCGAAAATCTATTGACGTAGAGGAATAATAAGGAAATATGGTACTCCATAAAAGTGTTGAAATATTAATAATTTCAACTGCGCAACTGTTGAACCGTGCGCATTTAATTCAGAAAACCACTGAACCTCCATCGCACCATTTTTTCTCAGCAAGTGGTTTTCCTCCGAGGGGCTCTGCTACTATACACCATTTGACGCGTGTCCAAAGTACTTTTTGCAAAACAACTTTTTATCGGGACGTATTGTTCGTTTTGTTTGGGCAAGCGATATTCGTCCGATTGCAAGGATGGATGATGTCCATTGATCAAAGTCAAAGCTGCGTACAAGCCTGCAGCAAACACATTGCATGAAGTTTTTGGTTGATCACCGGTTCCTGTCAGTGAAGTAATTAATAAAATTAATAGTGATTCGTAGATTGTAGGTAAAACTTTAATTTTATTATTTTTAAATTTACGGGAGTAAGTCTTTTGTTTTACGGCACAAGTAAAAACCTTATGTTATGTTCTTTTTTTGTGTTGACTATGTATTGTAAAAAAAAGGGCACAACAGTGCGTATGTGTAGTTTGAATATGCAAAAAAAGAACACGCAGCAGCGTGAGAAAAATCAATGTGTAATTTCCACACAACAGTGTGTTGATTGTTGGAAATAATACTGAGAGGGGGGGGGGTGAATCAGTATTATCATATTAATAAAACTTTTTCATTTCCATAATCAGATTCATATATGTTACTTCCACAACTTCTTATGATTAAGTTAATCGATCTTCAATGAGTGCATTAGAACATTATCAACCATATTATCAGTTAACAGATGCAGTAACATAAAGTAGATCATCACACATAAGTCACACACATGAACACAATGATGTAAGGTGGAAACCCAATGTGGGAGAAAAACCACCTGCTGCAAGTCATCTCAATCTTCTTCTTATTAAGAAAATTCTTTTACAATATTTGTACTGGTGCAGCCTTATACCAGTACGGGAGCTACAACCCCCTTTGCTCTTGTACTAGCCGATCCATTTACTAGTACGCAGGCTACTACCTGCTACAATGCTCCAAAGATTTCCTTTAGCTCTTGTACTAGCTTAGATACTAGTACGTAGGTGCCGGCCTACAATCTTCTCTCCTTCAAGTACCACGTTTCATCAATTTTCGTACTGGATACACTGACAACATTGAAGCTCAAACAACCTTCTGAAACACCCAATCAACTGAAATAACCAGATCAACAATAATAGGACCAATCCCAGAATACAACAATGATAAACAAAGATTTTAAGAGAAGGAAGCACCCTGCTCAACTGCTAGCCTGAGTCCGGACTCACCCTGCTCAACTGCTAGCCTGAGTCCCGGACTCACCCTGCTCAACTGCTGGCCTGAGTCCCTGGACGCACCCTGCTAAACTGCTAGCCTGCATCCCTCGCACTGAGTCTATTGAACTGCCTGCGTCCCGGCGCACCTGAACCCTTACTGCACCTGCGTCCCTCCGGGCATAGATGATTTCAAGACTTTAGAAGTAACCCAGACAATCAGATCCACAGATATGAACATGCGCCAAGAGATCTCGGTCCATTAATAGATTCGCCTTCATTAGATCTAGACCAGATTTCACCTCATAAGATATTCAACAAAAGACATGCCCAAACCAAATGATCTCCTTTGCTTTATATAGGCAATCTCCTCCTCAAATCAAGGAACAATACCACGAGCCGACACCATAGAAACACAAAACCGTCGGCTAGATACCACACAAGAAACCCCCACGTGCTTTTCTCTGCCTTGAAATGTGTGCACTGGGTGGACGCACCCGCTGAACGGCTAGCCTGCGTCCCTGGATGCGGGATCTGCATGGTTTACCTGCGGGGACGCACTTTCTGTAAGGTGTAACTGCGTCCTTCATAATTTTTCAATAAAATGATAGCTGATCATCAATCTTTGCTGCTGACTTGAAGTACAGTGATCTATCACCTGAATGGGTTGCCATCAAGGACAACACTTTAGCCATAATGCCAACAATCTCCCCCTTTGGACTTGATGGCAAAGCTTACTAAGAACTTGCCATTTGATTCCTTTGAGCTGTCCTGCATCTATGTATTATGTTACATCTGATATCTCTTCTGAATGTATATAAGTGAGATGGTCTTCTATGAGGGAGGTTGCCATCAAGTACAACACATGCATCATAATGCCAACAATCTCCCCCTTTGGACTTGATGGCAACAACACCAGATCACTCTCCCCCTTTGACATCAAGGGCAAAGGGGTATGCTCCCCCTAAGAACATGCTCCCTTTGACTATAAACCAGATCTGCTGAAGTCTCTGAATGAGCTCCCCCTTTGAATATGACATGGTGCTCCAATATGATAATGGTATTTCTGAGAACAAGCTGAGATGTCTGCTCTGCTATATAGTGTTGTTCATGCTCAAGCTCCCCCTGACTGTAAGCAAGGTCTGCAAAAAGATGTTCTACAAGAAGAACATGACTCTATAAAATACATACATCCATCACCCATCACAATAAGGATCATCCATCCAACCAAGTGGGAATACATCAGAAATATGAAAACCAATTACATCTTCATCCTATGCATAGTGGGGGGACATAGGCCGTTACATGACCTGAAGAGATAATAGATAGACTATTACAACATGAGTCTTGCTACGACCTTCCAAACATCTAAAGATCATGACAAACAACAGCACTGTATAATCTGCTCCATAGTATCTGTCAACATCAACTCATAACCATCCAGATCTACATGAATCAAGAGCCATCAAATGAAAGCATCAGCATCAATCAACATATGTATGAATAATCATCCCTGTATCCAGCCAACAATCCTCATCCATCTGTGCCAAGAAAGAAATCATGCATCTTGCTCATGTCAACATCATCATGAAATGCATATGAGTAACTCATCATCATCATGTCTCCAACAATGCGACTTTGAATACTCATCCACGAAATCAGCCAACCTCATCCATATATGTGCCAAGGATAATAAAGACTTCATGCAAGCATCATTAGAGAATCAACCATACATCTGATCATGTGACCAACTCATAATAGCAAGATGAATCATAAGCATTGTCACCAAGGACCATAATGCCAACAATGAATTTAGGACATATGCTCCCCCTGAACCAGTGCCATCTGTTAAATCTGATCATGCATATCAAGAAGAATCAGCCAATAAATGCTTTGAGACAGGTACGCACTTCATCTTCTGCTGCGTTGCGTCCTGTTGCTGCAGGGACGCACCAAAAAACACTATCGCGCCGCGTACTTTTACTCAGGGACACACCCAAAATTACTATCGCGCCGCGTCCTTTTGCTTCAGGGACGCACCTTATCCTCAGTCGCTCTGCGTCCCCACGCAGATCTTCAGTTACTGAACTGCGTCCTGGACGCACCTGGACTTGGTCTGGCCTGCGTCCGCACGCAGGTCTCCTGTTACTGCACTGCGTCCTGTACTTTCAGCTTCCTCTGATTCTGGTATGTCTGTACATTGTACTGTGCCATCCTTTTCTGACTGTACTTCCTTTTTCCTCCATATCTTCAAGCGTGATGATGACATTTTCTCCTTTTGATATGGTGCCCAAACTTTGTTCCTGCATTCCTTGGTTATATGTCCAAGCTTGTTACATGCATAACATCTTACATGTTTCATATTCCTCCTGTAACAATCAGTAGCTTTGTGACCAAACATATTGCAAGCAAAGCAATATCCATAAAAGTACCTTGATTGAGATGACCTTTCTGCATAATGGTCTTGAACTCTTCTTCTTCTACATCTAGCTGCAACATGTCCAAGATTATGACATACATAACATTCAACATTATTCATAGGAGGAGTAAAGGATTTTCTTTGGGGAATCTCTTTCCTTGGTTGATGATGAGATTGATCTTTCACTTCTTTGTTGATCACTTTAGATTTCCTTTTAGAGTTTCTTGCCTCACCTTGTGAACTAGATTCACCTTCAACAAATTCATGGAAACCAAGACCAATCTTTATAGCAGGGGACCTTTGACTACTAAGAATATCATCCAATACTTTAGAGCTATCTTGAAATCGTAAAAGCTTATCCTTTTCTTCTAGTTTACCTTTCAAGATATTTACCTCAACCTGAAGCTGTTCTTCCTTTTCAAGAGATTTCTTTTTCAAAACATCTTCAGCTTTCCTTCCTTCTTCCATTTGTTCCCTTAGTTTGAGAATTTCTTTTTCTTGTTCTTCATACAGATCCTGCTGCATTTGACGAACTCGGAAGGCACATTCCAGTTGAGATTTTAAGCTGGTGACTTCGTTTTCTTGTTTTGCAATAGCTTGGAGTAGATCTGTATTTTGCTTCTTTGATTCTTCAAGATCTCCTTTTAGTGAGAGGATTGTAGCTTCAAGATTTTCATAGTAGCTAGATCTATCTTTTAGTTTCTTGATGGTTGTGCTTCTTTCGTTGACTTCTTTTCTTAATGATGTCACTTCATGCTGCAATTTTTGACATTGGTCTTCCTTGTCCTTGAGTAGCTTTCTTACCTTGTTTCCTTCTTCTAGTTGTGCCCTTAGTTTGGTAGCTTCTTCTTTGAAATCACATTCCTTTTTGTTTAATAGATCTTGTTGATATCTAATTTTGTCTGTCAGCCTTTTAAATTCTGCCTCTATTTGATATCTTTCTTGTTCACCCATAAGAGCAATTTCAATAGTTTCGCTATCACTTTCATCTCTTTCACAAGGAAATATAGCTGGAACATCAGAGGATAACACATTCATACCTAATAATGACTCTGAATCTGATTCTGAATCTGAAGAGCTTCTTATGCCTAATCCCCAATCGATTCTTCCACTGTCATAGTTCTTCTGAGATGACTTCTTTTTCTTATTAGCTTTCTTCTTAAGCTTCTTTCCCATTGTTCCACGGATCTCCTTCAAGCGATCAAGCTTCTATCAAAGGACCTGCTCTGATACCAATTGTTGGAAATAATACTGAGAGGGGGGGGGTGAATTAGTATTATCATATTAATAAAACTTTTTCATTTCCATAATCAGATTCATATATGTTACTTCCACAACTTCTTATGATTAAGTTAATCGATCTTCAATGAGTGCATTAGAACATTATCAACCATATTATCAGTTAACAGATGCAGTAACATAAAGTAGATCATCACACATAAGTCACACACATGAACACAATGATGTAAGGTGGAAACCCAATGCGGGAGAAAAACCACCTGCTGCAAGTCATCTCAATCTTCTTCTTATTAAGAAAATTCTTTTACAATATTTGTACTGGTGCAGCCTTATACCAGTACGGGAGCTACAACCCCCTTTGCTCTTGTACTAGCCGATCCATTTACTAGTACGCAGGCTACTACCTGCTACAATGCTCCAAAGATTTCCTTTAGCTCTTGTACTAGCTTAGATACTAGTACGTAGGCGCCGGCCTACAATCTTCTCTCCTTCAAGTACCACGTTTCATCAATTTTCATACTGGATACACTGAAGCACAAACAACCTTCTGAAACACCCAATCAACTGAAATAACCAGATCAACAATAATAGGACCAATCCCAGAATACAACAATGATAAACAAAGATTTTAAGAGAAGGAAGCACCCTGCTCAACTGCTAGCCTGAGTCCGGACTCACCCTGCTCAACTGCTAGCCTGAGTCCCGGACTCACCCTGCTCAACTGCTGGCCTGAGTCCCTGGACGCACCCTGCTAAACTGCTAGCCTGCGTCCCTCGCACTGAGTCTACTGAACTGCCTGCGTCCCGGCGCACCTGAACCCTTCTGCGCCTGCGTCCGGCGCACCTGAAACTCTTCGCTCCTGCGTCCCGGACGCACCTGAACCCTTACTGCACCTGCGTCCCTCCGGGCATAGATGATTTCAAGACTTTAGAAGTAACCCAGACAATCAGATCCACAGATCTGAACATGCGCCAAGAGATCTCGGTCCATTAATAGATTCGCCTTCATTAGATCTAGACCAGATTTCACCTCATAAGATATTCAACAAAAGACATGCCCAAACCAAATGATCTCCTTTGCTTTATATAGGCAATCTCCTCCTCAAATCAAGGAACAATACCACGAGCCGACACCATAGAAACACAAAACCGTCGGCTAGATACCACACAAGAAACCCCCACGTGCTTTTCTCTGCCTTGAAATGTGTGCACTGGGTGGACGCACCCCCTGAACGGCTGGCCTGCGTCCCTGGACGCGGGTTCTGCATGGTTTACCTGCGGGGACGCACTTTCTGTAAGGTGTAACTGCGTCCTTCATAATTTTTCAATAAAATGATAGCTGATCATCAATCTTTGCTGCTGACTTGAAGTACAGTGATCTATCACCTGAATGGGTTGCCATCAAGGACAACACTTTAGCCATAATGCCAACAATCTCCCCCTTTGGACTTGATGGCAAAGCTTACTAAGAACTTGCCATTTGATTCCTTTGAGCTGTCCTGCATCTATGTATTATGTTACATCTGATATCTCTTCTGAATGTATATAAGTGAGATGGTCTTCTATGAGGGAGGTTGCCATCAAGTACAACACATGCATCATAATGCCAACACTCTCCAACAGAGACAGATGTTCTTTTTATTTTGTAATGCTGCAGTGTGAATGAAACAAGAGGATTTTTCTTTACAGCAGTAAATGTAAGATTTTGTTTTTACACAACAGTGAATGTAATTTTCTGAAGTTGAAGGTTGTTTTTATAGCAGTGAATGTAAAAGAGTTTTACACACAGCAGTGTAAAATCTCAGGAGGAGACAGAGTAATTTTTTTTTTTTTTTGTGGTCTTGGTGTAATCCCTCAGGTAGAGGAAGAATATTTTTGTAATAACAGTTTTATTTTAATGAATACAAAGCTTTTGTGGGTGTGTGTAATACTCTGTTCTCAGAAATCAGTTATAGCTTCCCTGTGTTAAAGATCCTGTGGCAAAAACAGGGTATTACTCTTTGTTCAGTGATTTTGTTTTAGAATTTACCAGAAAATTCCCAACAGTGGTATCAGAGCTTGTCCAGGCTCTTTGAAGGTGTCAAAGAAATTGAAGGAAAGATTCTTGTTGCAGCAGCTTTTCCAGCAGAGTGAAGACTCAATCAAGAAAGGATCCAGGTATTTCTCAAAGTTTTTGTGTAGCTGTTAAAGACACTCAGTGATTTTTAAATACACAGTCAAATATTTGAAGCATAGCTGAGAGTGGAAGGAATGGCTGGCTCTAACACCAGCACTAGCATGGGTATTTTTAATACTCAGCTCCCACAGTTTAATGGGAAAAACTATGACTATTGGGCCATAACCATGAGAGCCCTGTTTGCTTCCCAAGATTTATGGGAATTAGTTGAAGATGGTTTTAAAGAACCAGCAGATGAAAATGAGTTTAATAGATTAACTCAGGGAGAGAAGGATCTGTTGAAGAGAAATAGGAAGAAAGATTCAAAAGCCCTTGTATTTTTGTATCAAGCATTGGACCAGAGTGTGTTTCCAAGGATAGCAGTAGCCAAGACATCCAAAGAAGCTTGAGAAAATCTCAAGATAGCCTATCATGGCATGGAGAAAGTGAAGACAGCAAAACTATGGTTGCTAAGGAGAGATTTTGAGAATCTATGCATGAAGGAGTCAGACAGTATTGACTCATTCTTCACACATGTGATTGGTCTAGTCACACAAATAAGATCTCATGGAGAAATTCTTGAAGAAAAGAGGATTGTGGAGAAACTATTGAGGGTCCTCCCCTCAAAGTTCCACGTGATTGTCACCACCATAGAAGAGACAAAGGATCTCACAAACTTTTCAGTTGATGAACTTCATGCATCACTGATCACACATGAGCAGAGGTTGAGTAGAAATGAAAACTCATCTCTAGAACAAGCCTTTAAGACCCAAATGTCCTTTAGAAGAGGAAGAGGTCAAGGCAGAGGAAACAAGAGAGGAAGAGGCAGAAGCCAAAACAAAGGTGGAAGGAACAGTCCAGCAAATGCTCAAGGAAGAGGCAGCAATCCAAATCAGAACCAAGGCCAAGGCAGTAGCCAACAAAGTGGACAACATCATGCTCAAGGACAAAGGTATGAAAAATCAAATCTTCAATGTTATTATTGTAAAAAATATGGGCATTATACAAATGAATGTAGGAAGAAGCAGCATGATATGAGTAATAGATCTAGTGCAAATATCACTAGAGAAAATATCAGCCAAGATAATGTGATTTTAGCTTGTAACATGGCTGAAACAAACAGTGATGATATATGGTTTCTAGACTCCGATTGCAGCAACCATATGACAGGAAACATAGCCCTGTTTTCTGCTTTAAATCGAAATGTGAAATCACAAGTCACACTAGGGACTGATAGTAAAATTTCTGTTATGGGAAAAGGAGAAGTAAAAATATTTACAAAGAAAGGTGAGAAGAAAACCATAGCAAATGCCTATTATGTTCTTGGAATGAAGTGTAACCTCTTAAGTATTAGACAGCTTGTTCAAAAGGGTTACAATGTTTTCTTCGAAAATGATGTATGCACCATCATGGATAGAGCACCCAGCAAACGATGCATTGCTGAAGTGAAGATGACGAGGAACAGGATGTTCTCTCTCAGAATAAATTCAAATTTGAAAAATAAAGAAGTAATTGCAGCAGTCACCCAAGAGGTTTTCCAAAGCGTGCCAAAAGATGAAAGTTTGTTGTGGCACTTGAGATTTGAACATCTCAACTTTGGAGGTCTTAACTTGTTGAGTAGAAAAGGAATGGTAAGAGGATTACCATTGATAGAGAAACCAGACAGCGTTTGTGAAGGTTGTATATTGGGGAAACAACACAGAGAAAGTTTTCCATCAAGGAAAAGCATAAGGGCAAAAGCACCCTTAGATATTGTCCACTCAGATTTATGTGGACCGATGCAAACTCCATCACTAGCAGGTAGCCAATATTTTCTAACATTCATTGATGATTTCACCAAAAAGACTTGGGTTTATTTCCTGAAGAACAAAAGTGAAGTGTTTGAAAAATTTCGAAATTTCAAAGCACTTGTGGAAAACCAAAGCGGGCTGCATATCAAAGTTCTAAGAACTGACAGAAGAGGTGAGTATATCTCCAAGGAATTCCTACGGTTTTGTAGAGAAAATGGAATACACAAACAGTTTACCTCAAGGTACACTCCGCAGCAAAATGGAGTAGCTGAAAGGAAGAATAGGACCATCATGGATATGGCGAGGAGCATGTTGAAGGCAAAGCATTTGCCAAATGATTATTGGGCTGAAGCTGTACACTGTGCAGTTTATATATTTTGAATACATGCCCAACAAAAGCAGTCATGAACAGAGTGCCGGAAGAAGCATGGAGTGGGAGAAAGCAAGGAGTCACCCAAATGAAAGTTTTTGGTTGTGTGGCTTATGCACACATTCCAGATCAGCTAAGGAAGAACTTGGACAGCAAAGGGGAGAAATATATTTTCATTTTATACCGTGAGGAATCCAAAGCTTACAGATTGTATATTCCATTTACCAAGAAGTTTTTTGTGAGCAGAGATGTTCAGTTCATTGAGGAGGAAGGTTGGGATGGAAGCATAGAGAAAACAGTGAATGTTAAAAACTATTTGCCTCATGATGAAAATGATGAGGAGATGGCTGAAACACATCCCCAAACAGCAGTGCCAACACAAGGACAGCAAGGGACACCCTTAAGGAGAAATGAAAGTGCTTCTCCAAGCACACCACAAGGAGGAAATTCAAGTGCTTCTTCAAGCACTTGCACACCAAGGGAAGGAGGTAAGAAGTTCAGAAATTTAAGAGAAATTTATGAACAAGAGGCAGCAAATGAAGGTATGAATTCTTTGTTTGCTTTATATTGTCATGTTGATGACCCTATTCATTTCGAAGATGTAATTAAGGATAGGAAATGGATAGAACCTATGGATGAGGAGATCAATGCCATAGAAAGAAACAAGACATGGGATTTAGTTGAACTACCAAAAGGTAAAGAAGTCATTGGAGTTAAATGAGTCTACAAGACCAAGAGTAATGCTGAAGGAAAAATAGAAAGACACAAGGCAACACTTGTAGTCGAAGGATACAAGCAGCAGTATGGGAGAGACTAAGAGGAAACTTTCGCACCGGTTGCAAGAATGGAAACCGTGAGAGCAGTGCTGTCCATAGCAGCACAAAACAAGTGGAAAGTTTACCAAATGGACGTGAAGTTAGCATTCTTGAATGGAGTGTTAAAGGAAGAGGTTTACATTGAACAACCTCCAGGATATGAAAAGAAAGGCCAAGAAGACAAAGTCTGCAGATTGAAGAAAGCTCTTTATGGGCTGAAGCAAGCACCAAGAGCATGGTACAGTAGGATAGATTCCTATCTACTGGAAAATGGATTTAAAAAATGTGAGGGAGAACCCACCGTCTACATCAAAGAAAAGGATGGTAACTTACTAATTGTTGTGTTTTATGTTGATGATGTTATTTTCACAAGTAATGATGATTATTTCATTGAAAATTTCAAAACAGTCATGAAAGAAGAATTTGAGATGACTGACATGGGTTTGTTGAGATACTTCTTAGGAATAGAAGTAGATCAAAATGAAAATGAGATTTTTATCTCACAGTCAAAATATGTTAATGAAGTATTAGAAAGATTCAATATGCAGGATAGCAAGGCAACAATCACTCCCATAGTGATGGGATTAAAACTCAACAAAGAGGACAGCAACAAGGATTTTGATCCTAGTTTGTACAAGAGTATAGTTGGCAGCCTTATGTATTTGACTGCAACTAGGCCGGATATAATGTTTGCTGTTAGTTTGATTTCCAGATTCATGGAGAGGCCAAAAAACACACTGGCAGGCAGCAAAAAGAATTCTGAGGTATATTAAAGGTACTAAAAGGTTTGGCATTTTATATATTGTCTCAGAATGTTCAGATTTAATTGGATACACTGATAGCGATTGGGATGGAAGTGTAGATGATCGGAAAAGCACATCCGGTTATGTCTTTCACATGGGTTCAGGAGCCATTTCATGGGCATCTAAGAAACAGCCTATTGTAGCATTGTCTGCAGCAGAGGCAGAATATGTGGTAGCTACAGCAGCAGCATGTCAAGAAGTTTGGATGAGAAGAATGTTAAGGAGCTTAGGCCAAGAGTAGGCAAAATGAACGATAATTTTTTGTGACAATAGCTCAGCTATTGCATTATCCAAGAATTCGTTGTTTCATAAGAGAACGAAACACATTGACACAAGGTTTCACTACATCAGGGAATTGGTAAGCAATGGAGAAATTGTTTTAAAACATTGCAGGACTCAAGAATAGGTTGCAGACATTCTGAAAAAGCCATTGGACCATAAAAGTTTTGAGTTTTTGAGAAAATGTCTGGGTATGACTGATAACCCAGCAGTTGAAATTAAAGGGGAGTGTTAAAATATTAATAATTTCAACTGCGCCACTGTTGAACTGTGCGCATTTAATTCAGAAAACCAATGAACCTCCATCGCACCGCTTTTGCTCAGCAAGTGGTTTTCTTCTGAGGGCCTCCGCTACTGTACACCATTTGACGTGTGTCCAAAGTACTTTTTGCAAAACAACTTTTTATCGGGACGTATTGTTCGTTTTGTTTGGGCAAGCGATATTCGTCCGATTGCAAGGATGGATGATGTCCGTTGATCAAAGTCAAAGCTACATACAGGCCTGTAGCAAACACATTGCGTGAAGTTTTTGGTTGACCACCAGTTCCTGTCAGTGAAGTAATTAATAAAATTAATAGTGATTCGTAGATTGTAGGTAAAACTTTAATTTTATTATTTTTAAATTTACGGGAGTAAGTCTTTTGTTTTACGGCAGAAGTAAAAACCTTATGCTATGTTTTTTTTTTTGTGTTGACTATGTATTGTAAAAAATAGGGCACAACAGTGCATATGTGTAGTTTGAATATGCAAAAAAAGAACACGCAGCAGCGTGAGAAAAATCAATATGTAATTTCCACACAACAGTGTGTTGATCTCTCCAACAGAGACAGAAGTTCTTTTTATTTTGTAATGCTGCAGCGTGAATGAAACAAGAAGATTTTTCTTTACAACAGTAAATGTAAGATTTTGTTTTTACACAGCAGTGAATGTAATTTTCTGAAGTTGAAGGTTGTTTTTACAGTAGTGAATGTAAGAGACTTTTACAAACAGCAGTGTAAAATCTCACGAGGAGGCAGAGTAATTTTTTATTTTTTTTGTTGAAATGGTCTTGGTGTAATCTCTCAGGCAGAGGAAGAATATTTTTGTAACAGCAGTTTTATTTTAATGAATACAAAGCTTTTGTGGGTGTGTGTAATACTCTGTTCTCAGAAATCAGTTATAGCTTCCCTGTGTTGAAGATCCTGTGGCAAAAACAGAGTATTACTTTCTGTTCAGTGATTTTTTTTGGAATTTACTAGAAAATTCCTAACAAAAAGTAAACTTGGACAAATAGAAGAATTGTTGAAAGATATTCCAATTTTTTATTAAATAGAGAAATAGCAAAATCGCTTGATAAGAGTCAATTTTGCGATTCAAAATCTCTCTACAAGACCCACAGGTTCGTTCAGATCCTACACCAAAAGGAAACCAAATGAGAAAGACTCAACTAATCCTTCACCCAGGTTACTGAAGTATAACATAGAACAACTATACACACGAGTTTTTATATTCCATTCATTAGAAACAAAAATAGAAATTCGGTAAACGGAAGTTCCAGTGAGGGAATATATATATGGGTGGCTACACCATAGTCAACAATTTTATTTAAGTACAAACGAAAGTATGAAACTAACCTATCAACATTACATTTAACTTTTGGAACACCCAGCACCACAAGTGCATACTGAAATCTCGTATGGAACCATTGCACTCAACTCCAAAGATTATTGGGAAACCGACTTGGAGAGAATCAATAGAAAAGGTAAGTAAGGGCTCCTTTCTATGGCCTTACAAATTAGCTAGAATCTTTCAGGGCACTGGCGTTCCTACATAATCAAGTAAGGAATTGTGTAAGAATAGCACCTTAGAGGAATAAGCAACCAAAGGAGTCACAACGAGAGGAAAGGGTTGATTTTCCTTAACTGGTATATGAATAAACACCAAGGTACCTAAATCTGTGAGCAGTGAAAGCAGAACACGTTAGGGGCATGAGAATACTACAAAAGGATTTATTGAAAATACTAAATGAATACATTAGAAATTGTAATAATAAATTTCAATGATCGTTTAGAAAAACCTAAAAACCATGTTCATGCCCTTCAATGTAAGTAAGGGTCTGTGTACAACCGAAATAATTCTGAAAGGAGACCGAAAAACACGCTCGTTTCAACCATGACATCCAAAAACCAAATGAATAATTCTTATTTCACATGCAAATAAGGATGTTAAACCACCAAGAAATTGAGGGTTCTGTTTAATCGAAGGAAATTAGGGGTAAATTATGCACCAGGTGGTGGTTACATTTCTGCCTTTTAAACTATGGAGTCGCCCAATTGGTGGAACTCATTTCCACTCTTGCCAATGCGAGAAGAATTGAAGAGAAATTAATATAGAAGTTAGTAACTCTGGTACATTCGCAAACAAAAACAATAAAATGAAGGAGATGATATAACAGGTATAATGGGAAAACTTGCAACATGAGTGGATAACCAACCAAATGAAGTGACCTCCATTCAACGTATGCCATAATCCGAAGAAGTCAGCACAAAACAAAAAATAATACCCTCGTCAACAATTGAACGAGGAGGGACTCTTGACGCAAACATCCATAGTGGAAATGCACTTGGGATAATCCTTGAAATTAAGGTCATAACAACCATGGAATTGTATTTAATTATTTCCTGAATAAAAACGCAATGTAAACGTGGTCAGTTTCCAATATCAATTTAATACAAAGTGGTAGACAAAAAAAACGAGCAAATACATAACACCTGGAACAAAAATTTCATCCCCAATCTTACCGTGAAGTCTTGACAGAAATCATAGTGGGAAAATAAGGATTCCTCTACCTCCTCAACATGTCTGAGGATGAAAAAATCTTGTTGACAAGTACCATGCCAAATATTAACGCGAATATTTATACTGGAAGTGATTACAACTTTCTGAAATAGCACTAACATCAGTCAGCATAGATGTTTGATTGAAGTGAAGAGATATGATTCTAATTATAGTATGGAGCTATGATTTCATCATTTGGTTAAAATGACCATCCCTCTATAATAGTGAATTTTCCTTCCAGTCATGTGACAGAGAAATTGTTTGGCGGCTTACATTCGTTTTCAGGGAATTCAAGAGATTTATGGGTGATGTGCTTGAGAAAAATTTCATGCACATTGGAGGTTCACTTTGCTGGAAGTAAGGAGAGAAACTGGAAGGATCCAAACGACATCACCACAGACCAATCCAGAGGCCACAACAAGAATGAACATGTCTCCCCTTTTCCGGTTGAGCTATTGCCACTCAAATACAATGACATTCCCCACACACATACCTCGATGAAAGGAAGGCTCCCTCAAGGAATTGAATAGCCACGTCCATTGGCGTAGGAATGTACTAAGAAAAATTCTTGGGCACTCAGTATCAAACCCATTGATCAGAACATGAAAGAAAATGCACCGTAACAGATCTGTAAGAAATGGGTTGGAAGAGCACCGAAACCTTCCATGACCAGAAAAATCATGTTTCTATAAACTATAGTATAGTGTAATACCCCTCTGTACTTGTAAATATTATCTAACTATACTGAACTATTTTTAGTAATCAAAAGAAGGTCATAGAATTTTTAGTAATCAAAAGAAGGTCATAGAAGACTCAATTTGGAGTAAATATGATGTAATAATCACATTTTGATAATAAAAATAAAATGGAAGATTTACTTGCAAAAGAACACTTGAGTTAATGAGATCATTCTTCCAATATGGAATCTAATGTAGATAGGATTGAACAAACCTCCATTAATCTACTCGTAAAAATTCCTAGGGGTTGTTGGTTAAGATTTGCTAAGATTGGAAGAGAAAAATATATTAAATTGCTCAATGAGGAAATAACACTGAGAACAGGGGAATAAAGCATCATGGGAGAAAAACGCTAGCTTTAACGAAAAAGGAGGATACTTTTCGCTATGGGGTTGGTAGACCCCAAAAAAGGGACGTCATTAAGGAAAGTCTCCTAGGGAAGCAAGGCAAAAAAATACCTTGACCAAGAATCATAAGAGGTTGTGGATTTTGGAGAAAAATATAGATCTCGTCTTGGGGGAGAACCGGAGGATAGAGTTCATGGTTGGGTGGTAAGTTGTTCTTTCCAAGTGGATCCACTTCACCAAGGTCAGAATTCTTGTGGATGAGCATTTAATATTTCAGTTTCAATATTACAGTTATGGATGTGAAGATTATTTTGCACACTGAGCATTTAATATTTCATTATTTTATGGAAGTCATTTGATACGAAGGTTATGAATGTAGTCTTATCACTATGAAGTTAATTCTTACATAACTTTAGTTTTGTATACTTGAGTAAAGTTATGTATACATGAGTTTTTGCTCGTATTGATAAATACGTGCAAATTATTAGAATTCTGAATTTTAAGTCAAGCATAGATAAGGTTTCAAAATATTTTGGAAGTTCTAATTAAATGAGTTCTGGTGGGTACTAGGTTATAGAAACAGGGTATACTTTGTATATAGAAGTAGGAATTGGAAAGTATATGCTCAAATTTGGTTGAGATTGTTTAAAGAATTGAATGAAAGGTTAATATGGATTTATGCTAATAAGTGGTAATGAATAGGATGTGGGTATATATGCGTGTTATAATTAAGCCCTCTCCGATGTTGCATGTATATAATCTAACTATATATTATGATGTAAACCAGACAAAAAAATAAGAGTGTTGTATTTACACGCGGATTAGAGGTACTCATGTATTCAAGTGACATGGATGAAATATTCAGGAGAAGTGAAATCTTTCTAGTATCCAATAGACTAATTTATATCTCCTTCGGTGTTAGAAAATGGATTTGCGATCTTAATGAGATAAGCATTGTAATGTATCAATTGAGTTAAATCAATTTATTCCTTTAGTTCCAGTACCCAACCGAAAGTATAAGTGGAGACGGATTAAGGATTTGGGAAACTGAATTCAGAGATAAACCGTTGTCGGTAAAATTCCTTTAGGGAAATTCAAAGATTAATGTAACGCCCAACAAAATGACCTAACTATCTTATCAATGTGAATTTTTTAACTAAATACTAGATTAAGGTTAATAATCGTGCATATCACCTCAAGTGAGAGTATGTGCTCATGTAAATATCGAAATGTAAAGGTAAAATCGAAATTGGTAAATTATAATCAAATAAAAACCAGTTACTTAATAGAACTGTGGGAAATAGGTTCCAGATGGAACTAGTTATTAGTTGAAAAATAAAATCTCTAGACACGGTACAAGAATAAATAAACATTGATGCAAACTATGGATACATATGGATGAAATTATGCCTGCATTTACGTTACATGGCTATTTGTTACATTAAGAATACAGTGAAATAATATGAACTTCTATCAAAAAAAATCCTAAAGTCACTGTTAAATAAACCTCGTGTAGTTATAATAACCAGAACAATAATTCACAGTTTATAAGAGAAAGTGCAGGAGTTATACTTTATGACAATATATGTCTTAACAGTTTCCAACAGTACTAAAGCTACCGAAACAATCTGGGAACTATCGTGACAAAATTCGAGTTATCGCCCAATAAATTACATTGAACCCATGGAATATATGAAATATAAACAAGAAAATTAATAACTCAGAGTTGTGGATGCAGACCTCTCATTCATAGGGAGATTCGAGTACATATTTCCATACATAATTCAATTAAACAATATTTTGAATATATATTTTGAATTGCAATATGATTTTTTTGTCCAGGCTAGCCAAGGAAACGATAAGATGTCCCTGGTAGTAGGAAATCATACCAAGAGATTGATCAATTCCACTTAAACATTAGCATTGTTGGTTGTGAGCAAAAATCCAAGAACAATGGAGCACATAAGTGGTTTCCAAGCCTCCTACGACACAACCTCTAAACTTTTGATGGTTGTGTGACCGTTGACAATGTCCCTTTTCGGGTGACAGCATATAGGTGTCGGAGTATAAAATAGATATAATTAACTGAAACCAGTGCAAACATGCTAATATGCATGTAACTTAATGAATTTAATGAAACAAATAATGAGTTTCTTTTTAGATTCAAAAGGACAATATGCGTTATACTAATTAAAATACGCATCAAATGTTGTGAAGGACCATAACTTAAATTGAGTATTACTAAGTAAAATATTAAAATCACAATAGCATAAGAAGAGCACAAAACTTAAGTATTACCTCGGAAAGCAGGAACTTCATGGCATGTATAAGAATTCATTGTTATACTCATAACAATTTTATTGCAGAAACGGTGTGTTTCCGGTTTTATCCGTACATAATATATGTTAAGAAAAGGAACACTAACATTATTATGATCAAAGCCAAGTAACAATTGATCTCTTAACTGTGTCATTCAAATTGAACATATCGTGATAAGAGTTTTGACATAATAGTGCTATGTTATTATAATGGGAAACAAAAAAATGGAACGGTAAATGGGAAGGGAATAAGACAAAGGGATAGAGGCTTCTGAGAGATGAGAAACTTGAATCCAAGAGAATGACAACAAACAAGTTAGAGCGACACGAGAAGGAAAATATGTCAACAAGATTGGAAAGCATGAATGATAATTGGAATTTTGAATTAAAATTATAATAATAAATAATGAAATAAATAATAAACATTGGAAAAGAAACATAAAACTTGTAAGCTAGACACATGAGGCCTGCATGTAGCCCACATGTCCCCCTTATCCAAGGAGCGCTAACCTAGGTTGATCATTTTCATCCTATGCATGATATCACTTTTGGACCTGAGAGTGCATACACTGAAGCCAAACTAATCCCTGTTTTTTCTCTTAAAGCACTTGCTCTGAGTATGCATACCTATGCTCTTATCCCTAGGTTACAATGAACCGTTCTTTTCGAGCTTGGATATGCCTAAGTAGTTTGGTTTGGGTGCCACTTTGACAACATTTGATTGAGACCTCCCATCTGGGGCATACTGGATTTCCTTTGGGTTGATTGAAATGAACTGAGCAACACTGTACCTACCCTCGCCTATCCCTATCATCGGACCAGACACCGCTGGAACCAATCCCACTCCGGGCGCTACAGGAAGAAGGAACAACTGTTTCTGAACCATTTCAAGGGGGATCAACGGCTGCTGCGTCAAGGGCTGCGTCAGCGGCTTCTTTCCCTTCCTTTGTCCGTGCTACTGATCGAGGACCTGGAACAGCTGCTTATATAGATAGCTCAAATGCTGCGACTAATGCTCTAGGTAGGGGTAGTAATAGATAATGCATATAGCTAATGTGTTTGTTTTTTCGAAACAAGGTAGAATTGACCAAAAGTAGGAACAGGCTAACCAGTGGGTGAATAATCTCTTTTTGCATCTGTCTAATCTACTGTTCCCACGGCTCACTTTGCTATTGGTAGTTGTTATGCATGATCTAGTGAAGGTGGTGGTGCTTGCTCTGATATCTTCGTTTCTTTCACTTGGTCCTCGATTAAAGACTCCCAGTTAATAGTAGCCTTCCAGTGGGAAGAATCCTAATAACATAATCCAGCTCCTAAAAATAAACACGGTGATTAGCCTCAAGCATCATTGGATCCAAACTCTTCTTTCACTGATAACATGCTTCAGGCCCACTTGCGTGCCCAAAACTTGGATCTGGTGTTGAAATTATAATTTCACCTACGCATTTATTTCAGAAAACCACCAGACTTCATCGCACCGCTTTTCAGCAAGTGGTGGCATTCTCTGGAGGGGACGCGATAAAACCCTGCGCTGACGCTTGTCCACAGCATTTTTTGAAAACCATTTTTTTCCCGGAACGTAAATCTTGTTTGGTTTGTCTGAGCGTTAGTCATCTGATTGAAAGGATGGTGGATGTCCGTTGATTAAAGCCAAAGCTGCGTTCAAGCCTGCAACAAATGAATATTGCGTGAAGTGAAAGTCTTTGACCGCCAGTAAAACAATAAGTAAAATTAATTGAGGTTCGTAAATATAGGTAAAAGATTTTAGTTCATTTTGTACAGGAGTATGGCACGATTAAAAGAAAGGTATGGGCATGTTTTTCTTTTATTGTTAAAAATATATGCAATGAAATATGTAATATGGAATTTTTTTTTTTTGGGTTTTTCATTTGTGTATGAAAACTGTAAGCATGTAGCAGAGCCTGAGTGTGGTTGGTTGAAACGAAAAGAGATGCACGCATCAGTGCGAATGAAGAAATCTTTCACACATCAGTGAAAAAGGGTAATGTAAGTTTTTTGTTGAACATATGTAATGTTATGTAGAGCAGCAGAGCGCAAATATAATGTTTTTGTTGAGAATATGAAAGAGGGCAAATACGCAGCAGCATGTGAATAAATTCTATTTTACACTGCAGTGTAAATTCTTCAAAGGAGACAAAGGTTTTGTTTGTGTAATACACAACAGTGTTTTTATTTTCAGCAGTGTTAATTTTTAAAAATAGAGTATTGCTCTCTGTTGCAGAGACAGAGTAAATTTCCTTTTTGGAAATGGTGTAATCCGTCTGAGAGAGGAAGAATACTGTAATAGCAGTTTTTATTGATATATATACAAGTTTTATGAGTGTGGTAAAACTTTGTTCTCCAGCAAACAATTTTTTTTGGCTTCCCTGTGCAAAAACAAAGCATTTTCTCTGTTCAGATTTTTGTTTGAAATTACCAGAAATTTCCACAAAGGAGTGGGACAAAGCAAGGAGTCACCCACATGAAAGTTTTTGGATGTGTGTCTTATGCACACATTCCAGATCAGCTAAGGAAGAAGTTGGACAACAAAGGGGAGAAATGTATATTTATTGGATACAGTGAGGAATCCAAAGCTTACAGGTTGTATAACCCATCCACCAAGAAGCTCATTGTGAGTAGAGATGTTCAGTTTATTGAGGAGGAAGCTTGGGATGGAAGCATAGAGAAAACAATGAATGTTAAGAGCTCTTTGTCACATGATGAAAATGATGAGGAGATGGCTGAAATACATCCCCAAACAGTAGCACCAACACAAGGACAGCAAGGGACACCCTTGAGGAGAAATGAAAGTGCTTCTACAAGCACACAACAAGGAGGAAATTCAAGTGCTTCTTCAAGCACTTGTACACCAAATGAAAGAGGTAAGAAGTTCAGAAATTTAAATGACATTTATGAGCAAGAGGCAACAAATGAAGGTATGAATTCTTTGTTTGCTTTATATTGTCATGTTGATGACCCTATTCATTTTGAAGATGCAATTAAGGATAAGAAATGGATAGAAGCTATAGATGAGGAAATCAATGCCATAGAAAGAAACAAGACATGGGATTTAGTTGAACTACCAAAAGGAAAAGAAATCATTGGAGTTAAATGGGTCTACAAGACCAAGAGTAATGTTGAAGGCAAAATAGAAAGACACAAGGCAAGACTGGTAGCCAAAGGATACAAGCAGCAGTATGGGAGAGACTATGAGGAAACTTTTGCACCGGTTGCTAGAATGGAAACAGTGAGAGCAGTGCTGTCCATACCAACACAAACCAAGTGGAAAGTTTATCAAATGGACGTGAAGTCAACATTCCTAAATGGAGTGTTAAAGGAGGAGGTTTACATTGAACAACCTCCAGGCTATGAAAAGAGAGGGCAAGAGCACAAAGTGTGCAGATTGAAGAAAGCTCTTTATGGACTGAAGCAAGCACCAAGAGTATGGTACAGTAGGATAGATTCCTATCTACTGGAAAATGGATTTGAAAAGTGTGAGGGAGAACCCACCGTCTACATCAAAGAAAAGGATGGTAAATTACTAATTATTGTGTTATATGTTGATGATGTTATTTTCACAGGAAATGCTATTTATCTCATTGAAAATTTCAAAACAGTCATGAAAGAAGAATTTGAAATGACTGACATGGGTTTGCTGAGATACTTCTTAGGAATAGAAGTAGAACAAAATGGAAATGGAATTTTTATCTCAGAAGGGAAATATGTTAATGAAGTATTGGAAAGATTTAACATGCAGGAGAGAAAAGCAGCGATCACTCCCATAGTGATGGGATTAAAACTCAGCAAAGAGGACAGCAGCAAGGATTTTGATCCTAGTTTGTACAAGAGTATAGTTGGCAGCCTTAAGTATTTGACTGCAACTAGGCCGGATATAATGTTTGCTGTTAGTTTAATTTCCAGGTTCATGGAGAGGCCAAAAGAAGCACATTGGCAGGCAGCAAAAAGGATTCTGAGGTATGTTAAAGGTACAAAAAGGTTTGGCATTTTATATACTACTTCAGAATGTTCAGATTTAATTGGATACACTGATAGTGATTGGGCTAGAAGTGTAGATGATCGGAAAAGCACATCCGGTTATGTTTTTCACATGGGTTCAGGAGCCATTTCACGGGCTTCTAAAAAACAGCCTATTGTAGCATTGTCTACAGCAGAGGTTGAATATGTGGTAGCTACAGCAGCAGCATGTCAAGCAGTTTGGATGAGAAGGATGTTAAGAAGCTTATGTCAAGAGAAAACAAAAGGAATAGTGATTTTTTTTTGACAATAGCTCAGCTATTGCACTATCCAAGAATGCAGTGTTTCATAAGAGAACGAAACACATTGACACAAAATTTCACTACATCAGGCAATTGGTGAGCAATGGAGAAATGGTTTTACAACATTACAGAACTTAGGAGTAGGTTGCTGATATTCTGACCAAGCCATTGGGACAGAAAAGTTTTGAATTTTTGAGGAAATGTTTGGGTATGATTGATAACCCAGCAGTTGAAATTAAAGGGGAGTGTTGAAATTATAATTTCACCTGCGCATTTATTTCAGAAAACCACCAGACTTCATCGCACCGCTTTTTAGCAAGTGGTGGTATTCTCCGGAGGGGACGCGATAAAACCCTGTGTTGACATGTGTCCACAGCATTTTTTGAAAACCACTTTTTTCCCGGAAGGTAAATCTCGTTTGGTTTGTCTGAGCGTCAGTCGTCCAATTGAAAGGATGGTGGATGTCCGTTGATTAAAGCCAAAGCTGCGTTCAGGCCTGCAACAAATGAATATTGCGTGAAGTGAAAGTCTTTGACCGCCAGTAAAAAAATAAGTAAAATTAATTGAGGTTCGTAAATATAGGTAAAAGAATTTAGTTCATTTTGTACGGGAGTATGGCACTATTAAAAAAAAGGTATGGGCATGTTTTTCTTTTATTGTTAAAAATATATGCAATGAAATATGTAATATGAAAAATGTTTTTTTTGGTTGTTCATTTGTGTATGAAAACTGTAAGCATGCAGCAGAGCCTGAGTATGGTTGATTGAAATGAAAAGGGAAGCACGCATCAGTGCGAATGAAGAAATCTTTCACACCGTAGTGAAAAAGTGTAATGTAAGTTTTTTGTTGAGCATATGTAATGTTATGTAGAGCAGCAGAGCGCGAATGTAATGTTTTTGTTGAGAATATGAAAGAGGGAAAATACGCAGCATCATTTGAATGAATTTTATTTTACATAGTAGTGTAAATTCTTCAGAGGAGACAGAGGTTTTGTTTGTGTAATACATAGCAGTGTTTTTATTTTCAACAGTGTTAATTTTTAAAAACAGAGTATTGCTCTCTGTTGCAGAGACAGAGTAAATTTCCTTTTTCGAACTGGTGTAATCCCTCTGAGAGAGGAAGAATATTGTAATACGAGTTTTCATTAATATATATACAAGTTTTATGAGTGTGGTAAAACTTTGTTCTCCAGCAAACAATTTTTTTTGGCTTCCCTGTGAAAAAACAGAGCATTTTCTCTGTTCAGATTTTTGTTTGAAATTACCAGAAATTTCCAACATCTAGCACACCAGAGCTTGGATTGAGAATAAACAAGATAAAGTGATTAATTCAAGTTTTTAGCCCTAGTGGTCATCCAACCTGCTCAGATGCCTCTAGAAGGTATATGTTGGGTAATATGTTGATGGATAAACTTAGTCAACTACTTAATCAACAACTGAAATTGGAACTAGATCTCTCGATGGAAGGTATTCAACTCCTAATTCTACTACTTCTGGATCAGCAATTGTCCTTTTTCATTGGTAAATTGTAGAGACCCAAAAATTTTATTTACAAAGTTCAATAACCAAGTTCAAGCATCAAAGTAAGCATCAGTACCACCATCAGTACCAACTTGTATATTTTGGGTAACAGAGACAACCTATTACTTGGACATCGTAGAAAACTGTTCATTCAGAAACCGTATATGACCGTAGATTTAGGGATGAGAAAACCTCCATCTAAGCTAGTGGAAACCTTCTAGCACAGTGATTCGGGCAATGTACCCCTCCAAGAAAAATTTTGGATCAACAGACCTCCATCTAAGCATGTGAAGCGCTTCTAGGGAAATGTCTGAGCCAACGAAGCTCTTTTCTATTTGTCTGTGGCACAGGGCTTCTTGAGGTACTCGTAGGTGTGCTAATTCGCAAACACATGTAATCATGCATGCACATTGCCAGTTGCACATTCAAACATTAACCATTTCAAACCTATAACTTATAAATCTTATAAATCTAACTAGCATTAAATGCTAGCCAAGTAATTCTAGCATTACCTCCCTCTGTTATATCATAACATGCTAAAATTAAAATATCAAATCCTATATCGTAAAATACTAAAGCCTCTTCGACCTCTTCTTCGGGAAGAGGCCAAATAAAATGGATATTTTATAACTTTACATAAAAGTGAAAAAACAATTCAAAATATAATAAAATATAAGACACTAAATAATACAAATTATTAGACTGTGGTTAAAACCAAAAAGAGGTTCATTGTTCTCCATGACGAAGTAATTGGAAAAAAAGAATGATTACAATAGTCCCGGAGCGATAGGGACCAGTAACAGTGGAATAAGTATGGAGATTCTCCTGTTGTTATCTCAAAGACGTTAGACCCAGGAACAGTTTGCTCGGATGACTTGTCAAATCATCAGGATTGCAATGCTGCATGGAAGCTTGGATTTGTGTTACCAGTATAGGTTTTGCCATTTTAAGTCTTGGCTTTGAGCGATTGATTGTGCCACATCAGAGGTTTGGCGTCAAGGACTTTCGTTCCTGGGGAATCAGCTTGAAGCGATTTTTTCTTATTTCAGGTTTTCTTCACGGTTTTGCCATATGTTTATTGTGCTCCATCTGTCAGATTTCGAGGCAGAGATTCGGGAGGCTTGATTTCTCTAGCTTTTTTTCACTTCAAATTTAATTTGTGCAGCCTTGAATTTATTTTGAAAAGTCGAGAGCCGACTGTGCCAGAGATTTCGGCCAGAAAATCAATCCCTCTAGAAAGTCAGCGTGACAACACCTCTAGGGTTTGTTCAAAGCCCATGGATTGAAAAGAAGATCTGAATCAGCGAAGTCGTGGCCTTGAAGTAACAATTAACAGCTTGATCTCTGATCCTTTGCATCCAGATCAAGTTTACAATTCAAAGGATTCATATAGCCTTCAAAAGAAGAAGCTGGCACAGAAATAGAGAAAATGCAGTTGAAATTTTCATGGCATTTATGAGTAGAACAGCGTGGTGAGTAGTGTGGTCAATAGTATGAGTAGAGAAATGTCGGCAACAGTGAGAGCAGCAAGCAGCCAATAGTGAGCAGTGTGAGAGAAAGTATTTTTTATGCAGCAGAAGTATCAAACAACGAGTAAATAGTGACAAATGAATTCAAACATGACAAAGGAACCATAAATTTCAGAACATGTGGAGACAAATGATTTAAGACAAGTGAAAATTGCCACATCCACCAAAGCTAGGAAGTGGGTTTGGGTCAATGTCCAACAATATCGAGGAATTTTAAAATGAAGAATAGCTTGTCTAAAATGGGAGCAAACAACGAAGAAACAGTCTAAAAATAAAAGTAATCGAGCCCTTCGCAAAAAGCACTCAAACAAGTCTCCTCCACAAGCACGTGGCAACAAGAAGTCCAAAGGAAAAGTCATTGATGATTCTACCTTATATAGTCCCACATCCACACCTCTCACCTGGTCATCTGATCTTTATGTGAAAGAATTGTTAAATGCAAAACAAAGGTTGGAGGTTTTAGAAGCTAAAGGGTAGGAAAGAGATCATAAAATTCATATAATAATAGTTGAGAACAAGGCATTAGTAGAAATCAATAAAATTCTAAAAGAACGAGTGGCATTGCTAGAGGAAGCTCTCGTGATAGGGAAGACAGAATGGCAATGCATGAAGGTGGATGTGCAAAACATAAAGAAATCTATAGTGGAAAGTACAAAGGTAGTGAATGTGAAATCATCCCAGGATAAAGGGAAAATAATTTCCCAAATAAACAACCATGAAGAGAACACAAGAGAAGAAAGAAAAGGGGATTCCACCAAAGTTTCCAAAACTTGGGCTCAAGTTATTAGCAATTTTGCTAATAAAGAAGGAGAAACAAATATTCAGGTTGACAACATGCAAGATAGTGAAGGTAAGGAAAGACAAAATAGTGCAGCAAACATAATTATTAAAGAGGTGAAAAACTATGGGAAAAATGAATGTACTCTTGACATTGAAAGAGACTTCTTGAAAGACAAGGTGCTATGGCAAGGAAAAATATGCCAAGCAGGGAGGGTGGGTAAGTTTAATAGGGAGAGAGCCAAACCCATAAAAGTCGTCATGCCTAGCTTGCATGATAAATATATCATTCTAAGAAAGAAACATCTCTTGAGGAGTTCTTGTTTTTTCCTAGAAGAAGATTTAACTGTAAAACAACAAGAGGAAAGAAGGGAGGAAATTTTAAAGGTTAGGGTAGCAAGAGATGAAGGAAAGAGAGCATGGATTTATAAAGGCAAAGTTGTGATGGCACGATTTGGAACTCCTTCCATAATAGAGCAGCAATATGGTAACAAAGAAAAGGAAACAAACTCTTCAACATGAAATCATAAAGCAAGGTTGGTATGAGAAAATAGGGACAAAGACTCAAATGTGAGTCTTGCATGTCAAAATAAATAGCAATCAAGTCATACTCTGGTTTCCTTAATTTCAGACTGTTCGAACTGCAGAGGTTACCCATGGAGACGAGGACCTGGGTTAGGGCCTATTGCGGAAAATAGAGACATACTTTGACTCATAGAAACACATGAGCATGAAGGGTGCAAGACACCTTTGCTTGAAGGATACTGGAAGATGGAAGTGTGGAACAAGGGAGTAGGGAATGGAAAAGGGCACGGGGGTATCATGGTTTTAGTAAGGGAGAAATAAGGTCATCTCATTCAGTTAGAAAAAGAAGACCCAAATAAGCAATTCATTTGGTTTAAAATATCAGAGAATGGAAACCACATCAAAATTGTAACATGATATTTTGTGCCGCAGGCTTAAAAAATCTACAAGGGTAGAGGGTTTGACCACAAAGAACCATTTGTAGCTTTAAAAGTGGATATTGCAACATATTCATAGCTAGGTGAAGTCCTTATAGTGGGTGATTTCAATGCTAGGACTACAAATGAGCAAGCAAGCATTCTTTGTTGTAAAGATGATTGTGACCCTATTTGGCTTACAGAAGAAAGTAATCATTAGTGGGAAAGAATTTCAGAGAACAAGGGCTACAATCTCTTTGGTGAACAATTTCTTACTCTATGTGGGGCCTTTGATTTAGTCATTTGTAATGGCTTGACTAAATGGGCAAAGTCCGGTAATTTTACTTGCAATACTTACAATGGAGCAAGTGTGGTTGATTATATAATTTTCTCGCATGGTTTGTGTGAGAAAATGGAAGAAGCTTTGGTTGGAGATCAACCATGGGATTTGAAATCAGATCACAAGCCAATTTATTTATGTTTCTCTTGGATTGGAAAGAAACAATTAGAGTCAAAAATTCAGAATTTCCAACAAAATCTCCCACAGGGCAGAATTCTTTTGACCCCAAAAAATTGTAATACCTTCAAAATGACGCTAGAGAGGCTTTTTGAGAAGGATAAGATTACAATTCATAGCCTTCATAGTCATGAATTAACACATTAAATTCAATGCACACTTGCAAAATGCAAAAGGACAAAAATTAAGAAGTCTGAAACAAATTTCTTTCTAGTTAATGCTTGGTTTAACGAGGAATGAAAAAAGGCAAAGAGAATGTGGAAAGAGTCAAACAAGGATAACATAAAGCTCAAATCTTACAAGTAGTTATTAATCAAGGAAAAGTCCGATTTCATGGTTTCAAAGAGGGAAAAACTAATCTTCATTGGGAAAAATAGTCCCAAATTATTTTGGAAGGAGTTCCAATAGAAAAAGATACAAATTGGAAATAATATTACAGCTTCTAAATGGTTTGACTATGCAAGAAAAATCTATGAGCAGGTTCCAAAGGTTGACCCTGCCCCCTTGGTCAACACTGATACTGACCTCTTCACGGTATAAGACGTAGAGATGGCTATTAAGAAGTCGGGTGTTGGAAAAGCAAAAGACTTAGCTGAACTCCAAGCATAATATTTAAAGTAGGGCTGAAAGATTCATGCACCTCACATTACAAAAATCTTCAACAACATCATACAACAAAGGCTCCCCACAAATTGGACAACTAGTTTGGCAATACCTCTTTTCAAGAGTGGTGACGTCAATAATCCCTCCAATTATAGGACCATTATGATAAACCCTTTGTTTGCAAAGCTATTTGGAAGCATGCTAGAAAACAAAATTAGCAAGTGGGCAGAATAAAGAGATAAGCATGTTAAAGGGAAAGCAGGTCTTAGACCTAAACATTCCACAGTTGATAATTGCATAACTTTAAGGCACATCATTGAAAAAGTTTGGGAGAAAAATGAATAATTCTTTTGTTTCTTCGTTGATTTCAGAAAAGTGTCTGACTCGGTTTCTAGGGATAAACTTTGGCACAAAATGGGGGAACTTGGGGTTCCTAAACATTTGAGAGCAGTTGTGCATATGCTGTATGAAGAGGTAAAAGTCAAAATTAGAACTTCAATAGGAATTTCTGAAAGTTTTAGAAGTGATATCAGGGTCAAGCAAGGTTGCCCACTATCTCCTACCCGTTTTCGTTTATATATCGACAAGCTTGAGGAGTGGTTAAATTCGCAAGGTGGTGATGGTATCTATTTGTGCAAGTTTTTATAAGGCTTCTTTTTTATGCAGATGAACTTATTCGGATTGCTAAATTGGCTCTTGGTTTGCAAGAGAACTTACTATCCCTTGAGCATTTTTGTAGAAGTGTGGGGATGCAAGTTAATATCAGCAAAATGAAAGTAGTGATCTTCTCTAAGGAAAAAACATAACCAGCATAAGTTCTACTTTGAAGGCAACATTCTGGAAGAAGTTGCGGATTACAAATACCTCAGAATTGACTTCAACCAAAATCCAAGCTGGAATGGTTGTAGAAAGAAAAGAGGTGTAGAGAGGCAGAGTTATGGGACTGGAAAACCACTCAAACTCTTTTTGGGCTTCTAATGATTCTGGTGATTCTCTATGGTTGTGAACTGTGGGCTAGCAGTACCTCTGACATGCAGTGGAGACAAATTGAGAAAATTCAGAAGCGTTTGATTACGAACAAATTTAAGATTAAAAGTGCAGTTCCTTATGATATCTTGTTAAGTGAAACAAGAACTACTCCTATTGAAGCAATTGCTATGCTCCAAGTCATAAGGTATTTAAAAAATATTAAGCAAATGGAAGAGGGTAGATGGCCTAAGGTTGTCTTTAATGATAGATTGTGCAAGAGCAAAAAAACTTGGATGCAACAAAATAACAAATGGTTTAGTAAATCGGGTATTTGCTTGAACGCATGTCCCATAAACAGTTAAGAGATAAAAGCTTTTGTTATGGAAAAGTTCCACAAATGTACTTGGGATAAGGAGCTAGGAAGAAAGAAAAATTACTATATTGAAGTGTTTAATCCCACTCATAATCATCAACCAAAAGCATACATAGAGGCGAATATCTCTTGGAGAGCCAAAATTCGTATTGCTTAGTTAAAGACTAATTGTCATCAACTCCGTTGTGAAACAAGGCACTGGAAAAGGCCAAAGGAAGTGTGCGAGGAAAGGGTATGCATTTTTTGTTCTTCCAGAAAAGTGGAAATAGAAAAACATTTCATTTTAGAATGTGAGGCCTCCAAAGACAATAGGGAAAGTTATGCAGATATGCTGGCATCTAGCTCTTGGGATAATCTATTTAGTGAGGGGTTTGTCGAGAAGATGGGAACATTTATTTTGAAGCTTCACAGAAAAAGGGCCGAATACATCAAGCAGATGAAGAAACAATCTGTCCCATAGGCTATCTTTGGCCTCGTGGACGTTAAAATAATTTCTTTCTTCTTCTTCTTTCGACGAGCTCACACCAAACATTTTCTCCAAAATTGCAAGCAAGTGCGTGGGTTCAAATAAAGCAGTAGAGACAGATTCACTTGGGACATGATGTGCATCTCTTTCAAGAGAGGATTACTACAGAGGCTCATTTTTGGAAATTCGCTTAGACGTTAAGTTTGAATTATTGATATTTTAATGTGTAATTTAATTAAAAAATGTGTTAGAATATTTAGAATTTTGGAATAATTATTATATTTATTGTAGGTATGGTATAACGCATTCAGTTTTGTTTTTGACTGCGTATTAGTTTGTCTTTGACAAAAAAATTATAACTTTTATCCATAATTTAACATTAGGAATTTAATTTTTGCTATTTTTTTTATTATTTAAACTTATTTATTTGTATGGTGATTGGTTGAAATCTTATTATGAGTTGTTTAGTCACTTCCATTTCTATTAGTTACTAATTTTTTGTTTTTAGTTTTATTTATTTTTATTTAACTTTTCGATTTTTGATTTTTTCTATTATTTCTATTTTCATGAATTATAATTTTTTCACAATATTTTTAATTTAAAATGACTTATTATTATATTAAATACATATTTTAATAAATTTAATTATAAACAATTTGTATATTAATAAAAATAACACACACACATAGATATATGTATGTTAATATAGAGAATATTAGTTAATCATATTTCTTAATTTTTTATGATGTTATTTAAGAATACAATATTTTTTATTAGTTTTTTTATTTTTGTGACAAAATCTTTGTCTTTGTTATTTCTTTTGTTTAATTAAGCTATATTTAAGCTAAACTAGAGGTACTAGCTACTATGTAGCCCTTGTTTGTTACATGATACAAATTTAACTTTTATAAAATATTTTTTACAGTGTTTATAAGTTAGAGATTGAGATTTATCTGTAAAGTAATTATGTCATTTTTGTTACATGATACAAATTTAACTTTTATAAAATATTTTACAATATTTTTGACAGTGTTTATAAGTTAGAGATTGAGATTTATCTGTAAAGTAATTTTAATTAAATTTATTATTAAAACAAATATTTTATGCCCAACTTTCATATGAAATGAGTTATGGATTTTTGGACACGTGGAATTGATAAGCTATATATTGGTCCATAATATTGAAAGAAAACCTACGTACACATTAAGAATCTCCATAATAAAGTGTCAATAAATCTTTTGTGACATATTTTTTAAATGTCTATAAATTTAACTTCTACATGAAATCTTTACAATAACAAAAATTTATGTTTTAGATCATTTTTATGATTTTTTAATATTTAAGAAATTGAATTATAAAAGTGAGTTAATGTTTATTATAAATTAATATCTATCCATATTTTACTTTAATTTATATAATTAAAGTAATTTTTATACTTTAAAAGTATATTTTAAACCATTTAAAATTACAATATGAACATGTTTTAATACGAATATAAATTTAAATGTAAAAGATAATAGTAAATAAGAATATGATAAATATCTATGTCGTGTTTAATATTTTTGATTTTTTGTCCTATCACATGAAAATTTGGTCCTGTAATCGTTGATAAAACATGTCAATTTACGTCGTTCAAATTACATATTTGAGTATAAAAATTTATTTAATATTTTTAAATACTTAAGTTATATAATTTTAATAATTAAATTTGAAATTTTATGATTTTAGATTCTTACAAAATATTATTCAAAATGCATCAAAAACAATTATTTAAAATGGTTGAAAAGGATAAAAAATTTAGACTCCGTTGATTATAAATATAAATATTAAAATTATATAGTTTATTTTAAAATAAAGAAAATATATATTAAATAAAATAACATTATTATTATTTAAAAAATTATTATTTTATTTTATGTATAAATAATTATATTCTTAATGGGGGTGAATGGAATTATGATAATGGAGGTGGGGTACCTATGACTCTCTTGCTTCCCACTGCAATTAAGAGGAGGCTAGTATGGCCAACCCTCCTCATGCACGATGTATGTGAAGTTTAATCTCATTTACTATATTGATGGTCCACCTCTCGTAGGTTCCTTGTCTTGTTAAGTTTTTTGATGCTCGGTGGACTTTATTTTCAACTTAGTCTCCTCCTGGACTCATAGTAGGATTATTCTTTTACCAACCTAGTACTAGAGGATTTGTATCTAGTGGTAAGTTGGTAGAGACATGGAGTGATTATAATCCATTCTCTGAGAATGGGTTTCTTTCCTCCGGCAATGAAGTGGTAGTGGCCCAAGACTACACAAAAGGTAATTTGCCTTATGAACCTCGTCAATTCAACTACTTGATTGGGATAATGGTTGGTAGTTCAGTGCCAAAATGAGGACCTACTATGTCCTCGAGAAATGGAACCCTATGGAGGCTACTGAAGGTAGAAGAGGACATTGTTAACAACACATCCATGCGTTCATCGTCTAAAATCTTGTCATCTCTAGTTAATTGGGTCAATATTTACATGCTATAGGCTCTTCTCTTGTTCTCTGACTTTTGTTATCTTTTCAATGTGTTTCTGGGGTTCAATACTGGTGGATTCGAGATTTACTTTGTTAAATGCATCAAATATTTCTGCCTCTTGTTGGTTTACACTCTCCGCTTACTTCCCATTATTTGTTACTTTCACTCTGAGTATGCATGGATCAAGTTTGATGGATTCCTAATCATTGTCACGAAAAGTTGCTAAAAGTTGTGCATTATTGTTTTCTGACTTCCCAAGGTTTATGCATGATGATGGTATTTTGTGTCAGGGGTACGTTGGTCTAGTTATCCATGTTGGCTTGTGTTGCCCCATTTTACTTGTAGTGACTTTTTCTTAGTCTGCCTCGGCCTAGTTGGAAACAATTCTCTTTAGTTGGGTTAATTGGGTCCCTGTTTTCTCATTTGGTTTCCACGTCATTAGTTAACCATGCAAGGAAAAAAAAATGCGCAACCACAAGACAACCAACTGTCGCAGTGCACAAGGTCAGCCACATGCCTAGGCCCAAGCTTAGGAAGATGCTACTATCTTTCACGTAGTTACTCCTGCTAACATTCATGAGGGGATTTGTAAGCTGGAAACTTATACCATTAATTATAACCAAGCATACTCTATAGGAGGAAGCTAATTCGGTCCTTGAGCCTAGCCACTCCAGTGGAAGACAAAACTAGTACCTGCATTCCATTACCCTCCATCAACAGATTAAAAACCTTTTGGGTAGAGTTTTGAAAGAGAAGCGTGAATCATAATGACATTATTTCTTCCTTGAATGAGATTCAGAGGGTGAAATTATATTAGTGTCTTCTTTGGATAACTTGGATTCTCATCGGGTTCACATGTAAAACCATCTTCAATGCTAGCTAAATCCCCCTGCTCTAGCTAATACAAGTGCATAAGATCCTACTCCAATGACTTTTTCTGACTCTTGACTCTAGAATATGGTTCTATGTAGTTATTTTGTTTCTTTATGTAGCTTAGTTTTGGCTAGATACTATAGTTGTCAAATATAGCTGCTTTATTTTGATACTCTTACTCCTAAATTATTGGTCAACGAATTTGGTTTCCCTTGAGGCAGATTGAGGCCGATAATAATTTTGACTATGTGATTAAAGATGATGTATTTTGAAATTTAGAAGTAATGAAAAGCTTAACATTATATATATATATATATATATATATATATATAAGGTCTCATTTTTATTAGGTTTAATATGGAGATAATTTTTTTTGGAAATTGTTTTTCATAGATTTATTCAAATTTAATTGGATATTAAGAAAAATATAATTTTAGTTTATTTAATTTACATAATTGTTATCTCTAAATAATTTTATAATTTAATATTAGTCATTTGTATTTTGAAATAGAGTTTTTAGTATTTTAATTTAACTATCGATAATTATCAAATGGATGGTAGGGATCTAACATCCATAGAAAATTTTTGAGTTAAAATTTTTTGATTCAAAATGCTTTGATGGAAGTCTTCCTAATTCATCACATTGAGTGATTAGGGTTGAATCCTCATGATGGACAACACTTACTGAAGTAGACACAAATTACTCCATAGAAAAAATAGAATATTTTTTATAGTATACACAAATCAAACACTATGATTTATTTCCAGACTAGTTATGCAATGTTTTCCCTCCTAGTTAAATTTATTAATTAAAAACATGTCGTATGAACAAGTGTCATATGAAATGACTTGTAGTTTTTTGGCATGTTTTTTCTTGGAAGAAAAATCGTAATTTTATTAATGAAAACAAAATTACATGTTGTAGATGTGAGACACACTCTTCAGCGAGTCAAAGACGGTTGATCAGATGTTCATAGAAAGCAAAAAAATATTGTACAAATGGGGAGAAAGGTCATGCTTTTCTCCCTTTTTCCTTCTCAACCTTGCGCCACTCTCCTTGAGTCGACATCGAAGATACAAGTGCAAGTGAAGTGTAAGCCTCAAGTTGAGGGTTGTCCTTATTAGAATCAAAATTGTCTGATGTATGTAGTCTCTTAGATCAACTAGTATCTATTGCATCTGGTATCTTTGCTAGCTATGAGTCCATCGGATCTTGTGGTTTTGTTACTTGTACTTATGGTTCTTTGTCCATCTAGTTGTTCTCATTGGATATGGGATGTTCCACATTAGCTTCCTCCTCCTCATCTGACAGTGGTGGGGGATATTGACATCCCTTGAATTGGTTCCCTATTTTTTTCTTTCTTCGGGTATCTTTTTTGGCTTTAGGGAACGTATTTTGTAGGTGTCCCATTTGTCGGTAGATTCTACATCTGAATGTTGTATTTTCATAATCTTGTATCTGTGTCCAGTACCTTTGTTTGTGTTTCAATTGTATGCGGTCTGGCAGGCCTTTACTGAGAACTACTTCTACACAAATTGGTGCAAAAGTGAAAATTCTTTCCTCCAGTCTTTGTGAATCCATTTTAATGTATTTCCCAATGGTGTTTCCAATACCTGCAAGGACTTGTTGGTTCCAAAGATGTAATGTGAGATTGTGTAAATGGACCCATACAGGCATCCTGGATACAACCATAATATTTTCATCAAATTCTGGAAACCATGGTGTGACACAGAGGCCCATGGAGCCCCAGAACCATGGTCCCTCCTGTAGAATAATGTCTCTGGCCTCTATTGAAGGGAAATTTACAATGAAGAAACCCTTGGAACATAAATGAATTTCACAGTGAGTAGTCCAGTTTGTGAAAATCCATTGGAAGAGTTCAATAGGTTTTGGCCAAAAACAGTTGAATCTACAGATAATAGTTTGTTTTTCAAAAATATTACAATGATCGTCTGTTTTTGGTATATCTATGCTTCATTCTGGGGTTTAATTCAGTTGCTCCACAATATATGGGCTGGGTTCAGTTCCAGCTCGATTTGGCACTGCTGTAGGAATATTTTTCCCTTGGAGGATGTTCTTGAAAGAAAGCCCTGCATTTTTGTGCTTACGTTGTGTTTCTATATTTTTTGTTGAATTGCTCTCTATGCCACCTCCTGTTTGTTTTGTTTTACTGTAGGTTGTTGTTGCGCCACCTCTCAGCCTCATATTGAGTGTTATTGTAGACGTAGATATAATATTGTAGTCCATGAGAGGTCTGGTATCCTGGAGAGCTTTGCCCCCATATATTAGATGTTGAGATCCGACAGGATATCCAATGTGGTGGAAAATGTGACTCTTCAAATGTAAAACAAAGTCTGTTGCAAGAACCCAAACCAAGATAGATATCCCCAAAGGGGTTTTAATAAAAATTTGATATCACTGAGAGTTTACCAGGGGTTCTGCTTCCGATTGGAGGTTCCTAGGCCATGCAAGGTCAGATGCGACACCTTGCAATGGGTTCTTTGTGAACTCCTTCATATATGTATTGTCCAGTTTCTGGTAGCTAGGCTCATTTTTATGATCTGTAAACCACATAAATGGAGATAGCCTGAACGACGCAGTAGCCCATAAAGAATGTAGGATGGTGTGGATTTGTGTCTCTGCAAACAGTCCATACAATGGGACTCATCGATGCACGTCCATGCACTTGTTCAGGAATCCTCCATGCATGTCTATGTTGTATTGATAAGCCATGGTATTGTTCCATAATATTGTCACGAAACTTATTGACAAATTAAGAAACTCCATAAAGAGATAGTTAAATCTCTATAACTATAAAACTTGTTACATGTTTTTTAATATATATATGATTAGCTTATATATATATATTTTTAATAATAATGATAATTTAAACGAAAATTATAATTTAATTAATTAATTTTTATGGGAATGAAGCCATTTGATGTTTATTATAAATACCCGATACTTGAAACGTAGAAGGCACAGTCCTTATCAACTTGAAACATGTGACATATTCATATGGAGAAGAGTTATTTCCTTTTGGTATTGTTCCGCGGGCTTTTGTTTTCACATGGTCTGTTGGACTGTTTTCATACATGGAGAGTGCATGAGAATCATGTGCGGTCATCCATGGTTTCTTAGAAGGTCGAATACCAGACAAGAAGACAGTGGTTGCAAGAATATCCAAATAAAATAGATTATTGACAAGGATTTGTTCCCTCCATCACACAGCAGTGGTTCCCTCCATAACACAGCAGTAGTTGCACATCTAAGCCAGATCATATGTGATAACAAAAAATGGATACAACATCAGCTCATGCAACACAAACCTTTGCTCTTCAGAGGTCTCCCTGTCAGAACGGCTTCAGATTCAAGACGTTTTGTGGAAGCATTTGGATGGGAAGAGCAGAGATATATGGGAAGGCGTTCCCTTTGTTTTTGAGTGGGTCTTGGCTCCGGTATTTTCTTCTGTTGGTAGCATCAGTTTGCATGACGGAGGGATTGTTTCGATCCATGTGGTTTATCTGCGGTTTTCCTCTCAGTTGGTATGTTGTCTCTCTGTGATCTGTATTCTGCATGACATGGGTTTCGACTTTCTTTGTTCGGTTATCATTGTTCATTAGCTGCGGGGTGAAGGCTAAGATTTTTGAATCTGCCCAATTCTGTGTGAGGGTTATTGACACAGTCAGAAGCATTAATTTTCTTTGGGCATCTGTTATGCGGTATTAATTCTCTGATATCTTGGGGTTGGTGTTGATTGTGGGATGCGTAGTTTTTTAACGCGGAGTCATTATTGCTTCGCTCCACAATCTTTCTGTCATGCCCATACCGTCAGTGGAAGACTGTGATGCCTTGGGAGTGGTACACTTGCGGTATACTTAATTAAGAGATTTGACAAGTGGATTATTTTTTGGTCACTTTTATACCTATTTGGCAATTGTGATTTGAATTTATCATTTATATTCTGATCGTTTTGTATTTATCATTTATATTCTGATCGTTTCTAGGTGGTTGGATTATAGTTTAGATGTTGTTTGAGAAAAAAAAGAATCTCTGAATCTGATAAAAAATTTTTAAAAAATCAGAATGTTGGAGTGTTTGAATTTTTTTTATGGTGGAAATGGATTTAGCACCATCAAAATTCTCGAGGCATCCAAAATTTTAAAATTTGACAGCTATAACCGAGATTTTGAAACATTTCTACCAAATTTTATCATAATCTTACCAAAATTTCCATTATTTTTCGAGTTGATTATAGACCAGACTTTCTGGCTTATGGTTTCTGCATTGAATTCCCTCCTTACACATAATTAAGATTGTGTCTCCAGAGGAGGTTACTTATGTTTCATTAGTCTTTGGGGTGGCTGATCTCCTATAGGCCAGTGGGGATTAACTCATATGGTGGACTTCCACCTTCGTAGTTCACATTTAGTGGTTTCTTATTGTTTGGTTGAAGTGTGTTCTCTGTTCATTGGGTCTCCATGTATTGGTTGGGTCACTTATGGTTGCGGCTTTTCTTGGATCATATTGGTGGATAAGGTGTGATGATTGCATTGACACGTCGGATCTCATTTCTTCGAAGCTTTTCATTTTCTATATTTACGGGTTTCTTGGCTATGGCCTCTCACTCGACTTTCGACTTTCTGGTGTGCTTTGGTGGTAAGTTTTCGTGGGTCATTTGGACAAATGATTATTTTTACGGGTTTCTTGGATATGGCCTTTCGGGGTGTCTACTCACTCGACTTTCGACTTTCGACTTTCTTGTGTGCTTTGGTGGTAAGTTTTCGTGGGTCATTTGGACCAAAATGCCACAAGGGATGGCTATGTGTAATGTATTTTTTGTTGGTTCAGAGGCTTTCAATTGAGATTATTGTGGAGCAGAAGAATAAGAAAAGAGATCGTCACGTCGCCAAATTTTCAAGGATGTTTGGGATTTAGAAGGCTCAGAGCGGGGAGAGGAGGGGCGAGTTTCAGGGGGAAGGCCTAGGGTGGTGCTAGTGGAATTGTTGGTCACCAATTACGCTGTAGGAGCTGAGAAGTAGAAGTCTATTAGTGCAAGTGATAAGATACAATCTTTGACCCTTGGTGTAGATATATATTGGGATAGTGTGGAGAGATTAAGGCACTAGTTGAGCATTGGTAATACCTGAAGGTGTCGAGGGAGCATTAAAGATCTCGGTCGATAAATTTTGTACATCCATTTCGAAATATCGGCTGGAAATCAACCTTTTGTTCAACGGATGGATTTGCTTCCACTTCCTTAGCTTCGACGATGTAGAGTTGACCTTGACCACACCATGGGTTAGACGTCACAGCTTTTTGTGCCTCCAAAGGTGACATGTGGGTTTTAACTTGTTGAAGGAGGTTGTGCCAGTTCAAAAATGCATAGTGGCATTTATTAATTTCAATTTTCCTTAATTTTAATACTTTCTTGTCCATTAAATTATATTATTATATTATTATTGTTGTGTTTTTTTATTATATTTTTTTAATCCAACAAATATTAAGAGAAAAATAATAAAGAAAGTGGACACAAAAGTTAAGCTCTAAGCCACGGCAAAACCGCATCTAAGGAAAAAACCTAGAAACTCTTATCTCTTTATAGAATCTACTTCAAATGAGACAACAAAGACCCAAAGCTTAGACCACGTCCTCCTCCAAGTATCAAATCATTTCTTCCAAGAGAACCAACTTCTAGCTACAACTTCAACCACAAGTTCTGCCCAACAATTTTGTCTTGCAACATCGTTATGCAATTTCAGCCTTATAGCTTGCGATAGAAACCCTAATCGAGCTTCTTTAAGAGTCCTTTGTGGAGGATAGATCCCCCCATGGTCAACGTGCTGAAGATAGATAATTCTCTCTTCAAGAACCTTGATTTTGCACTTCGCTCTCTTGCATTTTGGGCTTGGAGTTTTATCCTTCTTTGTAGCTGCACAAACCCTAGAACTTCTCACATGAGAGAGAGGTAGAGCCAAAAACCAAATTTTTCTTTGATTTCTTGGATTCCTCTTGCCTTCTAAATCTTCGCTACTCCTTCCTTGCTTCTTCTTTCCTTAGATCGACTTTTTCTTGGAATATTGAACTCTATGAGTGAGTGCCAAATGAGATCAAATATTCTCCTTTATATAGCTTTTCCAAGTGGTTGAATTCCCTCCTTTAGATTGGCTTGAAGCTTCAATGGCCAGCTTGTATTTTGGAGGTTTCCAAAACATTTTAAACTCAAAATAAGTACTTTTACAATATATATTCTGCGAGGAAGGGTCTTGTAAATCCTATGATCTAACAAACCTTAGAAGCTTGAAGAATATGTTTTCAAGTAGAAGACCATCAACAAAGAGCATGAAACTTATGCTTTTACAATAATAAGTTTTTGTTTTCTTATTTTGTTTATTACATAAGATACATATTGAAATGAGTAGAACAACAATTATGAAGATTGAAACTAGTTACATTTCTAATATTTCAACGGAAAATTGTTTATAAAAAATTATTGAATGTGCCATTGGAACTTTAGACGAGGCCTGTTATTATGGCCATTGCAATTATATTGATAATTTTTTATTTTTGGAAGAAGGGAGTTTCAGAGAAATAAATAAATGGATGACTTGGATGTTGGTGGAGGTTGATTTCATTGGAGGATTGGTGGCAAAGTTGGCCCTTTTTTGGGGCCTTTTTTCTTTCATACACAACATAGATTATTAGGAGCTACGTTTTAGGTGTTGGGATTGTCATGTCACTGGACACTTGATCGCTACGTGCCATCAGAAGGTTTCATCAGGTTGGAGCTGCATTTTAGGTGTTGGGATTATCATGTGACTGGACACTTGATTGCTACGTGTCGTCAGAAGGTTTCATCAGGTTGGCTAGATCATTCACGGCATGGTTATTTTGGTTCGTCGACGTCGTCACAACAGCAACCCTTATCCCAATTGCAGATTCTCATCACTCACTTACGAGGTTGTTTGGGTCCACTTCTTAGTCTCTGTTTATAGAAATGGACGTTAACCTTACTCACGGAATTGTTTAAGGTCGGAAAAAATTGAGAAGTGGGCCAAAACAACCCCGTAAGTAAGTGATGAGAATCTGAAATCAGGATAAGGGTTACTCCCGTGAACAAAGAAATGAGAAATCCTAGAAGGCCTCGGCTAATTTATCCAAATATTGTTAGATCAGAGCATACATAACACACAGCGGATTTATTCTCAGAGACTTAGACGGCAATAGTAAAGAATAATTCATAGAGACATACAAATGGAGAAACAACAAGATTACTCAATCAGAAACAACAGAATAGATAAAACAATTACTGGAGAATAGAAATCACTTTGCACTACATAACAGGCTTGAGCATTGGCTTGCTTTCCCTGACCACATAAATTACAAATTTATAGAGGCAGAAGAAGGATCTAGAATCCTGTGTGTGATTCAGATGGAGATCTGGAATGAGTAGAAACCACCGGTGGAGTAGGAGGATCTAGAATCCTGCATGTGATTCTAGAAACTAATGGTGGTGTAGAAAGATCTAGAATCCTGGAGATCCAAAAGGATATGATCTAGAATCCTTCGTGAATTTGGCTTCACACTTAACATTCTCCCACTTCAAGCCAAATAAGAGTCATCAAGTCACACCGAGTCCTACCATGCCTCTACATAACTCATGTTTATTTCGTGGTAGAATCTTAGTGAGCATATCAATAGGGTTCCTATCTCTATGGATCTTTTCCAAGGATAATTGTTCTTCCTCCAACACATGCCAAATCCAATGGTACCTTAAGTCAATGTGCTTGGTTTTTGAATGAAATGCTGGGTTTTTCGCCAAGTGAATGGCACTATGACTATCACAATATAACACATACTTGTCTTACTTTATTCCTATTTCTCCTCAGAATCGTTGCATCCACAACATCTCTTTACAAGCTTCTATTGCAGCTATGTACTCTGCTAGAGAGGGCTACTATTCTTTGTAGCCTTGACACCCAAGATACTGCTGCACCTGCAAATGTATACAAATAACATGTAGTGGACTTTCTGGTATCGATATCTCCAGCCATATCTGCATCTATAAATCCTTCAAGCACAGTCTTATCATGACCAAAACATAAACAATAATGACTAGTACCCTTGAGATACCTCAAAATCCATTTCACTGCTTGCCAATGTTGTTTTCTTGGATTGGTAATGAACTTGCTCACTACTCCCACTAAATATGCAATGTCTGGTCATGTGCATACCATGGCATACATCAAACTGCCAACTGCTGAAGCATAAGGAATTCTGCTCATCTCTTCTGTCTCTTTCTCATTACTGGGACATAATTAAGTACTTAGCTGGAAGTAGGTTACAAGGGGTGTACCAATTGGCTTGGCATCCTTCATATCAAACCTGTCAAGCACCTTCTTCATATATTTTTCTTGTGACAGCCACAACCTTTTGTTATTCGTGTCACGCATAATCCGCATGCCCAATATTTGTTGTGCTGGTCCCAAATCCTTCATTGCAAATTTGCTACTCAAATCTTTCTTCAACCTATTGATATTATTCTTATCATGCCCAACAATCAACATGTCATCCACATATAACAATAATATGATATACTTTCCTTGATCATACCTTTTGATATAGACATAATGGTCAGCTTCCAACCTCTGAAAACCATGTTCCAACATGAATGAATCAAATTTATTGTACCATTGTCGAGGTGTCTGTTTCAACCCATAGAGACTCTTCTTCAACCTATAAACAAGGCCTTCTTTGCCTTTTTCTATGAAGCCTTCTGGCTACTCCATATAAATTTCTTCCTCCAATTCACCATGAAAGAAAGCAGTTTTTACATCTAATTGTTCACATTCTAGGTCTAAAGTAGCAACTAGACCAAGAATGACTCTAATGGATGACATTTTAACAACAGGTGAGAAAATTTCAGTGAAGTCAATACCTTCTTTTTGGGCAAAACCTTTCACCACCAGCCTTGCTTTATACCTCTCCTTCTTTTCGTCACCTTCATGCTTAATCCTATACACCCATTTGTTTTGTAGAGCCTTTCTACCTTTTGGGAGGTTTACCAACTCCCAAGTTTTATTTTCCTGCAAAGAGTTCATTTCTTCTTCCATTGCTTTCTTCCATTCTTTACTGTGCTTGACTTTACAAGCTTCTTGAAAACAATTAGGTTCACCTTCATCAGTCAACAAAATATAGTTTGAAGGAGGATACCTTTGTGAAGGCTTATGAGGCCTAGAAGATCTGCGAACCAACTGTGGTGGTGCATTGTGAGGTTGAATCTCTTGTAAAGGTTCTTGCAAGATTCCTTCTTCTTCTTGTTCATTATTTTCCACTTGTTGTTCTTCGTGCTCCTGAATTTGCTGTTTATTTTCTTGTATTGGTGGTATGTTTTCCTGCTGCTCTTCAAACCTGTCAATAACTTTCTTGACCTCCAACTCACCTACAGTCCTCTTGAACATTTCTGACTCATTAAATATAACATCCCTGTTTCTAATAATTTTATGTTTGAGTGGATCCCATAGACGATAACCAAGATCTTCATCCGCATATCCCAAAAAAATGCATTTCATATATTTATCATCTAGCTTAGTTCTATTTTCTTTGAGAATATGTACGAATGCTTCACATCCAAAGATTTTCAAGTGAGAATAATTCAAATTCTTACCAGTCTAAACTTCTTCAGGGATACTGCCATCCAAGGCTGTAGTTGGAGATCTATTTATGAGGTAGCAAGCGGTCCTGACTGCTTCAGCCCAAAAATTCTTCTCCAAACCAGAATTGGACAACATACTTCACACTTTTTCCATAATGGTGCGATTCATCCTTTCCGTGACACCATTCTATTGAGGAGTACCAGGCATAGTCTTCTCGTGCTTTATGCCAAACCTGTTACAATATTCCTTAAATGCATTTGAGCAATATTCTCCACCATTATCTGTTCTTAAACACTTCAGCAATTTTTTAGTCTGTCTTTGAACAACAACATGGAATTTTTGAAATATTCCAAACACTTCACTTTTATTTTTCATAGGATATGCCCAAACTTTCTTGGATGCATCATCTATAAATGTTACAAAATATGATGCTCCTCCTAATGATTTGATGTTAATAGGCCCAAACACATCCGAGTGCACCAATTCTAACACATTTTTCTTTCTGTCATGGCCACCTCTAAGGAATGAAACCCTTCTTTGTCTACTATATATACAATGCTCACAATGATCAAGATTGTAGGATTTCAAACCTGGCAATAGATTTTTACCAACAAGGATTTTCAAGCCCTTCTCACTCATGTGACCCAAACGCTTATGCCATAGATTTGGTGAATTTCCTTCTTTTGTGACAACAGCCAAATCTGATTTTCCTATTAGTGTCTTCAATGTGTATAATGTCCCTGTCTTGAGTCCTTTGGCCACGACCAATGCACCTTTGCTAATTTTCCAGCCTCCTTTCTCAAAGCTTGTCGAATAGCCTTCATCATCCAGTCGTCCCATAGAGATTAAACTCATGCACATTTCTGGTACATGCCTGACCTTTTTCAACAATATATCTTGTCCATCTTTCATCTTGATCTGGACATCTCCCACTCCAACAATACTGCAAAAATGATTATTCCCTAAATGCACTCTACCATAATCACCGGGAGTATATGAAACAAAACTATCTTTGCATGGGGTTACATGGTAAGATGCTCTAGAGTCAAGGATCCAATCAAAGCTACTGCTAGATGTATATACACATGCGTCCTCTACTGAAACAGTAAACAACACATCACCATCTATGGCTACAGTAGTAGTCTCACCTTCATTTGTGCTGGATGACTTGTGATTTGTACTAGACGGTCTTTGATCCTTTTTTCCTTTCTTCCAGAATCGACATTTTTTCTTCATGTGCCCGGGTTTGCCACAATGAAAGCAGATGATCCTTCCTCTCCTTGATTTTGATCGGCCTCTCGATCTTGATCGCCCTTTCCAGCCTCGATCCATTCTCCTACCACGATCAGCTAGAGCTAGAGCCTCTCCTCCCTGGTTTTCCGCAATTGACTTGCGTCGCAGCTCCTCATTCATTAAATTGCTGCTGACAACATCAACTTTCAGGGTCCCTATAGTTGTTGAAGTGCTCATAGCTACAATTAAATTTTCCCAGCTGTCTGACATAGAACACATTAGAAAAATATCTCTAATTTCGTCATCTAAAATGATTTTAATAGAGGCAAGCTGATTAGTAATAATATTAAATGCATTCAAGTGCTTAGCAACTGAGGCATCCTCCTCCATTTTGAGATTGTAAAGCTTCTTCATCAAAAACACTTTGTTTGATGCCGTGTTCTTCTCATATAGATCATGGAGCTTTTTCTGTAATTCTTCAGCCGTCTTTTCTCCCGACACATTGAAATAAACATTCTTTGCTAAGTATTGGCGGATTGTTGCACTTTCCTTTCTATCTAGCTTATTCCACTCTTCATTTGTCATTGATGAGGGTTTCTTTGTTGTGCCCTCAATCGGCAAATACTGATCCTTTAAAATCAGTATATCTTCCATCTGTGATTTCCATAGGGCAAAATTAACCCCATTCAACTTCTCCATATCTGTAACTGTTGTCCCCATTTTCAATCAAATTCATGCCCCAAAACACAAAAAACTCCACCTAAAAATAAAACTTTAATTATTACTCTTTAAAATTTAGTAATAATGACCTTCCGCTTTTTAAAATACTCTTTTCAAACTTTCTGCTCCTTTTTAAAAATATACTTTTCAAAATTCCAACATATAATTATATATGTTTCATAATAAATATAAAAACATATATAATGTTTTAACCTTTTCACATTTCACACATACATATGTTGGTTTCAGAAAAATTTCACAAGCTTTATGTAAAAAAAACTTACAAACACCACGTTTCAACTTTAAACTTCACGGATCTCCACTTTTCAAACTCCAGCAACACGTTTCAACATAGGTCCACGACCTTGTTTTTCTTGTAGCAACTGTCTTTTAGTTCCAGTGTTCCTCAACTATTTCCAGGACAGATCCTTCAACAGCTCCACGGGTAACAACCAACGTTTTAACGAATGCTGCCAAAGCAAGGCGATGGCACTAAGCGGCTTGCACGATGGATATTCAAACCTAACTATGATACCAATTGTTAGCCGAGAGCATACATAACACACATCAGATTTATACTCAGAGACTTAGACGGCAATAGCAAAGAATAATTCACGGAGATAGAGAAATAGAGAAACAACAAGATTACTCAATCAGAAACAGCGGAATAGAGAAAACAATTACTGGAGAATAGAAATCACTTTGCATTACATAACAAGCTTGAGCCTTGGCTTGCTTTCCTTGGCCAGGGAAATTACAAATTTATAGAGGCAGAAGAAGGATCTAGAATCCTGTGTGTGATTCAGATGGAGATTTAGAATGATCTAGAAACCACTGGCGGAGTAGGAGGATCTAGAATCCTGCATGTGATTCTAAAAACTAATGGCGGTGTAGAAATATCTAGAATCATGGAGATCTAGAAAGATCTTATCTAGAATCCTCCATGAATTTGGCTTCACACTTAACAGATATGCCTTATATAAAGAATCTGGGATGTTACCCTGGGGAAATGGTTCCACCCAACGCTGAGCTTGAAAGCTTTTGAAATCACCCGGAAGAAGGAAAGGGAATTTGTAGACCAGCTTTGAAGAACCTGCTCCCATGCGCGTAAACTCAAATCTCCAAATATCTTCACAAACGGAAACTCTCTCCCCAATGCCAGCTTGCCTGAAAGTAAGAACATTCCCAGAGGTGTGGAGAGAAACCACATTATTTTCTTCGTCATATGCAATTCTACAGGTTTTAATATTTCTTGCATTGTTCCTCCAACCAGCCAGAAATAATTGATGTTTCTTTTAGGTCGCAAACACATATATAACCAGAATCAGTTAGAATATTTGAATATTATTATAGTGACATTAGAATATAATTTTCATGTTTCAGTGGAAAGATGTTTAGATACGAATTTTGTTCCATTTAAAAGTATCGCAAATATTCAATCCTCATTATTGTCCCAAAGCAATCAATAATCAAAAACTTTCTATATGGATGAATTACCATCGCTAAACTTAATTACAATTGCATCTCAGTCATCCGATCCAAAACCCTAAGGGTCGAGGGTGGCAATCAAGCCACTTTCCAAGTAATTTCTACACGTCTCTGCCATCATATGACATGTGGATGTCGAGAATGTTCCATGAGACCTCGGTTGTGACTATAATGGCAGGTCAAAAATTGTAACTCCTTTGAGCTTCAAATAACATATAGAAAACCCATTCAGTTGCAGAATAAAATAAAAAAATTGAAAACGAACACTCAATAGATAATGTACCATTGTTGTTTGGACCAAAATTGATTACCAGAAAGTTTGATTTTACAAAAAACGCTTACCCTACATTCCATTTCGAAACTTCTTTTATACGAAGATGGCAAATTGGTATTGTTTGGCTCATTATTTTGCTATAAATTTACATTTTCTGGCATTTAGCCATGGTCCATCAAAGATCGCATCTCTCGAAAGCATATAACTAAAAGTTCTTCAACAAATCTCCCAACACTACTAAATTCTACATTGTATCAATATCGTGAAGCCATGTGGTAAGTAGAATATCAATTTTACCATTATATACGTACATATCTATGCAATGCCAATATGTGTAACTGCAAACATAAATGTATAGAATATTAAAAGGAAATTTGAGTATTTGTGTTCAGTGATTATATTCAGTGATATATAATGGAAGTGTTAATAATTAAACCTAATGCAGTATAATTCCAATAAAATTTAATTACAGAAGAAGTGAAGATGGATGACAATTCAATCTTTTGAATAATGCAGTTAGCTGCAAAACGTTTTAGGGTTTATAAGTACTTCTGGTTAAAGATGCAATTCTTTGTTGGGTAATCTCTTCGACTTTTTAGTGTATGGACTAGAAAGCCCTTGCTATGAAGTCATAGATATTTTGATTTTTATTATTTGTTCAACATATATATTTTATTTCTTATAAATGCTAGTAATTCCAGTTATACCTTGGAAAATTTGTTCAACAAAATATAACAAATAATGTTCAAAGATTATTCAAAAGAAAATTGTTCCAAAATAACTTTATGCACTTTAAAGAGCATTTTAAAAACCACATGTACTTTTCTTATGACCATATGTACAGTTGGACAATGTCCTACTTCTATTATAATTAGGTGGATAATATGTACTTACTAGCACAATCATATTTTCTAATATGATTGATATAAATTTACGAGATTTTCATATTTAGATTGGTATATATAAAAATGGAAAATAATGCTTATCAATCTATATCAACCACATTAGTAAATGTTGTTGTGTTAGTTATGTTATCAAATATAAATAATATTTATTTTTGGGTTTATATATCTTTCGTTTATAATATTAATCGCTTGTATTTAATATTATTCCCTTGGGTTTATAATACCTTAGGGTGTTACAATTGATCCCTTGGGTTTATTATTCACTTAGGTTTATAATATCAATCCCTTGGGTTTATAATATCAATCCACTAGGTTTATTAATATAAGGGTTCATACTCATAGGGTATAATATTATTCATAGGGTTTAATACAAATCCTTTGGATTTAAAATCATGGTCAACCATGGTCAACAATGGTCCAATGTCACATTGTGCCAAAGATTGTCTCAATATGAAAATAAATCATGGTCAATCATAGTCCAACATTGCATTGTGACAAAGATTAGTTCAATATGAAAATCAATGATCATAAAGCATGGTAAACCATGTTTATTTTAGGGTTTATAATATTTATCTTAGGGATATCTTGGGTTTATAATATTTGTCCCTTGGGTTTAATATTATTCCATTGAGTTTATAATCCCTTGGGTTTTTAATATTAATGCCCTGGCTTTATAATATCAATCACTTGGGCTTATTAATCTAAGGATTAATATCTATAGGGCATAATGATATTTTTTTTTTAACGAAAGGAACCCAAAAGCTCGCTTGACATGTAACTAACAGTAAAACTATGGGGGGCTACGATATGTCCTCGTTCCTATAGCCTAGGTCACAACAGGGGGGATTTTAACCCAGGTCTCTTGAGTTCCAATGATTTCACATATCTTGGATTACCAATTGAGCTGCATCGCCAAGACATTTCTAGGGTATAATATTATTCATAGGGATTATAATATTAATCTTTATGGTTAATATATATCCATTGGTTTTATAATCATAGTCCAACATGGTTTAACATCACATTGTGACAAATATTTTCTCAATATAAAAATCAACCAATGTCGCATTGTGACAATGATTGTCTCAATATGAAAATCAACCATGGTCAAACATGTTTGAACATTGCATTGTGACAAAGAGTGTGTCAATATGGAATTCATCCCTTAGGTTTATAATTAATCTATATTTACTAATGTGGTTGTGAGGTATATGTGGTTCTGGTTGTGGCATATATCAATCATGGTAAACCGTGGTCCAATGTCGCATTGTGACAAAGATTGTCTAAATATAAATATTAACCATGGTCAACCATGGTCCAACATTGAATTTTGAAAAAGATTGTCTCCACATTAAAATAAATCATGCTCAACCATGGTTAACCTTGTTCCAATATAAAAATCAACCATTGTCCAACATTGCATTGTGACAAATGTTGTCTCAAAATTAAAATCAATTATGGCCAACTGTATTCCAATGTCACATTGAGATAAAGCTTGTGTCAATATGAAAATAAGCAATGGTCAATCATGGTCAACCATGTTTATTTTAGGGTTTATATGCCTTGAGTTTAAAATATTTACCCCTTGGGTTAATATGAAAATCAACCAAAGTTGCATTGTGACAATGATTGTCTTAATATGAAAATCAACCAATGTCGCATTGTGGCAATGATTATCTCAATATGAAAATCAACCGTGGTCAACCTTGTTCGAACGTCACATTGTGAAAAAGATTTTCTCAATATGGAATTCAACCCTAATCAACCATGGTCAACCATAGTCAATAACCATGGTCACATTGTGACAAAGACTGTTTCTTGGTCCAATGCCACATTATGAGAACCATGCTCATCCATGTTCAACCACGGTCCAACATCTGCATTGTGAAAAATGTTGTATTAATATGAAAATCAATCATGCCCAACCATATTCCAATGTCATATTGAGACAAAGATTGTGTCCATATGAAAATCACTTGTGGTCAACAATGGTCAACCATGTTTATTTTATGGTTTATAATATTCATCCCTTGGGTTAATATTATTCCCTTAGGTTTATAATTGCTTGCGTTTTTAGTTTTAATCCCTTGGGTTTATTATTCCCATGGGTTTATAATATTTATCTTAGGGTTTATATACCTTGGGTTTATAATATTAATCCCTTGGGTTTAATATTATTTTCTTGGGTTTATAATACCTTGGGGTTTTAGAATTAATCCCTTAGGTTTATAATTAATCTAAATTTACTAATGTGTTTGTGAGGTATATGTGGTTGTGGTTGTTGCGTATATCAATCATGGTCGACCATGGTCCAATGTCACATTGTGACAAAGCTTGTCTCAATATAAATATTAACCATGGTCCAACATCGCATTTTGACAAATATTGTGTCCACATTAAAATAAATCATAGTCAACCATGGTAAACCATGTTCCAATATGAAAATCAACCATGGTAAACCATTGTCCAATGATAGATCGTGACAAATGTTGTCTCAATATGAAAATCAATCATGACCAACCATAGTCCAATGTCACATTGTGTCAAAGTTTGTGTCAATATGAAAATCAACTATGGTCAACCATAGTCAACCATGTTTATTTTAGGGCTTATATACCTCGGGCTTATAATTAATCATGCTCAACCATGGTCAATCATGTTCCAATGCCGCATTGTGACAAAGATTGTCTCAATATGAAAATCAACCATGCTCAACCATGCTCAATAACCATGGTCACATTGTGAAAAATATTGTCTCCTGATCCAACATCACATTGTGACTACCATGCTCATCTATGGTCAACCATGGTCCAACGTTGTATATGAAAATCAACCATGGTCAACCATGTTCTAACCTTGAATAGTGACAAAGATTTTCTCAATATGGAAATCAACCCTAGTCAACCATGGTCACGTTGTGACAAAGATTGTCTCTTGGCCCAATGTCACATTATGACAACCATGCTCATCCATTGTCAACCACGGTTTAATCTTGCATTCTGATAAATCGTGTCTTGATATAAAGACCAATCATGGCTAACCATAGTCCAATGTCACGTTGTGACAAAGATTGTGTCAATAAGAAAATTAATCGTGGTCAACCATGGTCAACCATGCTTAGTTTAGGGTTTATAAACCTTAGGTTTATAATATTTATCCCTTGGGTTTATTATTACCATGGCTTAATAATATTTATGTGAGGGTTATATACCTTGGGTCTATAATATTAATCTGTTGGGTTTAATATTATTCTCTTGGGTTTATAATACCTTGGATATTTAGAATCAATCCCTTGGGTTTATAAGTAATCTACATTTAGTAATGTGTTTGTGGTTGTGGAATATATCAATCCTGGTCAACCATGGTCCAATGTTGCATTGTGATAAAGATTGTCTCAATATGAATATTAACCATGGTCAGACATGGTCCAACATCACATTTTGAATAATATTGTCTCGACATTAAAATAAATCATGGTCAACCATGGTCAACCATTGTCTAATGTCACATTGTGATAAATGTTGTCTCAATATGAAAATCAATCATGGCCAACCATAATCCAATACTAAATTCAATGTTTATAATTAATAATATAAAAATGAATAATTTTTATTAAATCATTAATTATTATATTATTAATTATAAATAATAAATTAATAATTTAAAGATCATTATAATCATTAATAATTAATAAATTAGTAAATTATAATAAATTAATAAATTAATTATTAATTATTAATTATTATTAATAAATTATCAATTAATAAATTATTAATTTAAATATTATTATAATCATTATTATAATCAATTAAAGATTATTATAATTTTTCTAAAATAAGTATGGTTATTAAGATTATTATTGTTTATTAATGACCATAAATTAAAAATACTTATGAAATCCCCAAGCCTAAAAGGAATGAGAGTCCTTATAAATGAAGACCTCATTCTAGAAGACCAAGTTGAACTTAGGAAAGAAGTACAAAAGGTAAAAGAGGAAAGAAAAGAGGGGAAATGGGCAATCATTAGGAATAGAAAATCCATTATTAGAGACAGAGTCACAAACACGAATGATAAATAGGGAATGGCGTCACTTGGATCCTCTTCCGGAATTGTCGTGGTTATCTATGGTGTAGAAGTCCCATGTTAAGTTGGATCCTGAGTGATATTGATCTTATTCTTTTAGTTGAAACTTGGGAGCATGATGATTCTAGGATACCTCACCTTGACAGGTTCACTCTTTAGTCTGCCTGGAATAAGAAATCCTCTAGGAGAGGTTTTGGAAATATAGCTTGTTATATTAGGAACATTGTTTCCTCTGACATCCAACTTCAGAAAACCAACCCCTTCAGTCAATACATTTGGCTCGAGATCTCTGATTCTGTAGCTAATAGGATCTTCCTTTCAATCTACTGTTTCACCTTTATCATCTCTACATCCTATAAGAAAATCAATCTAGATAAGAATTATCCTTTCAATACCTTAGAAAAAGACATCTACAAGCTAAGAAATGATGACAACATCCTTTTTCTTGGGGAATTTAATGCTCAAACTGCTACTAACTAGGCTATTATGTTAAGTAACAACTCTGACCCTGACCCCTTATGGCCTGATGAGGATGGCACTTAGCTAAGAGATTTAAGAGAAAATCTCGAGACATAATCGAGAACTTATTCGGTGCCAATATCCTTAAACTTTGTAGTTCCTAGGACCCAATCATTTATAATGGTATTAATAAATGGTGCCTCTCCAGTCAGATGACCTGTTTCCATGGGTTGGGTAGCAGCATCGTGGATTATGCGATCTCTAACATCCATGTCCTCAACCATATTACAAACTTTGAGCTTCTTAATGGGTACGAGGTTGAGTTTGACCATAGACCTTTGTCTTTATCCCTCAATCTTGTTATGCATACCACCCACATGCAGGATAACAACGAAATAAAAAGTCAGATTCACTTCCATAGAAGTAATGTCGACCTTTTCTTAAAAGATTTGGAAAGGAATTTAGATTATCTAACTTATAATACAAACATTGATCAAATCTACTACCATTTTACTACTACCCTTTCCACCACCATTAGTAAATTCTCTAATAATATTTTGTATAAGAATAATAATAGAACATCCAATCCTTGGTATGAAAAAGACTGTAAAATTTCCAGGAAAGCAATCAGAGACAACCCTAATGAGAGAATTAAGCTCTAGAATATTACTATATACAAAGCTCTCATTAAGAGGAAGAAGGGGTCATATATTAGTAAGAGACAAGAGAATCTTATCCACCTTTCTAAAGTCATGCCCATAAGGTTTTGGCGAAATTTTCTTGTTCGTAAACGTAATGATAATCATTCTATTCCCCTAGAAAATTGGGATAACTATCTTAAGCAGTTGTATGACTCTCCAAACACGATGGGCACCATCTTAAACACTTATATTAAGGATGATATTTTTTCTCTTGAAGATGTTGAGTTTGGGATTAATAAGCTCACTAATGAGAAATCCAGAGATATTGAAGGTTACAAAGATGAGATCTTTAAAATGGGAAACTTTGCCCTCATTCCTTATCTCCACAAGCTTCTCAATTTGGCTATAAGCTATGGCTTCCCTAAGATTTGGATGCAAAGCCTTATTGTGCCTATCTTCAAAAATGGAGACAAATTCGTTCCCTGTAACTAAAGGACAATTGTGATTAGCCACATCCACTACTACATGTAGGGGGGTTTTAAGACAATATTTGAGTCAATTTCATTGACTTAAGACAAAAAGAAACCAGTTTCTTGTCTTAAATATTGTCTTTAAGTGGGCGTCTCAAAATTTAGTGTCTCAAATTTAGTGTCTTAAAAAATTGTCTCTATAAAGACAATATAGAACACATATTATTATTGTCTCTATAAACATGGGAATTATTATCTCTTAGGAAACAATTTCATTTGTCTCTCTAGGGACAATTTCATTTGTCTTTGTAGAGATAGTTTCATTTTTGTCACTTTAGAGACAATTACATTTTTGTCTTTTTAGAGACAATAGCTGAGATTAAAAACATATTGTCTCTATAGAGACTATATGTCCATAATTCAAACTATCATCTCTCTAGAGACAATATAATTAATATATATATATATATATATATATATATATATATTAAACAAAATCATTTTAAATGTTCTTTTAATGTGGTTTCAACATTCAAAATTCCCAAATAGTGATTTTAATTACTTTAGATCTCTATTGTTTATGGATACCAACAGAATAAAAAATAAATAAATAAATAAATCCATTATTTTTAAAGCTAACAGCAAAGTCATTTTAAATCTAAATGAAAAAACAATTCTGGAAAGCAACAATGAAAATAATAGGGAAACACACTTATATTTGCTGAAAATACATTCATGTCATTTGAACATGCAGGATCCTCAATTGGAACTTCATTTTAAGACATATTATGAGGCAAATGAAAAATATTCTAGATTTCTCCATCCTACAAGAGGGTTTATTATCTAACATATACATTTAACTCTTGAATCACATTAAATGGTGGAAATTAAATTCATATCTAGTTGTTAAATCCACAACTTCAAGACCCTTGTATAATTGTGTTATGAAACCAGCTCACAAAAAGATAGAAAAGAGATATAAACAACTTATAATTTAGCCTCTTCGAGGGGGAAACCTCCTTTACATTACACAAATGAATAATTCTTTGATGATACAAATGAGAGGACATCCTTTCTATATATGGGAGTCTAAGGGGTTATAATATAATTAGAGTCGACATAACAATAATAATATAAGGGCACAAAAATAAAAATAGTGTGCTTCTATGGGGAACAATAATAACAATATGGGGACTACATGGGCACAACAATATAATAAAGGGGTTCCACTAATAACGATAGGGGTTACACTAGTAGTATAGGGACCTAACATGCCCCTCTCCTTAAAAAAATGTTGTCCTCAACGCTTGAGTAGTTATTGATTCTTTTGTATAAAGTTTTCATCCATCCATGTGGAATCTTCAGTGAGTAAGTTCTTCCACTTGATAAGATACTCTGAAATTGATCAATTTCGTAGCTATTGATTTCTTGGTTCTGTGATTGGTTCAAGTTACAATATGATTTTTCCTTCCTTGTCAAGTTCTGGAAATATTGTTTGAACTGGGATCTTCTACAACTTTTTAATGAGTTCCCACCCTGATTCATCATTCTTCCATCCATCTCTAGCTCCGTTTATCAAATTTGGTTGGATAATTATACCAACCTCTAGCATTTCTGCAACCATACATTCGATTTCACTCCTTTGGGCATATAGATATCTATAAAGCCTGATTTTTGGAGGAACACTTCCTGGAATCAAATGAATAGCATGATCATGATCACGAATAGGTGGGAGGCCATTGGAAATCTCAAATACCTTAGAATGATTGTCCAATAATTTCTGGAGATCTGGAGAAATAAATGGTTTCGATGCGGGAACATCTAGCAAACATAATTATGCAATTACCCCCTGTTTGTTATTTCTTTAGAATCCTTTTCATTCCATTAGAGCTGATTATCTTTCTTGGTTTCCCTGTGATACCCCTTAATTCAACTTCCTTTCCTTTCGAAGAAAATTTCATGAAACTTTCTTGAAAATTAAAAGCTATTATACCCAAGGATTTTAGCCATTGGACTCTTAATACAACATCAACACCACCCATTGGAATGGAAAGCATTAGGCTATTCAATACATATTCTCCCATGGATAGCTTGATATTATGGCACTTTCTAGAGCAATTTATGGTTCCCCCACTTGCAACCATCACTTGACACTCTGGTGTTGGATATAGGAAGCAATTCAATTCCTTGGCTATCTTACAATGAATAAAATTATGGGTACTTCCTGAATCAATCAACACTTTTACCTTTTTCTTCTTGATATGTCCTTCTAACTTGATAGTTTGAGGAGTGGTAATTCTAGCCAATGCATTACAAGATATGGTCAGATTCATTTCTTCTTTATCTAGGGTTTTTTTCCTGGTGTATATCCTCTTCTTTTGACCTTTCTTGTTCCTTTTCTTCCTCCTCTTCACAATCTATGTAAACTAATTTCTTCTCAGCACACTTATGATATTTAGCATATTTTCTATCACAACTGTAACAAATCCATTTTTCTCATTTTTCTTCCAATTGTTGTGGTGTCAACCTTGTAGGTTGTGGAAGGCTAAGGGCAACAAAACTTCCATAGTTGTGAGTGGTAGGCTTCCTTGTTGCCATAATTTTTCTTTCCATTTTTGTTGCCAACCTGAATGCCTTCTCCAATGAATCAAGTTCCCAAAGAATAACCTCATGTTGGATGCTATCCTTTAAAGTCCCTATGAACACATCAATCACATACTCCTCTGGAATATCTTTTACCCTTATGTTCAATGTTTGGAACTCCTCAATGTGCTTCATCATTGAACCCTTTTGTTTGAGATTTATCAATTGGCTAAAAGAGGTGGTGCTTTTTGTATCCTCATAATGAGCTATCATTTCTTCCGTAAAAATTGCCCAAGTAACAATTTGTTTATGAGATCAAAGCCATCGATACTATACAAACTGATTTGGCTCCAAATATAAAGTTTCAATACATACCTTTTGTGTGCTTTGCACATTATGGAGATCGAAAAATTGCTCCTTCTGTAGTATCCATGTTCTAGGATCCTTGCCATCAAACTTCCTCATATCGATCTTGGGAACATGGTGGGTCTTCAATCCAACATTAGAGTCTATGAAATCATGATTAACATTTATTTTGTTCTCATCATGAGTTTCCTTTACTACCTTTTCTCCATTTATAAACATTTCTTGTAGCAACTTTGTCAAATTTGTCTTCAACTTGTCCATTTTGCCTTCCATCATAGCTTCCAAACCATCCATCTTAGCTTTCACGGCATTTATCTCAGCTTCCATGTATTTCTTTAAATCATCCAGTTTATCTTCCATGTCTTTCAATAAACCATCCATCTTAGCTTTTGTTACTTTTCGTGAGAGTGAATTTTGTTGCACTTGGTCTCATAATTTTTATATATCATGTTGCATTTATTCCTCCCCTTTTCACTTTGTAATAGCTTGATATTGAACCTACTATATCTGTGTAATTATGGCTCTCCAGGATTTGAAATTACTTCCTACGGTAGTCCTCTGATGCCTTTCTTTCAATGCCACCAGTTTGATCAAAATTGGATTCTCCAAGGAAGAGTTATTCCCAATCTCCTAAGATGACCTAATTATATAATGTTTCGGTAGAGCAAACTTGTACGACATGCCACGTGTCACTTTTTCGACCTTCGGACCAAAACAATATACACAGAAAAATACAGACCATCCTCTTTCTGTAATTCCTTATGAAATTTCAATCTAATGCTGAGAGAGAAAGTTATGACGATTTTCCCAAGGTCACCTGTTTAGAATGTAATTCGGGATTTTGCAAAAACCCTAACTTCCTGAGATTATATCTCTGAAAATATGGAGACACAAGATCCAAAATTCGAACCCGAGCTTCATCGAGATTTCAGCTCAAATTGGTTTTAATTTCAGAGTCCGACCCTTCGTAGAAACAAAATTATACTGAAAATTTTACGATGACCTACTGGAGATGAAATTATGGAGCTTGCAAAAACTGTAACTTCCTTAGATCATATCTCCAAAAATATAACAAGACAAGATCTGAAATTTGGACCCGAGGTTCAGACTGATTTCTTCTCAAATGGTTTTTTATTTAGCTTCTAAAACTTCGTAGCAAAAACATTATAGCAAAAATTCTAGGATGACCTGTTTGGAGTAGTAAAACCCTAGAATCCAAACCTCTAATACCAAATGTTATGAGACTGGCTCACAAAAAGATAGAAAAGAAATATAAGCACCTTATAATTTAGCCTCTTCGAGGGGGAAACCTCCTTTACATTACACAAATGAACAATTCTTTGATGATACAAATGAGAAGACCTCCTTTCTATATATAAGCATCTAAGGGGTCATAATATAATGAGAGCTGACATAACAATAATAATATAAGGGCACAACAATAACCATAGTACGATTCTATGGCACATAATAATAACAATATGGGGACTACATGGGCACAACAAGATAATAAGGGGGTTTAACTACTAACAATAGGGGTTGCACTAGTAGTATAGGGACCTAAAAAATTAGAATTGGCTTCCTTGATAACAAACAATTGTAATAATGTATATGCATTTTAATCTACAATTGATTGGAAATCCTATCTCCATGAAGGCTTTATAAAAGATGGAAAAGTGACACAGATCCTGGTAACATGATATAGGCCAATTGTCAATCTGTTGGTGACCTACAAAGTTATCTTCTCCAATAGTGGCTTTCACAATTCGAGTTGGCTCCATCTCCTATTTGCAGCACGAGAATTGCTGCAATTGGTATCCAAATTGGTGGTCATCTAGTTCCTGAGGAAGCTTCATATCCCATGAATCTAATTCAAGTAATGGAATATTTTGATTGACTTCATAACAAGCTAAGGTTGTAGAGAAGTCTCTATCACTAGATTTTTTTCTGGGAATTTAATCATTTCTTGGAGGCACACCAAACCATCCATCCTTCTTCTTGTTAAGAATAAAATAATAAGTTCCTGTAAGGCAAGTTTTACACCATTTCGAAGAGAGATACTTACTGAAATAAAATAAAATAAATGTAGTGTGTACTTGAAATAGAAATGTGTGCACTCTTAGTATTTCTTCATTATCACTTGCCTTGCCTTGCTTGATTCCTTGGAACACCTGCAAATGAAAGAGTAGAGCCATTTCTAGGCTACCATGGAGATATTATTTTTGAGATATACGTTGGGTAAGTTTCATATCTATTCACAATAAATCTATTTAATGTTATATACAGTCCATGTTAAAAAATTGATATTAGCATACGAGCATAGCAGATTTTAAGTTGATCTGAATCTGATAAATAAACAATGAGTTGTGTATTTATGTGAAAATTAAGAAGAGAAACAAAGGAAGATAACTTTTCTACTATTTTTTAATACATAATCATTTTATGCTAAAAAAAAATATAACAAGATGGGCTGCATAGCAGCTAGTCCTTGCCTTAGGCAGGGAGTGAGGTGGGGAGCGGGTGGTTGAGTGGGTTGGTCAGTTATAGTTATATTTAGTTTTTTATATTTTCAATGCATTTAGTTTCTTACAGTTTCAATGCAGTTAGTTTATGTTTCTATCAATCAGAGAGGCTACATCCAATGGAAGAAATTCTAGAAATTCATACTTTTGTGTTCCTAAAGAGATAATTATAGTTAGTTTCTTACATTTTCAATGCAGTTAGTTTTTGTTTCTGTCAATCGGAAAGGCTACATCCAATGGTAGAAATTCATACTTTTGTGTTCCTAAAGAGATGAAGCTTAGTCCGTAGTTGGTAAGCATTAAAAATAGTGGTTCTGCCACTGCAGTTCTAATTTCATAATTGTGTGTATATCAATATATTGAGGTGATTATTATGCAAGCCAAAATTTGTTTTGAAGTGATCAATAAATTTGGATGCAATCCATCAATGCAGAGGCTAATAATTTCCTAAAAAGGATTTCAATGGTTTTAGATTAAAGAAATTCATGTCTTTTCACTAGTGTTAGATTAAAGAAATTCATGTCTCACCTAGTATTAGTCTAATAACTTATCTGGTGTAGTCTTTAAACTTGGAATTCATTTACCCAACTTATTATCCAAAACTCTAACCACTACCCCACTTGGTGTAATAAAAAAACCTACGTGATGATATCATAATTGACAAAACTCACATGCATATTTGACTGACATCAATAAATAATTCAATGATGATATATATGCTCCAGTATCCTTGAAAGATTCATGGACTGTCAATGCGTATGCTCCACTAATTGTACAACAGGTAGCGGATGGAAATTCTTTTGGCAGACTGTCAAGGTCTTCCACACCAGGACTTGGAACATTAGGCAATGAGTTTGATGATGCAAAAGTTAGTACTGCTCATGAAGAATCTTCCAACTTTGATCAAATTACATGTGAAGTAGCTCTAAATGCCTTCAATGGAAGGAAGAGAAAGCAAATGAAAAAGGATAAGGAAAAGTATGTTTCTTCTCTTCAGGATGAGAAGTATACAAAGGTTGGTTTTATTTGCTGTAGTAGTCAATTTTTTGGAATTTATTGTAAATATTTTCAATATGATTGTAATGCTTAAAACATCTCGAGAAATAAGTTATATGAGATCGATTGGTTATATGCTTGTTCTTTCATTGTGCATTGGAGAAATATTTAAGATAAGAGTAAAGGTTTCTTGGGCCCCCTTAGTGCCTTCAAATAAAATTCTATTAAAAATGGGTATTGAATAATACTTTGAGCACTTGTAGACTTCTCTGTGTTGTGGCTTATCAAGAAATCCTTGTATATGGAAAATATATTTCCTTTCATTGGAGTTGCTTTGAGAGTCATATCTTAAGGGGCTACCCTCCGATGAGTAGACTTCCTTCTTCCTAAGTGCCAAGTCTAAGGGATATCTATTCTGCCAACATAGCCTTGGACTTGCAACAATTGTCACCCCTTTGAAACTCATGCCATGTGCCAAGAATGGGAGTCTGGTGGGTAGCTTGACACTCCATTGACTTCACCAGATAACCAAATACCCATTGTTATAAAAAAAAAATAGATTCTTAACACTAGCTCCTGAATGCCCTAAAAATATGTTTTGAACATGGATCTTTTAAACTGAGTTGTGCTTTGGCAAAATGTTTTGAAGAGAAGAGTAATGAATTCATTCTTGTGCTATGTAATTATGCAATGTGGGAACCCTAGTACGATGGGAAAATATAATCGAATGCAGTAAATAAAATGAGTCTAGGAGATGAAAAGTTGCCAACAGAACAAACTGCTTTCATAATCCCTTGCATGATTATAGCTTGTCTACTAACAAGGGCATCCAATGCAATCCAAAATAGATGCTTTCTTCTCCTGAGAAGTAGTTTCCCTGAAGAACCTAACCTATGGGGGAAGAACAAATCTGTCACATAAAATTAGACTCTATCATCGTCATATCATTAACAAAAATATATAATCTCTGATCTCTACATGCTTCAGAACTAAATGTTCAAGTTTTGAAGTGTTTTGATGAAGCCTTGTGTGGGAATCATTCCTTATCATTATTGCATAGCAAATGTCCCACTTTTGGCTACACTATTAATGGATCAAGTGTCTACTAGAGATTCTTCCTAAACCCAAATCTCACAAATGTATCTAACGGAGCTAAGATTAGGGTTCCAGTTTTATGGGGTTTCTTTTGTAATCTAGTATACTCATGTATTAATATCTTATAAAAATGGTTACATTCATGGCTATCAGGGGCCTATCAAAGCAGAAACCAGGCCTCAGACAATTTTTAAAGCTCAACACTATGCTGTCTGGGAAAGTCCAAGTGTATCTTCTATAACCTAAGACATTTTGAAAAGCATCCCTATACTGTAGAAACAACAATACTAACAAGTAAAATAAAAAAGAAACTGAAACCAACAAAGTTAACTAGGAGGTGGTTTGGCTAGCCTAGCTTGGCTAGAGATCTCATACAAAGATCAAGTTGGAGCTTGTTCTTGGGGATTCAATAGTGCCTACAACCACAACTGAATTATCCTTAATGGAAGAGTCCCAATCCACCGCCTAAAACAGGACCCAAATGATTCTCCTTCTAACCCCATGAGTACTTGATTCCATAATATTCTTAGGTGTTTGGTTAGCCATGGAAACCATGGTGCCAACAATGTAAAGGTAAGACTACAAACAGAGTGTGTGAGTGTGTGTATTTTCAATTGGGCCTAGCACAGGTAGTTGAGAGGAGTGTTAATTTTTGAGATCAACCATGTCAAATTCAGAGTAACTCATTTCAGCCTAAAAGTCAACATTACAAGTCAAATGATTTATTTGCATTTGGGCTTAATGTTAAATGAGTTCCGAGCTCAGGCGTGGTTTTCAAAGTTGTAGCCCTACAGAAGTAGCATTTTGTTTTGAACATTCAAATCTTTGGCATATCATAAGTACTCTAGGTATTATGGGCTTCAAAGTCAAACCTTCAGAAATAAGGACGTCAAAATTTAAGAATGAGGTGACCCTCTAGAGCCTCAAAACCTATGTGTAATGTAAATATTTTTAGCTATACAGGTCACAGTAATATAATTATTTTGTACCAAAAACAAAAATATTAAAAATAAAATAATAACCAAAAAATAAACATAGTTTAGGACCTTTTACTAGACAAACATATGTTGACTGTTTAATTGTTGTTTATCAAATTAAAACATTCAATTGTTTGATGTGACATCCTAACTACCATTATACAAGAGATACTATGAAGTTCACATTAAGTGAACTTGCAACGAATAGAAAAAATTGGGAAAAGGTCATTATATATATGTTTCAAGAAAGCATGAAAAGCAGTTAGCACTCTGCTAAAATTTCTTGGACATTAAATAAATTTAACTGTACTAAATTATCACATATATCTCAAAGTAGATGATTAGAGCATAATAAGGATTCTCTAAAAACAACCAGCGAGTCAATTTACAAAATCAAAGAAGGTTGTCCATTACAACACATGTTCAAAAAAAATAAATAAAATAAAGATGGGGTTAGCTTATAAGTTATAACATTGCATCCACCAGCAATGACACAACCAAATCTACGAAATAAAGAGCATTGGCATAAAATAGAAATTCAACATGGAATCCCTGTAGTGGGATGAGGAAACAAAACAGAGGACGTGGAGAAACGGGCATGCCAATTAACCTCCCAATATTGTCATTTTTGATCTATCCATTGCTTACTATCCACTCTTATGCTAGCCTATACACCATGCAGGACTAGTATCCTACTACAAAATCAAATTTAGTTTTAGATCAGTGGTTGATTTACTCTCCCATTACTGTTATTTACAATTGAAAGTTACATTATAATACAAAAGGTTGGTTAATGGTGGCACCTATGCATGTAAACTATGTAATGTATCTTGAGAGCTAATATATATATTGAATGCTTCTACTCAAAATACTTCAGAACTAAACAAAATGGTCATAATATTAAAACTTGATACATATGTATCTTCTAGATTTAAAAGAATATCATTTCTTTTTCATTTAAGTGTGTGATATATGAAAGACTGCTTCTATGACTGTTATATTTGCTTCTAAATAGCGTTGTTGTCTTGAAAATGTTTTATCTTGAAGATCATAATAAAAATCAAAAGCTGGTCAAGCTACCTTAATGAGAATCAAACCAAAGGGTTCCATGAGCGCCAGATTAATAAAAACACACTGCACACGTCAAGTATGATCAATGATGCTTACTTGTTCACAGATTATGTAACCCTTATCTGCTAGTTATAACATCATACACTAGTGATACTTATGGCATTTTCTCTATGTAATCACCAGCTATAAGCAATTTAACCAAGCACATCTTTAGGTATATAAGTAATAGTTGAAAATGAAAGATTAAAAAGAATAACCAGTAGCATAAAAGGATTTCCTTTCTCCTTTCATGAGCACCTGCTGGCTTTGTACCTGCACTAGGATTTATTTCATTCCTTTCACAAAGCCCTTGGTGATCGATATAAAGATGTCCCAGATCGTGAGTGATACCCAGCCAACTCTGCAGCAATAAGAATTAACTGAAAGTTAAGGTCCACAAATTCATTAAAGTGCTTCAGAAAAATAAAAATAAAAAGAACTCCATGGACCATGTGGGCCCTCCCATGAGTGCCACATGCCTCACTTCCTTCTCCATAACATAGCATGTAGGGTGTAAACCACATCAGTTAACATTTTATAATTGTAATATGTATGCTAATATGTCAATATGTCAATATAACAGGCAGAAGGATAATCAAACTGCCCACCACAGGTGCACCAGTTTCGACATTATCGTCTTCTGGCATTTTGTAATGAGAGGCTTTCCTATTCAAACATATCAAATATGCAGGTTATGCAAACTCAACTGTGTTTGATTGTACCATGATATTTATGACATTGTTCAAGGAAATGAAAGAAAATATGAAGAGAAAGAAACAAGAAGAAAGTCGATCAGACCCTCATATATGTTCACACCTATCAATGTACTTGCCTACAAGTTCTCATTAGTGTGCAAAATTGCAAACCATGGGATATGTGATTTTGGAGGATAAGAGGGATATATAAACCATAAATTATTTCATTTACATGGTCACGAAAATCACATAGAAAGGTTTCCAAAAAAATGGACCAAAGAAAGTTTCCATCCATCATTTTGAAGCTAGATTCTTACTAGAATGATGAATGAGACATTTCCATTACTGCATAGGATGTTATGATCATTAATTAAATTTAAGTGTTCACAGATTTGGACAAAAGAAAAGTTTACATGCATCATTTTAAGCTAAATTATTACTATAATGTTAAGGCATTGTCATGACCACTTAGAATGTTACTATCATAAATTAGTTTTAAAGGCTTAGTACAATAATTGTGACATAATTATAGGATTGGGTGTTGTGTTTTAATTGAAGCCTAATGGAAGTTGAGAAATTTGAACGTTAAGGGAAAAAGAAATAGATGGACTTGTTTCTACATAGTTGTCTATGATATGGATCTATGCACTACCAGAAAATGATGTGTGATTTGGAAACAGATGGATTAGAGCCAACAAAAAGGGAAATTTTTACAATACTCCAAAGACTAACCATGCTTGGTTGACAGAAAACCAAAAGTTCAAAAAAAAGAAGATAAATAAAATTAAAAGACAATAAAATACCTCTTTGGGGCTTCTTTCTCTTTTAAAAAGACTCTTCTAACACATGGATTTGTTATCCAAACAATTTTGATGCTTTTGCAAAGAAGAGAGGGCTTGTTTTCTACTCTAAAATTAAATATATCGTACATGACAGAATATGTTGCAACAATATAAGAAACAAAGAGACAGAGTAACCACAGACACAACTAACCTAAACAGGATTAAATCGGCTGAACATGACAGCTATTGCTGATGATGCTCCCATTTTTTATAATTATAAAACCATGTGTGCGATAACAATTACCACTCCTGAGTGTACAAAAAATTATAATTTAATAAAAACGATAAGCCACAATGTAGACACCTTGCAACTACATAAACCCACGAAAATTTTGATGATGAGATATAATGTGTCTTATGATATAGTTTTTAAGAAATGATAATTCACTGTAAATATAATCCAAAACATTTTTGTTTTGTAACGTAGGATGTGGAACATCACAATGTAACATAGGAGAAATGACTTACCTGCGATGCTAATGAAGAGTACTTGGATGTGGAAGAACACACACTAAACAACTTTCTTCCTTACCAACGTTCACCACAAATGTTCACCATGTCCACTCCAATTTCCTAAGCTCTGGCGTTTGGAGGCATCACGTCTCTTCATCTGCCCATCATATAAATTCAAGTGTTCACAAATTTGGACAAAAGAAAAGTTGACAGGCATCATTTTGAAGCTAGGTTGTTACTAGAGTGATGATTAAGGCATTGTCATGACTACTTATAATTTTATTTTCATAAATTAATTTTAGAGGCTTAGTATAATAATTGTGACATAATTATAGGATTGGGTGTTGGTTTCTAATTGAATCCTAATGGAAGTTGAGAAATTTGAATGTGAAGTGGCAGAGAAATATATGGACCTGTTTCTACATAGTTGTCTATGAGATGGATCTATGTACTACCAAAAAATGATGTGTGATTTTGCAAAATATGGATCAGAGCAAACAATAAGGGAAATTTTTACAATACTCCAGAGAATAACCTTGCTTTGTTGTCTGGAAATGAAAAGTCCAAAAGAAATAAGATAAATAAAATTAAAAGACAATAAAATACCTCTTTGGGGCTTGTTTATCTTTTAAGAACACTCTTTTAACACTTGGATTTGTTATCCAAATTATTTTGACGCTTTTTCAAAGAAGTGAGGGATTATTTTATACTCTAAAAATAAATCAATTGTACATGACAAAATATATTGCAACAGAATAAGAAACAAATAAACAGAGTAACCACAGACACAACTAACATGAAGAGGATTAAATTGGCTGAGCATGACAACTAATGCTAATGATGCTCCCATTCTGTATAATGATAAAACCATGTGTGCGGAATGATTACCGTTGGTGAGGGTACAAAAAATTTTAAGATAAGAAAATCTATAAGCCACATGCAGACACCTTGCAACTACTTAAACCCACTAAAATTTTGATAATGAGATATAAACTTTCTTCTCATATAGTTTTTAAGAAATGATAACTCACAGTAAATATAATCTGGAACATTTTTCCTTTGTAACGTAGGGTGTGGAATGACACAATGTAATGTGGGAGAAATGACTTAGCTACGATGTTGTTGAAGAGTACTTGGAAGTGGAAGAACACACCCTAAACAACTTTCTTCCTTACCAATGTTCACAACAAATGTTCACCATGTCCACTCCTCCAATTTCCTACACTCCGACATATGGAGCCCTCCTATCTCTTCATCTACCAATCATATTTAAGTGTTCACATATTTGCACGAAAGAAAATTTGACACACATCATTTTGAAGCTAAATTGTTCCTAGAATGATGATTAATGCATTGCAATGACCACTTAGAATGTTATTGTCATAAATTAATTTTAAAGGCTTAGTATAATAATTGTGACATAATTATAGCATTGGGTGTTGGGTTCTAATTGAAGCCTAATGGAAGTTGAGAAATTTGAATGTTAAGGGATAGAGAAATATATGGACTTGTTTCTACATAATTGTCTATGAGGTGGATATATGCACTACCAAAAAGTGATGTGTGATTTGGCAACAGACAGTTAGAGCCAACAATAAGGGAAATTTTTACAATACTCCAGAGACTAACCATGCCTTGTTGATTGAAAACAAAAATTCCAAAAGAAATCAGATAAATTAAATTGAAAGAGAATAAAATACCTCCTTGGGGCTTGTTTCTGTTTTAAGAAGACTCTTTTAACACTTGGATTTGTTATCAAAATGATTTTGATGCTTTTGCAATGAAGAGAGGGCTTATTTGCTACTCTAAAATTTAATCTAGCGTACATGACAGAATATGTTGCAACAGAATAAGAAACAAAGAAACAGAGTAACCATAGACACAACTGACTTGAACATGATTAAATCGGCTGATCATGACAGCTAATGTTGATGATGCTCCCATTCTGTATAATGATAAAACATTGTGTGTGGAATGATTACCATTGGTGAGTGTACAAAAAAATTTAAGTTAGGCAAATATATAACCCACAATGAAGACACCTTGTAACTACCTAAACCCACTAAAATTTTGATAATGAGCTATAATGCTTCTTCTCATATAGTTTTTAAGAAATGATAACTCACAGTAAATATAACGCGGAACATTTTTATTTTGTAACGTAGGACGTGGAACAACACAATGTAACGTGGGAGAAATGACCTAACTGTGATGCTAGTGAAGAGTACTTGGATGTGGAAGAACACACCCTAAACAACTTTCTTCCTTACCAATGTTCACCACAAATTTTTACCATGTCCACTCCTCCAATTTCCCACGTTCTGCATTTGGAGGCCTCCTGTCTCTTCATCTGCCAATCATATAAATTTAAGTGTTCACAGATTTGGACAAAAGAAAAGTTGACTGGCATCATTTTGAAGCTAAATTGTTACTATAATGATGATTAAGGCATTATCATGACCACAAAGAATGTTATTGTCATAAATTAATTTTAAAGGCTTAGTATAATAATTGTGCCATAATTATTGGATTGGGTGTTGGGTTCTAATTGAAGCATAATGGAAATTGAGAAATTTGAATGTTAAAGGATAGAGAACTATATGGACGCGTTTCTACATAGTTTTCTATGAGATGGATATCTTATAAATTGCTAGAGCCTAAAAAAAACAGAGAATACTTAAAAATTACCTGAAGTGCTTCATATTTTACCCTCCATAAATTGAGGTGGTTGCTTAGAGGATCCCACACTGCTAACATTCTCTGTATGAACCAAAGGATATCAAGAATGAAAAAATTTCCCAAAGGGATAGAAGATCGGTGGATCCATTGAACTCTAAAAAAAAAAAAAAAAAAACTAGAGAAAACCCTAGTAGCGAGAGAAGGAGATACAAATTATAGCCAAGGATATATAAAGCATGTAAGTGAATGAATACTACTGAAAACAACCAAGAAACAACTACAAAAAAGAAAGAAAATAAATAACAAATAGTGTGTTACCTGAAAATATAAGGTCTTGATGAGGTGTACTGATTGACCCCATGAATGCCACATATGCAGAGGCTTCAGAAAAAAGGGCATGCCTGTGTATTTTTGTCTTGTAGTAGTGAAACTCAAAAATCACATTAATAAGTAATAATGATAATGAAGGTTGTAGAAGCAGTGAAAAAAGGAAATAATAAACAAAATGAATCTCTCCCTAAAATGATAGTTGGGCTATCTCTTGGAAATAGAAACATTAAGAAATTAATTAGAATCCCTCTGTAACATGATGGTTTGGCTCCCTCTTGGAAACACAAACATAAAAGCAAGAATTAAATTCAAAACAGGTCTGATCTAAAATATAATTCTTGGCAAAAAAAATATTCAATTATGAACTATCATAAGTGTACAAAGTTGTATAGTCCAGAAGATTGTTGTAGGAGTTCCATTGAAGGAAGCTATTGCTATCCCAAAGTCACAATATATTCAATTCATCAGGTAGAGTCAAGGCATTGTTTTTTTGTGACACTCACATAAAAATAGTGCTGCATGAAAACAAAGTACCTTCAAAATTTGTTTTGTTCCACAAAGTTCAAAATACAAAGTATCTTCAAAATTTGTTTTGTTGCACACAAAATTTGTTTATGTTTGGACCCTCACAACCTAGTGCACTCCTTATAAGCTAGAGTGATGCACATTCAAGTTATTAAAATTTAACAGATATCAATCCATTTTGTCCTCTTTTTGCAAGGCGCTACATTAATTCTGGGTGTGGAAACCTCATCACCTTGAACACCCTCCTCATTATTTATGTCTCCCATTCATTGAAATTCAACAATGGTTTCTTGCCAAGGTTCAGGCATGACAATTGAATGATTGTGTACAACAAATGAATCATCAGGTGCTTGTATCTCCTCCCCATGCTCACTCCTAGATGTTTCACATGATTCCTATGCACAACACACTTTAACTTGTTAGAATAACATTATATTTCCAATTGATTTATTGCGTTATTCAAAAAATATTATAAACAACTAACCTTGGATTCATAACCAGTAATTATTTTTTCCCCTCAATCTATCATGTGTTGTCAAAGACCTTGGGAACCATGTAACAAAGCTTATTTTAAGTCTTCCTCTAAATCTTTCTTTTGAAACTGGTGAACTTTCATTGACAAAGATAATCATATTTATAAGGTAAAATAACTAATAAGATACAATTAACTCAACGTGACCATGGTTATTTTTCCTAAAATAGAAAATATAATAGATGGAAATATCACTTACCATGCCACCACAAATACTATAATATCTACTAGAGCCTAATTTATGAGATCGAATTTTTGACACCGTAGCTTAAGTTGCTTTTGTTGTATCTCGGAGGCATCTCTTAGCTCCTCCTTGTGCAAATGACCTATAGTTTGGATTTTTGTTGACTTTCCTCTTAAACTTGGCATCTTTCATAAGTTCATCGCATGTTACTTGGTCTGTGTTGTGGCCAGCAACAACCCCCTTTTTTTATTTAGTATTAGTAATAACACTAAGTAAATGGGGACCCTTCTAAAAATAAAAAACTAGCACTTAGAATTCCCTTTTAATAAAACACACTATCATAAACTTAATATTCTTATCTTTCCTTGCTTTCTGTGCATTTAAATTTAAGTATTAAGACTCCCCTATAAAGAATTGCAACGTTACCATAAAGGCTAGGAAAAACATCCACAAGCGAAAAGTCTTAAGTATTATGAAAAGTCTCAAATAAAATCGTTCTCTTAATGATGAACATCGCATCGCAAAAGGGTAACAGAGGGCATCATATATAAAGAAACTGTCGGAATTGCGAAAACGCGATGATGCGAGATCGCAAGCCACACAGATTCATCACATATCGCAGATCCCATATATCGCAGCGCCACCTAAGATAAAACGTCTCGATATTGTGAAATGTGATAAAGCATCTCACAAATCACATCTTGCAGTTGCATAATGAAGCAAATGATTGTTAATGAAAAAGGATTAGCGATATTGCAATCTGTGATATTGCGAAGCAAATCACAAAATCACTTTATCGCAGATCAAAAGGGCTCACAGTTCGATGAAATATTTCTCGTCATCTGATATTGAGTTATGGGCATTAATGTCAACTTAGTGGTTTATTGATGGTTATTTATGAGAAATGATTTAGATCTGAGCAAAAGGGTTATTTCACGCAAGGTGATATATTTGATGTGATTTTAAAATTAAGAGCTTTCTCATCACCTTATTATTTACCATCATTCGTTATCTTTCTTATTGTGTCTTAGTTCTCTACTTGTGAACTTACAGGAGTGGTACACAGAACAATACACAGAGCAGTGCACAGAATGTGACAGGGAAGAAAGGAAAAGCTCCGGTATCTGAAAAATTAGAGATGACTCCATTATTCACGGACACCACCCGTACCAAAGAAGTAGGGATATCTACTTTGGAAGGCATGTATAGACTGCTGGAGGAAGAAAACCTGGGAGTCATGGAGGTTATAGCTACGACAGATGGACGCGAGTTATCTGAAGCATCACTTACAGAGCTTGCATGCTCATTCCTGCACCGTATCGCAACAAGGCCAAAAATACTTCCCCATACAAATATGGTCAAATGGGTGATAGACCATGCTGAGATAATGGATAGGCAATTAAAGACGTGGAACCAAGAAGTTATAGGGTCATTTACCCCACAGAATTTAAGACGCATGTATCATTTTCCAAAGCCGCAGGCTAGCCATAACAAATAGTTCATGGAGAAATTCGCCAAGGAGAATGAAGATTTCGCAGAATACACCAAAAGTTGGTCAGTGAAGGAAGAGCCATTAAAAAAGGACAAAAATGGTATGTACAACACTACTTCCCTCTCTTCTTCGTATTGTTTCACTGCTGCAATGTTATGTAGGCTATTCGGAAAACCTGATATCAATAATTTTTCATCTGAATGGCTACACCTACTGGATGCAGCCACCAACGCCACTATAATGGACTTGGCCCAGATATTGTCTGATAACTTAGCCTTTGCTATTTGGAATTATCGGACTAAAAGGAGTTTTTCTCAGAGGATTTATCCTCCCTTCTTTCTAGCTACCTATGTCATGGATGCTATCTATTTTGTTTCTAAATTTCCTCTCATGGGTTGGAAATGGATGGTACAGAATCCCTTACCCATTCAAGTCTACCATAAGGAACTATGAGATTCTAAGTTCACCCCATATTTTTATAAAATCTGCCATGGAGTTATGCTACCCATTCACAAGATGTTGTATAATACAGATGCCCCAAGATTTTCTCTTGAAGCCGAAATTGATATTCTCCCTATGGGAAGATGGTTCAGAGAAGAATTTTTCACTTATATCAGAGTATTTGGAAGCATTGCCTCTCCTCATATACTTCCCTTGTAGGTTCCTGACAAATTGATGGCCCGGGAAATAACCTACCAAACCTGTGGGGTTGGAGGAATGAGCAAAAAAATTAAGGACAAGAAAAAGGAAATCTAGCTGTAATTCCCTATGATCTGTGGAGCTTTTGCATTGTTTGATCTAGGTCACACTTTCAGGGAAGTAGACAACATGTTGAGTCTACGATTGCCTAAGTTCCCAGGGAGACAGTTTGATCCCTTTGATGTGATAAAGAATTTTACCACAACAGTTAAAATAAAGGTGTTCACTAAGGAAGATGATCTCTTCGATGACATTTTCCAGCAGAAGAGCACACTCAGAGACATCTTACACATGGCCCAAATCTAGTTTGGCCCAACAGAACTCCAAGAGTTTAAACTCTACAGAGAACGAAGATTGGCAAATGTTCCATTGGACAAATTGCGTGTAGAACCAATGAGGGAACCCATTCCCAGCATTAGCATGAGTGGAAGCTCGAGGCAAGACAAGTCTAAATCTAAGTCTGAAAGAGAATCACCAAAAAGGTCTAGACAGTCAGAGAGTGATCACAACAAGAGTGAAGGATCAGTCAGGGATACTGCCCAATCCAAGGAGAATCTTGAGCAGCAAGTGTTGTCGCCAAAACAGGTGGAAATTCCCACTCCCCTCATCTAGCCAACAAAGCCATTAAGAACAGAGCTGGAGAAAGAATGGGAAAACTTTAATGAATTGATCAACACGGAAGAGAAAAGTGTAGGGACACCAAAGAATGCAGCACAGACAACCACATAAATGGTGATTGAAACAGTTGTCAATGCTCCAGAAACTGAGCACATTCCCATAGCTCCATCATCTGAAATTATACTAAAGATAGATGAAATCCCTCCTCTAGATGTGTTTTACACTCCGTAGCACAAGGTTCTGGTTAGGAGACAGAGAAAGAAGTGAAAACTAGACAACATGCTCTCACCTAAAGCAGATCCACTGGATGTCCTTTGGCAAGACCCTACCACTGATTCGACAGAGAACCTGACTAGATTATCCCAAATCGCAGGAGCTTATGCTTCTGTTACTATTGACAAAGCATCCGAAGTTCAACTATTGCTTAAAGATAAAGAGGATAAAATCCTATTTTTCCAGCAACAGTTACAGCAAGTCAACGTTAGCCAGGGAGCAGAAGAAAAATTAGTAAAGTTACAACAGGACTTCCAATAAATGCAGTTGGGTTATCAAAGAAGTCCGACCAAAAAAGAACAGAATTTACAGGCCATGTTAGAAATGCACAAAGATGACCCTAAAGTCACAAAATTTGTCACAGAAGCCCTTGCCCTGAATGATCAACTCTTGCAACAGCAGGAAACGCTTTGCCAAAGAATATCACAATGGAACTCTCACTGTGAAATGAGTGACAATATCACAAGTCAAGTCATATATTTGCGACTTGATTATGATTTAATTTATAAGAAAGTTTCTGACTATTTGAATTGGCAGGAATCAGAGGAAGGCAAGAAAGCAGGGTTTCCCAAGATCAATGAATCCCACAAAGAAATGTTTTTTAATAAATGGGATGCATAGATCAAAAAAGCAGAACAGGTAGCGGAAGAAGTAGCCACATTAGCAAGCAATATCATTGACTATGTTAACGAAAATCTGCACAGAGCCAACCTAATATTGGAAACCGCTCCAGGATTTCTCCCAAAAATGTAGCAACTACAAACGACTTGGAGACAGAAAGCTGAATAAAAGGCAGAGTCAATAAAAAAGTTAACTAAGTTAAAATGGGACACTTACCGGCAATATTTGGTGAAACCACACAGTCAGTGTATGACTCTGAAGTGTCTTACAAATTCCGCCTAGAGGATAGCACCAGCGCTTGCTGATTCCATTTCCGTAGGACAATTAAAATAAGAGGTCGGCCAACTGACACTCCTGAAGCCGTCGCTGGATACTTGCAACTTAAGAGAACAAATGCATAGTTGATCTTTAGATACAGTTTCAGTTTAATTTCAATTTATTTTTTCTTTAGATGAGGATGGTCAATTAAACCTCCTCCTATATTTTTGTAATAACTATTTTTAGTCTTTAGTTAGTAATATTTAAACCCCTCTTATGTATTTAGAGAAGAGTCTAGAAATTTATCAAAAACAGTTGTTCAGAACATGCACTTTTGCCCCGCTGAGGAGGTTTTGATAAATGAAAAGAACGAGATTTATTTATATCTGTGTTTAATGTCTGCTACTGAAATGCACTTTTGTTCTCTTAGTAGATATTGAATTATGAGAAGATAAATCTATATTGCTGAAGTTCATGAGGAGGACTTATTATCAATGGTACTTTTATCTCTTAATGATTTCTGCTTATGCATCAAGTGATATGTTATTTTCAACTGTTTATATAAGAAGGCCTAAATGTTCAGTTATCATTTTTTCACTTTTGTACGGTGGTAACTATTCCTTTTATGCTGAGTGTATGAATAACTTATTATGCGATATGCTTATCATAATTGTTTCGGCTAATTTTTTATATGAAACAATTGAATTTTAATGGATTCTTTTCTCGTAGCAATTGAATAATCTTTATTACCGATTACTGTTGGAAACTATTTTAGATTGCATAAGTGAAGAGTTAATCCCGGGATAGTTTTTTAGGATTAGATATTTTCGTTCATTAGAATAAAATTTCATGTGTTAGATTAGATTTAGATTAAAAGCATTCTCTTTAGAAACTTTTAGGAAGGAAAACGACATCCCTTAGCATCATCTACAAACAAATTGGGAAACTAGTCCCATTATCCCCAGTCGGAGCCACTGTCCCAAACAGAAAAGGAGCTGCTTTCAATGTCCATACCAGGTGGTTATCCCCCTTGTTGTAGACCCGATTTTCGGGGCTTCAACATATTTGGTGCTAGAAAGAGGGCCAGAACTGTGAATGGCTAGTAAGTCTAAATCCAAAACCCATTCTAAAAGTAAATCGCCCTCAACATCTCCCTTGACTTCTCCATCGCATTCTGAGTCTTTAAACCTTAAGCGAGAAGTTGAGAAAATAACAACCACTACTGCAAACCCGAACATTTCAGATAAATCTACTATCGAACCCCCTAAAGTTCAGTCTTTGATCCATAAACTTCAAGGATTTTCCATATCACCATAGAAATCTGAATTATCTCAAGGCAGTGTGACTTCACAATATATTCCTTCTCATCCTCTTACCAAATTACAGAGTGAAAATCTTGGTATTGAACCAACCAAATTACCTCTGCTTAAAAGGAAAAGAGTAAGGAAGACACCTCAAGGATCTGATAGTGAGACTCTTTCATCATCATCATCCATTTCATCTTCTCCATTGCAAATTCAACCATCCACTCCTCCACTTCATATCATTGTTCAACAGAGTACTGGAACTTCAACATCTTCGTCCCAACCACAAGGAACTTCATCTACGCCTTCCTCAGTTAGTAGTTCAACAATGGCTCAAAACCCATGGAACAATCCAGGGGCAGTCTCAATGCTTGTGCCCTTGAGTCAATTACCGGCCCATCCTGAGAAATGGCTACCTAAGTTTAATCCTGAAATAGGCATGCTAGCAGAAGAACACATAAATAACTTTATGTTATCAATAAATTTAAATGGAGTTACAAACGAAGATGCTGTTGTTAGACTTTTTCCATATACTTTACAAGGAGCGACTGGGTCGTGGTATTTTTCATTACCATTAGGATCCATTACTAGTTGGAACATTTTCGAAGAGTAATTCTTGAAAAACTTCGGTGATGATAGGTCTATGGCAACATTGATCAATGATCTATCAAATATTAAGACTGAATCGAGAGAACCTATCAAAGATTTCAATTCGCGTTTCAACAAACTCTTGAACAAAATCCCTACCACTTTTAAGCCTAGCGAAGAAATTCAAAGTGAATGGTACATATATGCTTTACCATCAAATATAACAATCTTTGTTGATAGGGCTGCCAAGCCAACATTTGTTGAAAACATGAAGGAAGCGATAGCGGTAGAAAAGCGTATCTTAGCTTTAGAAAAGAAAAACGCTACTGATGAAAGAAAATCAAAGAAGGTTGCCTTTAGAGATGATCCTAGGAAAAAGCAATTAAAGGACCCATTTGATTTGGAAGGATTATAGAAAGTTTTAAAAATCAGGTCTAACAAAACGGTTGACATTAAAAAATAAGTAGCAGAGACTTCTTCTAAGAAACCCTACAAGCCTTTTAGGAGAAACCCTTCAACTGACCCAAAGCCTCCCAATGCTATAACAAATGTAGAATCTGAAGGAGAAGAAGAAGAAGTTTCCAATGAAGAACCTATTGATGAAGATGAGGTTGTAGAACTAGAGGGAATGTGGGACTTCATTCTTTCAGATGAAGAGGATCAAGGGACATCACTAGTCAGTACCAGAAGTAGAAATCAAGTCAATCCTCCATAGCCCAGTTCTAAACAGAAGAACACAAGCTCGGTTTCCAAGGATAAAGTTGCGGGTAAGAAATCATCACCAAAAGCGAGTCAAACAAACCCAGTCCAATCTGAGTCATCAAATCCATCTAAAACACTGATCGTTTCTAATGAGATGGAGTATAATATTGTTGAAGACATGAAGAAGACTAGGGCCAACATTACTTTTCATGAACTGAGTAAATTAAAGCATCAACAGAAACTACTTTTGAAAGAGATGCATGTAGTACCCGTTGCACCTCTTCCTGTCACTATAATCTCGCAAGATTCTCATGAAATGGGAAGACCTCAAACTAGTATGGCAAATAAATTTGACCCAAATGATATTGCTTTAATTGGAGGTAGGTCAAAATCCCATGCTCCTCAATTCCTCCTTACTTTCGAAATTTTCAATAAAAATTTGCATAATTGTTTGGTAGATTTAGGTGCTTCATCTAATATTTTGCCTAAAACAATTTATGCAAAGTTAAACTTCCAACCTCAAAAATCTGCAGTATGCATAGTTCAGCTGGACTGGTTGCAAGTTGAAGTAATTGGTGAACTAAATCAAGTGACCATAAGGCTCTCATCAAATCCAAAAGTATGTCAAGTCATTGATATTTTAGTTGCAAACATTCCTGAATTTTATGGTTTAATTCTTAGCAGGGATTGGTCTAAAAAGCTTCATGGATACTTTGCTACCGATTGGTCACATATGTGGCTCCCTTAAAATGGTAAACTAAATCAGATAAAGGTTGAGCGAGAAAGACACCAAAAATACATAGTGATGGAACTGGAAGGAGAAAATGAACCTATAGCATACAGAAACAATATAATTGGGAACTATTCTGTTGACTCTTTCTTAGGAAATTTTAATGCTCATACTTCGCCTTATTTAGAACATTCTGTTTTGTCTCAAGTAGAAAACTTTTCTCAAATAGGCAGTTCTAAATGTATTAATTTTGTAGATAGTCTTGTAAATAACTATTTGTTTTGGAAATTATTTTTTGACAGTTCTAAGTCTAACGATGGAGCAGGAGCAGGATGTGTATTAGTTAGTCCAGAAGGGAATAAAACCATGCTAACCTGTAGACTCGAGTTCAATTGCACAAACAACACTGTAGAATAAGAAGCTTTAGTGCAAGGGCTATACAAAGCAATCAGATTGGACATCAAGTATCTACAAGTCTTTGGAGATTCTGAGATTGTTACTAATCAAGTACGAAATACTATACATTGCCTATCAGGTCATTTAAAGAATTATCAATCTTTAGTACAAGATCTGACTGCACATTTTATAGCATTCAATATTTCATCCATCCCCAGACTCCAAAATGCTAGTGCTAACCTCCTGGTTAATGTAGCCTCCAAGCTCATTCCCTTAGAAGACTATAGCCCAGACAGATTCTCAATCAAATTGATCTTTAGTCCCTCAATCCCTAATAATGTTACCAATTGGAGAATTTTTAATGATGACCCTAATATTGTAAGTTTCCTGACTTCAGAAGGATCTTACAGTAATTAGATAATTGATGAGGACCAACATGATAAGAAGTTACAACAAGAGAGCACCGATAATGCCATACCAAAATCTGTAGTCAAGTTAGAAGACCTATACGATTTAAAAGATGGATTTAAAAGGTCTACCAATTCAAAACTTCAAAGTTCAACTCTGAAATATGAATTAGTAAATCTAGGAATGGATACTAAGATGCAGAATATCAACTTAGCTCTTGTTCTAGCCCCAGAAGAAAAATTAGCCATTGTTCGACTCCTGAAGCAGTATAAAAATGTTTTTGCCTAGAATTACGATGACCTTAAGACTTACGACATTTCAATCATTCAGCATACTATCCCGATGATAGCTGATGAAAGACCAGTCCAGCAAAAGCTGAGAAAGATCCATCCTAATCTGGAAAGTTAGATTATGTCTGAGCCCAATAAATTTGTTGAAAGCCAAAATTATTTTTCACGTTCGGCATTCTAGATGGGTTTCCAATCTGGTTCCAGTTAGAAAGAAAAATGGAGACATTCGAATTTGTATTGACTTTCGAAATCTTAACAAAGCTTGCCAAAAGGATAATTTTCCCATGCCTCTTATGGAACAAATATTACAAGTAGTTGCGGGATCAGAATTGATGTCCTTTTTAGATGGTTTCTCCGGCTACAACCAAGCCTTAGTCCATCTGGATGATAAACTAAAAACCACATTCAGAACCAAATGGGGTACATATGCATATCAAAAGATGCCTTTTGGGCTGATTAATGCTGGCACCACATTTCAAAGAGCCATGGATATTGCATTTAACGGATTAGTAAAAAAATTAGTGGTTATTTACTTATATCAAATAACAATATATTCTAAAAAACGTAGTATTCACCTCAGAGATTTAAAGTAGATCTTTCAACGTTGTCAAAGGTATGGGATTTCACTTAATCCCAAAAAGCCCTTTTTTGTATTAAGTGAAGGAAAACTTCTTGGATTTATAGTGTCTAAATTTGGAATCCATATTTATGTATATAGGATTAAGGAAATTTCTAAAATATCCTTACCACATAAGAAGAAAGCAATGCAATCCTTCCTTAGTCAAATTAATTTTGTTAAAAGATTTGTCCCAGACTTCTTAAGAATTGTGTCACCATTACAAGCAATGATCAAGAAAAATTCACTCTTTAAATGGGATCAGGCAGAATATAAAGCGTTTAATCTGATTAAGCAAGCGATTGTTAATGCCCCATCCCTAGTGACTCCAAATTTTTCTGATCCTTTCTTTTTGTATACATTTCCCTCTGAGAAGTCATATGCTACAATACCCAATTTCCTTCTTTAATTCAAATTTGCAAGGGGCTGAATTAAATTATTCTAACATTGAGAAACAAACTTATGCTATTTTCAAAGCAATCAAACACTTTAGACCCTTTCTTCTTAAGACCCATACAAAGATAATAGTGCCATTTCCAGCAGTAAGAAATCTCTTGGTACAGAAAGACGTGGGTGAAAAGAGAGCAAATTGGGTCACTGCCCTACAAGAATATGACATTGAGATCAAGCCAGCAAATATTGTTAAAGGTTAAGGCTTTTGCAGAATGTTGGCTAGAGCATCGCTTATATCAGAAATACCATCTCCCAATCAAGAGGTACAAATGTATGAGGTAAGCCTAAACAATATTGAAGCGAGATATGTTGATATCATGTTTTATTTAAAAAATGGATATGCTCCTTCAAATTTGAATCGTACAAGGAAAAGAGCCCTAAGATTGAAAGCTAAGCAATATCAACTTGTAAACGATGTACTTTTTAAGATGAACTTTGATTATGTTCCTCTTCAATGTCTTGATAAATCTAAAGCTAAAAAAGTGTTGCAGGAACTCCATGATGGACCAGCAGGTGGACATTACGCAAGAGATGCAACAGTGCACAAAATTTTGCGTGAATGATAATATTGGCCTACTTTATTTAAAGATGCACATAGCTATGTAAGGAAATGTCAATTTTTTCAAACTATTGTTGGAAAACAAAAGAAACCATCATTGCCATTGTAACCAGTTAATATTGACCAACCATTTGAGCAATGGGGATTGGATATAATAGGTGAGATCGTTCCTCACTCTTCTAAATAGCATAGGTACATCCTTACAGATATAGATTATTTTACTAAATGGGTAGAAGCAGTTCCTCTCAAGATAGCTAATGCTAAACATATCATCGATTTCATAGATCAATTCATAATTACTAGGTTTGGCTTACCTTTTGCTTTAATGTTTGATAATGCTTCATATTTTTCTGGAAATGCTATGACTGACTTTGCACTTAAAAGAGGTTTTAAACTTAAGTATTCTACCAATTATTACCCACAAGGGAATGGGTTGGTTGAATCAACAAATAAAAACCTAATCAGAATCATTAAGCGAACTATGATCAGAATCATAGAAATTGGCACAAATATTTGATGTATTCTCTTTGGGTAGATAGAATAACTCAAAAGGCTTCCATTGGAACTTCTCCCTTTAATTTAGTTTATGGGAAAGAAGTAGTTCTCCCAACTCATCTAGCAATTCCTTCTTTAGCCTTAGTTCAAATTATTGAAGAAACGCCTTCTTCATGTTTGCAACTAAGACAATTGTAGATCCTTAAGCTAGAAGAGCAACAAGAATAGGCCAAATATATCCATGCACATCATCAAGAATTAGTAAAGGCTTCTTTCGATTCAAACATGGCATCTAGGAAGGATTTTCAAATTGGAGATTTAGTATTGAAATGGGATAAGGCTCACGAAGAAAAAGGAAAACATTCTAAATTCCAATGGATGTGGCTCGGACCATTCCAAATTGTTGAAATCATAGGTCCATTGACTTTCATGTTGCAAGATGTTGTAGGGAAAAGAGAATCTTTACCTGTTAATGGGCAGATCCTTAAAAAATACTTTCCATAGAATATGACCTCTTCTATTTTTGTAAATTATTATTTATAGCTTTATTTTGATACTAAAACAAGTTGTAAATGGTTACTTTTGGATTTCACGAAAAAGATTAGTGTCTCTTGTAAATTTCATTTTTTTTTTGCTTGTATAAATGGAACTGATTTAGAAAATTAATTGTTATTATTGAAAAATATAGTCAAGTGTTACAAGCCTAAAAATTTTACTAGTTTCAACCTTACAAATCTTGATTAAAAACAACCTTTAGTGGGAATTTGTTTTATATCGGTCATAAAAAGCATCAATAAGAAAATGAAGGTTCGCTATAGAAAAGTTATCTTCAAAAACTCAATAATTGTCGTCAAGAGCTATTCTTAAGGAACCAATGACTTCCTCCCCACTTAGGGAATTATAGGTTTCAAAGAGTAATTATGCACTTTATATTTCTGTAATAAAGTTTGATTTTCCAGAAAGCTTTTCTTTTTTTGATGTTTTAGAAAATTCAAAAGATAATCAGAGATAACTGGTTCTTTCTAGTGAATTGCCAATTGTTGTGGCCAGCAACAACCCCCCTTTTTTATTTAGTATTAGTAATAACACTAATAAATGGGGACCCTTCTAAAAATAAAAAACTATCACTTAGAATTCCCTTTTAATAAAACACACTATCATAAAATTAATATTCTTATCTTTCCTCGCATTGTGCGCATTTAAGTTTAAGTATTAAGGCTTCCCTATAAAGAATTGCAACATTACTATAAAAGCTAGGAAAAACATCCACAAACACAAAGTCTTAAGTATTATGAAATGTCTTAGATAAAATCATTCTCTTAATGATGAACATCGCATTGCAAAAGGGTAATGGAGTGCATCATATATAAAGAAACTGTCGGAATTACGAAAACGCAATGACGTAAGATCGCGAGCCACACAAATTTATCACATATCGCAGATCCCATATATCGTAGCGCCACCTAAGATAAAATGTCTTGATATTGCGAAATGTGATAAAGCATCTCGCAAATCGCATCTCGTAGTCACATAATGAAGCAAATGATTGTTAACAAAAAAGGATTAGCAATATTGCGATCTGCGATTTTGCGAAGCAAATCACAAAATCACTTTATCACAGATCAAAAGGGCTCATAGTTTGATGAAATATTTCTCGTCATCTAATACTGAATTATGGGCATTAATGTCAACTTAGTGGTCTATTGAGGGTTATTTATGAGAAATGATTTAGATCTGAGCAAAAGGGTTATTTCACGCAAGGTGATATATTTGATGTGATTTTAAAATTAAGAGCTTTCTTGTCACCTTATTATTTACCATCATTCATTATCTTTCTTATTGTGTCTTAGTTCTCTACTTGTGAACTTACAGGAGCGGTACACAGAACAATACATAGAGCAGTGCGCAAAATGTGATGGGGGAAAAAGGAAAAGCTCCAGTATCTGAAAAATCAGAGATGACTCCATTATTCATGGACACTACCTATACCAAAGAAGCAGGGATATCTACTTGGGAAGGCATGTATAGACTGCTAGAGGAAGAAAACCTGAGAGTCATGGAGGTTACAACTATGGCAGATGGACGCGGGTCATCTGAAGCATCACTTACAAAGCTTGCATGCTCATTCCTGCACCATATCACAGCAAGGCCAAATATACTTCCCTATACAGATATGGTCAAATGGGTGATAGACCGTGCTGAGATAATGGATAGGCAATTCAAGACACAGAACCAGGAAGTTATAAGGTCATTTACCCCACAAAATTTAAGATGCATATATCATTTTCCAGAGCTGCAGGCTAGCCATAACAAACAGTTCGTGGAGAAATTCGGCAAGGAGAACAAAGATTTGGCAAAGTGCACCAAAAGCTGGTCAGTGAAGGAAGAGTCGTTAAAGAAGGACAAAAATGGTATGTACAACATTGGTTCCCTCTCTTCTCTGTATTGTTTTGCTATTGCAATGTTATGTAGGCTATTCGGAAAACCTGATATCAATAAGTTTTCATCTGAATGGCTACCCCTACTAGATGCAGCCACCAACGCCACTATAATGGACTCGGCCCAAATATTGTTTGATAACTTAGCCTCTGCTATTTGGAATTATTAGACTAAAAGGAGTTTTTCTCAAAGGATTTATCCTCCCTTCTTTCTAGCTGCCTATGTCATGGATGCTATCTGTTTTGTTTCTAAATTTCCTCTCATGAGTTGGAAATGGATGGTATAGAATCCCTTACCCATTCAAGTCTACGATAAGGAACTATGGGATTCTATGTTCACCCCATATTTTTATAAGATTTGCCATGGAGTTATGCTACCCATTCACAAGATGTTGTATAATACAGATGCCCCAAGATTTCTCTTGAAGCCGAAATTGATATTCTCCCTGTGAGAAGGTGGTTTGGAGAAGAATTTTTCACTTATATCAGAGTATTCGAAAGCATTACCTCTCCTCATATACTTCCCTTGTATGTTCTTGAAAAATTGATAGCCCAGGAAATAACCTACCAAACCTGTGGGGTTGGAGGAATGAGCAGAGAACTTAAGGACAAGAAAAATGTAATCTGGCTGCAATTCCCTGTGGTCTGTGGAGCTTTTGCATTGTTTGATCTAGGTCATGCTTTTAGGGAAGTAAACAACATGTTGAGTCTATGATTACCTAAGTTCCTAGGGAGACAGTTTGATCCCTTTTATGTGATAAATAATTTTACCACAATAGTTAAAATAAAGATGTTCATTAAGGAAGATGATCTCTTCGACGATGTTTTTCAGCAGAAGAGCACACTTAGAGACATCTTACACATGGCCCAAATCTAGTTTGGCCCAACAGAACTCCAAGAGTTTAAACTCTACAGAGAACGAAGATTGGCAAATGTCCCATTGGACAAATTACGTGTAGAACCAATGAGGGAACCCACTCCTAGCATTAGCATGAGTGGAAGCTCGGGGCAAGACAAGTCTAAATCTAAGTCTGAAAGAGAATCACTAGAAAGGTCTAGATGGTTAGAGAGCGATCACAACAAGAGTGAAGGATCAGTCAGGGATACTGCCCAATCCAAGGAGAATCCTGAGCAGCAAGTGTTGTCACCAAAACAGGTGGAAATTCATGCTCCCCTCATCCAACCAACAAATCCATTAAGAACGAAGCTGGAGAAATAATGGGAAAAATTTAATGAATTGATGAACACGGAGGAGAAAAACATAGAGACACCAAAGAATCCAGCATAGACAACCACATAAATGGTGATTGAAATAGTTGTCAATGCTCCAGAAACTAAGCACATTCCCATAGCTCCGTCATCTGAAATTATACTAAAGATAGAGGAAATCCTTCCTTTAGATGTGTGTTACAGTCCACAGCACAAAGTTGTGGTCAAGAGATAGAGAAAGAAGTGAAAACTGGATAGCATGCTCTCACCTAAAGCAGAGCCGCTGGATGTCCTTTGGTAAGACCCTACCACTGATCTGACAAAGAACCTAACTAGATTATCCCAAATCGCAAGAGATTATCCTTCTGCTACTATTGACAAAGCATCCGAAGTTCAACTATTTCTTAAAGGTAGAGAGGATAAAATCCAATTTTTGCAGCAACAGTTACAGTAGGCTAGCATTAGCCGAGAATCAGAAGAAAAATTGGTAAAGTTACAACAGGACTTCCAGCAAATGCAGCTGGGTTATCAAAGCAGTCTGGCCGAAAAAGAACAGAATTTATAGGCCACGTTAGAAATGCATGAAGATGACCCTAAATTCACAGAATTTGTCACAGAAGTCCTTGTCCTAAATGATCAACTCTTTGCAACAGCAAGAAACTCTTTGCGAAAGAATATCGCAATGGAACTCTCACTGCGAAATGAGTGACAATATCACAAGTCAAATCGTAGATTTGCGACTTGATTATGATTTAATTTATAAGAACATTTCTGACTATTTGAATTGGCAGGAATCAGAGGAAGGAAAGAAAGCAGGGTTGCCCAAGATCAATGAATCCCACAAAGAAATGTTGTTTAATAAATGGGATGCAGAGATCGAAAGAGTAGAACAGGTAGCGGAAGAAGTAGCGACAACAGCAAGTAATATCATTGACTATGTCAATGAAAATCTGCACAGAGCCAATCTAATATCAGACACCGCTCTAGGATTTCTCCCAAAAATGAAGCAACTACAAACGAGTTGGAGAAAGAAAGCTGAAGAAAAAGTAGAGTCAATCAAAAAGTTAAGTAAGTTAAAATGGGACACTTATTGAAAATATTTGGTGAAACCACACAGTCAATGTATGACTCTGAAGTGCCTTACAAATTCCACCGAGAAGATAGCACCAGTGCTTGCTGATTCCGTTTTTGTAGAATAATTAAAATCAGAGGTCGGCCAACTGACACTCCTGAAGACGATGCTAGATACTTGGGACTTAAGAGAACAGATGCATAGTTGATCTTTAGATACAATTTCAGTTTAATTTCAATTTATTTTTTCTTTACATGAGGATGGTCATTTAAACCTCCTCTTATATTTTTGTAGTAACTATTTTTAGTCTTTATTTAGTAGTATTTAAACCCCTCTCATGTATTTAGAGAAGGTTCCAAAAATTTGTCAAAAACAGTTCTTCAGAACATGCACTTTTGCCTCGCTGAGGAGGTTTTGATAAATGAGTGGAACGAGATTTATTTATATCTGTGTTTAATGTCTGCTACTGAAATGCACTTCTGTACTCTTAGTAGATATTGAATTATGAGAAGATAAAACTATATTGCTGAAGCTCATGAGTAGGACTTATTATCAATGGTACTTTTATCTCTTAATGATTTCTGCTTGTGCATCAAGTGATATGTTATTTTTAGCTTTTTATATATGAAGGCCTGAATGTTCAGTTACCCTTTTTGCACTTTTGTACGGTGGTAACTATTCTTTTTATGTTGAGTGTATGAATAACTTATTATGCGATATGCTTATCATAATTGTTTCGACTAATTTGTTATATGAAACAATTTACATTTAATTGATTCTTTTCTCGTAGCAATTGAATAATCTTTATTACTGATTTCTATTGGAAACTATTTTAGATCGCATAAGTGAAGAGTTAATCCCAGGATAGTTTTTTAGAATTAGATGTTTTCGTTCATTAGAATAAAATTGCATGTGTTAGATTAGATTTAGATTAAAAACATTCTCTTTAGAAGCTTTTAGGAAGGAAAACATCATCCCTTAGCATCATGTACAAACAAATTGGGAAACTGGTCCCATTACCCCCAGTCGGAGCCACTATCCCAAATAGAAAAGGAGCTGCTTTCAAGGTCGAGAATGGGTGGTTATCCCCCTTGTTGTAGACCCAATTTTCGGGGCTTCAACAGTCTATGATACAAGCTGGACGTAGATGCATCAAGCTTTTCGTCAACTTTGACCTTAAATTGGACCTTCTTGAGTGAGCGTATTTACTTGCAATCTCTGAAATAAGTTCCTTACCAAATCTAGGATTGCCAAATGCTACAATAACATCTTTAAATAGTTCTTTTTTTTGGCATTAGCTTGCTTCCTCCAATCCATTTGGATGGTATTGGCAAATAATTGTTTTGCATGATGAAAAATAAAGTGATAAAATCTCAACCCCATTTCATCCTTCAAGACATTTCCTTCTGAAGTGAGCAATATTGTAACTTCTTGCAGTCCTTTTGTTTTCACCGATGATATTGTTGTAGTCTTGTGGGTTGAGGTAGATGCCCTTAAAGGTGCAATAGGTACTTTGTCACTCACTTCCTGCATTTACAATGAAATTGTGGAATTGTTAAGAACCCTACCAAAATATGAAACTATTTTTCCTTTTCTAAAATTATTTTACCTGTTGATCTGAGTTAGGAGCTACACTCTCCAACAATGGCATTTCCCATAACTAAACTTGTTCAATTATTTCTTGTATGATTTGAACATTTTTAGGAATAGTTGGTAGGAGCTTGATCATTCTTGTTTGTGAGTCTATAAGACTCCTCAAACAAACTTTTTCCGGTACTGGTGGGAGAATTCTGATTGAACCCACATTTGATGTAAAGGGCATGTTATGGGGTTCTAGTCTAGGTGTAGAGGGCATAACATGACCCTCTATACCGACAGATTGTATACTTGTTGAAGTCACCATAGAAACATCATGCAAGGCACAAATATAAACAATAAGATGGAATAATAGATTAATAATGTTGAAATATGTAACTAGGTTCAGTCTTGATAATGACATATGTAATCACAATTTTCTATAATTTATGTAAAAAAGGGAAAAATAAGATTATTTTTGTTATGCTTGAGGCATGGGTTTCATGCTCAAGGAATTTTATTCTAGATAAACCTCCCATTGTGAGCTCTTAGGATTGGTCATTGAGTCATTGACATAAAGACCCATTTGGGCATGTTACATATTTCACAAAAGATTTTTGTTTGAGTCAAATAGAGTCAAATGACCCTCCAGGACAAAGTAGAAATGTTCTATAAGCAACCATACTATAACTTAATGGAACACATGAAGAAGCAAGTCCCATTATAGAATGGCAATATCTCGGAAGACTCATTAAAATAAGGTCATGAACATGGAAAATGATCAATGACATGTACAATACTATTGCAAAGAATCATGGAAACCAAAATAACAAGCACTATAGATAGGTGTCCATGATGTATGTATAATGATTTCCTTTCTAAGGGTCCATCATAAGATGTAGTAGGGTTGAATTTATGGGTTTATATTTTAAGAAAACCCTAGTATTTAGAATCCTAATCTTAAGATATTTGTTCCCTATGATTTCATTTCTAGGGCATGTGATAAACTCTAGAATGAAATAAAGGGAAAAGAGTATGATCTAAGATTTGAATTTAAGAAACCCTAAAACGACCTCTTGATTACATAAAACCCTAGAAAAGTAATTTCACATCATGTTTTGGTATAATATATTGCTTCAGTTACTTGCTAAAATAGTATTGCAGGTACAAGAAGTAAAAAATGTATGGGGTCATCAATTGAAAGGCATGATCAAAGAAGGGAACTATACAAACCCTTAGACACTATTCATAATATATATGAATAGCAAGGAAAAATTAAAAAAATAAAGACCTTTTCCATGGTTGAATGCATCTTAGTAAGAAGGTGTCATGGTAAGCATACAAATTGGAGAAGGAGCTCATAGCTGAAGTAAAAGTCTACATAGGTAGCAATCATCATTGGACAATGTAGCTCTTGGTAACCTCATAAATCATGTAGTTGTTGTGAAAAAGCTTTATTAAATATATGCCCTAGATTTTTCAACAAATAACATAATCAAACTCATGCAAACAGATGGTTGAATCTTACATTTTGCATAACATTGGATGTATATGGGGGCATTAATGATCCCTGCATCCCAAGATTTGGTGTATTGAGGGGCATAAATGAATCCTGCATGCCAACAAAATGCACACTTAGAAAAAAAAACATATATGAGTAAATAGATATAGTGAAATAAGTTAATTGAATGCACACAAATATTGATCAAGTTCTACCACTAGCATTACCTTAGATGTATTAAAAGGTGTTATAGGGGTTGGAACGGCTATAGATATTGTCTGAATTCCACGAACATAAATTAGCATAATATAATAAGGAACATAAGATATTTGAACCTATAAAAGACAATATTCAATCTTACCTCATGCATCATCATAGGAACGTCTTTCCCTTGTGAATTTGTTAACATTTCTATAAAAGTGGTTAACATCATTGAATCCCGCATAGTAGAATTAATAACACACATGGGCACATTCTCAAAAAAACACATAATAACATAAAAATAAGAAAACCATGATAAAAAAATTGATAAGAAAATAGAAGCAGTAACACCAAATATATATGTCTTTCAATTAAAGCCTTAAATATTCAAATTACTTTACGTTCATTACAATTAAAAACACAATACTTAACTTGTAAAGAAAATTGTATTGTAGTGAATACTTACAACTATCTCAAAGTAAACATGGTGAAAAAAATGTCATCCTCACAAGTAAAACATAAAAATTCAAATTACTTAATGTTCATTACAATTAAAAACTCAATGCTTAACTTGTAAAGGAAATCTATATTGTAGTGAATCCTTAAAACTATCTTAAAGTAAACATAGTGATAAAAAAATGTCATCCTCACATGAAATCTCCACATCTGAAGGCATATATACCTCATCATTAATAAACCCTAAATCCAAAAATAAATTAATACCATCATTTTCATAGTCTTCATCACCTTCAACTACAGGTAAATTAAAATCAATGAATTCATCATCTTTGTGTCTTTGATGCCCATGTAGTTGCTAATGTCTTTCAGACACTTCAGTAAACTTGTCCTGGTCTTCGTCTTGGTCATATGCATCACTAACAATAAATCCTCATCATCTCCATCTTGGCCATCTATGTCTTCAGGGGGAACTTTTGCATCTTAAAGTAAATTGTGGTCCTCTACATCTTGAACAGATGTTACTCTTCATCCTCTTGGATCATAATAAATCATAAATGACCAACCAGGTTGTTCTAAATTTGGAATGAGAAAATTTTGGTCACATTCACTTGGAAACACATAAGGCTCAAAAGTGGCTTCAAACCTAGATGTTTTGATCATATGGAATCCATTATTACGGAGTAAGATATTTTTTCTTCTCCCAGTTCGATTAGATTGTACCATTCAACACTAAAAATAATTTTCTTGAAAGACATAAAATCAAGCTCTATAATTTCCTCCAACACTCCATAGTAGCAGAGTGTGCATGTGATTGGTTGTCTATCATTTTCATATCAACTAATTAGATCGAAGGATAAGAAATCTAACAAAAAATTTATTAAATTTATGCAATATATTAAGATATATCACCTCCCCATTTATAGATCCTTTAATGAAATTCAATTGTTGTCGTGATACTATATCATTACCTTTTGTTTCCTCATGTTCAATATTGGTCTTTAGCCAATTCCACGAGCTTCTCTCTGGCCACTTTCTTTTATGTCTTGCAGGAAATCCTTGAGTAGTGGTTTCACCATGTCTATTATATATATCGGCCCATGCATTTTCATATTCTAATTTCTTTTTTTTAGCATACTGCTCTATCCATTCCAACATAAAGTCAGAATTGTATGCAACATACAAATGTAATGCCTCCCACTCCTTAGCATCTAAAATGAAAAATGTGTTTATTCAATGAATTAATAATTATTTAAAGCCATGTAATATAAGATTTAAGATAAAAATAACTCCTAACATTTTTTTATACCTTTTATCCTATTTTAGGTCCCTTCATCGTCTATTTTTTCTCCTTCAAATGATTGAGATTGGTTATAATTCCATGATTGTGTAGCTTCAAGATGCAATTGAGGTAAGTACTCACTCAAATGAACCACTATCTGGAAAACCATGTACCCCTCAACTATGGACCCTTCTGGTCGAGCCATTTTCCTCACAAATTACTTTAAGACCTTCATATATCTCTCCAGGAGCCACATTGTTTGAATATGAATAGGACCACACTGTTCAATCTCTTCTAATAGTTGTACAAGGTAGTGCTCTTGAGAATTAAAGAAGCTTGGAGGGAAGTACATTTGAATATCACACATCAAAAATGAAACATTCCTCTTCCAATACTTCAAGTCATCCTGATATATCTCTTTAGATGAGACCCACCTACAAGTATTACCATGTATTACAATAAAGACTTATTATTTCTTGTAAATTAAAAGTATAAACTCATATAAAGGCATAACCAATGATGCACTTCAAATGATAAGAGTAATGGAAGAGTATGCACAATGGATTGAAGATACTTCTCTATGAGAATGAGGTAGCTTATTGTCCTTTGGAAGTATTTTGTTTTCCAAAAGTTTGCATAATGTAACAAATGATTTTTATAAGTATACAAAATATTCAAAACTTTTAAGATATCTAGAGCATTAATTCATATGTATATCAATCCAACCTTAATATATCGTTAAAGCGTGTCTTTGTTAATCCATGTGTAACCTTCAAGTTCAACAACAACATAAGTGTTGCCAATATAGAAGATTCAACATTTGCATAAAGAGATGTCCTAGCCAACTGAGCTAGGGGTGAATCAAGAACTTCTTCAAAAGATTTGTAGAAGTCTTGGATAAATTCATTGACACTAGCCTCATTTATCTGCGAAGTGGCTTCATCCATAAATGTGTCTTGTTCTTCATCTTGAGAGTCATTATTATCAATATCATCCATTGGTTCTTCATGAATATTGGGAAATTGAAGCGGCTTTTCATAAATAAAAAAATAAAATGAAATGATCAATAATAATGTGCATATTTATTTATTATAAGAATAACAATTTGTTAATTATAGTGCACCTCTTCTATATAAACTCCATTGTCCAATCTATGGATACCAACAGGCCTTTGCTTCTTTAGTTTCCTATTTTGGCACATTTTTCAACTGCAATATATCATTTCATTGAAGTATTCATCTATACCTGGAGTAGGTATTGTTTCCCATTCATCTGAATATTCAGATGATGATGTTCTATTTCCCTTAATGCACCATGTTTTTTAAACAATAAGACTGCAATTTTTAACTTGAGTATTACTTCTTTTTCAAGAGATCATGCCCAATGAATAAACCTAGGGAGTGAATTTATGAATATGTAGTTTTTCAGTGTGTTTTCTGGCTCTTTGATCACTTGATTGTTTGTACTTTTGTTTTTTTATTGTTTCAAGGTAGTGTTTAGTGCTTTTGTCGGAATTAGATATGAAAAAAATTGAAATCTAGGTATAAAACCCTGAACAAAACTCTGCCAATGTGTTGAGTGAGCATTGAAGATCTGTCCAACACTTTGAGGCCAGCCTATTAGAGTGTTCCAACAAGCCTCTAATTGGTCACAACCAAACTTTTGAAGTATCCTTTTAGAGTTATTTCTTAAAATAAATCCAACTTCTAACTAAATCAATAACATAAATACTACAAATACCAAAAGCAACATAAATACCTGGCTTGCCATTTTTTTTATAGAATAACGTAATAGAAATTTGTAAAGGAAATTTTGTGGACACTAGTTAGGATCATTACATAAATAAATTTTGAAATATATTACAACATGTAAAACCATAAAATTATTCTAAAATATGTTTGTTTAAACTCTTATGCATGTAATTTCATAGCAATTCTGTGATTGAAGTAAGTTTTCCATTTGTCTGAATGCCATACTTGACCTAGGCACCTTACCTCCTTCTTTTGCCCCATCTAGTAGGATACAAACATTTACTATTGTTATAAGACTATAAAAGCCTTAGAATCAAGGTTTAACAGAGTTTGATAAACTTATATTGTTCTGTTTCTGATTATAATTTTTTTCTCTAAATAAGACTGTATAAGACTTAGAATCAAGGTTTGACAGCTGAGTTATTGTGGCCATATCTTGGAAATTATCAGAAAAGATATAAAAGAAACAAATATGGTAAGTCAATCATAGAAAGAAGATTTATGATAAGTCAAACAAAGAAAGAAGATTTGTTAATGAAAAAACTGAAGCCCAAGAAGAATGTGCCTAGAATTGCTGAAAGTGAAGGCCAAGAGGAATGTTATTCGAATTTCTCGTAATCGAGATTTTCCCTGCACAAATGCTAATGTCACCCTTGAAAGCATGGAGTTGGGTTACAAGCCCACTGTAGATCTCCAAACAGGTCTGAAGAAGTTTGTGAAATGGTACTTGAGCTATTACGATGTACCTGGTTTGATGTATTGATTAAAGAATTGAAACTACTAAATGATACATTACCCCACTAAGATTACTGTACTACAGGGATTTATCATATTGTCAATGAAAATATTGAAATTATTTAATGATACGTGATCTGTAGAAATTACTAAGGAATAGTACTCCTCACTGAAAAATACAACAATTATGTTGAATTAAATTGTAGATTGGAGGAAGAATTCTATTTGCTACAGGAAAAATTGCCCTAGATCACTAAAGTCCTACACATTTATTTTCTCTCAAATTCTATGAATACTGTCCAATCTGTCACAGTTCCTTACACTAAGTTTGTAAATAGGATTTGGCAATCACTTGAAGTACAATTTAAATGAAATTGATTTCCATTTGGCAATTACCAACTTTAAATTATCAAAACAATCAAAAGAAAAGCACAGTCACATTTACCCATCCAGATCTAAATACAAGCATTAATATAGACAAGGGCATGTTTATTCATTTGCATGTAAAATTTCTATGTAGTTGTACTATTGAGTAGCTTTCCTATTGAGGGAGTTCTGAAGATTACCTGTCCTAGAGGAAGCTATGAGAAGATGTGCTTGTCTAAGTGCTCAACTGTTATCCCTATTGGTTATACCCTAATTTAATTTAATTTGCAATCCCTTTTTTTAGATAATCAGAGCTTTTGGAGCATACCTCTCCTCCAAAAATATAGAAAATTACATGAAATATTGGTGGATATTACACTAGAGTTATTTATCAAAACAATAAGCAGATCAATGTTAAATAAATCATCATATAATAAACATTTAATTTCCAATCATAAGAATTCTTTCAAGGAAAATCAATTTATGATCATAAGTATTATGTAAACTATTACATTTAAGGTTCAAGTCCACTTTTTAATCCATGTCGATCAAGGATATTTATGTAGGAACCGAGAGGTTATAGTGGTAGGGATCCTCTATGACAAGTATGGAATTGACCAAGTTTCCAATTCCTATATTTACAAAACAATTATACACACTAATGAAACTAATAATCCCCTTCATATTGAATTCCATGCTCATTTGAATACTTTTTAAATATACCAATGCATCATGAATATGTTGAAAGTTCCATGAACCATATGCCTTCTATCACCATTTATTACTAATCCATGAAGAATCCTACCTCTTAAGTGAGAAAATACTCCTTACACATACTAACTTGAGCTTTTACTTATTCAATAGAAACCATATAACATTGAATCTATAAATTATATCGTGGTTTGCAGATACTCAACTTCTTATCCATTTAAACTAACTTGAAAATAATTCCCAAGAAAGTGGATGAATAGTTCACACATAAATCAATAGTGGAAGGGGCCTCAAGTAATATAGATCCAACACCATAGCCACTAAATTTGAGCATGGTGTCTCTAAAAGAGGGTGTAGCTTCTTTTTCCCTTTGTAGTAAGAAAACCTGAAACAAAGAGAGGGTAAAACTCTTCAATGGTTTTGTAAGAGGAAAATAAAGGATTGAAGGCCTAAAATGAAATATAATGTATCCTTATGTGATTAAATCTCTTTCCAAGTTAAATAAATCAACTAAAAACTACAAAAAATGAACCACTAGGAAATAGTAGCTCCTCCAATGCCTAATCAAAGAGTTGTAGCTAAATTGATAACTAGGTGAGTAGAATCACAAGGAAAGAGAAAATGAAACCTTTCCATCATTCAACCCATTTTATGACACCCATGAAAATCCATTTTCAATGTCCATTTTAAATCTATGATATTCAAGGCTCAAGCTAAATAGAAATGGATTCATGATTGTTATTGTAGGCATTCAACTTTTTAGATGAGTGAGAAAGTCTCTCTTTACCTAGATGAAAAAAGTTTCAACTATCAAGAACATCATATGTTGAAATATGGGCCTTGTACTATTTTGTATGTGGAAAATGCATGTAGTGAATGTAGACCAATTCAAACTTTAGAAGCTACTAAATTAACATGGTGTTATCTGTCATTCGTCAAATACCATCTTAGATTTTTTACTACCTTTGAATTAAAATAGTCTTCTTAATGTTTACACTAATTTTTTGAAACAAATGTGCTATCAATTATTGAGTTGGTAGTAAGGCCTTATTTCCAACTCATGCTAAATGGATATACCAATTAGCCTTTGAGCAACACTTATGACATCGTCTAATAACATTAAGATTTTTTTTTTAAAACATAAAAGAGATGACCACACATAATTCCATAAACTATTATATATTATTATATATTTTACATATCTCTATAATATTTCTCAAAAATTTATATATATATATATATATATATATATATATATATATATATATATATATATATATATATATATATATATATATATATATATATATATATATATATAAATACATTCTTTATTTCATTTTAATGCATAATTTTCTTTATCATATTTCCATACCATATAGACTGATATTTATAATAATACAAACCAATATATGACTAATACTAGACTTTAGTCTATTCCTTTAATTAAATTTAAATATATTTAATGACCAGACGCTTATATCTTAATATTAATATATCTTAGTGAAAAAGTACCTAAAGGCTACTTACTATTACTGATAAAATGGTTGAAAATGAATTTCACAACTCTAAAAACCATATTTCCACAAAAAAAAATTGAAATGGCGAGTTATTATCATTGAAAATTTTACTAAACGGAAACCCTCACAGCAATCCCCAATTTAATATGACCAACCAACCTTATGATGCATACTGAAATGAAAAACTAAAATAATTGAGTCCTCTGGAAAAATCCCTCAGTAGATTCACCAAAATTACGACAAAGACACGATTTTCTTGGTATGCATAATGAGAAAAACCAATAGAGCTAGACGTAAGGATATCCATAGCTGGTCATAGAAAAACTACTGCCTCAGAAAAAGCCTTGTCACCTACTTCTTACTCCAGTTGGGAAGCCTAAATATTGTAGCACCTTTTTAGGTTGCAATGATGTAATCTACGTGAACCCCCTCTATGTGATGGACACAGGGGATGGATGCCATTGAAAATAAGTCTTTTGTGATGGATGCCACTAAAATTAGCATTTCTTCATGTGTTGGATCCACATGAAAACATGTTTTCGACAGGTGAATGGAGACCCAGAAAAGTACAGACTATTTATAGATTAAATACACAAAAAATACACAGATTAAAGACACAGAAAATCTCAATAAAAGTCACAATGACACAATGCACTCAAACTTACCTAGACGTTATAGTCTCCTTGAAAATGTAGCCTATATACACTTGGTGGATCCGAAAGCAAGAGCTTCTCACTCCCTAGAACCAAAAGAACCACTGTCTTTTCACTCCCACTAACCAAGGGCACTTGCACACACAAACGAACCAAGCTCACTTGGAGAGAGGAACCAAGCGCACTTGCACAGACAAAAGCCTCTTCCAATATTGTGTTTTTGTAATGTGTCTTATAACTTTGTATTGAGCTAAATACCTAAACTTAATCCTTATTCCAAAGTGATTAACCCCCTATGCCTTAATTTGTGGGCTAATATTAAAACAAATGGCTAAAGTAAATTACTTTACTTTATATTAATATGTGTTTTTTTTAAGTTATACCAAAGCTATGTAATTTTAGGGATGTTAATCTATTTGGACTCTCATGAAGAATCCATGAATATATACACCTTGAATGGGCGTTAAGAGTATGTGCTTCCTCCTAAGAGGTCACAAGTTCAAAACCATAGGGGGTAGTGTATGAATGCCTTAGTAGACTTAACATTCAAATCAATAGGGGGTGGGTCCCCTGTCCCAAAAAAAAGGGGATATCATACACCAATCTCTTGGGGAGCTTGTCCATGACCTCAATATTAGATAACAGTAATTAACTTTCTAGTTCAAATAAGATTTACCCAATGATTGGACTTATAGAAAAGTGAACTAGTGTTTAAGTGATCTTAACCTTTTATACCCACTCACAAGGATTGATTCACTACTACAAAAAAGGCCTGTAGGGGGTAGCTATAGTGTCCCTTTCAACAGTACTTGGGTTTTCATAAACCCCACTCCAAAAGAACATCCTCTAAAAGTCAAGACTTTGAGGGCCATTTAAAAAAAAATACATGGAAAAGCATAACTTCTAAAATTCAAGTATTTTAGCGGTGTTTATTGAAAAGATATGAATAGAATTTACAACAATTCTCTTAAGTGCAACAAAATTTGATATTTCAAAATGAATTAAACCCTTTGGTTTTGGTTCCTCTATGGCCAACTTCCCAATTGGTCAATGGCAAGGGTTCTATTTACTAACTTTTTTTCAATATTTAGAAACCAAATCAACTCGCCACCCAAACTTGGAGATTAAATTATATTTTGACATTGGGAGCTTTATGAATGTATGGATTCCATGTTAACAGGGATATGTATGCAACTCCTAGTTTATCATACATTCAATAATAGACTTGGCACGTTTTGTTAATAAAAGTTGCAATTTACGTGACAAGCTCTCACTTCCATAATCATTTATTTTTCAAAACCTCTCACAATTTTAGCAAGTTTGATTATCGGATTACGACCACATATTGACAGCTTAGAGAACCCACAAATTCATTGAATCAAATAGGGATCACTATGAATGGGAATGTAGGTATCTCAGTATATTCCAGAATGTGTCCATAGGGTGACCAATAATCCAATCCTAATCAATTTTTGGTCCTAGAGTTCAATTGGTTAGGGAGTGTGCTTCATGGAGCATTTTTGACATGAGCAAGTAGCTTTTCTTTTATTCCCTTAAAGCACACGTTGGAAATAATACTGAGAGGGGGGATGAATCAGTATTTATCAAATCAATAACTTTTTCATTTCATACTCAAATTTATATACGCTACTTCAACGAAGGTAACTCGTGTGTACAGACAATTGTATTTAAGGAAACCAGCATATATCCAACAAACTTATGATTCAGTTAATTTATCATATGTTTATCTTTAATCAGTGCATTAGTATTTCATTAACCATATAAATAGTAACCATGTGCAGTAATAACATAACAAACCATCAAAAACATGAACACCAAGATTTAAGGTGGAAACCCAATGCGGGATAAAAAAAACTTTCTGTTGTATATGAAAAACCTGTTTACAATCTTGTACTGGTGCAGACTAATACCAATACACAGAAACCCACCTACAGAAGGCTACAACCTTCTCTCTTTTTCCAGCTTCTAGTAGAAGGGAGCTATAACCCCCTAGCTCTTGTACTAGCTGATCCATTTACTACAATGCAGGCGTCGACCTACAAAAGGCTCCAACCTTCACTCGTTTTCCAGCTGCTACTGGAAGGGAGCTCCAAACCCCTGGCTCTTGTACTAGCTGATCCATTTACTAGTATGTAGGTGCCAACCTACAGAAGCCTCCTACCTTCACTCATTTTCCAGCTGCTACTGGAAGGGAGCTCCAACCCCCTGGCTCTTGTACTAGCCGATATATTTACCAATACATAGGCATTGGCCTACAGAACGCTATGACCTTATCTCTTCCTCCAGGGACCACGTTTCATAAATTTTCAGATTGGATACTCCTGGAGCACAACACCAAAATCTGAAGGCCACTTTTCATCCAATTTTCATACTAGACCCATAAGTAACATTGAAGCTCAGAATCAATCACCACTGAAATACAACCATCAAATACATCTACATCAACCAATCACTGAAACTCAATCATCAATATCCGAATCAATCACTGAAAACCCATCATCACTTAAAAAAATCACAATCAATCAATCTAAACATTGAGAGCACTATCACCATTAAACAAAGCAGAACCCAAAACTCTGCATCAACAACCAGAACCAACTAGAACTTCAAACATCATATTTCAGAATGTATACTCTACTTTGATGTGCCGAACCAGTGTGTATACACATTTTTATCAAAGTGAACTAGTGTACAGATATGCAAATACTAACTTAAACACTTCACAGCTATTCTAGACTTCAATCATACCCAGATCATAACATTTACAGAATAACACATGTGTCAGTATTAAGATCTAGACTATCCATGATTAGACCATGTAATAATAATTAATTTCAGGACTTATGATCCTGATCCATCATAAGGTCTCATCCCTCATCAACCACTAAGGTTCATCCTTAGTTCAGATCAAGCAAAGCACCAGAAACCCATAACATGCATATCTTCTTTTGAACTCACTCTTCATAAGATATTCATTACTTGCACTACCTAGCCTAATGATCTTCTCCTCCTTATATAGTTCTAGGCCTTCCTCAATACCTCAGACCAAAACCACTTAGGACCAATGCCTTGGACCAAATACCTTGGACCAATACCTCAGACCAAATACCTTGGACCAAAACCTTTGATTTTCCATACATACATGCTTTTCTTTCTGTAAAAGTGCGTGTATAGGTATATGCTCCTTTTGTCCTATTAACCTGCATGTATATGCTTCTTGGACAGAGTGAACCAGTGTATAATTCTTAAACCACTCTCTTTCCTCAATCTCTGGAGTCTGATCTATAATCCTTTGTTGTTAACATGTTATATTGTGAACTATCATCTGTGTGAGTTTCCATCAAGGACAACACCTATATCATAATGCCAACAATCTCCCCCTTTGGACTTGATGGCAACCACAACACCAAGATACTCTTCCACTTTGACATCAAGGGCAAAGGGAAGACCAAGATATTCCCCCCTTTGATATAAATTATGATGTCCATGCTCCCCTTGAGTACAAGTTGAATTCTTTGATTAACCTCCCCCTTTATACATGCTGGGATGCACTAAACCATCCATGCTCCCCCTGAGCACATGTAGAATATCATGACTCTATAGCTCAACTATGTGAATATGATCTTCATATCACCAATGACTCATACATACATCAATCACCCAACCAAGTGGGGATACACCAAATTTGACTCATCCACCCAACCAAGTGGGGATATACCAAGTGTTTATACATGACTCAAATAGAAATTACTACATCATCCTTCCCATGCATAGTGGGGTTACAAATTAGGTCTTGTCATGACCTTTACATCAAATCATATACATGACATTTATAACAAGGACCAAAAATCTAAACAAGACCATGATAATCATCATCGTATATGAACTGCACCATTAGCATCTTCCAACAACATCAATATCAAAAGCTTGTATATGTCCATCATCAAAAGAGTCACCTAAATCAAAATAACTATGTGGATCAAGCAATATAAGCATCTTCATTTACCAATATCTTCTAACATAATGCCAACAATGCATTATTAGAAGTATATTCTCCCCCTGAACATGTGCCAATTGTTCATTGTCAGATGTGATCATTGAAAACATCAATAAGAGTCATCAAGGCGTCATCATCAATCAAATATACATCAACTTTTTGATAGCTTATGAGGACCAACACATTTCCACATATCATCAACAGATTGTAACAATCATCAAACAGAGAAAATAATTGACTGAACCATATGAGACGCCTTTTCCTGAGTCTGTCCCACTGCTTTTTCCTCAAACCAACATATACATGACTGTGTAGCTTTGAACTCACGTATATATACACGACTTTTCTTCATGAAAATTGCGTATGAGATTTAGAACATTGAAGTTTCACACTTTTAGCTCCCCCAAAGTCTGTTATGTCTCTACATTGCACTATACCACATCTTTCTAACTGTACTTCCTTCTTCTTCCATATCTTCGAGTGTGATGATGTTTTCTCCTTTTGGTATGGTGCCCAAAATTTTCTCCTTCATTCCTTTTCTATATGTCCAAACTTGTTACATGCATAACATCTTACATGTTTCATATTCCTTCTAAAGCAGTCAATGGCTTTGTGACCAATCATATTGCAAAAAAAAAAATATCTCTTAAAGTACCTGGAAGTTGATGATCTATTTGTGTGACAGTCTTGAACCATTCTAATTCTACATCTTGCTACAACATGCACAAAATTATGACATATAAAAGATTAAACATTATTCATTGAAGGAAATAACCAACTATCACTTCCACATTTAGGAGTAAAATATTTTCTTTTAAGACTTTCTTTCCTTGGTTGTTGATGGGGTTGACATCTCATCTCCTTGTTGAGCATTTTAGATTTTGCATTAGAGTTCCTTGCCTCATCTTGTGAGCTAGATTAACCTTCAACAGATTCATGAAAACCAAGACTAGTTTTGATGGTAGGAGACCTTTGACTACTAAGAATATTATCCAAAATCTTAGTACTATCTTGAAATTGTAACAGTTTATCCTTTTCTTATAATTTACCTTTTAAGATATTTACCTCAACCTAATATTGCTTTTCTTTTTCCAGATATTGCTTCTTCAAGATTTCTTTAGCATTTCTTCCTTCTTCCACTTGTTGCCTTAATTTGAGAATCTCGTTTTCTTGTTCTTCATCTACTTGAGGTAGTCCTTCATTCTGCTTATTTTCAAGATCTTCTTTTAGAGGGAGGATCCTAGCTTCAAGACTTCCATAGTAATTGGATCTATCTTTAAGTCTCTTGATTGTTGTACTCTTTTCATTTACTTCATTTCTTAATGATGTCACTTCATCCTGCAACTTTTGACATTGATCTTCCTTTTCCTTGTACTTCTTTCGTACTTTGTTTCCTTCCCTCAGCTGAGCTTTTAATATGGTAACTTCTTCTTTGAAGGCACACTCCCTTTTGTTAAATAGTTCTTGTTGATCTCTAATTTTATCTACGAGTCTTTTAACTTCTGCGTCTATGTTTCTTTCACGATCATTTCCAATATCTTCAATATTGCATGAACAAAGAAAAGTACCACTAGAAGACAAAAAATTTGTGCCTAATACTTCATTTTATTATTCATCTTCAATATAAGGTGATTCTGAATCCGAATACTTGCTTCCACCTAACGGCCAATTGTCTCTTCTATTGTCACTGTTCCTTTGAGATGTCTTCTTTTTCTGAGGTGCTTTGTTCTTTAGCTTCTTTCCCATTGTTTCTACGGATCTCGTTCAAGCGATCAAGCTTCTACCAAAGGACCTGCTCTGATACCAATTGTTGGAAATAATATTGAGGGGGGGGGGTGAATCAATATTTATCAAATAAATAAATTTTTCATTTGATACTCAAATTTATATATGCTACTTCAATGAAGGTAGCTCACATGTACACACAACTGTATTTAAGGCAACCAATGTATATCCAACAAACTTATGATTCAATTAATTCATCATATGTTAATCTTTAATCAGTGCAAAAATACTTCATTAACCATATAAATAGTAACCATGTGTAGTAATAACAGAACAAACCATCACACAAATGAACACCAAGATTTTAGGTGGAAACCCAATGTGGGACAAAAACCACCTGCTGCTTTCTTCTTTTAATATAAGAAAAACTTGTTTATTATCCTGTACTAGTGCATACTCATATCAGCATTCAAGCACCCACCTGCAGAAGGCTACAACCTTCTCTCGTTCTCCAGCTTCTACTGTAAGGGAGCTACAACCCCCTAGCTCCTATACTAGTCGATCCATTTACTATTACGTAGGAACTGACCTACAAAAGACTCCAACCTTCACTCCTTTTCTAGCTGCTACTGGAAGGGAAATCGAACCCCCTAGCTCTTGTAGTAGCTGATCCATTTACTAGTATGTAGGCGTTGGCCTACAAAAGGCTCCTACCTTCACTCGTTTTCTAGCTGCTACTGGAATTGAGCTCCAAATCCATGGATCTTGTACTAGCTGATATGTTTACCAACACACAGGCGCTGGCCTATAGAAGGCTACGACCTTCTATCTTCCTCCAAGGACAACATTTCATAAATTTCCATACATGATACTCCTAAAACACAACACCACAATTTGAAGGCCACGTTTCATCCAATTTTCATACTAGACCCATTAGTAACATTGAAGCTCAAAATCAATCCCCACTGCAATACAACCATCAAATATATCTACATCAACCAATCAATGAAACTCAATCATCAATCTATGAATCAACCACAACTGAATCAATCACTGAAAACCCATCATCATTGAAGAAAATCACAATCAATCAATCTAAACATCTAGAACAGAGTCACTAGAACACAAAGCAAAACCCAGAACTCTACATCAACAACAAGAACCAACTGCAACTTCAAACATCATATTTTATAACGTATACACTACTTAGATGTGTCGAACCAGCTTGTATATGAACTTTTATCAAAGTGAACTTGCGTATAGATCTGCAAATACTAACTTAGACACTTCACGGCTATTGTAGACTTTATATACCCAAATCATAATATTTACAGAATAACACATGCGTCAGTATTCAGATCTATACTATCCATGATCAGACCGCATAATAATAATTCATTTAAGCTCTTATGATCTTGATCCATCATAAGGTCTCATCCCTCATCAACCACTATGGTTCATCCTTAGTTTAGATCAAGAAAAGCACCAGAAACCCATAACATGCATATTTTCTTTTGATCTCACTCTTCATAAGATATTCATTACTTGCACTACCTAGCCTAATGATCTTCTCCTCCTTATATAGTTTTAGGCCTTTCTCAATACCTCAGACCAAAATCACTTAGGACAAATACCTCGGACCAAATACCTCAAACCAAATACCTTTAACCAAAACCTTGATTTTCCATACCATACTCACTTTTCCTTCTGTGAAAGTGCATGTACACATATATGCTCCTTTTGTTTTGTTAACCTGTGTGTATAGGCTGCTTGGACAAAGTGAACCAGCGTATAATTCTTAAACCACTCACTTTCTTCAATCTCTAGAGTTTGATCTGTAATCCTTTGTTTTTAAACTGATGCACTGTGAATTGTCATCTATGTGAGCTTCCGTCAAGGACAACACCTGTATCATAATGCCAACAGCACATTGCCAAGCAAGTTTGGTTAGAGAACTCACTTTTGAAGGCTCCGAAATCCCTAATTCACCTAAGGTCCTAAACCATAAATATCATTGTTTAGAAAATCTTCAGCAAAATCACATAATCAATCTTTTGTCGACGCGTTTCGAACCAACCAGTGTGGTTCATCGTCAGGACAAGATTGATTATGTGATTTTGCCGAAGGTTTTCTAAACAATGTTATGGATCACAGAAGTCGAAACTCCTTCATAAATATCATGTTCACATACAAATGCAAGTTATCCATGGGTAAAAAAATACCATTGGAGACAACCTCTCAAGGTCACCACATGGAAAACAAGATCTCACAAGTTCTCTGATATTGATAAGATCTCTGGTTATATCGACATTTACAGTAAACCAGTTGCTTCCTCTATTGTCTACAACTCATGATTATTTCACTTTTCACTACTAAAGCACTCCAGTAGACCCACTTCCTCTATTGTCGAGCAGGTAATCTCTTATTTCCCTTGTTGCTACAAGAGAGCTACATAGATTTATTTCGTAATGTCTTCTTATTTAGGCCTCAACCTTGTAGTTCATGAGAAATCATGACTCTGATCTCTTTGTTTTATTGTTCCAGGCATCCAGTCCACACTCATGATTGTGAATGTAGAATACTATCAGAATCTGTTACTACTTCTATCTCTTCAAGTACTGCAAATGCAATATTGAGACATCCAAACAAGTTCACAAGAAGAAACTGATTTGTCTGCCAAATTTCCTTGAATCCACCCATTTCAACATACACAATCTGCAATAGGACACAATGCTCTTTCATGCTCCACTATGAAGTTTGCACAATCCTAACCCTAAACAATAGATTTTTTTGTTAATCCATTATATCCTCAGGTGTGAGTGACCACATGTTTTCATTGTTCTAGGTTTAGGTCCTCATTGAACACTTTCCCACTAAGATGCTCACCAACTGTGAGAGGTATGCCCACACCAACGTCCCATGAAATAACCATCAAATATCTAACATCATCTCTAATTCTAAAAAGGTAATATGATAACAATGTAAACTTTGAAACAAGAACTGATACTGTTACCTGTTTTGTAGAGATAGCAAAAAAGTGACCCAATTTTGAAAAGGGGTGATGAAAAACACACATATTTTTTTCAGAGCATAGTTTTTGGCACTATAATTCTTTTTATGTACATTGCGTTTTAGAATGGTAGTGATTTTGATGCCGATTTAAACAAGTGGTAATTCTACACCATGCCATTTTTTTAAAAGGCTTTTCTGTTTACTTTTAATTTTCTGATGTATGAAATGTAAATAATTATTTTGTAAATTTAATAATTGTTGAAGTGGTTTTCTTCTTCATATTTTCTTGTTTTTATTTTAATTTTTTTTTTTTGTAGTGAGGTTTTTATTGTTTTGCATATTTAAAGAAGAAGGTCGATATTTTGAATTTTCGATATTCTACATATTTATACATCGTTAATTAATTTTTCAATCCACATGAAATAATTGTCTCTAAAAAACAATATTTTTTAACAATTGACATAAAAATAACCATTTTTAACATAAATATAACTAAAAAACTACACGTTTAGATAATTTTTTGCTAGAAATGACATGTCAAAATCACAATTTTTATACGAAATTTTTGACTAAAAATGGTTAAATAATAGTTTTTTAATCAATTTCGTGTCAAAAAAATAATAATAATCACCTTTTTTTTCAAAGAATAATGATTAACTTAAAAATTAATGCGAAAATCACATATTACAAATATTGAATGCATAACAACCTTAATTGAATGTATATTCTTCTCATAAAATGTCAAGGTCAAAACATTACAAGTATAACTAATTAATAGTTACAAAAAATGAGCTTGATTTCCAAGCATAACTTAAATTTAATCAACAATGTCACCTAATCCAAACTCTTCGTCCTCTAGACTTTCATAATATTTTCTGCTTCATTTTACTCATTTTCCTCTTCTAATGGATCTTTGATGTCTGTGAATCTCCCAATGTATGCCTTTCCAATCATTCCGTGTAATGGTGGTTGGGGTTCCTTTGCCTTTTTTGCCACATGTGATTCACTAAAGTCCCCTTTTTTCAACCCAATTTCTTGCATTGCATCTGGAAGAAATTGAAGAGAATTAATTCTTTGCTGAATGAAATTGCACTGCATTGGATCTTTCTCAATTGCAATGCAATTTCCTCCTTTTTGAAGGCAACATGCTAGTGTTGTACCTAATTATTAAGCACAATATAAATAAGGAAGTAAATTAGTACAATGACATATTAATTAAAAAATAACATATTGAAATTCAATTCCATATAATAAAACTTACCTGGGCCAGAAAATAAATCTAGAACCCAATCTCCTTCATTTGAACATGTGTCTATAAGATAGTTAATCAATAACTGTGGTTTTTGATATATGTTAACTATCTCTCCTTTTGTTTCTTTGTCTTCATATGATAGTTTTCTCACAACAGCATCATAAATCATTATTTGGCTATGACTCTTTCCATCTACCCAATTAAAAACCATAGGCATATAGCTATCATCTTTTACCCAACTATCAATATGGATGAACTCACAATCATTTATAAATAGTTGATCTTCATGGTTAAGAATATTTGACTTTTGCCTGTAACATGAAATAGTAAATGTTCAATGAACTTGTACATAAATGAATTTTTCAACAGTAATCAAATATACATTTTAAACATCTTACCGTGGAAGCTGCATCCTTGAATTTGTTTTCCCCTTGAAGCTTGAGAATAACATTGCCAATTGTGTGTCTAAATGAAATGTCACAAATCTCCATAATGGTGATGACATGACTTCTAGAAATCTCGCAACGACTTTACTAAAAGATTGATAAGTAAAAGGGTCACTATCATAGTCAATGTTTGGAATATTGAAACTATGGGGAATATCTGCAATAACTAGGGCATAATTCCTTTTAGGTATGAGTTTAGCAATGTTTTCATGGTTGCCTTGTATTACTTGATATTGAACAGTGTCTAGCCCATTCCAAATGAAATGAGTAAGAGTTGGATCAAGTTAAACATTCTTAATACGTTTCTTCTTCAGTGCTTTGATCTTTATTTTTTCAATATAGGTTCTGAAACTATCTGGTGCTCCATTGTCATCCTTCATATTTTATAAAATAAACAAATATATGTGTAGGTTATAAATTAAAAATAGTACATAGATGAATAAAAATGAATGTATAAATCAACATACCTTTTAAAATGCAAGATAAAAAACTTTTAATGTTGATGTAGAACATGAATCTTGATAGTTGCATACAACATCATCCCAACTATCTTCATTCAACAATTTAACCATTTGTTCTTGAATTTTCATGTAAACTTTATGACTTCATAGATAAAGTAAAAAAAGTTAATATAATGATATGCATAACAAATACTACCAAGAACAATATGCTATATTTAAAAGAAAATTATAATCTAGAAATAAATAAAAATAATTCAATAAACTTACTTTTGAAATTCCTTAGACATTTCCTCCAATGATAATTCCCCTGACCTCACACGAGATAATATTGCTTTGACAATTTTTTTATCCTTCACTCCTTGCAATGCTCTCCAAGGTGTGATAGTCATATCTTCTGGAAGCTGCTTCATTTCAGGACCTGATTTACTTTTGCTACATATCAATGGCTTAGACTTTTTGACCTTTTGGTTTTTAATGCTAATGTTTTCCCACATGCTAAAAATCTCATTAATCAACTCCCATATTTCTCCAGTTCTAAATGCCAACTGGAAAATGTTATCAACACCTTTGAATAAATCACTAAATTTGCTGCCTTTGCAACCTTTTGAATTGATTTTCTCTTCAATTGGATAGCCTATTTCCATACAACATTGCTTTCAGAAATCTACAGTAACATTTATCCTGTCCCCACCACATTTTTCTTCAAATTCACTATGAATAAATCTAACCCTTTGGATGAAAGGCATAGACATCCTATATTCATCATCTGAATTATGATCCCATGCCACTAAGTTTGCTTCTGTATCTGATAAACCAGCATAAATGATACATTTCATTGTTTCAAAACGTGGGTTATTGGGATATTCCTCCATCAATTGCCTTTGAGCTTCTACAGAATCGTTCTCCCCCAAACACATAATAATTGTATTCAAAACATTTTGACTTATCAAATGCTTCTTTATTGGGAACTTGAACTGGGTCAACAAGAAGCACATAACTAACCACATGAGCATATGGATTGTACCTCATCAATGTCTTCAAGTTCTGAACATGCAGATGATGTGGCTTTCTGACTTGATATTGACATTGTCCTTCACTTGCCTTATAGATTTGTCTAACATTAAGTTGAAATGTAAAACTACCATCAATTAAGTTTCTCTTTGTCAAATTCTATCGAATGGCATTTTGTTTTGTTTTGATAATGCAATCCTCTAAATCACCTCCTAGTGTAATGATTTCTCTGCTTTCTTTTGAAGTTTCACTAGGTTCTTGACTATTGGTAATGACTACTTCAAAATCTTCAACTTTACGTTTCTTCTTCATAACATTCTCATCATTAACTGTAACAGATTTATTCTTGGGTATTGTTACTTTTGGTCTTTTATAGCTCTTCTCAGTTCCAATGTCATCTTCAGTAATGACAACATATTCTTCACTGTTAGTTTCAACTTCATCGTCTTCAAAAGTAACTTGTCTACCCTTGCTAGATTTATCCACTAGAGGCCTTTTTTTCTGATCCCTTGGATGTAGTTTTGTAACATCATCAATTACTACATTTTGCTTGTTTATCATTTCTTCTTCTCACACTGAGTAGAAACTGCTGACAACTTTCATAATATTATTCTCTATGAAATGAATGCCTCCCAACCTAATTTAACAACTTTCAACAAAATTTTTCCAAACAAAATATCATATGTCAATAAAAACAAAGTTAAAAAATATAGCGAGACAGTTACAAGAATGCAAAACACAAATATAAATAACAATACTTACGATATTTTTTTCATTTCATTTACAATTTGTTTACACAACTTTGTAGATACCTCTCTTGTGTCATACAATGAATATGATAACTGGTATTTAATCCTTTCATGTGATTTGGGTGGTTTTGTAAGTATGTAAACAACTTCGCCGTCCAGTATCGAACACATGTCTATGACTCTTCCCATCACTTCATAAATTCCATTATCATTTAGTATATCAATGTATAGATATATATTCACATTTTGGCTTTCTCTTTCTTTCACATACAAAATTCTTGATGGAAGTTTCACTTCTTTTGATTTCTTCTAGTATGAAATCATCTTCTTATCATTTGAGGCACTTGAATGATTTGTAGCCATCGGCTTAGGTGGAGTTCGTTCACCAATTTTTTTTAAAGATCCACCTATAAGAGTCATTGGTCTAGAAAGATTCACAGAAATATTCTTTGATGCCATTTTCCCGAAAATAGAGAAACACATAAATCAGTAAATGACGAAAACATATTAACCTAAATTAACAACGAAAATGATAAATGATAATTAATTTTATAAATCATAACAATTTTGAAAAAAAAATTAAAAAATACATTGCCCTGCCACCGCACCCTGAAAATTGGGCGGCCAACCGAGCCAGACGTTGGGTCTAGCCCCCTAGCCCACCATATCAGTTGAACCACTGCCCTCCGCCCAACCCCTCTTGTGCCACCCCGGTAGCCCGCCCTCCCTCCCCCTACTCCACCCCAGCGCCCCGCCTGCCCATGGGGTGGTGGGGCTATTCTTGGAATCACCCTTCCACCCCGCGAGCAGGCGAGTCATTGGGGTGGTGTGGGGTTGGGGGGGGGTGGTTATGTGGATTTTGAAAATCGCCCCACCACCCCGCAGGCAGGTGAGCCGCCGGTGTGGCACCAGTGGAGGCTGCGACAACCCCCCCGCCAGCTCACCGGCAGGCCGGCCGTTGGGGTGGCGCATGGGGAGGGTGGGCCACCGGGGTGGCATGGGGAGAGGGTGTAGCAACCCCCCCGTGCCACCCTATTGGCCCATTTGCCCACAGAGTGGCGGGGCGATTCTCGGGCCACTCGCGGGGTCGGAATCACCCCACCACCCCGCGGGCAGGCAGGTCGTCGGGGTGCACGGGGGGGCAGCGGAAGCCTGCCCATTCGCCACCCCAGTGGCCCAACCACCCGCGGGGTGGTGGGGTGATTATGAGAATCACCTTGCCACCTTTCAGGCAAGCGGGCCACCCATGCTCATCGCCCCATTCGGCCTTTGTGAGCTTTACCTAGCCCACCATGCTCACAACAGATGTGGTGGGTAAATTTGGCTCGCAGGAGTTTTTAATTAAAAAAAAAAAATTCTACTTCATTAAACTTATTTAATATTAGAATTTGCAAGAAAAAAATTAACTAACCTTTCAATTGCGAGAATTCTCCATTGAATATGTTGTTGATAGCAATGTAGCTGTTCCACAAATTCACTCCAAGTCTTTCAACGAACCGCAGAAAACCTTGATGTGATGTGAGTAATAGTGATAATGGAATTTATTATATAGCTGAAATTACAGAGATTTTTTATCGTGCAGTTAATGTGGGATTAATTTGCTTAAAAGAAATTAACATGTTAATTTTTTTATTGCGATATAGGAAAGTATGATAAAGAAAATATTATGAAATCATTTTACAGTGGGGTTAATTTCTTTTAGAATGTATTATAAAAATTAAGAAAAAAACATTCAATTGTTTAGTAAATATTATATACTTTAACTATTAATATAATTTAGGTAAAAGTTGTAGTTTACAATTTTAACTTTAAAGGTTTATTTCATAAAAAAAATTAGTTCACATTTTTCAATAAATTGTAGAATAAAATAATGAAGGAAAATAAATCTAACAAAATTTTTGGAGGGGAATATTTTGGCAAAAGTTTTTGGAGGGAAAATTTCATTCTTTAAGCTATATATATATCTTTAGGAGACTATGCATTTGTATCATTCAACCTCTTCTATTTGAAAGGGATGGATTCTCCTAATAGCAAAGTTTCACTTTGTACAACATCAACATATTCATCGCATAACAACTCTATTCATATTGATGAATATAACGAGAATTCTTCCACTATGAATAGAAAGTCAATTCTTCCACTTAGTCCTAACCCTATGGACTATGAGAGTAGCACTGATGAAAGAGCCGATGGAGAATTTGAAATAAATAAAGAGTCATGGATTCCACTTAGTCCTAATTCTAAGGACTATGAGAGCAGTAGTGATGAAAAGAATGATGACGAATTTCAAAAGAATGGAGTGTCATGGTGTCCACTTAGTCCTAATCCTATCGACTATGAGAATAGCAGTGATGAATATCATGATGATGAATTTCAAAAGAATGGAGTGTCACGGTGTCCACTTAGTCCTAATTCTAAGGACTACGAGAGCAGTAGTGATGAAGAGCATGATAATGAAGTTTAAAAGAATGGAGTGTCGTGGTGTCCACTTAGTCCTAATTCTAAGGACTATGAGAGCAACAGTGCTGAAAAGCATGATGATTAATTTCAAAAGAATGGAGTGTCACAATGTCCACTTAGTCCTAATTCTAAGGACTATGAGTGCAACAGTGATGAAGAGCATGATGACGAAGTTCAAAAGAATGGAGTGTCACGGTGTCCACTTAGTCCTAATTCTAGGGACTATGAGAGCAGTAGTGATGAAGAGCGTGATGATGAATTTCAAAAGAATGGAGTGTCACAGTGTCCTCTTAGTCCTAATTCTAAGGACTATGAGAGCAGAAATGATGAAGAGCATGATGAAAAATTTCAAAAGAATGGAGTGTCACAGTGTCCTCTTAGTCCTAATCAAATGGACTATGAGACCAGAAATGCTAAAGAGCATGATGACAAATTTCAAAAGAATGGAGTGTCATGGTGTCCACTTAGTCCTAATTCTAAGGAATATGAGAGAAGCAGTGATGAAGAGCGTGATGATGAATTTCAAAAGAATGGAGTGCCACGGTGTCCTCTTAGTCCTAATTCTAAGGACTATGAGAACAACAGTGATGAAGAGCATGATGATGAATTTCAAAAAAATGGAGTGTCATGGTGTTCTCTTAGTGCTAATTCTAAGGACAATGAGAGCAGCAGTGTTGAAGGACAGGATGACGCACTTAGTCCTAATGCTAATGACTATAAAGGTAGCAGTGACAAAGGAAAGGATGTACCATTTTCAATAAGTAAACAATCACATTTTCGACATAGTCCTAATTCTATGGACTATGAGAGCAACACTGACAATGCACATGAGGAATAATATCCAATAAACATCGAGTCAAATTTTCCATTCAGTTGGAATTCTAAGGAATATGATAGTAGCACTAAAGAAGGGGAAGATGAAGAATATCCTCCAAGTCAATATTTGAAAAGCACAACTGATCATAGTGTGGATAACATTCCTCTTAATGATGATGGAAATCCTTATACAAATGATGATCCAATGATGGAGATGTTGCTAAGAAATATTGTTTCGAGGAGTAAGAGCAGACCTTTTCCTATCAATGCAAGATTTTCTAGTTATACAAGGGGTGGAGCAGAATATCTGGTGAGAAGAAGTTCTATTAGCGGTCTCATTTCAAGTGAATGTTTTCAAAAAGATTTCTTGAAACATATGGATTTCAAATTTGCATTACAGAGTAGGAAGAGATATTTGTCAATGAATAAAAGCATGCAAAATTCATATTTAGTTGGGCGGATGAAATCTACATTGTCAGGTTATGATTATCATATTGGGTCTCTATTTATCTGTAGAAAGGCTTTCAAAATGTTTCATTCAATTGGGAATTTTCATCTCTCGAGAATTCAAGAAAATTTAGAAAAGGATCCCAAATTTTATTCAGTAGTACATCATAAAAGACAGTTTGGGCTATTATCAAATACTGCAATGTCATGGATGAAAGGTTTCCTTTCAAAGCATGGAGAGTGTATGCCAAATAGAGAGACAATACATATTCCAGATAATTTTTCAAGATGAGAAATCTACAATTTATACAAGGAATATGCAGAAGGTGCTGTGGGACATGGCCAGTTCATTACATATCAATATTTTATGAAGATATGGAAGAAATAATTCAACAATGTCCATATTCCTAAGAAGACAAGGATGAGGATTTGCAGTACATGTGCTTCTCTCAAATCAAAATGGGACAAATTTGAAGGGTCAAAAAGAGGTAAGCATTCATAACTTTAACTTTTAAAAGTGTATAGTAATCAACTATTAAAACATTTTTCTTAATGGATTTCTTTTATGTTGTGTAGATTCAATTGTCAAAGAATTTCAGGAGCATCGTGAACAACCTACAAGTGAAAGGAAAAATTTGTACAAGCATCGAAAGAAGTGTTATGATAATCCGAATAAATATTTCGGTTTGATAATTGATGGTATGGACCAGAAGAAAACACGTTTACCACATTTTGTTCGCACACCCAAAAATTTACAGGAGGAATTTTTTTTTCAGTATCACTTGGTTAGTTGTATGGTCTTCAATGGGAAAATGTTGCGAAGGGTGTACTTCACACCTCCAAATATTCATAATGATGCAAATATTACCATAACCATAATTCATGATGTGCTTTCTCATTGGTCTGGTAATCTTCCCGAAGTTTTGTATCTACAATTGGACAACACTTGTCGTGAAAACAAAAATCAGGTTGTTTTTGGATATCTAAACATGCTTGTTGAATTGAGAATTTTTCAGAAGGTAAAGGTTGGTTTCCTTCATGTTGGGCACACTCATGACCATATTTATCAGATGTTCAGTCGTTTTTCAATCACATTGAGGAGGAATGAAGTTAGGAGCTTGCCATCATTAATTGAATGTATTAAGAAATCATACATGCCAGAGCTTACTGTTGATGTGTTGGAAGAAACTATTGACATGTGAAGGTTTATTCTGGGATCACATGATGAGGGGAAATGCATTGAACAACTTAATGACATTAGCTTCCAACATCAATTTCGTATCAAAAAAATTGATGGGAAAACACCAATATGGGGCAAGAAGTATTTAACTACTGCAGAATGGGCACCGTCATCAGGTTTTAAATTTTTGAAGTTCATTCCATATCATCCAATATTTGCATCAAAAATATTTTTATTACAATCAGTTGGTGAAGTTCATAATGCACGCAGACAGAATAGAGACATAAATTATTCTGATTGCATAGAAGAAATTAAAAATGTATTAGAAATACATATGAGTACTTTGAAATTGTTGATTCAATTTAGTGGGATTCATTTTTCAATAATCAAAGTGATATCATTTCAACAACAACAAATGAAGATATACCTTTGAAAAATCCATTTATTTGGCCACAAAATGTGTTGAATGAACATGAGGAAATAAACATTATTGAACAACAACAATCTCAAGGTTATTAATTCTTCACAGGCAAAGGAAAGAGAGATGTATATTGGATCCAGAAGATCTCGTGCACAACATGAAGCCATGGAAGAACTTTACAGGGGTTCGGTATAGGATATTAAGGATGGTTGCATGATCACACTGCTAGCAGATGGAGAGCACAATGGCTATCCATTCTGGGTTGCTAAAGTTATAAAGGTCTTCACAGAAAATGAGGATGTTAGAGGTGTTGAAGTACATTGGTATGCCACAAATACACACTCATTCAATGGTGTGTATAAGCCAGAGATGGTAGTTGACAAAATATATGGCGGAAAGACAAAAAGAAAGGGTACAAAATTTAAATCGCCACAACACAGACATATTAAAATTGGAGAATGTTGATATACTTGTTTATGACTTCAATTTAACAAAGAGAGGAACTCTTTGCTTCAAGATGATAGAGATTCTGAAAAGGTTGTTACTAGAAGAAATAATGTTGAGATGGGAGTCTGCTAAAACTAGTCGTAGATCAAGAAGAATTTTGAAACCTGAAATGGTGGGCATGCATGTGGACTCAGATGGGGCACTAGTTGATGAAAGAGAAGAATATGGAACATCTTCATCAGAATCCAGTCACTCATCTGAAGATGTGAATTCTGATGGTGTGCAAGAAAATATGAGTGATTTTGAATAATTTTTTAAGACAGTTTATATAACTGATGTTTGCATCGTATCTTGAAATAAAAAATTTTATTTCCATATGGTGTTAAATGAAAAATTATGAGTCATTTTTATGTTGTTGGATTATATGTCTTAATTATGATAATTTTTATCATTTAGAATATCTACAATGCAACATTAAATTAGAGATATAATGTATGTTTCATTCAATATACAAATAATGACATTTGAATTGATTTAGTCATGTAATTTGTTCATAATGTCATGGTCTTTTAATTTTATGGTTGAAAAAATTCCAATTTCTTTTGTATCTAGCATGTTATGATTGAAAACATGTTGAATTTATACTTAGGAAAGAAAAATGTTATTCTACCAAAAACATTAGTGTGTTTTTTTCCTCAGAAACAACTCTTTTTGCCCATAAAAATTCTTTTTTACTAGCATTTTTTTTAAATGTTGAAAATTGATCCTAAAAAAAAATAATCATTCAAGTATCATCACATTTTCGTTTTCAAGGTGTTTTTTGCATAAAAATTTCATTTTCACTACCATTTTTAAAACATGTTCAAAATTGACCCTAAAAAAAATGATCATTCCAGCATACACACTTTTCGTTTTTAGCATTGTCTTTGATGTTTTTTTCGGGGTTTTTTTGGCCAGAGTTCCCGTTTTGAGTTTATAGTTCCCATTTCAAAGTTTACAATATTTGATTATAAACATGACCTATTCAAAAATGTAATATGATTATAAGCATGGCCACCTATTCCAAACCATGGGAAGAAAATTCTGCACTCTAAGAGAATTCCTACATGAAACTAAACAGCTAAAATCTCAAAGGTACTAAAAAATGCACCTTTTAATTATTGTTATAATCTATAAACACATAAATATCTAATGGAAAAATAGCTAATTGACTGGAAAAACCTATTATAGCTTTTCATTTCTTCTGAAAATGAATATCTACTATAGAAAAGCAACTCACTGCTAGCTGTTGAACTGAACACTCAATGAATAAATCTATACCTTCACCTTTTCCTTTATAGCCTAAGGAGAAGAATAGGTACAATAAACCTAGACACATGCATAGCAATTCCTCAAGCAAAGATGATATGAAATAACAATAAACTTAGACTAAAGCTAAGAAATTAGAAAAGTACTGAAGACGACCGAAGATAACACACGCAATTGCATGTGCCCTCTTTTATTTATCTATGTAATGCATGCAAACTGCATGCAAGCAAGATGAAAAATGCATGTGACCAACATGTAAACTACTAAGGGTAACATTATCCCTTCCTATCTGTTTATGGTGCATGAATGCATGCGTCCTCAATGTTGGAAACTTACAAAGTTTTGGTTGATCCTCTTGTATATTCTATTGCTCTGTACTCATCTACATATCATTTTGTTTCATAGAAAACAATTGGGTACGAATTTGTTGGGACTACCAGTAATCTTTATGTAGGCCTACACTACCTTTTTGTTCCTTCTGGTGTAGTATGAAAATTAACTTGTTCGTACACTTTCCAAGGTACCGAGGGATAAATGTCTAGTCCCTGAACCCAGTGTAACATAGGAGACAATGCACAAAGTAGAGCCAAGAGTAGTGAAGGAAACTGCAACATTGATGAAATCTACAGCCTTGGAGGTTGGAACCCTAGAAGAAAGGGAAATAGGAGAGGACATGATGATGTTCTTGCAGTATCAAGGTTTGGTGATGTTTCTTGGGGAAGTGAAGATAGATGTAGAGAAGGCAAAAATAAGTGTGAAGGTGATGGAGAAGAGAAAAGTACTAAGTAAAGTTGGATGTGAAGCTATGTTGCTCTATGATATTACTAATGGTAGTTGAGTTGGAGATGTAGCTACCTTGTTCCTTGAGACATGTTTCAACAAATAAGAGTCTTATGATGAGCCAATAGAAGAAGACAAAGAGAAGTAGAGTGAAAGACAGAGAGTTTTTCAATGTGTAGTGCAGAAGGAAAAGAAAAAGGAGCACAAGTTACTGTTGTGTACATGCTAGGATGGCATGAGCATAGAGGGAGCAAGAATGAGGTTTGGTGATGGCATGTAGTTTTGGCACAAGGTCATGCTTTTAAAATTTACCTAGGTAATATGATATAGGATCATCTTTCTTCTACGCACATCTCCATGGAGGTGAACAAGTGGACTAATCAATCACCATTTTTACAGCATGAAGAGATGATGGAGGGGAAGAGGGGAATGTGGAGGAGACTTTTTTCCTCAATTGTTGGATATCTCTACCCATATCAGTGGTTGGTAATCCTGTGGGATTTTAGGAGGTATAGTTTAAAGAGTATACACAGAATTCCCAACTATCAAATCTCTCTCAAGATCAACCATTGATTTAGTACTTGCGATTTAGAGTGTTAAATAGGTGGTTGGATAAGAGAGTGCCTACATTCCAACCATTGAAACCTCTAAATGGTGATGGTTGGGTTGGTTCTCAAGGAAGGAGTCAACTTTATTATGATGTTAGGTGGGCACTATTGAAAATTATTTGGTTAGGAAGCAAGAGAAAAGGCCATGGATATGAGGAAGTCAGAGGCTTTCATTCATTCTGAGAAGGCTCTCATGAAAAGAGAAAGTGAGAAAGAGAAAATCAAATGAGAAGAAAATACAAAAGAGAAGGATGAAAAATAAAAAGGAAAAGAGAGCTAGAGGAGCTCTGAAAACAATTGTGAGGTAGACCAAAGATGAGCCTGCTATGACAAAAGAATTTGAAGTTTGAGGTGAACTGTTGGGTATAACAACCTGTAGTTTTTCTAATCTATGTCATAAGGTTCGTCGAACTTTAACCTTGTTGTTAGAACTTTGGCGAACCTGAAAATATTTGAGGTTTGTGAACCTCATCGAACCTCATAGCCATTAACCAAGTCCACAGATCAAAACTCATAACCTCATGTCAAAACTCAAGCTTTTAATTTATCCTTGCATTTTCCATGTCCATGATAGCATTTTTATGTTTATGGATGTTTATTTCTTACTACTTTATCCTATAATTCATTATATATATATATATATATATATATATATATATATATATATATATATATATATATATATATATATATATATATATACAAACTTAATGGTGAACCTCATGTGAACCTTATCAAAAAATTCGAACTCAAATCGAAGCTAATCATTATCGAACTCAAACTTGAACTCGAACCATGTGACATAGGTTCCAACAGAGATAGAACGGAGAGGAACTAAGAGGAAACTCCAAGGGTAGACAAGGCAACATAAATAGCAGTAGCAGCATAGAATTAAGGAACAAGTCTTTGAAGAACAGGAAGATTCTAAGCAAAATCCAAAAGTAGAGTTAAATAGAAGCCTACAACTACTATACGAAAAGAGGATCAATTGCAGTGATTTCCACATAATGAATTATCCATTTGGTGGACATATTTTATGAGTTTGAAGAAGATAAAATTGTTGCAATATTGGTAGAGTTGTGTGCATTGTTGTGTGGAAGAACTGTAGCAGGTGAATGGGTTAAGCAGATCATGTCTCACATCTTTGAATAATTGTTCTTTTCAAGTATCTAAATAAAATATGTTTTATGTAGAAATCTATAGTATGTAACAAATGTTTTAATCTTCTTATTTATAATCATATTACATTATTGTTAAAAACATAGATCAAACTGCATTGCTTGTTAAAAGAAAATGTCATTTCTTTCTTATGAGTGGCTCTCCTTATTCCTTTGGCCACTCAAACTTTCCCCAGTAGGGGATAGGGTTTTTTCCCTTGAAACCCTTGACTTATTTATGGTGCTTGATTTAGCAACTTATGGAAGCTAGCTCTTTCTACGCTCCACGAGGGTTGTGTTCGAATGACAACAATTCTCTTAAGTGCAACAAAATTTTATATGGTAGCATGAATTAAACCCTTTGGTTTTGGTTCTTCTATGGCCAACTTTCCAATTCATCAATGGTAAGGGTTCTATTTACTAACCTTTTTTTTAATATTTAGAAACCAAATAAACTCACCACCGAAACATGGAGATTAAATTATATCTTAACGTTGGAAGCTTTATGAATGTATGGATTCCATGTTAACATGCATACATACGCAGCTCCCAGTTTACCATACGTTTGCAAATAAACTTGACACATTTTGTTAATATAAGTTGCAATTTATGTGAGAAGCTTTCACTTCCATAATCATTTCTTTTTCAAAATCTCTCATAATTTTAGAAAGTTTGGTTATAGGATTACTGCCACATATTGACATCTAAGAGAACCCACAAATTCATTGAATCAAATAGCAAGCACCATGAATGGGAATCTAGGTGTCTCAATATGTGCGAGAATATGTCCATAGGGTGACCAATAATCAAATCCTAATCAATGTTTGGTCCTAGAGTTCAATTGGTTAGAAAATGTGATCATGGAGCATTTTTTACATGGGTAAGGAGAATTTTTTTTATTCCCTTCAAGCACACCGCCAAGAAAGTTTGGTTAGAGAACTCACTTTTGAAGACTCCGCAATCTCAAATTCACCTAAGGTCCTAAACCCTCAATATCATGTTCAGATACAAATGCAAGTTATCCATGGGTAAAAACATACAAGTGGAGACAACCTCTCAAGGTCACCACATGGAAAACAAGATCTAACAAGTTCTCTGATATTGACGAAATCTCTGGTTATACCGACATTTGCAGCAAATTAGTTTGTTCCTCTATTTTCCACAACTCATGATTATTTCACTTTTCACTACTAAAGCGCTGCAATAGACCCAGTTCCTCTACTGTCCACTAGGTAATCTCTTATTGCCCTTGTTGTTACAAGAGAGCTACAAAGATCTATTTCATGTTGTCTTCTTATTTGGGCCTCAACCTTGTAGTTCATGAGCAATCATGACTGTGATCTCTTCGTTTTAGTGTTCCAGGCATTCAGTCCACACTCATGATTGTGAATAATCACTAATAGATTGGGTAGGTAGATGATCACTGTAGGTAGAATACTATCAGAATCTATTACTGCTTCAGTCTCTTCAACCACTGCAAATGCAATATTGAGACATCCAAACAAGTTCACAAGAACAAATTGATTTGTCTGCCAACTTTCCTTGAATACACCCATTTCAACATACAAAATCTGCAACAGGACATAATGCTCTTCCATTCTCCACTATGAAGTTTTCACAATCCTAACCCTAAACAATAGATTGCTCTATCAATCCATTATAGCCTAAGCTATGAGTGACCACATGTTTTCATTGTTCTAGTTTTAGGTCCTCATTGAACACTTTCCCACCCAGATGCTCACCAACTATGAGAGGTATTCCCACACCAACATCCCATGAATATGAGATGAGAAGGACTCACATGCATGTTGGTGAATATAATTAAAATATTTTCCCTTAGAAGGAGAAGGCCACTTTGGAAACTTTTTTAACTCGTTAAACTATAGCTCAACTTTGAAATGTGTGGAATTTTAATATTATTAGTCCAAGTTTGAGGGGGAATATAAGTAGGAATCAGTAACATGTCAGTAGTGTAGTTCTATGAGCTTCAACTCAATCCCAATAAATTCTAGTAATGGAATAGGTTTCTAACTAAAAAAGTTATGGTAATGGAAACATAACAACTTGTATTTGGATTCTTTTCACATTCATTACACTTTTTCCGTACGTTAAAAGAATTCTAAAAAGGAATAGCTATATGTGAATCATGAAAAGGAAAAGCTTAAAAAGAATCCTTAAAAGGAAAAGCTTTGTGCAAAATTACACAGGGATAAGTGTACAAAGGGATCACAACTGTAGCCTATATAATAGTGAAAAGAGAACCTAACCCCTCGACCAATAAAATATTAAAAGGTGTATTAAATATAACATAAAATATATAAAACTAGTGTATAAATCGATTATTGATTTTTTAATTATTTAATGGGTATAAAACTAGTGTATAAATCCCCTAACTATATGGATGCTACTCATATTTTCTTTAGCTACTTTAGCTAGAAACCAATTTAAGTGGAGTCCATTATGCTCTTGGAGTTTGCATATAATTTATTAATATTTCTTGATCTTGCACGTGGAGGAGAAAGTAAAGTTATCTACTAATGATTTTCAATGTCACTAAATTGACAAGAATCTATGCATGACATGCCATTAAGGCATCTAATATTGATTCACACATAATAGCTACTAATTATGCCAACTTTGCTGCCTCTGGGATACCATTCTTTAGAGTTAACTCTTTCATTCCCTGAAACTCACATGAAATTACATTTATAAAAAAAATGGGCAAACAACATATATATTTACTGGCATGTAATAACTAAATTAATTCCAAATGTAATCAGGATATACTCACATCCCAGACAATGTTCTACCAAAATTCATGTAAAGGACGATAAGAAAAAAAATGCTTATTAAATGAACGGAAACCTCAATACCAATGCCAAACAGCTCATAGGGAACATCAATACCAATGCCTTCAGCTATGCGAGGAAAATACCTTTGGAAAAATACAAGGAAAATACGTCAAATTGCAAGGAAAATACCTCTGGAAAATAAATCCTTTTTTGTCTTCCTTGAAACGTCTAGCTCATCTTCCAGTGCCTTTCGAAAATCAAAATGAAAGCCCCAAGATAAAAAACTAAAAATATTTGGCGCCAAAATGATTTTCGGCCTCTACACCAAAAACAATTCAGTGGTTTCAGCCGGCTTGTTTCCACTTTCAGCCAGCCTATTTCCATTTCGAGCCGGCCTAGCCCACTATTTCCTATTATTTTCTGCTTATCCGGTGCCCCTATATCCCACTTTTCCTATGAGTTAGGGTTGCTTAATATATATCTCATGCCACCCACCAATAAATGATTATGTGCTATGCTTATTAAATTAACCATAAAATCTAATGCTAAGAGATTTTTGAGTGCACAGTTTATGACTAAGAGTCAACTCCCTACAAGATTCAATAGGGAAGGGGGGAGCCACATCGTGGCTAGAGAGCCCTTTCAAATCCTCTTAAGGGGTATAACCATTGGGCCTACTACCCTGAATTCTCATCAGAGAAACCCTGTAAAGAACCACTTTGAATTTGGTTCAATAGTTGTCTCGTGCCTCTCAAAACTTAAGTGGAAATGAATTTGTATCAAACCCCCAGATGGGTATGTCGAACAAGCTTAAGGAGGCTCTTGAACCCTAAGTGGAAACGAATTTGTATCAAACTGTGTTTTTGTATTGATCATTATAACATCACTTTCTGAAAACTCTATGCCTTGTAATTTCAAAAAGCCAATCTCTTGCATATTTGAGGTCTATATTGCCCACATCTGCAAACAAAAATCTCAAATGAGTTTCAAGCTTACAACCCTTCATAAGCTATATACTCTCTACTAAATTTACTTGTCTTAAAACTACCTCGATTTGGATCTATGTAGTCAGTTTCAAAAACTAATTTGAATAGACATACAAGTAACATCAATCCTTTGCAATTCCCAATTCACCTTCTACTGTGAAAGTTTCTTAATACCCCACTTGCATGGCAAAAATTATGAATTTGGTAATATTTTAATACCTCACTTCCGTGGCGAAAATTATGAAATCGACAACAGTTGTAAATAATGTGGTTAATGTTTGGTGTCCAAATGACTCAGATAACATAAAAATTGCATAGCTTAGCATGAGGGAAAAGGTATAATCATCATATAAAGAAAAATATGAACGTGAGGTGCTTTATCACACTAGTTTGGTCTATCAGCCCATAGGTCCTTTATTTTACAAAAGCGCCAAATTTCTATTCCCCCATTCTACTTTGCCCTTAATTTTTCCAACCTTTGCTTTTCATGTTTAGTAAGGTGGGGTCTTATAATTTCTTAAAGACTTGTCTAAGATTGAAGTTATTGGAATATCAGTCCATTTCTTGAAGGGTACGAACACATCATTTGGTCATATATTACTTATTTCCTTTCTATTTCCTTAATCCTTAATCTAGCAAGTGATATCCCATCGAGTATCTAGTTTAACTATTGCGAAGCTCTAACTAGAAATGTTTATTTCGAAGAGAATAGACTTTACTCATTATGTTAAGTTTAAAAGACATCTTTAAAGTTTGTTTAGAGATGTTCGTTTCTTTTTTGGACGTGAAAATGAATGTTTTAAACCTTGATTTACTTATTATGATTAGCTAAAACAGTATCTTTGTAAATCAATCATCAGTATTACCACATGCATTAGATCGAACTTCCTCTCTAAATTCATCTTACCTATTTTATAACATTAACCATTACCATTACTATGAGGTTAATCAATACCTTTGGATTCAACCATCCATGAAAAGTGGTAATTGCTTCAACAAGTGCTAGATCTAAACCTTCTTACCAAAATTGTATTACTTCCTCCATCACAAACTAAATCCTTCTCACCAAAGCCTTATTACCTCTTTCATTAGTTCAAATTTCATTCACTCCACTATATATAAACCTTCTCAGCAAATCATTAGTTTCACTATTGGTCTAGATCACGATCTCCTCAAACCCATATTACTTATTTCATTAGTTCCAAGAGTTAGTCATAAACCTTCTCACCAAATCATTAGTTCCACTATTGTTCTAGATCATGATCTCCTCAAACCCATATTACCTCTTTCATTAGTTCCAAGAGTTATTCATAAACCTTCTCACCAAATCATTAGTTCCACTATTGGTCTAGATCATGTTCTCCTCAAATCCATATTACCTCTTTCATTAGTTCTAGGAGTTATTAATATTACCCCAGACGTCATGTTTCCAAGCCTATCCTATCTCCATCATTAGTTCCACTAGTATTTTATCCACTCCCATAGACATTACATCTAGATCTTCTCACAAAATCCATCTTAAGGTTTCCTTCATCACACACTATAACCATATGTTCTTACCAAACTCATGTTACCTCCCTCACTCTCTCCCACATGCATTAGATGTAAACCTTCTGAACAAACTTGTTTTAGGTGTTTCATTAGTTCCACTTATGGTGAATGACTACCACATGCAATGCATCAAAATATTCTCATTGGACATGTTTTACCTCTTTTAGTTACACTGGTGGTTTTAATATGTTTCTTAGTGTTGAACACGAATAACAAGGAATATGACAAACAATATGATAAAAATTCATTTTACTTCATTGAATCCAAAACCATCAAGGTAAGTTAACACAATATGGTAATCATTTTATGGAAAGATAAACTCTTGTTCATTTTCCTCTTCAAGGGAAACCTCCCAATGAAATAATGCTCAAATACAATCATTATAGTTAACAAATCCAATAAGGAGGACTCAAATATTATTCATTTATAAAACCTAAAGTTTAACTACTATTGGTGCCTATGCTAGTGAATAGGCCATATTACATTTATCACATGAAAAATACCTAGTACAAATTTTTTAATAATAACTAACATAACCGACTTTGTATACATTACATTAAATGACCACCATACTTATAATATTATTAACCATTATGGACCCCATTACTTCACTAGGGGGGATCCCACCATTTCATCCCCTTTGAAACACATTTATCTCAAATTTTATATCTATGATGTATCACCATAAGACAACCTCCTGTGTATGGGCATTGCCCCCAACCCTAAGAGTGAAATAATCCAAGAAGCGTGTCCATAAAGGGATCATCCATAAATCAAGGTCCCATGTACAATTACTACACTCCACAATAAGAATGAAGCCATCCAAGAAATGCATCCAAAAATCCAACTATCAAGTATAAATGTTTCCTTCAATGTTGACAATGAAGTCATCCAAGAAAGGATTACATAATCTTATATCCTAGGTATAAGTGTGCATGTTCGGTCCTGACTAGTCACACATGAAATTGGTGAATAGACATGAGGATTATGTTAAATATTATCACCATAGTCATATGGATCCAAACATATTTCCACCAAGATACTATGTCATCCATAACCAAAATATCATCCACATAGATACAAAAGGTTAGTTATTGATATGGAGTTATGTACTCTATGGTATGTACAAGTATTATTACATTAGAATGTCATGAATAATCATCAACGGACTTGTTTTACCAAGGTCCCTAAGATTGTGGTAAAAACTTAGCGTGAAGAATTAAAGTGGAACTTCAAAGATTAATTTGTTTTACTGTGACTAGGTTAGGTATGACTAGATTAGGTAGGAGGTGCCATCTGAGATCCTGACAGCAATATCAACATATTTTACTGAACAACTATCTCTTTCACCAAGTTTCTTGATTGAGGCCCTAAATTTGATCGAGTCCTGCTTACATTTCTTAGAAGAACATAATATGCCATCCTCAAAATCCTCAACCTCAGGTTAAAAAATAATATTAGGGGAAGGAAAAATTACTTTGAATCCTGACACACCAATAGGATTTTTTCTACTTGTTTTATCAAGAAATATAATTCTATTAATGAAACAAGATGACTATGTAATCAACAAATGTTAACACTCAAAATAGTTTTGTGAAAAAATTGCGTCACCTAAGGAGAACATATAGACGAAGGAGATACTAAAGATGAGGCTCCCATAATAGGTACAACTTAACCTCCACCGATCAATATCCCATTCTAGTAGTTTGAGTTAATTTGATTGTCCCTCTTTAATGCATCCATCACTAATACACATGAACTCCTGAAGCCTAATATTTTCATATATTGAAAATGCTTGGTCGATCCAATCCCTCTACTCTAGTACTTCTCACATGGATACATTGTCAATATATTGTGTGTAAACTTAAGATAATTTTTGATACCATTTTTAGTATCATTAATTAAATATTCCCATCCATTCTCTACTCTATTTTGTATCAAGATGAGAAGGAGACATGAAAACTTGACTTACTAGTGACGTGACTTCTAAATAATCCACAACATCATAAGATGATCCATAGAAACATCACTAAAAGTCGACCCATATTATCAATTTAATAATTCATTATATAGTTTAATATATGTTATTCTCTAAATAAACCATGGTTGATAATAATTTTGTTAACAATAACAACAAATCTTATATAATAGAATATGTTTGTGTGTTTCTTCATTAGCAAAAACAAGGTTGATCATATTTCTATTCAATTTGAAAAAAATGCACATAGTAGATACTTATAGCATTCACAAGGAATTGATTTGATTATATTCTCGTTACAAATTTCTATCTCAATATTTAAAATTCCAGCAAATATATTAAGAAGCCCATAACCCTTTATAAAATTGACTGTAAACATCTATTATTTTAAATATTTACAATTAAATTATACCATGATAAAAGTTTAATTACTTCCAATAAGGAAATGATGTACTATATCGTCACCTATAATAGAGTACTCTTGCAAAGGTCTATGTAGATATTACATTCTATTCACTCAAGGTTGATTATTGCAAAAAGTATTTGGAGTTCTACTCTTCACCTAGCCATAGACCTTATTGCTCTAGATATTTCAAAAACAGGTCATGCATGAGCCATCAATCCATTACAATGTTGTATCTTCTTAGCCTTTTCCTCAATTACACAAGAAAAAGTGATGCCATCTTCTCCTTCTCCCTCCTTATATAGAATACATCGATGGTAAGGAACCCAACCCCTATGGTCCACCTATCATTATATAATTATTCCTTTGTCTTAACATTTTTCATTCACATAAACCTACATTATATATTATTCTTCCATTGTCTTCAATTTTGTAATAATCAATTAGTAAAATTTATACTTGTTACAAATTTCAAATTTATGAATGGAATGTCAAGATAAGGTATCATGTAGATATTGAACATTGCATGTCTTACATCAATATAGAATTTGCATATATTTAAAAATTGCAGCACTAAAATTTGTACCAATGCTTGTTTTGCACATAACAAACAATATTTTAGAAGGAGACCAAAATGCAAGATGAACACCACCAGCGTAGAAATTTAATTTGAAAATCCCAAAAACCTAACTTTCCCATTCAATAAGAAAACAATAGATATGAAATATAGGGGAAATCTTGAAGAGCATAACCAGTTGGTTCTTTCTCATATAACTTTTCTTGATGAATGAAAATAGTGTATTCCTTTGTAGAAAAGTATGAGCTCTGAAATGTTCCATGATAATTGCATATTCTTGGGGCTTGGTTTCCAAGGCAAAGTCCAATGTTCACTCTAAACTAACTATGATCATCAATAACCACTTGGTGAATGCTAGTAGTCAACCATTAAACCAACCACACTAGAATTTGAAATTGAATAGGTCTAAATGAAAATGAATTATGTTAACACAAGAGTTCAATAAGAACTTGCATTTGGTTATTCATGCCTACTAGGGAGATATTTCCATTAAAGGAAATCATAACACAAGAAACAATACAACAAAGTATAAGTGATATGAATGATGATGTTACGAAAGATGTAAGTGAAGGACTAGGAAATTTATGGTGATCATGCAAATGATAAATATTGAAGACAACATGATGATGATGTTGGAGAAGGACATATCATTATGGAGGGATGGATTTAGTTTCTAAAAGTGTATCAACTCAATATACCTAGTTGGATGGGTTGTTTATCTCAGATACAGTGAGATTGGTTAAATTCAGCTTATCAGGTTCATGAGGGTAGGAGAGGGAGGCGAAATAGGGATGGGAAGCTTAACAGTCGTCCACAAGGAAAATATGTGATTACGTGTAAAGGCAAAGGGAATTCTAGGGGGTAATTTGATGCAAATAAAGAGTGAATTATGCCTCCCTGAATGCACATCATGAGACTGTATTTAAGATTCACCATTTCAAAGTTGCGAGAAGACTAGATTGTAAGCACAAGAGAGAAGCTAAACATATTGTGGGTTGAGAAGAGTGCCAAGAAGGCCCTTTCTGGTTCTTCCTCTTTTAGAATGGAGACGCAAGATTTAAGAGTATTTATAAGGTAGTAGTAAAGATGAGATGGATTGTCAATCATATGCTGGTAGGGGTGTTGTTGGACTGTCACAGTGGAAAAAAATGATCTATTGGATAAAACGAATGTCTGGTTCCAAAGAAAATTTCAATGTTGAGGAGAAACTTGGGACGGGTAGCTAATGGTTCCCTAAGCCAGGTCAATTGATTGTAATGGATTAAAGATAAACTGCTGCAAAGTCTCATGAGGAATATGATTATGCAATAAATGCACATGAAAAATTGGAAGTCAAAGTCTACGACTCATTAAAAAGAAGCGGTTCAAACAGTCACCACTAAGTTTTGAATGGGATCTAAAATTTGACTTTCTCAAAATTGAATGAAGTTGGAACCACTCTGAAACAACCTTAAACAATTAATGTTAATATTAAAAATTTAAGTAAAAGTTGGCATTATCCTTATCTTTCCTTTTCAAAAGGGAAAGATAAGGAGAATGTCAACTTTAACTTTAAAAATTAAATATTACCATGAATTACTAGGGTTAGGTTTTCTAGGGACCTCGGGTTAGGATATTTTTTTTTCCTTTTAAGTATTTTTTATTAAAAAATTAATATTTGATGGTCATTAGTTATGTTGCACTACATTCTTCAGAATTGGTTAGTTTAGTAGAGAACTAATCACTTTGGTGTTTTAAGGTCAGTTCAATACAAGACCAACCTTAGCTAATCTGAACCACCAAACTAGACTAGTACAACTCTAAAACCATTGGGACCAACCAATTCCACTAGTTCTAGGCTAGTTTCAATAAGAGTGTGCCCTTCTCATCTTCCTCTCAAGTTGTTTTGTTGGATCCTTTTAGGAATGGTGATTTGGAGAGTGCCACAAACTGTCGGACTGTTGTGAGCACCTAAGATCATAAATAGTTAAGACTTGACAAACAAAAATTTACAAGGAACTAGTATAGACATCCCAAAAGATATTTATTGAGGACGTGCATGCAAGGAACTATTACAGACCTCCCAAGATACTTAGTGAGGACGTGCATGATCAAAAAGCATAAAAGAAAATTATCCACCCTCACAAACCCTACCCAAAACATTGAAGTGTGGTGAAAAACAGATTGCTAGTAGGCTATTAAGGCTACCAACAATCATTCCCTCTCCAATTTCACAATAAGATCCTACACAAGCTACCTTCTCCACTATGGTTATAGTAAGTTCTTGCAACTGTGTGAGCTACAAAAAATTAAAACTGCCTCGGAATCTCCACTGATATTAGGGAACTCAACTTCTCTGGATTCCCCAACTATTTTGGGTTGATTGACCAGTTAACTGGATGATCACTGAGTTTGATAGAAGTCCCACTGCTTAAATGACCTTCCACTAGTTCCTCTAAAAGTTAGAACTAGTTTAACTCACAACAACATGAGATAATTGACTTTATTTCTACAAATTCGCAATCGCATATGCAGAACTGAACTCTAACTCCTCCAACTCGAATTTACTGAGTAAACTAGGTGACACAAGCCATGTCACACAAGTTAACATCATCCAAGTTGTCTGTTGATGTGGAAATTTGAATTTTTTCAATTTAATCAAGGAAAAATCAAATTGAGAACTTTTTGCTGCATTTTGCAACACATAGTTCATTGGAATGTATTACTTTCACTATGAACTTGGCATAGTTCATATGTTAATTTCATAATGTTTTGGGCTGATGTCATTCTATGTGTTGTGTATATACATAATAGGTGTCGATCTCTTGCTATTAGAAACAATACTCCCTATGAAATGTGGTATGGCCACATTCCTTTGGTGAGGCATCTCAGGGTTTTTTGTTTTTCCTGTTATGCCTTCATACCTAAGGAATAGATAAAAAAAACTCAGTACAAGGAGTCACAAATGTATCTTCTTTGGGTACTCATACCCCAAAGAATACCATCTCCATGATGAAGTGAATAAGAAGTTCATAATATCTAGAGATGTGATCTTTTTTCAGTCTTCCATGATTGACAATGTTGTTGAGTGGTAGCTTAATAGTTTAGATAGATTCAAATATGAAAAGTATTTTCAAGAGTATGATAGTGAGATTCCACATCTCCTTCTCTTCACTCTATACTTTCTATGAAGAGCCTTGAAGAAATTAGGTTGAAGGAAATTCCTTCCCCTGCTTTTTTAGGAAACTTCTAAGAGACTACTGGCAATAGGTAGCCAAATGTGACAAGTAGTGCAGGTACATGCAAGATACAAAGAAATGATTAATGCAAAGGAGTGTATTGACTATATACATATCATCAAACATCTTTCATTCCACTTAGGATGCCTTGGATCGTGCCTGGTCAGTCATAAGATCATGTTGGTCACAACCTCCGTAGCTTAAATAAACAAGTTGTAATGCTCTTCATCTTCTAAGCTATGTAATAAACAAGGGAAAGGGAGTAAGACACGTAGAGGAAACAGATGAAATGAATTTCATTTCTTCAGCCATGCATGTCATTGAAGACATAATGATACGACAATGATAAGAAAACTTGTAAGCTATAGTAAGAGGTGTATTTCAAAAGATGTGCTTTGTTTTCCATATCTAGCCTCTAAAGGGTTGTGCATCAGATGGAGTCATCATGTGGTCCCAATATTCTATCATACCTTGGGTTCCTTGGTCTACTTATTTTTCTCCTCAGGTCCCTGAGAGTCATCTATCATGTCATATTTCTTCATGGCACCTGAGAGACATAATTGTGTAGTTTCAGAGGGTAGTGACTGTTATGGGATGAGCCCCTGGGAGGACACATTTACACAGTTTTATCTGGATGCAAGGAACTACTATGGGATGAGGCCCTAGGAGGACACATCTACGCAATCTCAGGATGCAAGGCAGACTAGGTAGTCAAGGGACAAAACTACACTGTTTCTGGACACAGTGGGTTTCAACTATGGGAAGGAAATTGGAGGAAACCACTGCACAGTTTTGAATGCTAAGCGAGGTTAGGATTTCTGCACATTGCACAGTTCCAACAGGAAAGGGAAAAGCTTGAGTGTTACAAATGTTAAGTGCGCAGTTTAGGGAAGTTCGATGAGGCTAGGTTGATAAGGAAACTCCGAAATTTGGCTAAGTGTGGGATCAGTGGAACTGATGTGAATAGTGATAAAAATTGACTACGATAACACACTTCAAAACTTAGAGATACAACGTAGACCATCCATAACATATAACACATACTTCACTTAACGCAACAACCTTTGTCATAGCTTAAGGAAAGTGTGGCTCCGATGATAGACTTTGGGAGGATAAAGGTGATACTTTTGTAAGAGTGTGTGAAATGAGTGTGAAATATGTCTATGTGGTGAGGAAAGCCCATTCTCATAAATATTTCCCATTGAAGCAAAACAAACCTCCCTTTGCATGACAAGTGATAACCCCCATGCCTAAAGATGACACATTATATGTAAAGATAAAGGCATGAATAAATCTTAAGATCAAAAGGGGAGCTTGAGGTCATCAACTTACTAATAAGTGACTAAGGAACGATCGATCACAATATCCATAGTAGGCTCCGAAATTTAAGTGTAGGACAAAATTTTGGAGGGTGTTGCATCTGCTACAATGGAGCCTTCACCTTCTTGCTAGCTTCTTTTTCAACCAGTGTCTTGAATTCTACGAACTTGAAGAATGTCTCATATTTTTTCCACATGAAGAAGATCCAACACTTCCGTGAGAAGTCATCAATAAAAATGACAAAATATTTGTGTCTGACAGTGTAGGTTGTTGAGAAAGGTCCATAAACATCATAGTGGATCCTTTCTAGGACTACATGTGCTTTGTTGTCCCGATCATGAAATGTGGATTTTATGTACTTCCGCAACATACATCATTTGCATACATCCTACTGCTTAAGTGCTCCTTTAGGGAGACTAGTGGTTATTTGTTTTATAATATTCAAGGTACCATGATGCAAATGACCAAGTATTTTGTGCCAAATTTCATCGACATCACGACCTGCACTTTCTCCTCAGTGCTTAATGCAACACAGTTCCACATCTAGCTTATACAAGTTGTTCACACAAACCTTGATCTGCTTCACTTGCGTCATGGCTATGTGTCTCTGGAACGCTTTTCCTTCGTTGAATATCACTTCACAACCATGGTAAACCAACCACTTGGTGAATGCTAGTAGACGAACCACTAATCCTTTACCTTTACCTTTTTTTACTATTGCCTCGTATTGAAAATTTGAAGACAAAATATTTCTTTTATCTTAAAAAATTTTCTTAAAATCCCCCTCTGTGTAGCAATGTCGAATGCAACGATAGATAAGTTATCACTAATCGTATCAGCAGATATGAAAGGGATAGAAGAGGAATTGATGTCTAAGAAACCTTGTCAGTAAAAGTTGTCGCATTCTTCTTAGTCGACTACACCCACAAAACAAAGAGCCCAACAAATCGTTGCCTTTATATAAGATAATGTGAACGGTAAGTAAAATAACAACCTCGGTATGGGCCTAAGACAGTAGTTGCCTGCAAGCTAGCAGACTTAGGGTTGTTAGAGTCAATTTTGTAGTTATTAGATAATATTGTCTTAAATTGATATGCTTGTGTCTTAATTGTTAATTGTATTAAACAGGTTTCATCTAAAGTGGACATTGTCTTAAATATAAAGTTTTGTCTTAAAATATTTTTGTCTCAAACTATTTTTGTTTTAAATATAAAGTTTTGACTTAAAATAATTTTGTCCTAAATTGTTTTTGTCTTAAAATAATTTTGTCCTAAATTGTTTTTGTCTTAAATTGATTTTGTCTTAAATATAAAGTTTTGTCATTAAATGTTTGTCTCAAACTACTTTTGTCTTAAATATAAAGTTTTGTCTTAAATATAAAGTCTTGTCTTAAAATATGTTCGTCTTAAATTATTTTTGTATTAAATATAAAGTTTTGTCTTAAAATATTTTTGTCTCAAATATAAATTTTGTCTTAAAATATTTGTGTCTTGAACTATTTTTGTCTTAAAGTTTATATTTAAAAAAATTCAATTGATATTAAATTTTAATGTAAAATAACTAAAATAAAAAGTGATTTTTTAAGACAAAAGATTTCTTTTGTTTTAAAAAAATGTCTTAAAAGCGCCCTTGGTGTAGTAGTGATCCTAGCCAAGCTTTATGGGCACATTATGGAAAAGAAGCTTAGCCTTTGGCTTGCGAACCATGGTAAAAGTGCTAAAGGGAAATCTGGTTTTAGGAGACATCATTCAACGATTGACCACCTTGTCACCCTTCGGATTATCACGGAGGAATGTCACAATAGTAAAACCGATCTCTTCTATTGTTTTGTGGACTTTAGAAAATCTTTCGACACTATCACTCGAGATAAGATTTGGGAGAGGCTTGAAGAGATCATGGTTCCTCTTGAACTGAGGATTGTTGTGATCCACCTCTACGAGACTGTCATTGCCAAGATTAAGACTAATGATGGGTGGTCTAAGGATATTAAATGTAATATCGGAGTTAGGCAAGGTTGTCCCCTTTCCCCTACCCTTTTTGGTATTTACATAGATAAACTAGAGTGTCTAGAAACTATGGGTTGCAAAGGCATCGAGCTCATTGGTATTATCATTACTCTTCTCCTTTACGTTGATGATATAGTTCTTCTTGCAAGGAGCCATGATGACCTAGACAAGCCGCTAAAGACAATTCATGTCTACTTCTCCAAGATGGGTATGACAGTTAATACCAACAAGACTAAATTCATGATCGTTAAAGCCAAAAAGATCACCCATGGTAGTTTCGTCTATGATAACCATTATCTTCAGCAGGATTCTTCTAATAAATATTTGGGTATTGACTTTCCTCATCAGCTCAATTGGAAATATAGCATCGAGAAAAGAATTATTGGAGGTTAGGAAGCTTATTATGAGCTTGAAAACAATTGTAAGTCAACCGATCTTTACATTTGGAGTAAAAAAAGGTTCCTCTTTAAGACTCTGGTCACCCCTATTATCTTATACGAATGTGATGTCTTGGGGTGCAATATCTCTAGGGAGGCGTGGAGAATGATTGAGATGATAAAAAACCAGTTCATAACCTATAACCTCAATATCAAGGGAAATACTCCCTATCATATCCTCTTGATTGAAGCTAGTTTGCCCCCCATTGAAAGAAGCTTCACAATATGGAATCCAACAAGGTCCCAAAAATTGCTTCTAACTTTAGTCAAAACCCACACCTGCGCCTCAAGCGCGGGTGGCATCATGATGCTCAGTCTTGGTTCAAGCTTTGGGGGATTAAGGAGGAGATCATTATGGGAAGCAAGGACAACATCTAAGATACTATTACAACTATTTTTAAGGACAAGATGTGGGATGTGAAGGAGCTGGAGGGTAAAAGGAAGCTAAGGTACTATAAGGAGGTGATCAACCCCACCATCAATAACCAGAATTATCTCTCTATGTTGACTAGCACCAAAAAGAAAATGAACATCACTAAGATTAGAAGTAACTCTCATGAGCTTTGGAGTGAGACCGAGCGATGGTCTACTCCCAAGACTCCTTGTGATGATAGAATTTGTCAGCTTTGTGATACTAAAAAGGTGGAAGATGAAAAACAATTCCTTTTAGACTACCCGACTCTTGCCCACATCTGCTTTCAATTCCCAATCATCAGCCACACCTCCAATCTTCTTGACTTATTAAGCCAACCCCAACTATTGCGATCTTGAAATGCTTCTTTCCCTGTTCTTTGATCACAAAAACAAGATTTTGAAGAATGACAATTAGACTCTCTTTTCTTGAGGTCTAAGAGAGCACATTAGTCTTAGTGAACTTTAATCATCATCATCAATATTACTACTATTATCAAATAGATATTATTATTAAATTATCAATTAATATTATATAGCTTTTAAAATTATGTTATTGATATTACATAAACATTAAATTACATTTAATATTAAATAATTATAACGATAATAATAATATTATTTTAATATTATTTCTATTATTATATATTTATTAATAGTAAATATAAATAAAACCTTCTACTTATATCAACCACAACATGGTTGTGGCATGATAATCATGGTCAAGTACCAAAAAAACTCAGAGTCGTTTAACGAGGCAGAGGAATTCCCTGGACGACCAAAAGTCGCTGGAATCCGGGCAAACGAATTTCAAAAAATCTTGGAGATGCAGTGTTTGAATCGTGTTTTTCATGGTGGAAATGGATTCAGCACCATCAAAAACGTGTAAGACAGCTAAAATTTTGAAGTTTAACAAGTATAACTTGGATTTACAGAAATCCTTGCCAGATTTTTTCTAAATATGACCAAAATTTCCATAACCTCCCGGGCCTCGTTAGACTACCTGAAAAAAGGTGCACTATAAATTTCGTGACGGTGGACAACGTAAGGGCAATCGTCAAGTGCAATGTTTAGAATAGAAATGGGACAATTCCACGAGCTCTGATGGAATGTTTTGCTCAAAGAAAGCGTACAAACACGTGGGTTCAAAGAAAATGGTAGTAGGGACAAATCTTTCGTGAGAAAGGATTTTCTCACAGGGCTTTCAGGGTCGCTTTCTGAAATTCGCTTTTTGATTGAGAACAAAATTGGTAAAATTATTATACATGATAATAAAATATATATATATGAAACTAATATTTTATATTTCTCAATTTTATGAATATAAAAAATTAAAACTGGTCCTTTAATCTTTTAGTGGCTTATTAGTGTTGATAACAAATTCTAATGTCATGACCAATAGAATGAACTGTATTCTGTTAATGCTGCAACATAGAACACACGCTCCTTATCAACTTGAAACATGTGACATCTTCATATGGAGATGAGTTCTGAGCCAAAGGATTAGCGTACCCCACCCACATATGGAAAAAAAATCTACTGTACAAAGTCTTCGTTTTGGCCGAACTTTTGTTAAAGTATCCCCTGTTGGACTGTGGTCATATATCAAGGATTAATGTATTGTCTGTTGGACTGTGGTCATATATGGAGGGTGGATCAGAATCATCTACAACCATCAATGGTTTCTTGGAAGGTCGGATACCAGACCAGAAAATATTGGTTGCAGGAATATTCGGAGAAAATAGATTATTTCCCAAGGTTCTGCTCCCTCCGTACCAATCCATTAATTCTCACCATCATGCAGGAACCATTGCAGATGTAACCAAGGCCATATGTAACAACAAAGAATGGATACAACATCAACTCATGCAACACAGCGCTCTGCTCTTCAGAGGTTTCCCTGTTAGAACGGCTGCGGATTTTAAGTTATTCGTGGAAGCATTTGGATGGGAAGAGCAGCCATATATGGGCTTTCCTTACAGAACTAAGGTGGAAGACAGAGTTTACACCACCAACGAGGCTCCCCTGCACGAGCAGATAGAATTCCACCATGAAATGTCGCTGGTAAGCCGTGGATCATGTCGTTTTATTTGAGATTGAAGTTGAGAGGTGTGATGGCCTGAAATTTTATTTGCTGTTATTGAAATTGGAGATCAGTCTCGGGTGAATTCTAACTTCTAATCCATGTTCCGCGGATTAACCAATGGACATGTGATAAGCAGATTCGGGTTAAGATGAATCGATACAACTGAAGATATTTATTCTGCAATTCTTCATTTTTAAGTTGCGTGTTGTCGAATCTTCTATGGCCTTTACTGTTGGAGTATAATTAATGGTTTTCTATTTTCTACTATGATTGCGATGCAGATGAAAGTGTGGCCATCTAAGCTATTTTTCTTCTGCGAGACTGCACCTCCCGACGGTGGAGAGACTGCGATAGTTCTTAGCCAAAGAATTGTGCAGAGCATGGAAGAGAGAATCCCGGAATTTGTAACAAAATTGAAGGACGTAGGGTTAGTTTTTAAAATAACTACTCCCGTCAGCAATTCACGCACTTCTTTCATAGCCAAAAATTGGCAGACTGCTCTTCAAACGAACGACCAAAGTGAAGCAAAGAAAAGGTAAGTACAACGTATAATCCGTTTGCTAGATTTTAATTATTGGGGATTTTAACTAATTGGGCTTTTGCTTGGAAATCTCCGACGTGGGCATGAGCTTTACAATCTGGAAACCCTAAATCTGTTTCGAATGATCACCATTTAAAACCTGGGTATCATCTTGGCAATTTCAAAGTGCTTATCTGGTCAATTTTGAGGTGCATATCATATTGTCTGAGGAATCATGGCGCTTTTATGGAATCTATTATTTATATTTTCGGATTTTTTTAATTTTTTAATTTTTATTTTGGTGTTATACCAAAATTAGTAGTGGTGGATAAACTTTCCAAAAATGTAATTAGAATCTCTAGAGTGGAAATTATGGATTGCATAAAGGTGTGGTCATTTCTCCAAAATCTTTAGAGGTAGTTCGGGGAATCTAACCTGCGGGTTTTGATGTAACGGCAAATCTCTTCATGGTATGTACCAGAGCCTGAGCCTAGACTAGGTTCGATTCCCCTGAGCTATATCTGGGAAAAAGAATCTACATTTGGGAGAAAAAATCACAGCACCTCTATGAAATCCATAATTTCCACCCTCTAAAAATTCTATTTATTTACAGATTTGGAAAATTTACCAACACCTACAAATTTTTATATAACCAAAAACCTCTTCCCTTGATATAACGAAAAACCTCTTCCCACATTATCCCTTGGACCTCAGAATCTCATGGTGTATACTAAACCCCGATATCAAATTGCGATCTCGAAGCCTATATATTACCCTGAGTTTGGATGGGTTTAATGAACTCAAGGCATTGCTTCGGTTCAAAATATCAACGCACATATCTGTTCATACAAGTTCGCTCTGTAATGTCTTCTGGTTGTGCAATTAAGCATCATCTCATTCTTAAATTTGCTTTTCAGTTAATATTAATTTCACAAGTTAATCCTTTGGCATTTGAATGAATGGTGAGCAGAGCTATTGAGATGATGGGCTGTTCGAGCTTCGAATGCTACGAGGATGGATCAGCAGAGTTTGTATTCGGCCCCATGGAGGCTATCAGATCGTTCGATGGATACCGAGGGAGGCCTGTCTGGTTTAATAACATTGTGGGTTATGGCGGAGGAAACAGAAACCAGTCGCTGTCAATGGGAGATGGCTGTGGTATTCCTGGTGAAGCTCTGGATGCTTTTAAGACTGTGGTAAATGAAGAGTGTGTAAATTTGAAGTGGGAGGCAGGAGATGTGTTGTTGTTGGATAACATGGCTGTTCAGCATGCGAGAAGACCTTCAAAGCCTCCACGTCGAATCCTTATCGCCATGTGCAAGTAGTAGATTATTCACAGACAAGGGATGTTGCGTACCTTTATCAACGAACTAGGGAAATAAAGTAATGTGTGCCTGTGTTTTTAATTGCGTGGTGAAAGGTTTAGGATAAGGAAACTTCAGAATTTTACAAGTAACGTCACCAGATTGCTCCAGAACCTCTAGTAGGATGCTCCCGATATTTTGTGGATCAAATTGATGTGTACTATTTTGATGGCTTTAGCAAATTATAATATTCAGTAACTTCAGAATTTTACAAGTAACGTCACCAGATTGCTCTAGAACCTCTAGTAGGATGCTTCCGATATTTTGTGGATCAAATTGATATGTACTATTTTGATGGCTTTACCAAATTATGCTTGGATGTACTATTCTCCTTATAATATTCAGTGTGGTTAATGTTGATGCGTACTGTTCTGACTGTTTTGATAAATTATGCATGTGTGATCACTCCAGGGCCCACCCTTTCGCCATAGTCTAACCAGCTGAGGAATTGCAAAGTTATGGAAACTCCAGTTATATTTAGAGAAAATCCAGTAAAGATTTTTGTAAATCCAAATTATAGTTGTTAAATTTCAAAGTTTTAATTGTTTTAGATATTTTTTATGGTGTTGAATCCATTTCCATCATCAAAAACACGATTCAAACACTATCTCTACAAGATTTTTTGAATTTTTTTTACCCGGATTCCGGCCACTTTTAACACTCAAAGCAATTACTCCAGGCAATTCCTCGACCTTGGTGGACGACTCCGGTTCTTTTTACTAGGACGCTCCTGACATTTTGTCGATCTAACTGATGTGTACTATTTTAATTGCGTTGGAATTTTATGCATGCTTGTGTGGATAATATTGATGTGTACTATTCTCTCTGTTTTGACAAATTATGCATGTGCGCATCATTTTATAATATGGTGAATGGGTGGATCTTATCCCATTGTCAATATTTTTGCAAATCATGCATATGTGTATTATTTGTTGTTTCAAATTAATTTTTCAAAAAGAAACAAGTGGACAACTTCTTAGTGAAGTAAAATCACAGATATTTTATTTAAAGATATCCTGGCTTAGAAGTAAAATCATAGATATAGATATTTTATTTAAAGACATCCTGGCTAAGGTAAGTGTAAGAATGGGATAATATTAATTTAGTTGCTTTAAGGTTTTAATTTTTATTATTAATTTGAGTTTTTAATTAATGTAGAAAAATAAATATACAATATTTGCTTCAGTCGATGGTTACATTAATAAAAATTGAATGATAAAGAATAATATTTGTTAAAAGTAATAAATAGATTATTTTCGTTTGTTATATTATGTAAATTTGTTTTTATTAATAAAATTATGAATAATTTAAAATTTATATATAATACGTATATTATATTATTCTTAATTATAATATTTTTAGAATTTAAAATTCAAAAATATTAAAAATAAAACTTTTAATTATAAGAATATATATATAATAAAGAGGAGTTCTGAAAGTTAATTTAATTGTTCAAGTTTTCTGGTTAAAATATCTTTTCTATATATAGATTTGCATTCACACTCTCTTTTCAAGCAAAGGTTGAACTAATCCTTTCAGGTGGATTAGCTTTGTACAAATATTTCCCTCCAAGTGGATTAACTTGGTACAAATATTTCGTGGAGGTAGCTATCACTATCCCTAAACCACAAAATAAAATATGTATAAAATATAATTAGTAACTATAAATTAAGATCCATTTTACCATATAAATTAAAATAATCATTCTGTTAGCTTAACACATTTCTTGTTAAGAGGTCACTGTCCTTAACCACAAAAGGAAATATATATATAATATAATTAGTAACTATAAATTAAGATCCATTTAACCATATACATTAAAATTTCAATTCTCTCGACACTCTTTGGATCCCTATATATATATATATATATATATATATATATATATATATATATCCACAAAATATTTGTACATGGTTGATCTACCCTAAGGGATCACTTCCTACCAATGCAACAATGAATCCTAGCCCAAAGAGTATTGAGAGAAGGTCGTGATTTATGGTTTTGATCAATCTTAAGGTATATATATATATATATATATATATATATATATATATATATATATATATATATATATATATATTTTCACGGAATATTTGTATAAAGATGATCCACTCAAAGGGATCCCAAAGAGTGTGTAGAGAATTGAACCCATGACCTCTTAATAGGAAGGGTGTTTTATAAGAAAATTAAACACTTGAGGGATTTGATCCCTCTTCGCCCATGATAGATCTAGTGTTAGATGGATCTAAGTTGATAGTAGTTCATATTAACATTTATATTCAATAAATAATAATAATAAATTACAATATACTTCTCAAAATGATAAAAATAATTATATAAATTTCTTTTGTTTCTATTAATAAAGGACAATATATGCATACAACATTATTTCTGATCATAATATTTTTAGATCTCAAAATTAATAAATATTTGAAAATTTGAAAATTTAATTAATAAATATATAATTAGAAATATATAGTACTTTAGATTCATCCACTAATTCTTCAGAGGGATCAAAGTTCTTTTCATTCTAAAATATTTTTGTATCTCAAGAGTTTTTGATTTGATCCATGGAGACAATTAGTAGATCTAGAGTTGAGTGAATCTAGAGTAATTTAATTATTAATTACAATTATAATTATTAATTTTATGTTTTTTCACTTTTTTAAAAAAAAATTATGCGATTTAACAAAATCAAAATATTTTATTAATAATTATAATTATTTATTTTATGTTTATTTTTATTTTTAAGTAATTTGATTGAATCAAAATGTTTAAAAAAACATTACAATACAACTTGTTTACCCTGCAAAGTTAAAAAGCTCATCTAAATATAATAAAATATAAATATTCACTATAATCTATTTTACTATATATTAAAATAATAATTCTTAATATTAAAATTAAAAAACGTATAAAAGAAAAGTACCAATCTCGTGTGTCTATAAAATTTTTAACAACATTGCTTTGGCTCCGAGGGTTTCGCATGGTGTGAGAACTGGTCACTGGTGTTCATTCTTGAACCGGTCAAGCAATAGGATAATCGGGCCATGCATCTCTCACAAGCAAGCAAAGAGGCCAATAGATTGCCGACTACACACAAAACCTGACAGGTTTTATCACATGTTCAAGTTAAATATGTCAGTCATAATTTGACTTCTGATTTTTTTGAAGTATTCTTTAACCTCTAACATGCTTGGTTATTAATTTGACCTCTGAGATTCTCTCATGGATTAGTAGAGTTTTCAGTAAAATAAGACTTGTTCTCACAATAGAGAAGCCATCTTCTATGGCCTTAGATTTATTTCTTTGTTATATCCATTTTAGTAATATGATTATTTTTATTTTTGAAAATGGAAAAATTTAATTTTTTTGAATTTGTGTTAGATCCGTATTTAAGATAAGTTTATATTAGTATTTATCATATTATTACTAAATTTCTTAAAAATACTATTTGATTAGGCCATCATTTGTAAAATTCAAATTTTATTGGATAAAAAAAATTCTCAATTCCCTGAAAATTTAATTTTGTAGAAAACTAATGGCCAAGAAAAAAGGAAAATACAAGTGAGCTAACAAAGTCGACGGCCTCCAGAGTCAAACTCAATGTTTCCAACAGTAAATTTCTTAAAAATACTATTTGATTAGGCCATCATTTGTGAAATTCAAATTCTATTGGATAAAAAAAATTCTACAATTCCCTGAAAATATAATTTTGTAAGAAACTAATGGCCAAGAAAAAAAGAAAATACAAGTGGCCTAACACAATCGACGGCCTCAAGAGGCAAACTCAATGTTTCCAACAGTAAAGTGGAGCGGGTCACCTAGTACTGAATAACCTATTCCTTATTCATTCCAAGGAGAGCTAGATTATGAACTTATGTTCGGGAAATATTTGATATTGAGTGTGTACCACTCACTCACGCCTCACAGGTAGCTTCTGTCCATCCCTTGCTGCCTTTTTCTCCTGAGTGCCTTCACACATAATCACGGTAACAAAGGGGTTTCTACATGGATAAGAAATCAGAAGTGCTTCTATTAACTAAGCGTTTCAGTTAACAGGGTATTTGATCATGTTAATAGTCCATCTTGAGGATTTCTGAAGAAAACCTTGTTTGTATTTATTTTAATGCCAAATAATCTCAGTAGGAATTTTCTAAACATTATTGATTTCCATTTTAAATTCAGATAATCATATTGAATTATTTTTTCCTAATAAAATTGGTTGGAATTCAATCTCTTATCTATGTTTTCAAAAAATTTATTGGGAAAATAGATAACAAGGTTCTTAGGTTTTTGGATAAGAAGAGCAACACCAAAACCCACACTAGTATTAATGATAAAATTGATATTACTGGATTCAAAGAATTCAAAGTACTCAAATAGTCTAAAATAAATCTTCACACTTCTCATTTCATTATATTTAGTATTACACATTTTCCTGCTACATATTTAATAGTCTATTCACACGAATGAAGAGATAGAAGGACTTCCGCACCCCCTCAGTGAACACCGTAGTCAGCTCATCTTTATGTTTATCTTTATCACACTATTAAAACATGGTTATAACAAATCAAAATATTTGATAAAGAAATCTCCTCTTACTCTATTAATTTGGTGTGCAATAAAAGGTAACCTTGCCTTGAGTTTGAGCTACCCATATCCCTAAAAAAATATCATATCCGTAAAAAGTATACATTTTGTTCGGGTAAATTTATATGGCTACCCATATCGCTAAAAGGTATAAGTTATACACGTTGTTTAGGTAAATTTAAATAGTGTGACATGACAAACATATATATCTAATTATTATTGACAAATTCTCACACTATAAAATAAAATAATGTAAGAAAGTCTAACCCAGGGCAAGGTATTGAAAATAGAAAATAAATTCTAAAATTAACCAAAAAATGTGTTAGTATTTGTAAAATCTATATTTAAAAATTATATATAGTTGAATTGTTTGCCTATCAAATGGAATCCGAATTCAAGCTCTAACACAAACTCAAATTAGAAAATAAATTCTAAAATTAACCAAAAAATGTGTTAGTATTTGTAAAATCTATATTTAAATTGTTTGCCTATCAAATGGAATCCGAATTCAAGCTCTAACACAAACTCAAATTAGGTAACTCTGATTTATTATAAATATAGTAATTATATTGAAAACTAAAGTGGAAAAATTCCATATGCACAGTGTTTACGTGAAGCGTTTATTTGTTATCTATTAAATGTTGATTTGTTGTTTAAAACACATTTAAAATAACGAATATATGCTCTGCGATTAACCAAAATGCTCATCTAGGTTCACTTATAATCTGGCTTCTAATTTTGTCCCAGTATTATTAAAAATTAACTATGTTTTAATTTTGTCCAAGTATTATTAAAAATTAACTATGTTTTAATTTTGTCTCAGTATTATTAAAATTAACTATGTTTTAGCCCTGGACGTTTATCAAATGTTATTGAATTAATGTGTAAAGAAATCTTGACATCAAAATACATTTTCCTCTCGCAATAAATAGAAGCAGCCATCATCATCATACACATTATAGGAAATCCTTTCAAGTGATATGCTTGGGATATTCTCCTTTGTTTCTGGACAGAGGTTTTAGGTAAAAATTAAAATAAATAAAATTGAGTGATTAATGGAACATTATAATAAATTTATGGGGTGATTTTTTTATATAAATATCTTTTATTAAATATTGATCAGTTATATTTAATTAATTGAAAATGACTAATATTTATTAGACTTTTATTATATCTAATCTGTTTAATCATTCATTTTAGAAATAATAAAAAAATACAATGATTTTGATGATGTTTAACATTCTCTAAGATTGAAGTTGTGTATGGATTTTAAGAGATTACTGGTAGCTTTTTAGCGATTTTTTTTTATGTGAAAAGTGTTTTTAGTAAAGAATTACAAGATCACGATAGTTTTGTTGACTTAAAAGTTCGAGAATATTGGTAGTGTGACAATTATTTAAAAATTTAGATGTCACGTGAGTAATTAAAAGAAAGTATAAAGGTGGCCAACTCTTTCATCCCATGTTGTATTTGGAATTGGCCAATATCTAGTTTCACTAGGAAGCTCATAAGAATTTGTTTTATTTTAGCAATGTTAATTTTCCTCTTTACACCAATCAAGATTGATAGATATTTTTTGTTTTCAAGATTCAATTTGATTGCCTCATTACAATATCATGGTTTCCTTTTTCCATAAAACTCTTTATCACCCACAATTTCTCCTCAACATTCGATGTAATAATACTTTCAATATTTTCTTTATTCTACAAAACAATCTTTTGTATCCCCTCGTGTTCTACCCAAGACTACGCATCCTTATGCCATCCTCTTTTTGAGCTACCTATAGTGGATTTGGATAGGATTAGAAGCATTTTAGGAAACATCTTTCATTTCACATTGTTTTTCTTCTTCTTATAGATGAGACACCTACTCACAACCATATTTCTCAATGTGTAGATGATACCCTTGGTTAAATTAGGACGAAGGAGACAATATAATTCCTTTGTTATCGAAATTATATCTTATAAGCTAATTTTGGATATATTTTACGATCCTCCGTAACTCTGACCCCAAGCCTCACATTCTTTTGAAATAGTAAGAGTGACAAAAGTCTCTAATAAGAGTTTATTTTTATCCAATATTGAAATATCTCCTAACTTGCAATTTGTTTCAACCCCATAGTAAGCTTTCCACCCTCCATTTATCCTTTTCTCAATGATATAATTCTAGTTGAGCTTGTGATAAACATGGATTCAAAGATATTTTTATCGAGGAAATTCATCCAAAATATTTTTATCATATATGAAAGTATCATATGTGATCGTTCTAGATGTAATAATCATGACCTTTTTTATTGTAATTATTAATAGTCATACCCATTCTGGAATTGAAATCCTGGAGGATTCTTAGTTTCTTTCCAAGATTGTAATGATCCCAGACAAATAAAAATATCATTAGCATAGAAGAAAGTAATTATGGCTATACTAGTGAGTGTGGAGCCATGGAAACTTGCCTCTTCTCAATTCTCTTCTAGCTTATCAATGAATATGGAAAAAAGGATAGGGGGCAACAAACGTACTTTATTGCTTAGAACATTTTTTTTAGCTTCTTATGATAAGCCTTAGTGGTCATAGACTTACAAATAACATTCTCATAAAACATTTTTACAACAACCCTCAAGTCGATAGGAACAATTATCTCTTCTACCCTATTCCACTTGTTTTTTCTCATAATGGTGTCAAAAGATTTTCAAAAGTCAATAAAATGATAGAACATATCAATTTTACTATGGCAAAACTCCTCTCCAATTATCTTGAGAGTAGCAAGGTATTACATTGTCTCTTGTATCATGACTTTCTAGGCATAGGCTAATCTACCCTTAAAAAATAATTCCACTTAGGTTGGCTAAATGTGGCTTAGCATAGTAGCATACTGGTTGTAAAATTATAGGAAATTCCTGTATCTCCACTTTTATGATTGCTAAAATGAGGATCTAGATCTAATTCCTAAGGAAGCATTGATCTAATTCCAAATTAAAGATCATATGTATGTGAGGGATGGGGATAAGACCTCCTATTTTAATATTTCCATCTTGGTAGCCTTCAATTTCCATAGATATCCTAGTTGTGAGTTTCTAAACCTAAAACACGATGTCTTCTATAGAAAATATTCCATCCTTTATAGAGGAATTCAAAATGGTTTCCATGACATTAGGTGATTCATAAATATTTATAGGATACAAGTTATGGTTCTTCAAGGGATTTTTATTTTCTTTGTAATTTTAAGAATTAAAACTTTCCTCCAAGACTTCCTAGGATCTATTTTGATGTGAAAATACAACATTTTTATTACATTATATTCACTTCAGTGATGAGGAAACCATGTTTTTGTTTTTGTGAGAGATATAAATCACATGGATAGAGCTCATTTAAATGAAACATTTAAAATTTATGAGTATTTAGGTTGATAAATAGTAAAAGTCCCTAGACTTAAAAATACAACATTACTTTGAGGATTTTCACAAGCTATCAATGGCCCCAAAGGTCGCAATGGGGCCGTCAAGAACAAAAATTTGTAGTAATGCATGTGATTTCCTAAGAATGCAAACACATTCCTCAATGTTTGAATTTGGTAAGCTTGAAATTGCTAATAAGGATGCTTGCTAGGATTTCAAGTAAGCATGGAACAATTACGCAAATCGATTCCTTCTGTTTCCCATTTTTTATATTCCCACATCCATTTTTACCTCATTTTGAATTGCAAATTTTTTTTTGGAATCTGAGAGAGCCAAAGGTATCCTCTCTCATTGAAATTACGGATTAGTTCAATGGATTTTATTTCCTTTAGATTCCAAGTAACCATGAATTCAATTTATTTTCATCTTTTGGTTTTTCCAAAAATTGTGTTTGAACTGAAGGAAAAACATAAATGATATCCAAAATAGAAACACCTTATTGAAATACAAGAGAATTATTTTGCATGGATCATAATGAGAACCCAAATCCATTATCACCAGACCCTAACTCAGAAAAACCAAACTCCAACTAAAGGAAAAGAAATCCCAATGCAAAAATCGATGCATCCATGAATACTTTGAGGGAAAACATACATCATTTAAAAAAAAAGAAATCCCTCACAATTGTGTCTAGCAAGTTTGATGAACTCAATTGTATCATCTAAGTCTAATGCCGAAGGCCTATTATCTAAAATCTTGATTATAGGACTAAAATGTATGAATAATATAAATTTGGTCTAAATAAAAACAAAAATAGATGCTTGAACATTGCCAAACAAGTTTCCATTTCATAGTTGATTAGAACAAAAAAAAACTAACAAATGCAAGCAAACATTAAACATATTTGTATCATTGATGCATTTACATACCATTTGGATTGATAGGTGGCTCATGGTTTCTAGTAAACCACCTTGTAATAATAGGGATGTTTCTCTATATTTATTGAAGAAATTATGGCCAAAGTTTAGGTTGTGACTCGATGTCAACTTTGGCAAAGGATAATTGTAGGGGGTGAATCATGGATCTACCCAATATAGAGAGAATAGTAGCCACAACCTAGCACTAAGTCTTCATCCACCTAGATGAAAGCCTAATTTCTGTTCCCAACATCCTATAATAGAAAAGAGCATTATTGAAATGCATACCACCATAGCTACCTTGACTCACATCATGGTGAAATATTGCATCTTGGTAGAATCATCATTCTAAGAGTGACTGGCAGTTTATGTTTTGAAAGGTGTTGTACTATTAGATTTTGCAATAGGGTTCTACTGAGAGAAGCCATATGGAAGCTTGAGTGGGCATGATATATGTATTATCTATAGAAAAAATTGTTATAGTCTTATGGGGTGGGGTAGACAATATCATTTTATGGATGATGTTATTATATTCACAGATGATATGTTCTTCATTATGTTTCTATGTATGTATGAATGTATTTATATATGTACGTATGTATTTATATATTCTATTATGTGTTTCATTTATATATCTAATTATATGTTTTTTTCAATTTCTATGCCATGTTATAACTCCCCCCACCTTAGTAGATGCATGAATGTTAGGCTTTGCCACTGATGAAGTAGCAAAGACTACTTATTCATTTGGTGTACCACACACTTATATATGGCGAATTAAAATTGTCCATCCTTGGAATATTTTTAACATGTTTATCTACCATATTATGGATTCCTTTAGTTTGGCTATAACTTCAATGTTGATTTAACATTTCTATATATTTAGATGACACCAGGTGATGAGCCATGCCCAGTTTTGATGCACATATAATCCCCTTCTCGGTTATCATGTGTGAAATTAAATTTTGTTTAAATTTTTATTTTCTTAACTTATTTTTGTTAACTAATTGAAATATTATAAACGTGTATGTAGGCTATTACATTTTCCTATCACTTTTCTATCTTGGAGACATTTCATTCACCACCATACAATATTCCCCCATCATTAATCTCTCACTATTGTTACACTACCTTATTTTGTTTAATCCAACATACATCCGTCAAGGAACTTCCATCACTATTACACACCATGGTGGCTAATCCTTGACCACCGCTATCATATTTTCCATCCCATTCACCCATAGAGCTACATCCATAGACTATCGAGGAGTTACCCCAATTGTTTCATCCCCAGTGGTTTCTCCACATAGCTCCCATGCACCACCCGAACTATCATCTTATGATGAGAATTGAGGGATGGGATAGTACATGTTTCCTTTGAGTTGGTTGTGCATCTTACTTCTCTACCTATTTTTGAATATAGAAAAATGCTCAAGAGATTCATAGGGAGATAAATCATTGATGAATATTTTATTTATCTTTACTGGAATTAATTTTCATCATTTTTTATTAAATTACATGCTTTGACTCTTGTAATGCTTACAAGGAGGTATAACGAAGAGGTTGGGTTAGTAGAAAAGGACAACATCGTTGCATGTGCTTACATCATATATAACTAATTTTCTTCCCTTGAACTCTAAGGCGTCAATTTGTAAGTGTGATAATTCATTGTGGGAAAATAATATGCGAATATTGCTTCTATATGTAGTACCTATATATACTAACCACACACAAGATGATAAATATATCATTCGAGGATGTAAATGATGATAGCGAGGATAGAATTTGTAAATGACTGATTGATGAGAACCATTTTGTATATATGGGGTGATAAGTGATACTTTCATATTTGGGCATGATGCATCATTTTGGATATTGGGTATGTTGTGCCATTTGTTAAGAATGAATAGTTGATATAATTTTGAGTTTATGTGTTTGTATGTGTAGAGACACACACATTCCATGGAACATGTTCTATGAATTGAAGTTTCTATTTATTTTAAGTTGAAGTGTTAAATCACTAGTTTGAATTTGCATACATGCTAATTTAAAGTTTTGAAATTTAGTTTTAATTTTCTTATGAATATGTGAAAATGCAATCAAAGAAGTAATCTTACTTGAAGAAAAATAAAATACTATTTAAGATATTCACTCTTATATTAAAACTAACAAGTATAATTATCATTATGAGATCCATAAAATCAAATATTTACTTGGATATATTAAATTTCTTTCCACATGTTACATGGATATACGATGTTATTGATATGTACATTTTAAACAAAGGACTAAAACCATTTAATCTTATATTTGTAAGGAATATAACATTTTCTAAGCACATATTTCTGCTTATACTTTTATATGTTTTCAATATTGAGACCTCATGATACTTAAAGAGGCATGAGAAGGAGCCTTACATGCAACTTGTTATAAGCCTAACTTATAACATACATGAATAGGCTACATTAGGGGAACAATAAGAACATACACAATATGCAAAGAAACATAGAATTTGGGAAGGAAATACAACCAAGTGCTACTGACATTTACTTAGATTATTATGTATGATGACACACATAGGCCTAAGAGGTCACTACAACATCTCCCCCTCCATCAATGCTTGGCTAATACCAAGCAAAGATGCAACAAATCCTTTGATCTCTACTTCTTATGGAAGTATCCTTATTGTACATCAACTACGCATAGCGTCTTGCATACGTAACTTAGCCACAACAATGGCTAGCTCGATAGAAACATGCATGTTTTCAAGGTTTATTGTGACTTCTACTTGTTTTATAACCACTTATTGTAGATCTCAACTCTTCACATTCTCTATAGTGTCTTTAGCATATGGAATACTACTCCAACCAAGAACTATCGGGAACTTCTTTCCAATCTAGGGGGATTCTCTTCCCTCTCTCTATGGATGATTACAATGTGTGGTAGTTGCTCCTGGAAGTCCTCTATTCATATATACAATTAGTAAAGGTCCGCACATCAACTATCATATTATTTACCTTTGTCACAACTCAAGAAATATTCCGCAACTTTCATTTTGGGGGATAAAATCAATTCAACTATTATTTTGTCATCATCTTATCATTTCAACATTTCGTGTGTGTGTTCAACCTATTAGATATCATTTTTGACTACATTATTTTGTTTTTGGCATGGGATCCCCCCTAAGGCAAGTTTTTGGGCTTAAAGCCCAAGTTTTGAGTAAGTCCATTGTAAAGACTCCACGATTTGAGGGTGCAGAGTGTGAAGTTGTAATAGAGTCATAGGGTTGTCTGCCGTTATTTTTGTAAATGTACTGTCGGTTTGAGAAATCTACCAATGGTCCACGGACTATGGGATTTTATAAATATAGTGAGGCTCTAAGTGTAAAATGGATTCTAATGGTCTAAGAATCGAAGAATTGATGAAGCATTGCGTAGAAGTGTAGAGTTGTGTCTTTGGGTCGTAGAATAGGAGAAGGCTCTGCAGTTGAGTGTGCAAAGGCCCGGTGGTTCACAGCTGAGTGCATGGACTCCTGTAGTTGAGTGCGCAGGGTTGGTCAAGTCTGTAACCATTGGAAGCATTAATAAAGAGAGGTTTTACAATATTTCTATGTATCTTTTCCTGTTCTATGCATTATTGGGTATGAATTGCAATTTTACTATTTATTTATTGCGCGAACTTATATAAATGTGCTGAGTAAGTGAATGTAATACAAGGTATATATTTACACGGAGATAACTAACTGTTATAAGAAGATAAGTAGGATCCACATTGTGATTTGGGGAAATAGTGTAGATCGCTGCTCCAGTAGCGTGAAAGCCCACAACCACTGGTTAGGGCTACGCGAAGGCGAATATATCAGGGTGCAAAGGCCTCGCAGGCAAGGGAAGTGTGCGAATTAACCTGCACGAAGGGATTCAGAGTTGGACCAAATCAACCCCTAAAACATCTCCAGGGTGTGGAAACCTGGTTCGAGCATCCTGCCATACTACTTTGGGTGAGACCTCAATCCACGCTCCGTAGACTGTTGCTGAAAGGGCTAGTCGTACAGGGATTTGTTTGGCTAATTAACTCCGAACCTGGGTTGGGCCACAAAAAGACAACAAATGGTTCTATTTCCAGGACCAGAATCTGTATAGAGATGTCTGATGTCATATCATTGGAATCCAACTATGAAAGAAATTGAAGGTCGGTTGGACAGGAGAATTCACGAGTTTGCAGCGTAGGAGAATAGGAATCCTTGACTATCAAAAGAAGAGTGGTTAGACTGCTACCTATACAAAGAGATCCACAAAAGTTTCTTCGTATCTTTCCCTACTAGGCTATACGAATGGATTACGAAGCTAGTAGATAGCCAAGGAAGGTGCAAGCTCGACAATCCTATTGTGTGGACCCCAGAGTTGGTGCGCAGATTGGAATCATCGAAAGATAATATCTTTCGCGATGTCGAACATTGGCTTGATCAAATTATAGGAGGATTCATTACTGAGTTTGCGGTAGATACTTCAGTCAGCTATAACGAGGTAGAATGACGCTTCCTCAAAGGACAACGAAGTAAGTACATTAAGTCTTCGAACACTTGGATTAAAATGCTACTGTGTGAAAAGAGGATTATGCGAATACATTGATGTTTGGGGCTATGCGAAGTGGGATAATTTTTAGAAATGAAGGTAGTATAGAACTAGAAACTAGCCCCTTGATTTCACCTCCACGAGGGGACAAGGAAGAGCTTGGGAAGGTCTCACCTAGAAGTGTGATCAATTTGATAAGCCAGAGGATTCCACGCATACCACCCCCACCCAAACCACTGCCAGTCCCACCATCTTCACCCCCATCTTTTCCCATACCACCTCTACCACCACCGCAAGTCAATATGGAAAGTGTGATAAAGTTGTTGGTGTTCAAGGGAGTAGGAAATGAAGATCCGGACCAGTTTTGGTTCATGATAAAAGCTGTATGGGAAGCTTAGGGAGTTACATATGACAATATAAAGAAGGCAACATTGGTCAGTGCTCTGCAGTATTGTGCGCTGACCTGGTATATTAAGAATTCTAATGAAAATCCGAATGCGGGGATTGTGCACATCGAAACTACATTGAACATAGAATTTAGCAGGCCGAAGTTAGAGGCGCAGTTGATCATTGGATTCAAGGAGATCATGATGCTACCAGGTGAGACTCCTTGGGAGTTGGATCAGAGATTGAAGTGCACAATTCTCAAAGTTAATATGACTTTGATGAATGGACAACACTGCAAATGGTTTGTAGCATTGCTAACGCCACATTTAAGGAACGCGATGTCATAACAGAGGATAACAACTTAGGATAAGGCCTTGGAGATCATGATGAGGATGCATGAAACCCTGATATAGGATCCTAACCTAGGAGTTCAACAGATCCATGCGTAGTTGAAAATCTTATGCCTTGAGATGCAGAGTTTGAAAGAAGACAGGACAGCTCACCCAGAAGTGGGCGACGAGGTATGGTGTGCTAAGTGGAAGGGTCAAGGTCATGACAAAAACCACTGCCTAGTGTTCATGAATTACCTCGTGGGAGGAGGACCAATGTAATTAAGACTGAAGGCTCAAGAAAGACCTAGCGTTGCACATGTGTTGTGGTGCATGATTTGTCAAATAGGAGGAAAACATGCTACGGACAACTGCCATTTGTTGCAAAAGTACACACAGAATTCAAAACAGTTGTTCTGTAATTTATGTAGATCAGTGGGACATGATGAGTGCACCTGTAGAAGCTATGAATTGATGATGGATAGGACTCCCACCTACAGAGTTCAGGCCGAAACACGGCCCCTTGACCAGAATGCAGGAGTCGCGTGAACCGGATTTCAGGGGTGTGGACGAAGCCGGGGTGGAGGACATAGAAGAGGTCATGGATAGATGATATGTTACAATTGGGCGGGGTCCAGGACATTATTCCCATGATTGTGCAAATTTGACACATCCATCATGCTTGTATTATACATGGTTTGATTATGAGATGGAGGATTGTCCCACACCGATAGTGCGGCTGCATGACAAGGGAGTGCTCCAACCTCCCCCAACTCAGAACCTAAAAATTATGAGGTCTGAGAAGTGCGAGGAAGACCCTAATGTAAACATTATGCTCCAAAGTGGGATAACGATGTGGGATGATAAAGGGAAGCAGCCTAAAGATAGTACTTGGGTTCACAAGGCTCTGATGAAGGAACCAAAGTTTGATTTGGAGTGTGCCAAGGAAACCTTCATGGAAGCTAGGAAGAGCTTCATTAATGTCTCCACTTTAGGAAGAAAAGAGAGACTGGATCTAGAAATGGACCCATCAATTCTCACAACGTTCCTAGAAACATGCATGAAGCTACTCTCTGACAGCAAGGTTGTAAAGGGATTGTAGGAACTCATAAATAGATGTGTTGGGACCACACCAAGAGAACCCTACGTAGTCCATAAGATTGGAAAGCATGTGACGAGGACGGGAAGGGAAATGAGATTGACCACGTAGATTGGAGAATATGAGATGGACCAAGTGATTCTGGATTTAGGATCAGACACAAATGTTCTGCTGAAGCAGACATGGGAGCACATGGGAAGTCATATGCTACAATGGTCTCCTATCCAACTGCGAATGGTGAACCAACAAAAGATCCTACATATGGGAAGATTGTAGGGAATCACCGTGGATATTAAAGGAGGAAGGGCACTGACAGATTTTGAAGTGATAGAGATTGTTGATGACATAAATCCCTACCCTATGCTATTATGAAAAGATTGCACCAATGACATCAATGGGGTGATAAATCTGAAGAAGCGTAAGATGATTTTTGAGAAAAATTATTTGAGATAAGTCATCATCATAGCCAGTGCATGACTATGAAAGCGATGATGACTTAGTCTACATCTACAAAATAACCACATGAGAGCAACACTGGGTAAATCCCACTGCAGATGGGTGAATCTCATGGGAGCTCAAAAGCTCCTGTACGTCGGATGCAGATGAAGAGATAGAGCGATGGAAGAACCGATTACACAAGGTAACCATGCTAAACTGCAACATGATGACGAGGTCGTTGCACTGTGTATCAACAGAAGTAAGGGATCTGCCTACATATGATGGGTTAAGTGAGGTAGACGTCTTCCTAAATAGATTTGAAACAGAGGTGTTAGAACAGCAACATTTCGAGGTTTTGAAATGGGTACTACGCACTATGCCTGCGAGGTGGTGGGGTACGCACCAAGGAAGCCTTGAGGACTGGCGCGAATGCAGGAGAATGATGCGCATGCACTTTGGGAAACCTCAGATTCATCTAAAATACAAGTATGATGGACAGGATGATCCGTGCACGCATCTCTCTAGGTGGGTACAGGCATATAGTAAACAACCTGCGCAGATGCACATGGACTTCGCGTTCGGAAACACGGTCAATACACAAGTGTTGGCAAGGCAATTGTGTGAATGGTCCCTCCAGTTGGGACGACGAAGTCTGGAAAGAACACGTGTGTAGAAGGTTACCCACGTAGAAGGCTTTAATGGAGTGTGTGAAGCACTAAAAAGGGTATTTAATGCACAGCGGAGTGATTGGGACCTACGTGTCCCAGCAGTTCTATGGGCTTATAGGACAACGTGCAAGAAACTACAGGGCAGACGTCTTCTACGTTGGCCTATGGAGAAAATACTGTAGTTCCCATAGCAGGTAGTAAGCCTAGTCTACGCATAGTAGCACCAGTAGATATGATGGCTCGCGGATCCTTGGAAGAACGCTCAGGACCTGAGGAAGAAATTTGATAGGGTGATCTTAGGCTCCAAGAAATTATTAAAGAAACGATGTGATTAAGGAAGAAAAGCAGTCTGGTGGAAGTAGAAGTGAAGAAGTGTAAGGAAGAGATAACGAAGGATTTTCTCGATAAGAAAATCAGGATGATAAAACACGGTCTGGATGATTACGGTGACGAATTTGGGAACTACCACCGAGAGTTGATCAACCTGATGCCTTGGATTAGACCGCATATTACTAAAGGGATCACCCATGGTGGCACACTATAGATGGTAAAGTGTGCGTCATAGCCAACGATAATAAAAGGTGGATGTTTTCCAGGAAAAGTGATGGATGACTGGTTGAAACCCTATACAGGTGGCACGACCACCTGACTATCCACGAGAAGTACAGTCTTAGCACTCCTGGTAGTTGAAAGGAGGCACAGGACTATAAAATACTTTGCCCGAGAGCTACGCAATGTTGAGGGTGCATGCAGAGGCTAAGTGTCACAAGGTCCGCAACTGTGCAAGGGGGGCTACACTGTCACACAGGTTGGCTGGAAAGTTACCATTGTAGTCATTATTCACAATGTGATACTTGACTTGAGAGCAAATGGAGCGAGTGGTAGGAATTTAAGACAAGGTTTATGGGAAAGATTTGGGAAAATCTATCATCAAGGGAGCATTAATGGACTAGATTTGGGGGGAACGGCTGTATTCAAATTCAAAAGGTGCAGTAAAATACAAAGGGCTTCCCAGCAGACAACACTTGGTCATTTGCAAATTGAGTTGTCGAGCGCCCCCAGTTTTCCAAACCGAGAGTTGTTTATCCTGTGCAGAGCATTGTTTGAGCCCCTCGGTGAGTGGTTGAGAAATTCTGGGATGAAAAAGACGACAACATCTAAGGAAGCCAAGGAAATCATGGAGATGATCGCTGAAGAAGCTGCCCAGGCCATGACTATAGAAGATTCACTTGAGAGCGCTGGAATTGTGGCGGAAATCCATAAATCACCGTGCACACCAAGATCAAAGAAAGATAAATAGCCAATGATTATGGTGCGTGTGTCGCCCCGAAACCCGCTGCGAATGAGATTAACTATGGAGGAAAAGGGAAAGTGGTTAACCTGGAAACCGATGAGGAGGAAGAAGACATTGAGGGCCTCATAATCGAAGAAGACGAGGGTGAGGGTATGGAGGAAGAAACTGAGGGCATGTTCTCTCTAACTAAGCTTCTCGCATATGTCCCTTCACGGAAGGGGAAGGCGAAGGTTCCCAAGGACATCGATGAGAGCAAGAGCTCTCTGTAGACTTCACTCATCTCAGATGATATCATTTCTGAAGGCACGCACCTGGGACGGGTGCCGAATTTGAAGTTTGAAGACTAAGATCTCACTGACCATGAGAAATTCCATCACCTAGTGACCACAAACCTCATGAAGCCAAAGAAACACACTGCGGCAGGAATCATAGAGCTGGAGCCTTGAAAGTGGTTACGTGGAGTCAAAAAGGGATGGTTTTTGAACCTACTCTGGGTGCTGCATTACCATCGCACCCCTATAACTATATTCGTCACCAGATAGCTGCTCTTCCTGGTGCATGGTGGGTGCCTGTGGCTTGAGGAGCCCATCCCCATCACAGACCACCTAATCCACCGAGTTACTCAACTCCTAGGCGAAACTCCGCAGACCTTTTGAAGGGGAAGAGAAGCAATTTGGCCATTGCAGAGGCCATGAAAAAGAAATGCAAGTTGGAAAAGGAGAAGAGAGGATATGCGATCTAGAGTATCAACAACAAAGCAGTCAGAGTGGCAACTCAGATAGTGGTCGTTAAGGTCATGTGGAAGTTCTGTGAGGATGAGGTACCCGCAAGGTGGAACTTGCTAAATAGTGCACAGAAAGGGTCAAGTTTAACTGGTCTGAATTCTTGTGCAAAGATTTCCTGGAAAATTATCGTGAGGCACAGGAACAAGGAAAAACTTTCCACTATGCATGGCTTTTGTTGTCCATAGTGTTGGTGGCTAGGGAATTTCTGGAGGATAGCCAGTTCCCCATAATTGCAAGGGATCTCCCAGAGGCTACGAAGTACGCTTTGTTGTGGGCCACTGAGGACACGAAAAGGATCCGTGATAGAAAAATATTTTGGGTGTTCATGGATATGAACATCAAAACGGGGATTAACTGCAAGCCACAGTTATCACCCACTGTCTACAACAGCCTATGAAGTTTTTCATAATTTAAACCAAACTTTCATCATATCTACCTCAAGGTGCACAAGGACCCTACCAAGAAGTGGAATGAGTTGCCCTATATAACAATAAATGATGTGATATTCACTATGCTTAAGATGTGGCTGCTGGAGTGGTGTGCTTCGAACATCTCTGCGCTAGAAAAATCTGCTATGCAGAAGAAGAAGGAGGAGGCAAAACTATGTGGCGCAGTTAGCGGAAAAAAGAAGGAAAGAAGTAGTAGCAGCCAAAGAAGTAGAAGGGACGGGATGCTGCGCAGACAGAAACAGAATAGAAAAAGGCTATAGTAGCATCAACATAGTAGGCAGTAGAGAAGGCAGGCGATGGCTAGAAGTCACCTTCGCCTGAGTAGGAGAAAGAGATGGAAACAAAGGAAGAAGAGGGTGGTGTGGACCCAAAAACGGCATCAACACAATTGAAGCACTAGCGCTCGAGCGAGTTGACGGGGCTGCGCAAGAAGGTAAAAGTGTCGAATCTATTTATCAACCTGATCACCCTCACTGTGGGGGATCTGCGTGCTATAGGCGGAACGATGCATGACATCACCACATAGGCCCTCTGGAACATCGCGGAGGAGAATCAAATTGTGTTGGGGGCCCTTCGAGCACAGATATAGGAGTTGCAGGTGTGCACTCCTCAGGCTGGTACCCTCTCAACTACCCTCATAGTAGGAACAATCGTAGCAGAGGAAATGTTGTGTGCTCCTACAACCAACACAATAGTGCTGCTAGAAGGGGCACTGGTTACAACAAATGAGGCCGACCATCCTACGGTTAGTACATTGAAGCAGATAGGGATCAACATGGCTACACTCCCATGGGAGACACTCTGTGTCCTATAGGATGGGATTACTGCGGAATTGTGGGCTAGGGAGAGTCACGCATTGCAGGTGCTGAGTGAGCAGAAGATCAACATGGAGCAATTGAGCTTTCAGCACGACAAGGTTGTGTCTCAGAATAGGCAGATGGTGCAGGTACTAGACGAAGCCTACCAGATGGTCCCTGAGCTAGCCATCCTAGCAGAAGCACTAGCAGAGGCGAGCATCCAAGGATTAGCACCAGGGGTGCACGAGGAGCGTGAGGAAATGGATAAGGTTCATCTAGAGCTGAACCTTCAGATCGTAAAATTGTGGTTGAAGGCACTACCTTCAACTCCTCCAGAGGTAAGGGAACAACATGCCAACGCCATTACATTAGGGCTGCAGGAGATCAGCGATGTAGTAAGACACTGCACTAGAATGTTAGAAGAATAATTCAAGGTCCTCACAAATATGTAGGAGGAACCGAACATACAACGGTTGGAAACAGAGGTGTGTGAGCTACAAAAGCATTACAACAACATCAAAGGGACTGCGCAGGCTAATCCATAATTGGATCTTGGATAGACTTCTAAGTCTGAAGTGTTCCTCATAGAGGAAAATGAAAGTCCAAGGAAGTTCCTGGAAATAGCCCCATTACAGAGATCCTTTCATTCTGAATCTACTGTAACTTGAACAGAAAAAAATGGACTTCGGATGTAGAAGTTATTGTAGAAAGAAGATTGCCTTTGTCCTTTGGAAAAGGAGGCAAAATCTTCTAAAAGCTCAAGGCCTGATAAAAGGAAAATTGCAATCAAAAGGCTAAAGGGAGGACTTAAGTGGAGGCGGAAGGAACCCCCAACTGCGACCTCCGATATATCGGGTCAGACATAGGCCTTTGCCCAACGCCGAGGACCCAAGACAGGGTGATGAAGCGATTATCAATGATCGGGTCGGCAGATCGGGTCAGCACAAACCAATGTTCATGGAAAAACCCCCAGGTCGTTACCTATGCGATATGTGATGAGGTGACTTGCGATTGCCGATATCAGCATTAGCAAATTGGCATCGACGAATTGGGGATTAGCGAAGCGAAGTACCAGACCCCAGGGTTGTTGTGATAGCTATATGAGATGCGATCTAGACCGTCCGAATGGGGATCAGATCAACGGTCCAGATTCAATTGGAAGATTGGCAATCGGATGTTTAGCGATCCTCGAAATGAAAGGGGTCATTAGGCAGTGCGATTGCAATATCTTGATAAAGCGTGGACCCGATGGGGATTATCCATGCAATTTCATAATTTTTGAAGTCCAAAAATTTGGAATTTTCAATGTATTTCCCATGTATTGGGTTTTTTTAGCCCTGCCGATGTGATGCGATATAACACCTAATGGCAGAACCGATAGGGTCATAGGGGGAATTTTATGGAATTTCAAGTCCGGAAATCAACGCCCAATAGTGTATTTTTTGGCTATATTTGTGTGTTGGGAAAAATGTTCCGTTTGTGAGATGTCTGCACAGGAAGGTCCCGATTCCTCTGTAACTACCCCTGATCATTGTGCCATGCTACAAGCAAGTGTTTCAATGATACATTTGTAATGCCAAGAGAGCCATAGAGCCAGATGGGCAGTTGAAGAGACAGGGAGTGAGAGAAGCCAAAGAGCCGCAGAGAATGATTATGTGCAGAGAAAATGGCTGTGGAAGTCTCGGAGCTAGAAGACTACCTCAAAGAAGCTAGAGAGCTCAATTCATGGGCATAGAGAGTAGGCTGAGTGAACCGCGACGAAGAGCTGAGCATGCAGAGAGTCTTTGGGGTCACTTGCAGGTCGAGTGAAAAGCCAGGGAGCTCAATTGATAGTAGCATATTGTTGCTGAAGGTTGCTGGAGTTGCTTGGAGGTCGAGCGAATCATAGAGGCACGCAGAGGCCCAGACAAAGAGCTCAAAGAAGCCAGAGCAGAGAGCCATGAGCCACAGCCACAACCAAAGAGCTAGAGTGAGAGCCAGAGTGGGAACCGAGAGCCAGAACCGGAGCCAGAGCCAAAGAGCTAGAGCTAGAGTCAAAGCCAAGAGCCAGAGCAAGAGCCAGAGCTAGAGCGAAGAGCCAGAGCCAAAGCCAGAGCGAGAAAGCCGAGAGCTTTAGAGTCAAGGATGAGATGTTAAAGTAAGCCCATCGTGTTCTATGTAAACCAATGGATTTCAGTCAAAGACTTGTAAAATAACTGCTACCATAATCCTAGAGGGCCTAGTCATGTTGACTAGAGCTCATGGAGACATAGCCCAAGAGTTGTTGGTGAACTCCTAATTAATATTGTTTTTCTATGTTGGTTTTTACTGCTGCATTATTCACTGTTATATGTATTTATATACCAATTCAAGCACATTTACATATCAGCACAAACAACATATTTTAATGCATATAATCAGATTAAATCAAATACGAGCATACACCTATATTTTAAGGCATTTTTAATTCTGCATTGGTTAATCATGAAGTCTTGGGAATATTTAAAGCTTTGGAAGTGGGAGAGGTTCTTGTAAGTTATACAAGAAGCCTAAGTGCCCCATTTTTAGATCAGGTGGTATCAAATCTTAATATTGATTAACCCCACCTTCAGGAAGGTGATACCAAAGTTGGTTATACCAGAGCATGTGGTATTAGATCAGAATGCTTGATTGACAGAGCAAATATTTCTTGTCTGAAAGTTGTTTAAACAGGTAGAGGTTGATTGTATGCTTGTTTGTAGACTGAGTATTGTTTGAGTCTATAGAAGTATGGACAGTCTTATGGAGGAAGTTCCAAAGCTACCATGAAGTCCATTGAAATAGCTCCAAGAAGGACTTTCATTTTAGGTCTTCTAACTCATAGTGTGAAGATTGTATTAAGGAGGAATGCAATAGCTTGAAACATCATTTGCAAGATGCAGGTGTTCAGAAGCAAACACTTGAACCAGAGAGTTGGGGAGACTCTAGCAGCCTTGAAGAGATTGATGGAGTTCCAAAGGAAGCCACTTCTTCATTTGCTTCACATCCTCATGAAGAAAATAAAGGTGAAAGAGGAAAGTATAAATCTGGTTCTAAACATTTTCCTTTTGATTCTGCAAAGCATGATAAATTTCCACATAGAGATGGAAAAAGAATTGCATGTTCCTTTTTGTGGTTTGGATAACCATAATGTTCCTAGATGTTGGAAGAGAATGGCCACATACAGGAAACTTTTGAAGGAAAAGAAGAGAAAAGCCAAATGTCCATTGGACAAGGCAAATCATGTTTTCAAGAGGATGCGCATGTGTTGCACTTACTGCCATAAGCAAGGACACCTTGCTACAAAATGTTGGACCTTGAATCTAGCAATGCTTTGACAAAAGCTGAAGAAAGTGGAAAGAGAAGATGGAAGAAATGGAAAGGAAGTTTCCATAAATAATGTGTTTCAAAATGATTCACATGTTTATGTTGATGTGTAGACAAAGGTATTACCTTTGGAAGGGATTGGTAAGAAACGGGTAGATTTCTTATCTGGTTAAGATTGCATGTCTATTGATGCATCTACATTATATTTCATTTCAGCTCGAAAGCACAGTGTTCTTAAGCAAAAGTTGGAGAATGAAATGAATACATAAGCTTGAGATGCATGAACACAGGGATGTTGATGATTTCCTTGTTTTTGAAAATGTATGTGTAATTAACTTGCAGGGTTGATTGCTTTGACATGCATGTGGTGCCATTTTGACTTGGAAGAAGTTAACTTGGTCTCCAAGTTGGAGATAATGATGAAGTGTTTCATCTTTTGGAATAAGAATCCTAATGGTATGTTTCTACATGCTTGACTTGAAGGGTCATTTGCTTAATGTTTTGTGGTCTTTTTATCTGTTCCTTAATTTGTATGCAGATGCAAGACATGGAAGTGTTCACAAGATGTGAAATCTGTTTCTTTTTCTGAAGCAAGAGTTTAGGCCATCCAGTTGTTGTCTATGTTTCTGTTGTTGTTAAAATTTGTTGTTGAAAGCTTGTCCAACAGGTAGAAATGAAAGTTTTTTGGAGCAGATGTACCTCAAATTTGTTTGAGACACCTTAGATTAATGATCAGGGAAGAGGAGTTCAAACTACCTTCTATGACCATTTTAGCAAGAGTTCTATAGGAAGGCAAGGAGGTAGACAGTTCTTCCCAGGGGACCAACACCTCCGGAAAGGAAAGTGGTCAGAGACCTTGTTTCAGAGGCATTATGTAATGCAAGTGTAGGGAGGCTGAAAGAAGAGGGTAAGTTACTCTCATGTAGTGTTCAGATCAGTATGTCAGTCTTTTCGAGACCAAAATTTCTTTTACTTGGAAGGCATGATCCAAAATTGGATCTTGGATAGACTTCTAAGTCTGAGGTGTTCCTCACAGAAAAAATGAAAGTCCAAGGAAGTTCATAGAAATAGCCTCATTACAGATATCTTTTCATTTTGAATCTACTACAACATGAGTGGGAAAAAATGGACATCGAATGCAGAAGTTATCGTAGAAAGAAGATTTCCTTTGTCCTTTGGAAAAGGAGTCAAAATCTTCTAAAAGTGGGCTAGAGGCCTTATAAAAGGAAAATCACATTCAAAAGGCTAAAGGGAGGACTTAAGTGGAGGCAGAAGGAATCCCCGACTATGAACTTTGATATATCGAGTCAGAGATAGGCCTTCGCCTGATGGCGGGGACCCCAGACAAGGTGATGAAGCAATTGACGATCATCGGGTCGGTGGATCGGGTCGGCACAGACCATGGTTCATGGAAAGAACCCCCGGACCGTTACCTATGTGATATGTGATGATGCAACTTGTGAATGCTGATATCGGTGTCGACGAATCAGCGTCGCCAAATCGTTGATCAGTGGAGCGAAGTGCTAGACCCGAGGGCCATTGCGATAATGATATGCAATGCGATCTGGACCGTCTGAATGAGGATCAGATCAACAGTCTAGATTCAATTGGATGATTGAAAATTGGGTGTTCAGTGATCCTCAAAATGAAAAGGGTTGTTGGGAAGCGCGATTGTGATATGCCAATAAAGCGCGAACCTGATGGGGATTATCCATGCGATTTCATAATTTTTAAAGTCGAGAAATTCAAACTTTTCTATGTATTTCCCGTGTATTGGGTTTTTTTTAGCCATGCCAATGCGATGCAATATAATGCCTAATGGTGGACCTAATAGGGTTATAGGGGCGATTTGATGGAATTTCAAGTGCGGAAATCAGTGCCTGATATTGTATTTTTCGGCTATCTCTGTGTATTGGGAAAAATGTTCCATTTGCAGGATTTATGCACAGGAAGGTCTTGATTCCTCTATAATTGAACCTGATCATTGTGCCACGCTGCACGAAAACATTTCAATGATGTGTTTGTAATTCCGAGAGAGCCACAAAGCCATAGAGCCAGATGGTTTGTAGAAGAGATAGGGAGCGAGAGAAGCCAAAGAGCCGCAAAGAATGATTATGCGCAGAGAAAACTATTGTGGAAGCCACAAAGCTGGAAGACTACCTCAAAGAAGCCTAAAAGCTCAATTGATGGGAAAAGAGAGCAGGGTGAGTGACCAACGAGCAAGAGCTAAGTACGTAGACAGTCTTTGGAGTCACTCAGAGGTCAAGTGAAAAGCCAGGGAGCTCAATTGACAACAACATATTGTTGTTGAAGGTAGTTGGAGTTTCTTGGAGGTCGAGAGACTCACAGAGGTATGTATAGGCCGAGAGAAAGAGCTCAGAGAAGCCAGAGCAGAGAGCCATGAGCTGCAGCCAGAGCCAAAGAGCCAGACCGAGAGCCGAGAGCCAAAACCAGAGCCAGAGCCAAAGAGCCAGAGCTAGAGCCAAGACCGAGAGCCAGAGCCAGAGCCAGAAAGTTGAGAGCTTCAGAGCCAGGGATGAGATGGTAAAGTAATCCCATCGTGTTCTATGTAAACCGATGGAGTTGAGTCAAAGACTTGTCAAAAGAACTATTGCCATAATCCTAGAGGGCCTAGTCATGTTGACCAGAGCTCACGGAGACGTAGCCCAAGAGTTGTGCGTGAACTCCTAATTAATATTGTTGTTCTGTGTTTGTTTTTACTGCTGCATTATTTACTGTTATATGTATTTATATCCCAGTTTAAGCACATTTACATATTAGTACAAACAACAGATTTTAAAGCATATAATCAGTTTAAATCAAATACCAGCATACACCTATATTTTCAAGAATTTTTAATTCCGCATTGGTTAATTATGAAGACTTGGGAATATTTAAAGCTTTGGAAGTGGGAGAGGTTCTTGTAAGTTAGACAAGAATCCTAAGTGCCCCATTTTCAAATCACAGACTATGGCCCTCACTCAAAGGCTCACAGGAATGCAATAGGCAAAAGCAATGAAAGATCAAGTAGATGTAGCATGACACAAAGAAGTAGTTCTGAAGGTGCGTGTTCAGCCTTGGATCGATCAGGCCTTCGTAATGACAGGAACAATTGAGGACAAGCTTGAACAGATGTAGGGGATATAGGAACAAATGCGAAGGAGTAGTTCTGGCACCGTGGTCTTGGAACAATGAGTACAGGAGATTCAGTAGGCAGTCACTCAATGCGTTGCCGACCTTGTAGCCATCTGAGCAGAGTTGGGAGGTCTCCGCGCAAAGATCTCTGCACCGACAAAGTGACTTGAGGAAGATTCATGATGTTTGTGTTGGGGGCCTGTTGGGCATGGGATCCCCCCAAGGCAAGTTTTTGGGCCTAAAGCCCAAGTTTTGACTAAATCCATTGTAAAGATTCTGTGATTTGAGAGCGCAGAGCATGAAGTTGTCATAGAGTCATAGGGTTGTTCGCCCTTACTTTTGTAAATGTAGTGCTGGTTTGAGAAATCTACACATGGTCTGCGGACCATGGGTTTGTATAAATAGAGTGAGGCTCTAAGTGTAAAACAAAATCTAATGGTCTAAGAATCAAAGAATTGATAAAGCTTTGAGTTAAAGTGTAGAGTTGTGTCTTTGGGTCATAGAATAGGAGAAGGCTTTGCAGCTAAGTGCACAGAGGCCCAGTAGTCCATACCTAAGTGCACAGACCCCTACAGGTGAGTGCACAAGGCATGTCAAGTTTGTAACCATGAGAAGAATTAATGAAGAGAAGTTTTACCATATTTCTGTGTATGTTTTCTTGTTCTATGCATTATTGGACCTATGAATTGCAATTTTACTGTTTATTTACTCTGTGAACTACCATAAATGTGCTGAGTAAGTGAATCTAGTACAAGGTATCTGTTTACATAGAGATAAATAACTGTTATAAGAAGATAAGTAGGATCCATGGTGTGACTTGGGGAAATAGTGCGGATTGCTGCTCCAGCAATGTGAAAGCCCACAACCACTAGTTAGGGCTGCGCGAAGGCAAATATATCGGGGCGTGAAGGCCTCGTAGGCCAGGGAAGCGCGCGAAGTAACCTATGCAAAGGGATTCGTAGTTGTACCAAATCAACCGCTAGGACATCTCCAGGGTGCGAAAACCTAGTTCTAGCACCCCCCCATACTACCTCGGTTGAGACCTCAGTCTGCACTCCGCGGAATGTTGCCGAAAGGAGCAGTAGTATAGGGATTTGTTTGGCTACTTAACTCAGAACTTGGGTCAGGCCCCAACAAGCCAACATTTTGCTTCTAACATGTTGCAATTATTTCTATAAAATAGTTATTTATGCCACTTCTCTCACAATTATACTACAAATTTTTTTATGCTGCACATTCGTTTTTCTTTATGGCAATAATAGATGTTATATGGTCCTTTCCTTCTATTGGATTTATTTTTATGGCTACTAATTAATTGTAAGATGTTTCTACATTACCAAATGAGTTTTATAAAGAATGGATGTGTTTATCTCTTGTTTCTTACTGTTGATTTCTTGGAGTCCACAATTAAATTTATGAAGGAAGCTAATAACAACTCGACACACTATGTTTTTTTATTTTTTTAATCAACTAGGATTTTCACAGTAAGAATCGATTTTATATTAATGAATAGTAAAAATATGTTGATGTCATCAACTGGAGATTGATTCTAGTTACAAAGGTGGAGAAAATATCCTATCTTAAACAAGGCTCATGTTTCACTCCCTCCTCACCTGTCACTCAAACATGTGAATGCAAGTCTCAGTGGGGTGAAAGGAATATTCTTTTCATGCTTTATGACATATTTATTGTGATATTCTTCAAAAGACTTGGGGTAGCACTCCCCACCATTTTATATTCTATTGCATGCCAATAATTTATTAGTTTTCCTTTCAACAACCACATGAAATTTTTAAAATGTATCTAGAACTCGATCTTTTGTTTAATAAGGAAATCCCACACCTTTTATGAATATCAATACAAGTGAAAAAATAAGCAACCCCTTTTGGAGTTTTTATATTAATTGAGCCATAAATATTAAAGTGCATGAACATAATATTTTAGTATCCCTCTTATCCTTTATAAATGACACCCTTTTTTTCTAACTATTCAAAATATTTTGAGGTCTCAAATAGGCCTCCAAAGGAAAATTATAAAGTAATAGTGGAAATAATAAAATAATATTATATTACCTCATCAGATTTTGGAGTGAAAAAAGAAAAACCTACTTTTTCAACTTGTATGTTCCTCATATTTTACTTAACTACAATTTTACTCAAATTTTTAGTGGGAGCACTCATTGGATGCAGAATTAAATTTCACATTCAAGGAGTACCAATATTGAATACTTTCGATGGATCCTGCCATACTAAAAATAATAAATACATGAGAAAATGTGATTACAATCATGTTTTTCATGTATTTATCACTTTTAATGTAGTGGGATCCATTGAAAGTATTCAACATTGGTACTCCTTGGATGAAAAATTAAATTTTGCATCCAACAAGTGCTCTTGTTGGAAATTTGAGTAAACTTGTAGGGAGATAAGTTGAAAAAGTATTTTTTTCATATTTTTTTTTGTAGAAAATTGATAGAAATTGTAACTACTCAATATTTTAAATTGAAGACAAGAGATACACCAATGATCTGTGGAATGGAAATCACAATTTAGAACAACATGCATAGACATGCAATAGGAAAAACCACAAGTGCAGATTGATTTATAGGGGAATCCAACTACTAAAACTCCCTCAAGCATCTTTGCATCAATTAGATGAATAACGAATCTATTACAATTCCTACCTCCAACTCCAATCTCATCTTGCAAAAGAATAATTATTCTCTCTGCTAGATAAACAACTCTGGCCAACAATTAACCAATTTTTTTCGCACCTAGCCTCATGTTTCCTTGTGTAGCTCCTGAGGAAACTAGTGATCTAGGTGGCTCCAGACACAGGTAGAAGTCCCAGAGGACTCAGAAAGAGTCAAAAATCAAATTGTTTAGATTGTGTTAAAACTAACTTCATGTTGAAGATCTCGTCATCATGATCGTGGTGGTGCAATTGGTTCGTCAAACCGAGTCCGTATGTGAAAGTTACGAGCAGTCAAATTTTTCTTGACTTGTGCTGATTGGGCAGGCTTGAGGAGGAAGCATTTTGAACAATCTAGAAACCGGATTCTGCCCAACTTGGGATAGATTCTAGGTGAATTTGTCTATTTAATTTAACTCCTTCAGCCAGATTTTGAAATTTTCGAAAATGCCTTATTAGTGTTAAAATTTAAAAAAACATATAAAAAGGGGGGTGGTGGGCCACCACCCCCACAACCCCACACCTCTCTATAACACAACGTATGCATTAATAGAAGCCAGTGGGAGTTGAACCCATGGCTGATGGGTCAGCCAGCCCCACACACATGGCAGCCCCACATAGAATGCCGCCCAATACAAATAACTGCACCATTCCAAAGTTTAATGTTCCCGTTTAAATATGGTTATGGCGAGTATGGGCGGGTCACCCAATGCAGACCTGACCCCTAGCCAAATACAATGTGATTTTGTTAAAATGATAATGTATAAAAAAAGGGAGGGGCATGGTTTGACCACCAGACCCCTCCTGAACAAACTACTATTTTTAGCAATTCACCAATGGTGTTTTTTGTAAACTCCACCATCAAAATTTAATATAAACCTTCATTTGCACAGTGCACCCAAGAATGAATGAACCAGAAGCAAGCACGCAAGTCGAGACAACATTATTCTAATTAACTTATTGTAGGTGGAACCATGACTTAGTGAAATTTCCAAGAGGGTGAAATTTTTGCAGTGTCCAAATTGGATAAATTTTATGTCGATCTTAAACCTCTTGGTGACACAAACCTGATGGCATAGTTAGTTTCCTGATCTGAGCAACAGATTTGCAAAGGACCCAAAGGAGGGAATCTTTGAGGAATCTAGGGGGAACCTAAATGATTCCTTGAGCCCCAGATTTCCACTTTCTTAGAATTCAAAAATCTGACAGTTGATTCTACACTATTCGGTGCCACAAATATGATGGTGCATTCAGATTTTCCATTTTCTCATTTCATTTTACGACCACTTTTCTAAGTGGAGTGCAAATGTCAGCATTCATGTGTGAGCATTCATTTCCATGCAATTTGATGCCGCGAGAACAATGGTCTGAAGAACATCAGCAGTTTCACATGTGCTTCTTTAGATGGCCCCTGGATGTGAGGTATATGTAGTGTGTTCATGTACTTCTTTTTCTATGCATTGTGCTGCATAGATCCCTATTTGATGTTTGATGTGGGATTTTATTTCTTACTTGTTTTCATGATTCCTACTTGATGTGATGTGGAATCATTTTTGAGATGTACTTGTTGTCATGATTCATCATGTTTTATTTGAGATCCCTTTGTCGTTATGTTGATGGGATACTCATGTTGTCATCATGTATCTTTTCATTGAGATCACTTTTATTCCATGTTGGCGGGATGCTCATCATGCATGAGTTTATGTCATATTGATAGGAGTCCTTTTGACAGAGAGTTCCTGTAGCGGAACATCTCTTAGAGCTACTCTTGCGTGAGGGCATTTTCCTTGAATTATAGCGACATCACCTCTTATGTACATCATCACTATTAACAGAACTTAATGCAGTGGATTACACCATCTTGACACTGGGCCCCGGAGATGTAGTACCTCCTGGACAAACTCTGTTATCAATGCCTTATGTTTTCATGTGTTGATGATTGTCATGTTCCTCTTCTTTATAGCATGTAGATGTATTCATTTATGTTCTTTTAAAAATGCAATTTAACACATCACGAAAGTGAAAGGTATTAGAATGGTCCTTTGTCACACCCAGACTTGGATCAAGTGGTATTAGAGCAGTCTTTGGGTGGATGTGAATTGCAAGTGTGAACAATGGAACATGCAGTGACAGAGGATGAAAAAGTGGTGTATGAGACCATACTCAAAATTTCCAAAAGAGTGGAAATAATGTATGAAACTCTACAGAAACAGACAGAGGAAAAGGAGTGATTGCAGCTTCAGTTGCAAGCCATGGAAGAGGCCGTGCAAGAACTGAAGCACAACAACCAAAACCTTCAAATAGAGAATGTCGAATTGAAGATGTGTCTACATGAAGAGAAAGCGGAAAAACATAACTTGCTACGACAACCGCAAGCAAAGGACGAAGCCTTGGAAAAGCTGTAGTGTGACCCATGTGAGGTAAAAAGTAGTTCTCTATCTTCATGTATGTTTCTTGATGATGATTTTTCTATTTTTAAAAATCATACTACAGAAACTGGCTCCAAACCGTTGAAGAGAATGGGGTATGAAGGAAAAGGCTTGCGTGTTAATGGCTAAGGCATTGTCAACCCCATAAAAGTAGAGGAATTACCACATCAGGTAGGACTTCGACATGATAGAAAAGAAGTTGGGAAATGTGTTGAGATAGCTAGATAACCACCAACAAAAGATAATGAGAAGCCCTCATTAGTTCTTTCGAAGTCGACAGAGGAGGTAAAAGATGTTTATTTCCTTTTGGTTTCATCTTCACATAGTATGACTTCTGTTGGAGACTTGGAGATAATGATTACAGGGACAAACATGAGGCTCCTTACTAAGGCAAGAGGAAAAAGAACTTGGTGTTAATAACCAATGCATAACTCAACCATTGGAGGTTGTGTAGAGACATCAATTTGTAGGCTTGAGATACACCAAAGGAGAATGCTCGAAGGTGTCAGATCCTTCCGAGACGTCGTCAAAATTGTCGAGGAAAGAAGATGATGGGAACACAACCCCATCATCCCATGGCAGTTTCCATTGCAGGGAAAGAGCTGAGGCAAACTCTCGTCCCCATAATTACACCAGCAATGGCAAGGAAATGTATAACCAATTTTGATATTCGAATGTTCATTTTGATTATAATCATGTTTTTAATGATGAATGTAAAACATGGCATCGAAAAACATGTACCTTTTGTGGATTACATAACCATACATTTTCTGTGTGTTGGAAAAGAATGGCAGCACACAAAAGGATGAGGCATGAGAGACCCTCACAACAATAGGTAAAGAAACATGTTAAACAGATCTATAGGAAGAAAACCTATTGCAGTCATTGTAATAGAAGTGGCCATCAAAGAGCCAATTGTTGGAGGCTCCATCCAGAATAGCGCCTTAAAGACAAAGTTTCGGTGCATGAACCAGATTAAATGATTGTTTGACAAGAAAAACCACCATAAGAAGGTGACCCATTCACATTGATAAGTGAAAAATGATTTCTACATATGTTGTATTGTCATGGGTGTGCTTTTTTAAATCATTTTTTTCATTTTAAAATGTAAAAGTGATGATGTGTTTTCCATCACTTGTTCAACAACAATGATGTCTGGTCTTATTTTGAGTTGCATGATAATCTGTGAAAGTGATGTCGTGTTTCCATCACTTGTCAAAACAAAAAGAGTGATTGGCCTTATTTTTGTAAATCATGTGTTGCAGTTATGATGTGTTTTCCATCGCTTATTGAAGTAATGCTGGTATGTTGCCCTTGTTTTCGTAGCTGGGGTATTGTTTCCATTTTGATGTAAACTTGACCACCTAGTATGTGTTATAAACTCGTGGAAAGTATGGGATTCTTGGCTCATTAGTTGTTCATGTAAGTCAATCATGTAATTTGCAAAAAAATGTACTATAGGTTGCAGAGGTTGAAGGTGTCGGCTCATCGCTTAAGACTCTAAAGAACAAAGTTGAAGGAGATGGAAGCGAGACCTTTCAGGATGCTCATGATGCAGACAAGGTAGAAAGAAGTTGTAGATTATTTTTCACGCTTATGGAGGACCAAAAGCTCCTCAGTGGGGAGGATTGATCCAGGTGACTCTAGACACAGGCGCAAGTTCTAGAGGACTTGAAAAGGGTCATAAATAAAAGTGTTTGGATCGTTCTCAAACTAGGTTCATGTTGAAGATCTCATTGTCGTGATCATTGTGGTGTGAACAGTTCATCAAACCGAGTCCGTATGCGAAAGTTATGAGTAGTCAAAGTTTGGATTACTTTCACTGACTGGGCAAGCTTAAGAAGGCAACATTTTGGACAAAATCTGGCAACCAAATTCTGGCCAACCTAGGCTAGGTTCTAGGTGAATTTGTGACCTGTTTAATTTGACTCCTTCAGCCAAATTTTGAATTTTTTGAAAATGCATTATTAGTGTTAAAAATTAAAAAAAATTATATAAAAATTCCACCCCACGCCTCTCCATAACACAACATATGCATTAATAGAAGCTATTGGGATTTGAACCCATGGCTAGTGGGTTAGCCAACCCCACCAACATAGCAGCCCCACATACAATGCCGCCCAACACAAATAACCGCACCATTCCAAAGTTTAATGAGCCCGTTTAAATAAGGTTACGAACAGTATGGGTGGGCCACCTAATGCGGACCCGACCCCCAGCCAAATACAATGCGATTTTATTAAAACGATAATGTATAAAAAAAAGGGAGGGGCAGGGTTTGACTGCCCGACACCTCCTTAACAAACTACTATTTTTACCAGTGCACCAACGATGTTTTTTGTAAACTACACCCTCAAAATTTATTATAAACCTTCATTTTCACAGTGCACCCAAGCATGGAGGAACCAAGAGTGAGCACAGAAATCGAGATGGCATTATTTTAATTAATTTTTTGCAGGTGGAACCATGACTGAACAAAATTTCCAAAAGGGTGAAATTTTTGCAGTGTCTAAATTGGACAAATTTTATGTCGCTCTTAAACCTCTCGGTGACACAAACCTGATGGCACAGTTAGTTTTTTGATCTGAGCATAAGATTTGCAAAGGATCCGGAGGAGGGAATCTTTGAGGAATCTAGGGGGAATCTAAAAGATTCCTTGAGCCCCAGATTTCCACTTTCTCAGAATTAAGAAATTTGACAGTCGATTTCGCACTATTTGAGCCACAAATCTGATGGTGCGTTCAGATTTTCCATTTTCTCATTTCATTTTCTGGCCAATTTTCTAAATGGAGTACAGGTGTCAGAATTCATGTGAGAGCAGTCATTTCCATGTGATTTGATGCCATGAGAATGATGGTCCGAACAACTTTAGCAGTTTTACATCTGTTTCTTCAGATGGCCCCTAGATGTGAGGTATATATAGTGTGTTCATGTACTTCTTTTGCTATGCATTGTGTTGCACAGATCCTTGTTTGATGTTTGATGTGGGATCTTGTTTCTTACTTGTTTTCATGACTCCTACTTGATGTGATGCAGAATCATTTGTGAGATGTACTTGTTGTCATGATTCGTCATGTTTTATTTGACATCCATTTGTTGTTATGCTGATGGGATACTCATGTTGTCGTCATGTATGTTTGCATTGAGATCAATTTTATGCCATGTTGGCGGGATTCTCATCGTGCATGAGTTTATGTCATACTGATAGGAGTCCTTTTCACGGAGAGTTCCTAAAGTGGAAGATCTCTTGGCGCCACTCCCGCGTGAGGGAATTTTCCTTGTATGATAGAGACATCACCTCTTATGTACATCATCACTATTAACAAAACTTAATGCGATGGCCTACACCATCTTCACAATGGGGCCTGGAGACATAGTCCCTCATGGACGAACTCTGTTATCAATGGCTTGTGTTTTCATGTGTTGATGATTGTCATGTTCCTCTTCTTTACAACATGCAGATGTATTCATTTATGTTATTTTAAAAATGAAATTTAACACATCATGAAAGTAAAAGGTCTTGGAAGGGTCCTTTATCACACCCCGACCTAAATCAACTAACCCATATTCTTTAGGAAGTTCCTCCAAATTGATTGTGCAATTCCCAAGGATTGATCACTGATTGGATGCAGAATTTTGTACACTCCACTAGTACACAAATACTTTTACATAAACCTTAATTCCTCCACTCTAGGTAAGGAATTTGAATTCCATGCATGCATGAGCTATTCTAGGTTGATTGATTAGTTAATTGACAAATATGTGAGTAGGTCTATTGTCTCACTGCACATCTAATCTTCAACCGACTCTATCAATAGTTAGAGGTTAGTAAATTGATTAAAACTTGAAATAATGGAACTAGATTGCTAAAATTTAGCAATCAACACATGTATGTATGAAATCCAAACCCACTAACATGGATTGACTGAGCTAACTAAGTGACAATATCGATGTTACCCTAGTTAAATTCCTCCAAGTTGTCTTGTTGATGTGGGAATTTGATTTACTCAATTTGAATAAGGCTAAAGTAAAATTGATCCTTTCTTGCCACACTTTCTAACAATCCCTCTTAGCAAGAAATGGATTTTTCACTACCCCTGTCTAGCACCTATGGAATGTATTATAACACTACCTCTCAAGGTTTTTGTTGCTATTGTAACAACTGCAACTCAGAAGCATCCAAAATAAAAAATCAATTGTGTCTCCATGCTACAACTATCTCCTAACCATCTGAATGCTACTTGTATTTGCACTATCTACTCGGACAACTACATTGTTGTTGATTCTCCACTATGCCTCCTACATTTCTATCAATACTACCCAGTTCTTTTCAACATATGATTGCAACTAGTTTGCAACTGTCACTCAAGATCTGGTTGGCTCTAGTGACATTGATCCTTATGCTACTGAATATTGTGGGCACTTGTAGCAAGGGTAATTGTCCATGAGGAGGGTATACTCCAACTACCGCTACTCTATTATGGATCTTGCCCAGTTCTTTTCAACTTAGGGACGAAGGTCCTACATTGCCCCACCTCACTCCTAGAGGTATAGCTACATGCATGATGAAATATGACCTAATAATAATTTTTCTACTACTTCTCTATTTATACTTCCTCATTGTTGCTATAACTACTGCAATAATGAGTTTGATCTCCCCATATCCTTGAGTACTAGCTTCCATAGGGTTGCTCCCTTTGAAACTAAACCCCCTCTGAGTCTCGATCTCCTAGTGGGAAATATCTCCTCTGCTCAATCTATCAATATCAACGATCACAACTCAATTTTGTGTCACTAAGAATTGGCTCACTGATCTACCCACTAACATCCTTCTATATCCATTAAGAAGTTTGCACACATAGTATTCTTGATCTACCCCAAGCTAGGTCTACATCAACTCTACCTCCTAACAGTGCAATGATCACTGTACACGATACTTCAATGACTACCCTCTTTTCAAGATTATGGTTGCTCCGAAATGCTACTTCTTGGGCACTTGTGATGATCCTAAATCTCTTCCAAGCTCAAAAATTTGCACTTCCCTCCAATGCATACTCTAATCTCAGTATGTTCAAAGACATTCTCCCTAATGCGAAGAAAAGTTACTACAATGAAGCTGAAAATTCAAAATTCCTTACGGACGAATTCAAAATATTGGTTCTAATTTGATTCTAGGGCTTTGATACCATGTAGAAATTCGAGAGAAATTGCAATTTCTCAAGATTTTGAAATAAAAACAAGAGACAACATTATACTCTACTAATCTGTGCAATGGAAATCACAATTTAGAATAGCATACATAGACATGCAACAATAAAAAAACAAGTACACAGTGATTTTTAGGGGAACACAACTAATGAATACCCATCGACCCTATTTTTATTAATCAAATGAATAGAGAATCTATTACAATTCCTATCTCCAACTCTGAGCTCAAGTTGCAAAAGAATAATTGTTCTCTCTACCTAACGAACAACTATGATGAACACTTATCCAATTATTTGGTCACCTAGCCTCCTATTTCCTTGAGCAATTCCTTAGGAAATCAGCCCCTATTCTTTAAGAATTTCCTCCAAAATGAATATGCAATTCCAAAGGATTGTTCACTGATTGCATGAAAATTTTTTAACACTCCACAGTATGCAAATAATTTTACATTAGCCTTAATTCCGCCACTCCAGTTAAGGAATTTGAATTCCATGCATGCATGAGCTCTTTTTGGTTGATTCATCAATTAATTGACAAATCTCTAAGTTAGATTGTTCTCTCATTGTAGAAGTGACCTTCAAATGAGTCTATCAATAGTCAGAGGTCAATTAACTCAGTACAACTGAAAATAACTGAACGTGGTTACTAAAATTTAGCAATCAATAGTGCATGACTAAACTCCAAGCTCACTAACTCAAACTTTTTGACCTATCTGAGTGATAAGAGCCATGAAACAATAGCTAACTACCTCCACGTTGTCTTGCTAATGTGGATATTTGATTTACTCAATTTGACTAAGGTTAAAATCAAATTCAGCCTTTCTTTATGCACTTTCTAACATTTGTATCATTCTACCATTTTACTCCAACAATGGTGAATAATCCCCCATGGTTTACAAAATCATATTCAATTTTATTGGTTCTGTTATCACCCCAAGAAACTCACCTAGGTTGCATATCGGTGATGCTCGGGAACATTACAAATTCAACAAAATAGTTGGATAAATGGTGGATGAATGAAACAAACGCTGCATATTCAAGCCAGATAACCACTTCTACTATGATTGACCCCAGACATGGGTGAATACCCCTAGACTACAAGGCTTTTAACCACCAATTACTCACAGTTTGAGGATAAGGTGATAATGGAGAAGACTGACCACACCAGCAGATGCACAAGACCCTGTGATGGCCGGCTGCAACCAGTTAAAAGGTCTGTAAATCTAGTTTCTAATACACAGACAGGATGACAACTCTCTATGCATTAAACAACAGAAACCTGCATACATGTTCAATGATACATGCTAAATCCTAACACAAAGGTGGGACGACAGCCCCTCTAATGCTAAACATTAACAGAACATGAATCAATGCAAACAGGCACAGCCTGGAACAAGAAAGAGAAGTGGAAAGTGAGCAATTAACAACAAAAGAAGCTTGTATTAGATGGAAATGAAGACCAGACGCTGCAGGTTACAAAGTAGTTACAGCCTCTAGAAGTTGAACCTTACAACAGAGTCACCTTCATCTAACCCTCATCCCTCATTACATATGTGTTCTCAATATATATGGTGTTACATTACAAAATATCTCTGCTAAACATGCGTGGAGGAGCCAGTAAATGGCCACCAACCACATTTACACTTAGAAATGGGCCTCTGATACAAATCCGACTGTGTTTTAAATGGATTTGACCTTCTCTAGCGCTCTGAGGTCCTCCTTGGGTAGGTGGAGTGAAATACGGGTGAAACCCATAACCATTGAATGCTCTGACTTGATCGGCGGTGTCCTGCTTCCTCCTCGGCCATACTGTTGATTAAATGCAGTCGCCGAACAATAAAATGGCTCAATCATGACTGTTTGCTTATAAACAGTGAAAATGCTGCCAAACTAAGTATTCCCGCCCATTACTGCTTCAATTTGGACTTTAAAAGGTTCAGGCATGGTTCCCTTCATGGCTTCTGCTTCCACAAGCTCAATGTTGCTTCGCCTCTACACATTTACGAATGCCATTGAACTTCATTTAATGTTTTTCTGAAATGCTGGTCAACCAAACTTTTACTCCACGTGACATTTATTTGCTGCAGGTCGGTTGTTGTCCATCAACCATTGATCTGCCCTCAAGAAATCGAACGGTTGAGGTGAATATCGGAAGCCCTTTCCTGACTGTCCTTTACGTCCCGATAGAAAGGCTGTTTTGGAAATGTACAGAGGATGCGTGGCAGAGTTTTATTGCATCAGACTCGTTTGTACGAAAACCACTTGCTGAGCAAAAGCGGTCCGATAAGGTTGGCGGTTTTCTTTATATTTGAAAACACATAAAACTGCTGCAAAACACGAGAAATTTGCTTTTGGCGGACTTAAAAACATATATATATTTCGTTTCAGAACCCTTTCGGATCCGAAAACCCATCGCAATCGCACCCGCTAGGCATCCTTTGTATTTCTTTATATTTCCTTATACACAGAAAATGTGCCCAAAACCATTGAAAATGGCTTAAGCGTAGATTTGAAATTTTATAAGAAATGATTCATAAAATATCGGGTCCAAGCTCCATCGCAATCAGCACCTGCCCAAGGCTTCCCTTTGTATTTTCTTTATACAAAGAAAATACACAAAAAACATTAAAAACGCGAAGGGTGCAGACCTGAAATAATATAAAATGGAGCGTTGTATGGCTGTCGGTTCTGGCCCCTTTGTCATCACCGATAGCGATACGCCGATAGCGATATCGGTGATCGCAAATATTTATGTGTGAAAGGCCTGCCCCCTTTGAAAGTGCCGATGCGATGCGCCGATGCGATATCGGCGAATAATAAAGCCCAACTCTTTTGTAAGTCCTCCATTGTGATACGCCGATGCGATATCGGCGACCGCTCATCGGCGATGTATCATGTCGCTGCCACTGCCTCCCCCGACTTGCGATATGCCGACGCGATCTGGACCGTTGATCGGCCAGATCCAACGGCTGAGATTAAAGCGGATCATTAAGCTTGTAATTTTGATTTTGCATAGTTTTTGGAGTATTTTCACCTCCCGATAGTGTATTTCTGCCCCCCAAAGGGCTTTCCTCTTGCAACTTTTTCAATCGGTGGAAGGCTTTTAGTCAAAATTTGAAGATTTCAACATCAACAATCGATCCTTTGGCATGATTATAAGCGTATTTGCAGACTTTGAGAGTGCTTTGAATCCATTTTTGATCCTTTTGCATAGCAAAGCTAACAGATTCTTATAAAGTTCATTTTGGTTGTGCATTTTTTGTTTTGAGGTCCATTTTTTACCTCAAAATTTCTCTAATGCATGATAGAATGTTCGTAAAATTTAAATTGGGTAAATTTTATATTAGGAAAAGGATTTTTCTCAAGAAGAATTTTTAGGCCTCTTTCTGTCATATGCCCAAGCCTTTTGTGCCATAAATCTCATGCAAACTCTTTCTTTGTAACAATAGCAATATTTGACATTTACAACCTCGATTTTAAGGTGTAGATAGTGCCTATTATTTTCCCTTGTTCAACAAACAATGAAACTTTTATAATTTTCTATCCTCACTTTCAAAACACTATATGGTAGCATTCATCAACTAACATTTCAGCTAAAATCAAATTCATTGGACGCTGAGGTATGTGCCTAACCTACTTAAGCCTTAAACTACAACCATCATGCATCTTGATTAGAACATCTCCTATTCCTTGAATATTGAAAATAGTTTTATTTCCCAAGTAAACCTTATGCATATTACTAAATTCATAATAAATAAGAAATTCTTTGCTTGGCATAACATGGTAGGAGGCTCTAGAATCTAAATTCCAATCACTATATTGATCACATTCGTAAAGGTGTTCATCATCATAAGTAACAATCATTAATACCTTACCTTTTGTTTCCATAGTAGTGGCTTCATCATTACTATTCTTATCAATAGATATGGATTTTTCCTTTTACAATCCCATTTGTTATGTCCAACTTTCTTGCAATGATAGTAGGTTATTCTTCCATGCCTAGACTTTGACCTCTTTCTAGAGATTGATCTCTTTAATTTTAGTCTACCATGTTGTCTCCACAATCGCGAGGAGCTAATGCCTCCATATTTGATATTATTTCTCCCATAAATTTCTTATGTATTTCATCATTTTATAAATTGTTAGAAACATCTTCAAAGCCTAATTTAACTTTTGGTGCTACATTACTTATGGTGACAACCAAGTTCTGCCAACTCTTAGGAATAAAGCTTAGGAGTAAAAGAGCTTTAATCTCATAATTAAATATAGTCTTCAACAAAGTGAGCTTTTTCACCACAGTGTGCAACCCATTTAAATGTCCTATGACTAAACTCCCTTCCTTCATTTTTACATTAAATAACTTGTTCATCAAAAATAATTTATTGACTCTAATGTCTTGTTCATATAAATCATGAAGCTTTTTCCATAAATATTCTATGGACTATTTTTGTGAAACATGAAATTAGATCGTGTCCACCAAATATTTCCAAATAGAAGGAATTTCTTTTCAATCTAACATGTCCCAATCTTCATCCACCTCTTATGCCTAAATTTTCCCTTAATCCACAAATGCAAATCTTTGAGTGTGAGTATATCTTCCATATTAAATTTCCATATAGTAAAAGTTATCCTATTAAACTTTTGAATGCTTATCATTGGCTCCATTGAGCCACCTATAAATAAAACCTACGCACGAAATCTCCAATAAGAAGTTTTCTCTAATACTACGTCCTATAATTTAAATAGCAATCGATAAATTAACAACAATAAGTCTGAGAAAAATAGTAACTTATGAAAACCCCATTAGTACAATATTGACCATGAATAAAAATAAGTCAATAAAATAACAAAAACATAACAAAGACAATCAAGAAGAAAGGAAAACAAATTTAAATTGGAAAACCAGTCAATGTACTAGAAAAACCATAGAGAAAGATCAACATCTATTTTAGTACTAGCAAAAATGATGTAAACTTAAACTTGTTAACCCAACACTCAATGAATTCTATTACAATTGATGAATTCAACCTTATTTACTGGAGAACTATTACAAAGTATTACCGAGATGAAATCAACATTATTTATAGAAGAACTACCCATTAAATTAAAGTAATCCTTAACTACATTCAACAAAAATACTCATTTACATTTGATAAAAAACCTAGAAGCCTTTATTACATTCCAACACATAACAAAAGAATATTATTTTATAACTTTGAACTCATACATAACATTAACAACATAGTGGTTGTAGCTGAAAGGATGGAAACCCGCAGCTTTCTTTAGGAGATGGCTATGGTATTCATGTGAAGTTGTATATGCATTTAAGACTATACTAAATGAATAGTGTGGAAATTTGAAGGGAGGAAGGAGATGTGTTGTTTTCTTGGATAACATGACAAGTATGAGATTATTCAGTGGCAATGGATGTTGCGTACATTTACCAACGAACTAGGGAATGATAGTAATGTGTAATTTTGTTTTATGTGAATAGTGAAAATTTTAGGATAAGAAGACTTTGCAATATTATAACTAAGTAAAGTTTGTTGGTCGACCTCGATGTTCCAGATGGTGCACTAAAGATGAATGTATCACGTAACCAAATTGATCTGAGATCTTTAGTACAATGCTCCTCATCGAAATGATGTGTGCTATTTTTTACTGCTTTCACAAATTATGAATACGCAGAGTATTCTCCTAAATATTTATGTGGATCATTCTCGTGTCTATTATTTTGATTGTTTTGGAAAATTATGTATGTGTGTATTTTTCAGATTCAAGTTGATTTTTTTTCCAAAAAGTATAAGTGCACATCATCTTGGTGAAATAAAATCACAAATATTTTTTTAATTATATCTAGTCTAACTTAAGTATAATAATGTACTAACATACATACATTAATTATGTCGTAAGGCATTTCCCTTTGAAATTAACTATTTTCTTAAACTACGTGTACATTCACTGGCTCTTGATTTAGGTGTTAGACGATTAAAATAGTTTTAGCCATCTGATTGATTCAATAGGTATGATATTAAGTTAGTTAGAAATTTAATAAAAATTATAAGAAAGTTAGGTTCTTGAATGTGAAGACTCCTTCGGCACCTCATTTGGACCCCCCACTGTTGGTCACGGTCACGGTGGATTTTGGGATGCAGAAGCACAATATACACCGTGACATCTAGCTTTCAAAACAACAGGGCACTGACTGGATATGTTTCATACAATGCAAACTGCTGCCCTTGTACAATAGAAACCACTACTGCTTTGACCCGGACTACGGTCATGCCGGTGGAGCATGACATACAGTTAAATGGAAAGATGGTCAAGCGACCTAGAGATATATCTTACCCTACACACTGATCTAGGTGGATATTGCTGGCCACCCACCAAGTCCACTTCTACCCCTACCATTGTTTCTTTCAGCTTTTCAATTTCCTTAATTGTAGCACAGTTTACTATTTTTAGCAGTTTTTCGAGTCCTAAACTTTCGGAGCCGTTTTGAGGCCTAAATGACATTTTTTGGGAAAACTAGGAGCAACATGGATTGATAGACCCATGTTGCTCTTCCCAAAGTTGTAGCTCTCAGATTGATCTTTCTAGCAAGATATTGTACGCATCAAATGGAAATCATATGCCAAAGTTACGACCCCAGGAAGTTGATGTACCAATTTACCTAAACGGGGCCAACAGTTTGGCATTTGATCTTCTATGGTTAGGTTTTTGGATTTTTAGGGTTTTCCATTGTTTCTCAACAATAAATAGGCCTTCGAGGCTCATTGTAACACAGTTCAAAGGCATATAGCTGCCACATCTCTTCTCAGAGATAAGCTACCATCGCCCTAGCTGGTTTATTTCCATTTTTGTTTGTAAGAATATTTCACTATTTTACATTAATGAAATGAAGTATTATTTCCGCTACATCTCTGTGTTTATGGTTACCTCTGTACTTTATTGCGTTCTTATTTAAATATAGATTAGTGGTATCAGAGCGGTCTATTTTTTCTTTGTTTTTCTTTACATGTCCCCAACGAGGTCGGGATATAAGGAGTGAGGGCTTGAATTGGTCGAACCTTTGCAAGACCAACCTCACAAATCTCGACGGCCTCCGATGGTGGCTGAAAAGAAAGATGAGGGGGCAGGAGATCCTATCAAAATCTTGCTTGAAGTAGCCCTTGAGCGACAAAGGAATGCGATGATGGACAACTTTTCCCAAATCCTTTACCGGCTACCCAGGGGCGATGCATTAGCTTCTAACAGTTACTCAGGAAACGCCACACCGTTTAAGGTACAAGTTAATTTTAAAATCCCCATATTTGAGGGTCAGATAGACGCAGATGCTATCGATAAATGGTTAAATTTGCTAGAGGGTTATTTTCCTATTCATGATTTTTCCAGTAGGGAAAATATTATTTTCGCTCTTCTCGAAGCAGCCCCCCATGTCAAGGACTGGCGAGAAACCTATTGCGAGTAGAAGGATGAAAGTACAGGCTCACTATTTTCAGCTGCACCCACTTGGAACTCATTCTGGGATGCCATCAAGGAGCAGTACTACCCTATCAGAAGCTATGAGGATCAATACATAAAGTGGACCACATTGCGGCAGGGAAGGGACCAAGACGTGCTGGAGTTTACCAATATTTTCCATACCCTTCACACAAATTTGGGTAACAAGGATTCAGAGTAAGATTTGGTACTCAAATATCATGGATGCCTGCACAAGTACATCCAGGAAGAAATAGAATTCCTGAACATCTCCTTGCTCAGCACGGCATATCAATATGCTGTCAAAGTCAGGAAAACGTTTAAACAGAAGAAGTGAGACTTTGGAACTGTGAATCCAAATCAAGGGAAAGGTGCCCCTAAACTGCAGAACAAAGGACAAAGCCAAGGCGGGGCGGCCCAAGATAACCCGCCAAAGCCGCAAGCATAGAACAGTGCCACGAAGCCGAAAAATGACACGCGAAAGTGGTGTGAGTTTTGTAAGAGCTCCACTCACAATACAAGTGAGTGTCAGGTCAAGCAGTCACTGGTAACCGAGCTAAAAGTTTCAGAATCAGATGCATGTTCCAACTCTGAGTCAGAACTCGACAAGGGAAATGACAAAGGGAAGTAGATTATCGATGCGGAGCCCAACGCCACCGTTGCCACCAGGAAGATCCAGAAGGAGGAACCCAAAGATCCAGAGTAGGAGGAGCATCTCTTCCACTCCCAAATGTGGGTAAAGGGCTCCTCACTACAGTTCATTATCGATAGTGGGAGCCAAAAGAACCTCATTTCGACAGAGGTCGTGAAGTGGCTGGGCTTATCGACCATAACACATCCACAATGGTACACCATCGGGTGGCTTCACCAAGGACAGGATCTTCGCATGAGCCAACAGTGTCACCTTCCATAGAACATCAAGCCCTTCGTGGATGAGGTATTGTGTGACATTGTTCCCCTTGAAGTTTGTGATGTATGATTAGGACAACCATACCTGTGGAAGTGACAAGCTGTGTATGAATCAAGGTCCTGTGCTATTATTATTACTTTGGGAAATAATTTGTAAAGGATACTGGAGGTAGCACCACCTACCACCATCTCTTTGGTTACTACAAAAAAATGCAGTAAGCTCATTTCCAAAACCCAGAAATTTGTTTTCCTGATGATACACCCTCAAGGAATGAAGAAGACGATGGCCGCAACCTCCAAACAAGTCCCCTCCACATGACAACTATAGATGGACAAGGTCGTGGAGGAGTACGACGACATCTTCACCTCCCCCGCAGGGTCTCCTCTGCACTATCAGGTCAAGCATTCCATTGATTTGACCCTAGGTGCACCACTACCCAATGGACCAATCTATCGGTGCTCCATTATGGAGAATGATGAAATCAGGAGGTAGATTTAGGAGCTCTTGCAGAAAGGTCACATTCGTCTGAGTTCATCACCCTGTGGGAGCCCGATCGTGTTGATACAGAAGAAGGATGGGACTTGGAGATCCTATATTGACTATCAGGCATTGAACAAGATCATTGTCTATAATAGGTGCCCGATCCCATGGATTGATGACCTCCTAGACCAACTAAAGGTGGCAAAATATTTCATCATGATCGATTTGAAGTCAGGATATCACCAGGTACCAATCGAACCCTCCAATGTGTGGAAGACTGCCTTCAAAGCCAAGGAGGGCCTTTGCGAATGGTTGGTTATGCCTTTTGGATTCACGAATGCTCCTGCAACCTTCATGAGGCTAATGGATGACATATTGCGGCCATTCACCAACTCATTTGTAGTGGTATACTTGGATGACATCCTGATCTTCAACCAGAGTTGGGAAGAGCACCTCCACCACATCTGATAGGTTCTCCAAACACTTCGGCAACACAAGTTATGTGCCAATTTGGAGAAATGCACTTTTGGCATGACCCAGGTTTGGTATCTAGGATACATTATTGATGAACAGGGGGTGCATGTGGATCCAACCAAGATCCAAGTCATTCGAGATTGGCCATCTCCAACCACTCTAACAGAGCTCTACAGCTTTCATGGTCTTACCAACTTCTATTGTAGGTTCTTGTTGGGATTTTCTCATATCACTTGGCCCTTGAGTCAAGTCACCAAGGGAGGAGTGAAAGAAAAATTCTTTTTTTTTTCTGAATCTCAACAGAAGGCATTCACATATTTGAAAGATCTCCTTTGCTCGGCACCAGTGCTCGCATTACTAGACTTGCAACAACCATTTGAGGTCGAGACAGATGCCTCTAACTATGATATTGGGGTAATCCTAACTCAACACGTGCATCCAGTGGCATATCATAGTGAGACACTTCTAGACATAATCCGGAAGTATCCCACTTATGACAAAGAGATCTATTCCATTGTGTAGGTCTACCGACAATGGAATCATTACATTTTGGAGAAGGAAACAGTCATCCACACAGAACACCAACCCCTGCAGTTCATAGAGACCCAAGGGAAATTGCAGAATGATCACCATTAGAAGTGGTCCACATACCTACAACAACTCCATTTGAATATCAAGTATAAGAAGGGCAACACCAATAATGTTGTAGATTTCCTCAGTCAACCATCGATCATGGCGTTAACCACCATGCTAAACCTTTGTGGGAACGAGACTTTTGATTGGCCAATTCTCTACATAAGTAGCCCAAAATTCGGCCACACATACCAGACACTCTTGGAGGGTCAGCATGTTCTAGATTTTCACCTCCAAGATGCCTTGTTATGTCACCTGGGTCACCTTTGTGTTCCTTTAAGTGAGTGTGCCAAGATGATTTGGGAAGCACACTACAGTTGGGTTGATGGGCACTTCAGGGTCGAGAAAACAGTGGTAGTACTGCAAAAGTATTTTTATTGGCCGAATCTTCGACAAGATGTCAGGAAGTACATCAGAACATGCACTACCTGTGCCATTGCCAAACCGACCATCAAGAAGCAAGACCTCTATACCCCACTGCCTATCCCTAGTCCACCTTGGGAATCCATCTCCATGGATTACATCTTAGGCCTTCCTTCCACTAAGAATGGAAATGATTGTGTTTTTGTGATCGTTGACAGGTTCTCAAAGATGGCCATTATGGCGTCCTGCAAGAAGAATATCACAATAGAAGCCACTACAAAACTCTTCTTTGAATGAGTGTGGGTACACTTTGGGATCCCACAGTATATCATCTCAGATTAGTACAGCAGGCTCCTCAGTACATTTTGGTCCAGTCTCTAGTTCACGCTGGACACCAAACTCACTAAGTGCATAGCCTTCCATCCTCAAACTAATGGCCAGACAAAGGTTGTCAACAAGATGATCGTATGCATTCTGCGCATGTACAACTCAAAGCGTCCACGCACATGGGATGAGAGACTCCCCTTTGTTCAACACAACTACAACCGGGCTCTCCACAGCTCGACTAGCCACATCCCTTTTTAGGTGGGCTTCGGATTCCAGCCACGATGTCCCATTGATGTGGCCATGCCATTTGCAGATACTCACGTAGATTCGGCTCATGTCCAGTTCGAAATAGATAAGGAAAACAACTTCATTGAGCACATACATCATATTTGCTAGCAGGTCGATGACATTCTGGAGAAATCAAATGCTAAGTACAAGCAACGACATGATCAACATCAGGTGCCACACAAGTTTCAGGTGGGCAACAAAGTCTGGTTGCATTTGCAAAAGGAGGACCTTACCGGAGCCTATCAGAAATTCAGATCACTCTAATATGGTCTTTACACCATTACCAAGGCAGTGGGAGACAATGCATTTGAGCTCAACATTCCCCCATTCCCTGGCCTGCACCTAGTGTTCAATGTGGACCACCTTCAGCCATACTTTCCACCATTACTAGACACATCTGACATTGCAGAAAAACTCACACCCACAGAGTTAAATCCATATTGCATGGAACAAGCTGCAATTGATCAGATCATGGACACACATATCAAGCACACTTTCCAGCAGAATATACAACTATATTGAGTTGTCAAAGCAGGCCAACTCCTTCACCAGGGCAAGTTGCTCACCAGGAACCAAGTTCAGCAGAAGTTTCCTCATCTCATGGAGGAACTCAACATAATGGGGACCACTGCTTCCTAAGGGGGGGCCGAATGATCCAAGTGGATATTGGTGGCCACCTACCAAGTCCACATGTACCCCCACCATTGTTACTTCCAGCTTTCCAGTTTCCTTAATTGTAGCATAGTTTACTATTTTTAGCAGATTTTCGGGTCATGAACTTTCGAGGCCGTTTTGAGGCCCAAAATGAATTCTTTTGGGAAAACTGGGAGCAACATGGGTCCACGGGCACATGTTTCTCTTCCCAAAGTTGTAGTTCTCGGATAGATCTTTCTAATGAGATATTGTGTGCATCAAATGGAGATCCTATGCCAAAGTTACGTCAATGGGAAGTTGATATACCAATTTACCCAAGTAGGGCCCAAAGTTTGGCGTTTCATCTTCTAGGGTTAGCTTTTTGGATGTTTAGGGTTTTCCATTATTTCTCAACAATAAATAGGCCTTCAAGCCTCATTGTAACATAGTTCAGAGGCATGTAGCCGCCACATCTCTTCTCAGAGATAAACTACCATCACCCTAGTTGGTTTATTTCCATTTCTATTTGTAAGCATATTTCAGTATTTTACATTAATGAAATGAAGTATTATTTCAATTGCATCTTTGTGTTTATGGTTATCTCTATACTTTGTTGCGTTCCTTCTTAAATCTAGGTCACACACCCATATGCCAAAGTTCCATTTAGTTGCTCTGTCTTTTGAAGAATTTGTTGGTGAGGGTTTTAACATTGGTCTTCTGGAGGACAAGGTAAACCTCCTCACAATCCACAGTTTTCCTGTTCTCAAACCCTAGAGTTTTACGAGGCTTCTCAAAATAATTATTGCTAAGCCCTTTTGTGGGAAAGGGGATTTAGCTCCCTTTCTTCCTTGTTTTATTTTTGTTTTATTTCAGGCATAGGAATCCATGAAGGATTATATAAGTTCATTAAGTCCACAAATTGTTGACCTTGATTTTTTCTTCGAGTTGAAGAACAAAGGGAAAAAGGTCTGTAAAAGATTCGTATCGAGGATGAAAAGAAATGGTTGTTGTAGAGATTGAATGTGACCTTGCTTTGAAAGCATTATTTTTAAAGGTAAACACAATAAATTCGTCACTGTTATCATATGATATGGTGAAAATATGCCCCTTTTCTCAGTGCAATCCATGGCTGCATGTTTTTCCTTGAATTATTTCTTAGGTTCATTTCCTTTCTCTGATGATGTTAACCAGGAGGTTGTTGGTGAATTTTAGTGGGGACCAATGTTGTTATTTTCTCTGATAAAGTTACCAAAATATGTTTGTTTTACCAAATCTTGTATAAATTCTTTTTTTCATTTTCCTTTTTTGGTGTTCCTGCCAAAAATGGAATTTTTTTCATAAGAGAACTTTGACTATATCTGGCATTCTTGATCGATTCTAGTCAATTTTGTCATTGGAAAGACGGTCTATTTGCTAGAATTCAGGAATCTCTAATTCATTCACACCTGAAGTGTTGAAGCAGAGATCAAATTGCTATGGAGACAATGTTGTAGCCATAGGATATGTAATTGTCACATTCATGGCCTCCAGTGTTATTTTATAAGGCTCCTCTAGAAAATAAGTGACAAAAGTCCTAGAATCTATTATTGTGCCCCGGTTGCAAAATTCATCCAACTCCCAAACATTGCTCGATATAGGAAGTTTCACTCCATTTATGATGATTTCTTCAATACCCATGTAATTGAATGAAGATCTACCTCTCGAAATCAGAGTATATTAAATTGGCCGTCTCAATAGTGAGGAGACCGATTCTTCTATCACGTCTTCAAATACTAGAGATTTTCTCACAGTGGTAGGCTCTAAATAGTCTCTTAGGTTGTAAGAGAATTTACCTCCATATAATCTTGTTGTTTGTGCTCCTGATCTGGGCTCTGTGTGGCCTTGGTTCTCCATTCCACATACCATCAACACAGTCTCTGCCTTCAATGTCCTCCTAGATGTAGAACTCAATATAATTGTTTCATAGATATATGGATCTGTGAAGAAAGATTCATCCATATAACTCTTAGTATATTTGCAAGCCATTTTAGGGTTAATAGTGCATGATACTAGGGAAGAAAGGGCATAGCATTCTTTGGAATAACAAGGTAAGTATGGTCAATATGAAGGATTGTCTGGATTGAAAATATTGCAATCCTGACAAGGATTGTAGTTCACCCAAATGAGATCATTGTCGGTATCTACTATAGGCAAGATTTTTTGAGGCGGAGTTCCAACATAGAGCTCTACGAAATAAAGAGTGGTTCCTAGAGTTGCACCAGAGGCTACTGGTATATTAGGTGCCAATTTTGAACCTACTAGAGGGGCAGTAGGAGCCATACTATCGGAATTGTAAGGTACACGATGATGGGATCTTATTATCACAGAGTTAAGGCTTCTGAGCGCTCAAATGGCGAGGTGCCTACTAGGGAAGTGGTTGTATAGGGGACTATGTATGGAATCATGCTAGATCGACTTCATTTCCAACTTCAAACCACCTCCCTATTGTAGACGGACAAGAAGTAGAGTTAACATGAATATGAACAAATTATATTTCCCAATTTCTAAGCAATAAAGTAAAACACCTTGAATAGATTCTAGATCCTTTTTGCAAAGCTACCCAAATAAGAAAGATACAATGGCTTTACAGTGATAAGTATATGTAACCTCTATGCACTATATGGTAGTTATAAATATTGGATTCAAAGGACATAGATGCTTATAGATCTGATGTGAAATGTCCTTGAATTCAATGCACTTGGGTCCTTGACCTAAACTCAACACACATCTTGATCCAACCTTTGTGTGGCCTTGGTTCTCCATTCCGTGTCCCGTCAACATATTCTCTCCCTTCAGTGTCCTCCCAGATGTAGAAGTCAATGTAATTTTATCATAGATATATGGACCTATGGAGAAAGAGTCATCCATATAACTTTGAGTATATTTACAGGCCATTTTAGGGTTAATAGTGCATGATATTTGGGAAGAAAGGGCATAACATTCTTTGGAATAATAGGGTAAGTATGATAAAGATGAAGATCTATCTCGATTGAAAAAGATGCAATTCTGGGAGGGATTTCAGTTCACCCAAATGATATCATTGTCGATATCTGCCATAGGAAGGATTTTTTGAGGCAAAGTTCCAACATAGAGCTCTACAAAATAAAGGGCGGTTCCTAGAGTTGCACCAAAGGATATTGGTATATTAGGTGCCAAGTTTGAACCTACTAGAGGGGTGATAGGAGCCAAACTATTAGAATTGTAAGGCACAAGATGATGGGATTTTATTATGATGGAGTCAAGGATTATGAGCACTCGAATCACTACTCAGTCTGTGGGGTGGACCAAAAGGTCATTTGATTATTAGTGTGAAAGCTACATACAATTTGACATTGATATGTAAATTAATGTTATCAAACTCTGGCTTTTTACCCGCTCTCTCTTTACAAAAAGTGTTAATCCCACGCAGTATTGAGTTGTCATGCCTCTATCCTCTCTATCCACGGTATTATATTGTTGAATTTAATGAATATTTAAATGAAATATAATTAATCATCATTAAAAATGTTAGAACTGTAAAGGAAAAGTATTCTATATTATTCATAATTAGAAAACTAAACCAATCATTTACTTTAAAACATTATTTATTCAAACGATTCTGGTTTGGTGTTGACATATGTAATGAACTTCCAACTTCAAGCCACCTCCATGCTGCAAAAGGATAAGAAGTAGAGTAAACATGAATACAAACAAATTATATTTCCCCATTGCTAAGCAATCAAGTAAAACACCTTAGACAACTTACAGATCCTTTGTCCAAAGCTAACCAAGTAAAAAAGATACAATGGCTTTATAGTGATGGGTATACGTAACCTCTATGCACTATATGGTAGTCATAAATATTGGATTCATAGGACATAGATGCTTATAGATATTATTAGAAATGTCCTCATATTCAATGCACTCCATGTTTTCTGTTTCAACATTCATTAGTTTGTTATGCTGCATAAGGATAATTAATGAGTTTGTGTGGGTAGTTAATTTTAGGTGGTCATTCATGTTAAAACTACTGCCACTTTGACCCAGATTACTGTCATGCAAGTGGAGGATGGCATGTAGTTAAACGGAAAGATGGTCAAGCGACCCGGACATATATCTTTTCCTACATACCCAGGTGCTAATGCTCCATTTAGCTGCTCTGTCTTTTGAAGAATTTGTTGGTGAGGATTTTAAAATTGGTATTCCGGGGAACAAGGTAAACCTCCTCACATTCCGCAGTATGCATGTTCTGAAACCCTAGAGTTTTATGAGGCTTCTCAAAATAATTATTGCTAAGACCTTTTGTGGGAAAGGGGATTCAGCTCCCTTTCTTCTCTATTTTATTTCATGCATAGGAATCCATAAGGGATTATATAAGTTCATTAAATCCACATATTTTTGCCTTTCCATGTGATATGTATCCACATGCTTACATTTTCTTATACTTCCTTGTTCAAAATAAGTCTCCCTTCTACTGATGCTTTTATTTTTCCATCTTGGATTCCAGTTGTGATCCTAGGTGGAGTATTTCCCTACAAAGTTGATGCATATTGTTTACATATTATTGAGGACTAGAATATGGAGGTGGCCTGATATCAACTACCCCCCTACAACATTGGGTGTGAATTACTCATGACATGATGGAGCAAGGAAAGGGAAATAAACTAACAAGTCAAGAGCAGTTTCACATAGTTGAGATATGGATGGTGTCCACACCTTTTCAAATTAATTTTACATAAAATATTTTGAAATATTTGTTATATTTTTGTTACGGTAAACAATGATAAAAATAATAGCTATGTTTTTGTTGAGGAACATAATAGTTAATTATGCCTTACAATGTTTCCTTTGCAACATCTAGTGCAATTTCTAGTTAATTAATCTGTTTATTTATTGGAAAATTTCAAGTTTTTCTATTATTTTTCTTTAAACTAGTATTATTATGTAATTTTATTGTTATCATAAATTAGATATTAAATTGGTGTTTGAATATTTTTTTCTAGTGAATAATTAATATGATATTAAAATTTAGAGATATATGTACTTTATTTCTTTCTAGATTCATGATTATAACATTTATACATAAATAATTTTATTATTTCTTAAGTATATTGTTAATTTAAAAAAGCTCATAATTATTTGCATTGAAAGGAGTCATAATACAAAGATCACTTGATTAGATTAAATTAAATTATTGAATTTTAGATTTTATTAAAAACTAATGTTGGAATAGTTGTCATATTGTTTTTTATGAAAATTTATAATTTTAATCTTAAGTTTTTCTAATGAGTTAATTGCTTTTAAAATAGTATTCATATTTCTTGATGTGAGTAGCACAAGAAGGTCTTTTACAATTGTTTGGAGTATTTGCATGTGGAAGACATTATTTTCCTCTTCTAGTGATTTATGAGTTCTTTCCTAAGTTTAACTTAGGAAAAATACAATAATTGAAGTCAACTAATTATTATGTATTATTAACTTATTTTCTAAGGATACACAATTTATATATTTAGGTGGCCTAGAAATAATCTCAACCGTTGATATTTAAGATGTTTTTAGAAGGAAGATTCAAGATGTTTTTAAAGGAAAGATTGGAGTTATAGATTTGGACTCAATAAATATTATAAATGGAGGCTGGGTATGGAGGTGAAGAAACAACAAAGAACACAAGTTTCTATGTGAGTCATCATGAGAGAAGTGATTTTATCTGTATTGTGAGTGGCTCAGTGACCAGTGCACAAAGAAGGAAGAAGTGTGAGTGAGTTTTAGCAAATCCACGAAGGCCATGTTTGAGGAGATTGCGAGGCTAAGTTTTCAAAAGGAGATCGTGTTTTTCTGGAGGAAGCCAAGTTACTGGAGTGTTGGGGTTTTCCACTATGCAGTAGTGGCAGGGCACATACCAAGTTGTTGTAGGGTGTAGATCTAATTGCTAGAGGCCAATTGTAACACCCCAAGTTGCATAGGAAAAATAGTTGAATTACTATTTAATTACTTTACTTTGAATCTGGTAACTTTTAGGTTGGTTAAGAACCTAATGAAACTATAATACACTCTTGAAAAAAGTTTATTATTATTTTGGTTATTGTTTTAATCTTGAAAGGAAAACTCACGGGAAGACCAATAAGATTTTCCAATTTATATATGGTTAGGAAGGACAATTATTTTCTCTACCTCTTGTAGATTTAAAAAGAAAAATCTCAGAGCATAGGGGGGTTCTTTTTTGAAGTTTTGGAAAAGAGTTTATGAAAACAAAATGAAGACTATTTTGGAGTCAAGATGCTGCCTAAAGAGCAAATTCCTCAGCTGGTCTAGAAATAGTGGAAGGATCTAAGTTGAATAGAAGACTACAAGTTTTGGCTAAGATGAGTGAAGTCTTGATGCCACTGAACTGACCAAGAAGGATCTTAGTCAAACAAACTATCTGGAAATTGGGAGATTTCCGTGGGAGAACTGGTCATAATAACCATTCTCGTTGGTAGGGAGGAGCGGTGTTCTTGAGCGAGTTTTGTTGGACATATTACAACTATGCAAATAAGTACTAAAAATATCTTATTTATTTTTATGTATCTATGTGAAAATAGAGGTTTCTAAATTGGTACGTTGCAAACATGGAAAATATCTGGAAAATTCCTTTGAAATTTTCCTCCATTGACATGTAGTAATAAACTATTAATGTACAGATGAATGAAATTGTTGTCTGATGATTTACATTTTTAGGTAACATAATATTTTGGTAAAGTTTGCATTTGTTAGATCATACAGTTGTGGTTATTATAAAAATATGTGGCTATGACAGTTACAAAAAATAAAATAGATGTAGTTAGAAGATTCCCTATTTAAAGATAGTTCAAAATGAGTGGACCAAAACCGTTATCTATGATTAAATATAGGAAGATTTAGATTTCTTTATGAGTTAAAAATCATAAATCTCCTTGCTTAGATTATTGAAAGAAAGAGGAAAAGCATGCAATATTCGCTGCTTGGATTGGTGATTCCTAATGAAGGTTAAACTATACGAAAGACAAGTGATATTGGAGCCTATGAATGTGAATTCTAAGAAATGAAGCTTATTAGTAGACAACCTCAAATTGGTAACTAGGTGAGTAGGTGTTACACAACATTTTGTCACTGTCCCTGTACTCCCCATCATGAGTATTAAATTAATGTAATAATTAAGGGTTTTCAAGTACGTTTGTGAGAGATATTTAGAATAGCAATTAATTAGATATCGTGAGGATATTTGTAAATGTTCTCGAATGTAGGAGAAAATGAGTGATGATGAGTGATTAGTGAGGATTGAGAGATTTTGAAATATCGTAAATCTTAGATTAGGAATTGGTTTCATGATTTTGGGGATTAAAGAGAATCCTTAGGATTTAGTGCAGTTGTTGAGATCCCCAAGAGATCACTGAGAGATTTTAGGACTTGATGAGAAGATTAAGGATTTGAACCATAAATGGGTTATAGAACCTTTTGTATAAGTGTAAGCCTAAAAGGCATATAGAGAGTTAGTTAGTTATAGTGAGAATTAGAGTTCAGAGATTAGATAGGTTTAACTGTATGCGTACGGGAAGGAAAGGAAAAGGCCACTGATTAGAAAATTAGGCCAGAGAGAGAGATTCATTATGTAAAGAATTATTTATAAAGATAGAGAATGCGACTTTTGAGTTGTGTGGTTTGTATTGATTAATGGAATTATAAACTATGTGTGCATTAGAGAAATTCTACGTAACATTGGTTTACAGGTGTGCAAAATTAGAGAAGAAGTGCAAATAAGAGTGTACGGGTTTACACACAGACAGTACTAGAGAACACGTTCAATGTTACAGTGAAGGTATAAATGCAAGGTTTCCTAAAACCTAAGGATTTATGAAGGAAGTGTAAAGGCACAATAAAGTGGAGATCGAGATCAGAACACATGAAGACCGTAAGGCGAGAAAAAATACATAGGAAAAAAGTTGAATGGGCTATTTCACAGTAAGAAACAAAAGAATGTAACACTGCATAAGAATCGTTTGATCAATCAGATCAACGAACAAGATTGTATGTGATAGACGACTAAGATTGTCATGCAAAATAAACTCAAGAAAATGAACGGAAGAGATTAAAACCACGTCTTAGCAGAAGGATGAAGTGATCTCCGTAGGTCGTAGGCAGTATCTCACGTAGTCTCAAAGTGGTAAATGATATTCTACAATTTCACGTGATTAACTTGAGGGGTTGACACATAACACACAATGGAAAGAGAAAACCACTTTTCTCGCACACTCTCGACCTAGTATCGGTTGTGGAATATTTAACGCGAGATTATGTGATAGACATTCAATTGGATGGGTCACATCAACGGTGGAGATTTTTTGGGCTAGTTGGTGAGCGGATGACGCAATATCCATTGGATCTGAAGGAATGCGATCAACGGCAGAGATTTAATGCGATAAGGAGAGAATTGATATATGTGCAAAGGTTTGTGGAATGGCAGAAAGGTAAGGTTTTAAGTGTGGGTTATAAAATATTCCTATTATATGGAAATTATATTAGAAATAAGTAGGATTAATGTATTATGGGTTAAGTTTGAGTTTTAACCAAATTCTAAAGACCAGGGTATGGTTGATATGTGTCGACGGTGAAAATAACCTATAGTCGAAACCTGTGGAATAGTTAAATGAAATGTTTCCATATAGAGTTTATTGAAGGAGTATTAAACCTTGGTTTAGGAAGTTTTACTAGGCAGGGATATTAAAATCCCTGGGACATGTATATGACATGCATTTTATATGCATACTATGGGTATTTGTGGCTTAGGCTGCACCATCTATAGTGTACCTGAAATTCTTTCCTGTAATGAAGAAACTCCCATTGTGTCCCTCTTCATGAGAAGAACAATTCCCTTTTGCATCATTTCCCAAAAATCTTCTGTTTATCCCAGTTTACAAGACCAATGCTAATGACTCGTGTCCTCCTTACGCTGATATGCAGGGATTACAACTATCCCTAGTGCCGATCAGATCAACTGAGCCCTTTCTTAGTCATGTAGATCCTCTTTTGGAATGTTTTTTAAATATGGAGCCGAAGCTTCCAACTCTGGAAGCTTCATAAAGAAAGTCTAGTAAATGGTTAGGCCAGATGGAGTCGAGGAGGTTAGTTTGGGCTCCTTTGCCCTATTAGGATGGAACTAATCCAAGAGATAAGGCCTTCTCTTATGAGAAGAGGAACCATATCCCCTCCATCCAAGCTATATAAACCTCTCTTTTTCCCAAGCACAAGTTAGCTTTTAGTCCTAATTAAGTTCTGGTTGAAGTTTTGATTTTGGAATAGTCAGCAAGCTACCCATAGTTTCTACCTTTCGAGCTTGTGCTTAAAGGAGAATTGTGATTTTGGTTTGGTGTGAAGACTAAAGGGAAGAGCCTTGAGACTACCATCGTTGAGGCTATCTATGATATGCTAGCAGAAGTGTGTGGGAACCTAGATATGTCTGAGGAGAACAACAATGTCAAGACATCAGTTGTAATCTATTCTTGAACTAATATAGATGCAACTATCGATTGATTTCCCACATGAAATGTCATCTCACATATTTATGGTTTAATGTTTCTTCACCTGTTAAGTAGGATGAATGCAATTTTTATGTTATCACTTTTGTTGTTTGTTGTTGTTGACTTGTTTCAGGTGTTTGAAGGAAGGAAACAAAAGACAGCTAGAGCGAGGAAGCAAGATCGTCACCAAGAAGAATAATATACTAAGAGGTAGGCCCTCTTATTTGATTCTAGCCTAAGGAGATCTTCCATAGATTGTTTGATTATGGCTAGACTTGCTCTCTGAGGCTAGATGAATTCTTTGTGTCTGCACTTAGAATCTACCTGCACCACAAATTGGCAACTCCGCTGGGGAACCAATCCTTCTGTTAGATTGTTTGTAATTTTATGGTTTTGTGTGAACTTTTTGAATATCATCATTTCTCTTTAGTCCTGTATGCTTTGTCTGGTTTACTGCTCTAGGTCTGAAATTTACAGTAGAAATTTTGGTGTCAGCCTTTAAAATTTTTTATTTTTTCCTTGCATCCTTGGTTAACACGCTTATTTTCTTAATAGTCACACCAAACCCCTTCTGGAATTTGTTGTCTATTTGGTAGTCATACCAATGCCTATAGGTAAAGATTAGGGTTTTCCATAGATTTCAACTAGTGTGTCTTGCTCTCTTGATTTCTACCTCGAAGCTTGTTTAGGTTGTCTTCTGCCTTATTGGAAAGCTTCATTTGGTTTGGTTTATGTGCTTGTTGATTTTCCTTCCTTTTACTTGATTTCTTCAGTCCTCGGATGGTTGGTGGCCCTAGGGCATCTAGGTTGTCATCCATTCAACTAATCGTGAACTTAGTGAGTCAAGTGATTGGTGAATTTACTCCTTGCATTTTTTTTGTAGTCCTCTTGTAGCTTTCATCTCCATCACACAGGTTTGAAAGGTTCTATTTGCTTAAGCATCTCTTTCCCACCATAGGTTACATTGCTTGTCTTGTTTTGATAGTGATTGTGTCATTGGTTTAGAAGAAAATCTCTTTTGTGACTTTTCATTTCCTTGAGGATTGATTGTCTCAAAAAAATTTTCATTGAAGTGTTTTATGAAAGATTCAATTTGTCATCTCATGAAAAGTACATAATTCTAGTTTGTTGCATCAATGTGTCATGCTAGTTTGCATCATTGACAACTAGAGCTGCATTTGAATTTGGAAAGAAAAAATAATTCTCTTTACTTGTGAAAGGATTGCTTGAAGTGGACTTATTAGGAAAATAGGAATTGGAAATAATTTTTTATTAGTTTATTTTAAAAATGTAAGGTAGTGAAAAAATAATTTTTCTTTCAGTTGCTTGATTGTTTTATTTTGATTGTGTTTTCTACTCTCTCTAGTGTAAACAATTCATTGAATTGAAAGAGCCTTGTCTCATTTAGCTGCATATAGGATCTTTCAAGTCACATCGCTAAGGCCTGAAAAAATTAGACATAATTCAAGATAAACTTTAAAATGAACTCAATTAACCTAAGGTGCATTTGAAACCGAAGAATCACATCTAGAGGGTCTAGGCTAAAGATGTGTTCTGGCATCTTTAAACCTAGCAGCTGTCGTTAGCTTCGGCATTAGACAACGCTAGTACAGACTTGTTCTCCCCGTACTATCGCGTATATAAAGGGAGATCCCATTAGGTTACAATCCTTTAGCCATAGCAAGTCGAGTCTACTTCCTTGTAAACGTGATACACCGAACACAACATTCGGGGAGATTGCCTACCTGTACTTCTCGGTTCGCCGGGAGGTATTCTCCAGTTCATGGTTACCTGGTATTCCTTTTTACCTAGATCATCGTGAGTAGTCATTTGATCATTTTGAGTCATTAAATTTAAAATATCGTCTGAGCACTTGTACTTTCGAGCTCGTTTCAAATCAAAAGTGATAGAGTCATTTTTGTTTCTTTTTTCGAGTCTTAAAACATGAAAGAGTACCAGTTTGTTTATGTGTCTTAAAAAAATGTTTCCCACGATCTCATAACATCCTTATTAGTCTTTTCTAGACCAAATCGTGAGTATTCCTTAAAGTACATTTTAAGGCCTTGAAATTTTTATCTCTTTTCCTGTTATTTGAGATGAAGTCATCATGGTTGAACCGTCAAGTTCACCTAGTTCCTCTTCCTCTCCTCCGTCTAAAAAATTATCTGAGCATCCATTTCCTGAATTACCAAAGTCACTTGAGGACCAAGGTGTTGAACTCGGAATTGTTCTGAGCATTCAACCTTTTTCATATCGTCCTCCACCACCCTCAGATATTGGGTCACTTTATGATATTTTCCCAGAATCTTCGAACAATCCTATCTAGACTCCTACGATTTCGTCGAATCTTGAAGGTCAGCTTGGACTGATCTTTTATCCTCTGAATTCTTTGTTTGATCCTGTTATGATATCACTGCAACATTCATACAGTCAGTACGATCAGCCGGGTATTCCTTTGGAATTATCCCCTCAAACATCTTCGGTCATTTGTCGTCACTTGTTTCCACCTATGGAATCCAAAGTCGAAATTCTAGTCCCCTCTCCAGGTCACTCGGAGGTCTCCACTCCACACACTGTCAAAGAGGAAGAATATCCTCTTCCACCTGAAGGTTTCCCCTATACGGGAAGCATTCCAATCAGTGTTTATTGATATTTTCCACCTAATTATGTGACTTTAACACAATTGGTCTCAGGAACACCTAGAGCCTCATCTCTTTATCATAACCCAGTTTAGGCACCTGGAACTATGCCTACCACAAGTCCATTCATTTACAACCTGACCTCCCAACAGATGGTGATTTCTACAGTCACTTTAGTCCCGATGTGACCCACTGTTCTGAATCCTCTTGTCTCATTGGTTAAAGTAACCCATTCAGTTCAACTAGGGGTCTCTAGTCATGTCTCTCTTAATTCGTCAATCCCTCTAGCAAGTGGACAGGTTGTGCCACGTGGGGAGCAACATCCGAATGTTTATATGGTGTGAGGAACAACCAACGTGAGTGGCTCACATACTCACATGGTTGGGATGAACCATCCTTCCCTTGGTGCTATTCGACACCCCGCTGGTCCTACTGGATCAAGCAATGTCTAGTACCAACAGGTCCAAAATATCATTGGTATGTTTAGGTCAAGCCATTTCCACTATCAGCAACCTTATGAAGCTCAGGTTCAGTGCCAAACTCCTTACGATCCATATGGTTCTCAAGGAATGGTTAATCCACCTAACGTCATTCACCCTAGACAGTATGTTCAACCTGGTCCATCCACCATTCCTGGTGGCTATGGCAAGATACAGTTCAAAGATTTTCAAGGTAGCAATCTAGAACTGTTCAAGTACCCTTGCAACAGTGAAGACAACCTCTGCAGCAATAAGGGAAACCTTTGTTACGGTGAGGGCCATCCATGCAGTAGCAGGGGTTGCCACAACAATGACAATTGTAATGGCCACAAGGTCAACCCTTACAACAATTGCAACAAACTATGCAGCCGTAAATGCAGTATGTTGAGAAAACCTCCCATCCTATGTATTCGCAAGGCTAGGCTCTATAGCTGCAAGGACAACCTTTCTAGCCACAAGGTCAACCCTTGCAGCAGCAAGGCCAACCAAGTCTGTAGTAACCCTTGTACTCATATCAACAAAGGAAAACCTTGCAAGGACAAGGTCAGGATCTAGTCGTGCTGCAGCAGGCCCAAAATCCTAATGCCCAAGGGCAACAGGTTCAAAATCCTTTTGTCCAAGGGAAGAAAGTCTTAAATCCTTATATATAGGGGCAATAGGTTTAGAACCCATATGTCCTAGGGTAGCAGGTGCAACATCCATATGTCTAAGGTCAACAAGCTTAACAACCTATTAGCCATATGTTGCTTATCAGCAACCTATGGCTAGATTGTTGCAAGGCTTTCAAGGTCAAAATCCACCCTACAGGAAGGGTAACCCTTAGTGCGGGCACAGTCAAATGCCCTATGGACAAAACCCTCCAATATGGCGACAAAAGCCTTAGCAGCAAGGATGGGCTCCTTCAGTTGGACCTGCTTATCGACCTCCAATGCCTTTTAATGCCTAGTTGTCATTCTTGGCTAGACTAGAGTTGTTAGATGTGTCTCGACTCATGAATGATCCAATTCTTCAATCACCATACTGGCCTACAGTCCCTTCTAATATTTTAAGTGATTTTCCAAAGCTTGAAGGAAAATCCAAAGAGGATCCATAAGCCCATGTGATGACATATCACCTCTGGTGCTCTTTGAATTGTTACATTGATGATTCCATTCATCTTTGACTTTTCCAAGGAACTCTTACAGGTGTTGCAGCTAAGTGGTATATCAAGCTACCTCAAAATACCTATCATGACTTTAACACTCTCTCCATGGACTTTCTCACACGTTTCCAATTCCCAGTTCGCTATGAAACTGGCACCCACCTGCTAAAGTCTCTCAAGAGAGACACTGCGACCCACATCTCTGATCATATCAATGAATGGAGGCATCGGTGTTGCCCGATTAAGTTCAAGATTTCTAATCAGTTGTTGATCAAATGTTTCACCAAATACTTCATCAACAAAATTGTTGAGGACATAGAGAAGGGAGGATGTGTCACCGAGGAACAAGCTATCGTGCATGCCCAGTATCTAGAAATTGTCTATTCATAGTTTGGCACGTTATATGACATGTTACCTGATGCACCCATACCATCATCTGATCTGACGTCATCTAGGTCTCTTGCTACACCTCCTGTTGATGGAGTAATTGGCTCAGTGACATAGACCCCTACAAAATATTCTTCCAAACAGTAGTCGGTCTCCAACACTACTTCCAATGAGTCTTCTAATAATCTTCCTGGCCCTGGTAAAACCTCAGAGGTCAATGTTGTTCATTCTACCATAGTGGACAAATCCTCAAAAGATAAGAAGAAATGTAAAGGCAAGGGTAAAGCCGATGCCTCAAAACAGGGTCCTCCTAAGTCGTGTGTTGGTGATGCTTCTCAACGGAATCCCAAGTATTTGTGCCTCATTTTTTAGGAGGATCACTATACTAAGGATTGTCTAAGATGATCTAAAGTTAGTCATTTGCTCAAAGGGACCCCAGCTATCCTAAAAGAGATGTTTCTATCCTAGAAAAACCAAATAGTAGACCAGCCTCAGTCATCTGCTTCCTCGAGTTCACAAGTGTTCATGATGAGTACGCCCATCGATGTGGCTACTAGATAAAAATATTATCAAACTCCTACTGCGGCAACAGGGAAAAAAAATAAGTTATCCCTTCCTCTTCTACCCCATCAAGTTCTGGTCCTCTTCATATAGAGCAACCTAACTTTGATTCCATCATTTGACTTCCTTCTCAAGGTGTGTTGCGAAAGTTCCCATACAATCCCAATGCTTGCGCCACTTAGCACTATAATATTGTTGAGGATTTGGCTCATGCGCCATCGGCTATGTCTTCCTTCGAGGTACTTCAAAGCTGTCCGTCTCAACATAAATCATTACTGTCAGCTATTGGGGGTATTGATACTACTCATTCTAGTCTTATATGTTTTGATCTAGAAAACCACGTTCCACGTCTTCCTCATCAGATTTCCTTTCTCATTCAGGTCATCATCAATGAAAAAACCATTCATAGGCCTGTCATCAATGAAGGTGATTCTACATGCATCATGTCAGTCTCTTGCTAGAAGGAAATTGGTTCTCCTACTCTGAACCAGTCCCCTAACACTTTGGAAACTTTTGACAGGCGCAATTCGTGACCGTTCAGTGTCTTACCCAACCTTGCCATTACTTTGGATGCAAAGACAATACATGTTGAAGTATAAATTTTTGACGCTAATCTCAATTATAATATTCTACTCAGATGGAGTACGACCCATGCCATGCATGCTGTAGCCTCCTCCCTGTTCTGCGTGATTTTCTTCCCCCATCAAGGGAAGATAGTCACAGTCGACCAACTATCCTTTTTTGCCTCTTCCTCCTCGGATGGAAATGTTATGTATGTCAAGCACATTGGTGCTCCTTATGAGAGTGTGGGGGTAGGGCTTTTTAAAAGTCCTACCTTGATGGTAATTTTTCCACTCCCACCTTCTCATGTTGCCTCTGTCAACATGATCTGGATCAAATATGATCCTTGGATCATACCTTCACCGAATCTTGTTGATACATGGGCCAAGGTTATGCTACTAAGTCTAGCCGAAATCAATTACATGGATATCGTTTCGACCTCATGTTCCATATCCTCTGATCCTCCTATTTCGAGTTCATCTTTCAACATGTTTTCTTAATCCCCATGGCTTAGTTCTAGCCCGACGGTCATCTCTATGTATCTTTAGGAGTTCTCTTCTTCATTGCCTATTGACATGTTAGTTTCAGCTCCCATATTCAAGGTCTTTCAATTGAGGGAACCTTTATCCCCTCATGGATTCAGGTTTTTTTCTCCCTCGATGAGTTCTTACCAATTTCCTATTATTACAATGGGGTTTTCATCTGACTCATAACCCTTCCCCACCGAGGCGGCATGGGGGCAAAGACATATATGAGTTCTACTCTATTATTTGGCCAAGTCATTTCTTACTCATCATATCAATGGTAAAATTATGGTGTTCATCTGTGTTGATTGATTACATGCGTTCGAGCATGGACTCTCTCACAAAGTACTATGCTTAGGTCATCTTGCATGGTTACTTTTGTACACTAGTGTGTCATTCATTTTTGTACAGTGTGGTTTGGTGTGTTATTTTGCAAGCAGCTTCTCTGGTTATTATGTTTTTTCCTACTTTGTAGATGTCGGTGTCCCCTCACATCGGTTTCACTGATGGTGCTTTCTGTAGTACCCGGAATCTACCATCTATGGCATGGGCCATCTATGACCCACATGGTGTATTAATTGATCTTCAAGGTATCTATCTAGGTTGAACAACTAATAACATCGTTGATTATAGTGCGGCTATCAAATTATTGTCAGAAGCTGTTGCTCTTGGCATCTGGGAATTGGTTGTCAACCTCGATTCACAACTTGTTGTTCTTCAACTCAACAGGAAATATTCCATCAGAAACCCTCAAATCTTGAGAATGTATCTACGTATTCCTCTACTAGAGAGAAATTTTGATTACATTTCATATCATGATATTCCTTGACACATGAATACATTAACAAATGCATTTGTAATTATGTGCTCGATAGACATTTGTGAAACATGTAACAACTCGAAAACAAAAAACATTTGTACCATAGTAAGTAAAGAAGTATAATATATATATATATGTGTGTGTGTGTGTGTGTGTGTGTGTGCCGGTAATGTTTGTCATACATCAAAACCTAAAAAAATAATATGTGTGTTTGAAATACATCGTTGGCTCGCAGGCCTCAAAAATATGGAATTCTAGACCTATGCACTAAACAACATGATGCTCATGATAACGTGTAACTACTCGGACTACGCGAGTTAGTAGTTGGCAGATCTGATCTGACACCCCCACTGTGTGCCTCTGGTACTAGAGTGGGACATCACCCATCCGAGCATACTCTGGGATCCCATGGGTCAAACCCTCGAGATTTTGTGCAATCTCCTCCTCATTCTCTCTTCCCTCCTTATAAGGAGCGAACTCAAACTGTTGAGAAACACGCCTGGAAATCAAGGACATCCTGGCAGGGCATTTTGGTCCAACATCTGCATTCATAAAATCAAAGTGTCATGAACACATATATTTTAAAAACAGTAAAAAACATCAAATAACTAAAATTGTTCACTTTTACCTCCATCATCAAAATCCTCCCCTTCTGGGAGCGGCATATCCGGATCTTCACAGAAGTTGGTACTGCTATAAGGCCAATCCTCCACTATGATCAGTTGTCATCACAGCCACAAGAAAAAGGTGGGCTTGTAAGACATATATTGGCCCCCAATGACCCTAGGCATCAACTCAGTCCAACGGACCATTCGTGGGTCTTGAGTCATTGATAGATCTGCCTCAGTTAGCTGGTATTGGAATAGCAGAACCCATTCCAGGAAGAATGTCACTAGTACAGATCCAAAGAAAAACTACTTTATATGTCTCGCCTTAGATTTTGAAAGCTGGCGCTTCATTTTAATTTTCATTACTTCTACCCAGTTAAGGATGGTCAAGAGTAGCACTCTCAAGATAATATCTCAAACTGTCATGATCTTGATCTTATCTCTTTTGGATTTGAGATCTTCTCAGCAATGTTCAGCAAGAAGCATAGTCACACTTGCCCCAGCTGGCCTCGACCCATATAGGTTGACTGGTTCCCCTCACTGGGACAGTCCCGTGATAAAATAAATGTATGAAGTCTCCAACTCCAGTTCTTAGTCATCGACGATGAAAATCTCCCGATTTATGTCCCAAAGTTTGATCAGGTACTATAGAAGCACATGCTGGGCCCATATACCTGGTGTAAGAAAGAATTTGAGGAGCCCATAGTTCCTCAAAGCCTCTAAACAATTTGGATTGGGTATTGCTTGAGTGTCGATATCCTCATGCTCACGCTCTTTCCAATATACCATTTTTTTCATGATTTCTTCCTGCAAAAAAACATGTAATCAAGTTAATCATCATCCTTGGCTAGAAAAATTTGGGTTCGAATGGCTGAATTGAGCAAGAAACATGTAATTTTTTTTCTCACAGCACCAGCGCGATTGTTTTAAAAATAGTGGGGTCGACGGGGCAGTTGGTAGTGTTAACCACCCCTGATCGGTGCGATTTCGTGCCCAGAAATCATGTCGACTGAGAGAAATTTTTTTTTTTCCAAAATCTATCCATGAAACCCAAAAAATGGATTAAAGAAAGAAAAACAATATGAAAATGGAGCTTAAGCTCTTGGCTCTTACCTGCAATTGACGGCTCAGCGAATGACCTCTCGATCTCCTGCAATCTACTTTGGAAGAATTAGGGCACAAATGGGTAAAAACTCTTCACACAAATGTAAAATGGTGAATGGTAAAAAATAATTACTTTTTCCCCATTTTATTCATTTTTTTCATGAAATATTTAGGGTTTTTGAGTATTTTTTACCTATTTTGCCTAAAAACTGGATAATGCCTTTACCTTTCCTGTGTATCAATAGGTGATGTATTGTCGATGATGGTACTGGTGTCATGTTTCAGCTCTTTTCTCAACTGGTAAATCTCCAATGAAAAGATTGCTGAGTATTTTTCCCTTTTTGACTCATAAAAGAGAATAAAATGGGGGGTCTGCTTTCACGCTCTTTTCCAACTCTTAAAACATGAAAAGATTGCCAAACTCTTGTCGTTTTGAAATCGTTAAAGGCTACGAAACGTCATGCGCCCAGTATAGGTTTACCCCTTTCTCAGGCTGGGATGCATTATTTACGAAAAAGTTACTCCTTGACTGAAATTTTCAAGTGGATCTCTCAAGTATTGTTTTCTAGCTTTTCGGGCTCGAGAGACAAAAATGTATGAAAAGGGAGCATGTGTAATTTTCTTTTCCATATATTTTTCAAATTCTCTAAACATGAAAAATACATCGAGTTACCCCTTTCTTAGATTCATTAAAAAATCGAACGACATTGGATTCATTGCGATGACAAATGTGAGCTTCTTCTTCCTAGGGCTCGTTAAACTTACTAGGTTGGATTCATCCAAAGGATGAACTTACAATGCAACCACATGTTATCCCCTTCAAGTTTGTGATAAATAATAATTAGAAATTTTATCAATTGTGTCGGTAGCTCACTCTTGAACATGATACTTTATGTTTCATGTTGGGGATATCCTCCTTTCATCAATGACCTTCCTGGGTTGGGCAGTTCATTTTTGCCTTCAATTTTATCTCTGCCATGTCACCATGACCACCAATCCTATAGATCCAAAAGATGCCAAACTATAGAATTGTGTCGCCGATATGTTCAAGAGTTAGTCCCTCTATAGTTACACTTACTTCTGATCTTTGGTATCATCTGAAATCATTTTCATCCCTTTGTCTCATGTTGATAATGTGGGATACACCATGGCCCTCCTTCTACACAGCCGCTTCATGTCGACTTTAGCTCATTGTCTAGGAAGCTGGCTGAGAGAATCCCTACTAGTACCTTAGAGCTTGCATGCCCTAATGGCAAGTTCTTCACACTCGATGACAAGTTCACATCATTGGCTTTCGATTGGGTGATTTCATGGGTGTTCGACATCAGTGCCTTTATTCACATTCCATGAACTGTGTTGCGAGTACCTCGAGAGCCATTGTCATTTTCAGTGGTTTCTCTCATGCTTGTTAACGGTTGACATCATTGATCAGTAATCAATCAACTTCCTAGCATGTTCGACTTCAAAAAATTCATTCGCATGTTAAGATTTGTACTTTGATTGGGTCATTTGTAGCACAAGACCATGGGCTAAGATTACACAGGTCCAGGTTGCAAGGCGACGTGACATGGTCATGTTGATATACATGTATCTTTTAGATGGATGGTTGTGACCATACCATGAGTTGTTATATATGTTCCTTCTCATTATATGTGATGGGTGGCTGCAACCATTCCTTGGTTTCGTTATGATCCTTTCTGCTGGATGGCTGCGCCCATGACTAGTATCCATTTACATGATCATTCTTCGGATGGATTCGTCCATACCCCAATTCATGTATTATTATTCAGAGTTTTCAGTGATGTATATGTATCTTTCTTGAAGGTTTTCTGATGACGAACTCCGTTTGCCTGCTTCCACTTGTAAGGCATTTCACCCCTCACTCTAACTCGGACTTCAAGCTTTAGGGGGCATCTGTTACACGACATTTTTCCACTGTCCTTGTACTCCTCATCCATGATCCTGGAGGACCTATATAGTGTACCCAACATGCTTTCCTGTCATGAAGAAACTTGCATTGTATCCCTCTTCATGAGGAGAACAATTCTCTTTTGCATCATTTCCCAAAAATCTTTTGTTTATCTGAGTTTACAAGACTGACCTAATGACCTATGTCCTCCTCACACTGATATGAAAGGATTAAAACTGTCCCTAACGTAGATCAAATCGACTAATCCCTTTCTCAGTCACGCCTATCCTCTTTTGGAAATTTTTTTAAATATGGAACTGAAGCTTCCAGCTCTGGAAGCTTCGTAACAAAAGTTTGGTAAATTAGGTCGGATGGAGTCGAGGAGGTTAGTTTGGGATCCTTTCCCCTATTAGGATGGAACTAATCAAAGAGATAAGGCCTTCTCCCATGAAAATAGGAACCATCTCCCCTCCATCCAAGCTATATAAACCTCTCTTTTTCCCAAGAACAAGTTAGCTTTTAGTCCTAATTAAGTTCTTGTTGAAGCTTTGATTTTGGAGTAGTCAGCAAGCTACCCATAGTTTGTAGCATTCGAGATTTTGTTTAAGCGAGAATTGTGAGTTTGGTTTGGTGTGAACACTAAATAGAAGAGCCTTGAGACTACCATTGTTGAGGCTATTCATGAAATGCTAGCAGAAGTGTGTGGGAACCTGAATTTGTCGGAGAAGAACAACAATGTCAAGACATTGGTTGTAATCTCTTCTTCAACTAATATAGATGAAACTATCGATTGATTTCCTACATGAAATGTCATCTCACATATTCATGGCTTATTGTTTCTTGACCTATTAAGTAGGATCAATGCAATTTGTATGTTATCATGTTTATTGTTTGTTGTTGTTGACTTGTTTAAGGTGTTCGAAGGAAGGAAACGGAAGATAGCTAGAGCGAGGAAGCAATATCATCGCCAAGAGGAATGGAGTACTAAGAGGTATGACCTCTTATTTGATTCTAGCATAAGGAGATCTTCCATATATTGTTTGTTTGTGGCTAGACCTGCTCTCTCGGGCTAGAGGAATTGCTTGTTTCCACACTTAGAATTTTCCTACACCACAGTAGGTTGTTTATGGAGTTACACCTGTTTCGAAAAGTAATGCAATCCTCTGCCCATTGATGGTAAGGTATAGAAAATTGGGGTTATAAAAAAAAACTGAACTCTATGTAGGGAACCCTAGCAAGAAATAAACCGAACAAATCTCATCCAAGAACCTGCAAAAGTAATAGTAATCATGAAAACATTGTTACAAATTTGCAATGTAAGGACAAAATAAAACATGATCTTCCAATGACCTCTGTTTCAGAATGAATATATATATATATGTACACACACACAAACACACACAGATATATATATATATATATATATATATATATATATATATATATATATATATATATATATATATATATATATATATATATATATATATATATATATATATATATATATATATATACCATAAAATGAAGAAGGGAATTTACTATACATGCACCATAAGAAAATAATTCGTATCAAACCCGGAAGTAAAGAGTGACCAAAATGTATAATATTCCATGAAGTATAGCAGTACACAATGAAAATCAGAGAATTGTAACTTCTGATATTTTATAATCCAAATGTCAAAACCATAATAGGAAATGTATAAAATTACATTAGTGTTGCTATGAAAGAAGATAAGAAATGAGTTCAAACAAAAATTATAGAACCTGTGTACGATTAAACACATTTAGTAGTGTTAATATTCAGTGAACAATTCCATGCCTTTAGACACTGTTAGGGTTAGGGCTCAATAGCCTGACAAAGGCCTACATTCTAGAAAAACTTCTTAATTAACTCATGCTTTATAAACCTATGCGGGCCAGTTAACCCTAGTTCGCTTGCTAATAAATTTCATATTAAAGGGTAAAACCTTGTGGTAACAAGATTGAATTGTAATAGACATAATGACGCTAGCCACAAATATAAACAAGCCATTAGTGAAAGAAAACCATCTAAAATATTAGTGTTGTAAAAGAGGAACTTGGTGTTAGTGCCTAGATTTACCTCAGGCGTAGGATCCGGGGTAACATCAAACCACGCTCAGCCTCGTAGCTACCCCTAGGAGGACAGGAGAGGGCTCTCTCCGGGTCAATCTCAGCAAAAGATAATTGATGGGGCTTGAGATGACTAGAATAAAAACTAATTTTAGGCTAGGTATGAAGTGCAAGGATTTGATTTGATTTTTTGTGGTTTTTTTGGAATCAAGGGAAAGGCAAATTTGGGTCTGGGGATGAAGGCCAGTTTTGCAGAGTTCTAATTGGGGAAAGAAAGGCAATCATTTTGATGCTTTAATTTGTAAAGATGGAGGGTTCAGACTGGTGAGAAGCTGAAGAGGGAAAGAGGGTATCAAGGATCCTCTTCAAACTAAAGAAAACATGGAATATTAAATGGAACTGAAAGGCAGAGCACAACAAGCTAATGAATTCTACCTTTGTCACTCATTTGTTTAATTTCAGAAGCAAAAGAGAAAGAAAGTGGTACACAAAAATATTAAAGAAATCACAAATTACATAGAGAAGAACACCATCTAAACATAGAGCCACAAGGGTCCCATGCCTCTAGGGGTTGAGCTCATCATTCTAGGAGCTGTTTCAACCATATCTAAACAAGGAACTAAAAAATAGGCAATGAAACAACTTGCCTCTATATAAAAGGAAACTGATTCATTCACTATCTTTTCACTCTTTAGTGAATGAATTTACATGGATGAGTAACAATGTGCCAAAATTACATCAAAGTCATGAATTTACATCAAGATAAATCAAAATTTACATGAAGAAGTGAAGCTAGTCAAAACTGGGCGAAATTCTGAGCTGTTGAGTGAAAAATAGGCCGAATTTCCGTATGCGCCGTGCCTGAAACCTGTATGCATAGCACAACTTTGAGGCTGATTTTGAGGGTCTTCCAAAAGTCCAAGTTGAGTTCAAGATAGCTCGTTGGAAAGCCCTGCCCGTCTAATTTCCAACCTGGGTGGAATTTCTGAATTTTGTGTCCAGTTTCCCCTCCAAAAATCTAATCTCCCAACACTTCTTCCTGTGGGTGCAAAAGGTGGCAGAGAGGTCATTTTTTGTGTGTTTTTGACCCTTTAGGCAACCCAGAAATTGATGAAATCTTTAGGTAATTCATGAGAATGCATACCTTTCCATACAGAATCCAGAAATACAAAGTTTTCCTCTAGAGGATCTCCCAATTATAAGCACGCGCCAAGTGGCGCTACGCATCGGGCAGGAAAATCTGTTTTGAAGCCAAAAAAATTCAAAATTGACAAAATTTTCTCCAAATTTGCTGAAATTTGGACTGAAGGTCCATCATCAAGTATCATGCTGAGCCAAAGAAGCTTTGGCCAATATTTGGAGCCTATCGTGCCTATTGCGTCATTTTACTGCCCTCCTTAGTCTTGCCTTTAGGATTTTGATCCTCGCTTTGCAAACATGAGTTCGTGCCCAATAATGACTTTTCATGTTCCTGAGCATGTCCTTGTCTTTTTTTTCCTTCACCAACAACTTCTCAAGATGAATATTGACCCTCCGAAGCCAAATCTCTCGATCAACATTGATTTCTTGCTCTAGTGAAGTGAACTCCACCCTCCTCCTTTGGGCAGCTTGGCGGTTTTGCCGAATGTTTTGTAACTCCATGACTGTATGCTGATCCTCTAGTTGTTTGTTTCATTGCTCCAAATAGTTTATGACCCATTGAGCTCTCTAAAACTTGTTGGTCAATGCATCTATCTCGGCCTTCTGCTCCTGAATAATCTCCCTCAGCTTTGAGCTAGGAGAGCTCACATCATCATCGATGAGTATGAAATCAATGTCTTGGCCTCCTGAAGGGCCCTCATCCTGCATAGGCTTCTTGCCTTTGTCCTGTACCTATACCTGTGATGCTGATGATGGAAATGAGACCCCTTCCACCCCAGGTGGAGATAATACTCGTTGGGCTGCTGCAAACAATCCTCTCATGCCTCTCTGATAGGTGACATATGTCGGAAAACTAGTAGTCTCCACCTCCTGACCTCCATACTGATGTGAAGGTTCACCTACATCATGGACAACCTCCTGATGAGCTGTTGAAGCTGTGAAGAACTCACGGGAAATGAAGTCTCCCCATGTGATACCCTACAAGCCAAGCTGATGTACAACAATGATCTTGATGAGCGCATAATGGTAAATGCTATTGTACTGCTGTTCAGGAGTCTTCTTTTGTACAAGAGTAGTCATCCTCTCGATGTTTCGGCACATGCAATATGGAATGTTCATCATCTTCACTCTCGTGAAATGCATCAATAATTTGATATGGTATGCATAGAGGCGTGAGAAGTGGCCCTCACAACTAAAGTATCTGATAATGAGTCTCATCAGTGGCCCATAAGATTCTTTCAAAAACTGGAATGGGAACACCCTGCTGAGCTGTTTCACATAGCTGGGCCTGATGTATGGTTCATAATGTACTTTTTCTACCTGATGTATTTTGTTCCACTCCTCACCTACATTCAGTATTCCTATTGCTTGAGAAATGGTCTTTGTTGTCAAGGTGAAATTTACACCAGCAAGAGTTACCTGACCATTATGCAAATGTAAAACAAACAACCAAGCCAACTCGTGATGATGCTGAATCTAAGCAATCATTTCACAATACTGAAAGCATGACTTCAATTGGAAACAAGCCATGGCAAGTGGGCAGGCTTACAATTCAGTCAATGAGGTGGGCTCTTCTCTAACATTTTTTCCACCCTTACGAGGCCTCCTCGGTGCATGAATAGAATCACATTCTTGTTCATATGATGACTCAGTGTCTGTCATGATGTTACAAGTCTATGCCAAATGAATGTTTGATTTCTTTAAATTGAGAATTTAGTGCTTTGTTTCCAATTGCCAAATGTGTGCCAAATAGGAAAGGACTATGGGAAATATGGACAGGGAAATATGGACAGTGGGTGTAGTGGAGCTTTGTCAAGTGAGATTTAAAATGTAATTACAGTCAAATGTAATAACAGTCACTTGACTGTATTTAGGAATCTGGGGTTTGGGGATTTAGGAATTTAGGAGCTTTTAATGACATGGGAGAGTGATGATGATGGGGAATTGTAGGGTTTAGAGATAGGGATAATAGGAATGAGTGATAAGTGTTTTGGGATGTAGAGGAATAGGGGATTAATAGGAATGATAGGTTTAAAGTGAGGGAAGAAATCAACAAGGTGGAGGGGAAAAGGAGTCTTTAGCACCAAACTGATTTTAAAACACCAAAACCCAACCCTAAAGAGCAGTTTTTCACCAAATGGTAGGGTTTATGTTTTCACCACTCAAATTCTTATAACCAATCTTAAAACAACTCCAAACACTGACCAAAGGTAATAGCAAGATGATATACACTTACACGGAGCAACAGAGATTGAGCCATTTTGATTTTTTCAGAAGTGGTGATGAAATTTTAGCTTGTCGGCCCTGTGCGCCGTGCGCACAACCCAGTGCGCCATGCCATGTGAGTGCACCACGCACGTTCAAAACAACACTGCGAATGGTGGCTCTATGCACCGCGACCTCCCGGTGCGTCGCGACTACCTCCCAACGTGCCGCGCAACACTCCAATACACAGTCCCAGCCTCAAACACAAATTTTCGCTCCTCCACGATTTTCCTTTGGGTCTTTGACAACTTCTTGTGTGAAAATGACATTTGAATGGTGAAAATATCTTGTATAGTCATGGATTTGATTTTTGTTTTGCAACAACCCACTTTCTTATGTTTTGAATTTGGCACTTTTCACCTTTAATACAAACTCTGTTTTTTGTTTCCATTTTGAATTTTTTGACTTGAATGATGAAACTTTTGTCAATTTTTGCAGGCATGGTTGGCATTGAATTTCGGCAAAGGATGACCAGGGTTGTTCCTGAAATACTCCATGACTGAAAAACTTTAAAAATTACATATTTATTACAAACAATAAATTTGACAATTTCTTCTTCAAAACAGAGTTTTGAAGAAGAATAATTCTCAAGCATTATTGATAATGAAAATTTTGGAATAGAAACTTATTAGGAACATTTTCATGTGCCTGCTGGCATTATTGGACACTTTGAAGACAAAATTTGCGAAACCCTAGACCTAATGACTGAAATGACTCTTGGCTGACCAAAAGACCATCCATAATGACATGACTTTGATGAACTTTGATGATCAGACACGAACGAGCAGGTACATGACATGAGGGAAGTATGGAGACAAGACCCTTTCATTAGAAGATTGATTCTCCTAATGGAATGCAGATGATCGAGCTGAATGAGACACCAAAAATGAAATGCAACAAAATAGGTTTTGATCTCTGACGGAGGGCTGAACAGACCGAATCTAACACTTGGTACAATAGAGAACGAGTTGATTAGAGTGGCCCCTAGGCAAATCCTTGGTAGTAGCGCTACAAGCATGTTCGAGATTACCCACCTGTAGAAAATTACAACTTAGGTTAATTCAAACCCTAGCATCAAACCTAGAAAAACCTCAGTAAGCAAACAATTTTTGGTAATTACTTGTCAAGGGTGATTGGCCACTTGTTTTTTGAGGTGGAAATCTATAGGAGGAGAACATAATGTGAGACATATTTACAATAACAAATTAATAGTTTGCGATAAGAAACCTTCCTCATTATTACTTGACCATTAAGGTTGACCAGAATCTCACTAAGTATCCTGCCATGCAATGCTTAGCGTCATGAATATAACCACTGCCACATTGAGAAATAAGGAGTTATAAACTACTTTTTGTTACTCTCGGTGTGATGCTCAAACTCTATTACTAAAACCCATAAAGAATGTTACTTGTAGAGGGTGAATAGCGTGTTATAGCCAAAACCCTAGTTGGGATGTATTGTAGAGTGCCAAGCAAACCCAGCAAGAATGTAGAATGATAGACGAGGTAGTCGAGGAGAGTGGTTACTTCAACCATTCTGGAACAACCTCCATTGGCAAATTAATCTTTTTCTAATCTACAGTCTAGATGAAATCACGTAAACCCTAGAAAATGGTTCGACAATTTCGACAGTAAATTGTGGATTGGTACCCATTAATTTTAGTCATTCATCACCTCATAAACTTTATATAACCATAGCTTATGGTCAGGTAAATCAATGTATGCTACTAGGATCATTTGTCAACATATGTGTGTGAACATTAAGTTATAACTATTAGATATTCCAATAAATCACCATAACCTTGTTTGCCATTATGTTTGAAATTTTTAAAGTAATCAACTGTAAACTTGATCTCGATCGATGGGAGATTATGATAGCTATCACATAGTTTATTGACAATTACTACGGTTTAAACAAAATTTTCTTTTTTTTCGAAAGTGGTAATTCTTTATGTAAAATGGTAAATGGAGGTGTATACATGTTACAAGTGGTATAAGAGTGCACTAGTTTCAACATTGCAACCTAAATGGGCAAGGCAGAATAACACAACACTTTTGTTGCACAGATGGGAGTAGAACATGCGAATAGGACCAAGTTCTACCCCATCAGGGATAATGACAATTGGATTGGAATCTACACCTTTCACGGGAGCCAACCTAGACATGCAGGTGTTGTTGGGGGAGGGAATCCACAGTAATGCAGATGCGATGTTATGGGAAATAATTCAACAACTACGGACTGAAATGAAAAATTTGAAGGCTGACAATGAAAGATTAAGGCTAGAGCAAGAAATAATTCTGCAGTATCTTTCTGATAAAAAGAGCCAAAGACAGCCAAATCCCATCCTGAAGGATGGAAACAGAGATGAATAACACTAGCAGAGAGAGGAACATCTAAAAACTGCAGGAGGTCGAATAGATAATGAAGAAGGTTCAAAAAATGTCTCAGGTGGCAGGGGAAACAAAAGGGACAAGATTCAATTACAAGGAGAATTAAAAAAGATTAAGCCTCGCATGTTTAATGGGGAGAAGGAAGAGGCTGTTGAGGCCTTGTTGATAAATATCAACAAATACTTTCAAATCTATGAGTATAAAGATAATCTAAACGCCAAGCTATAAATTTATAAATTGTAAGGTAAATCCACCCTATGGTGGGAAGAAATTAAGACTGTGAGGGGAATGGATGAACAAAAATTTTCTTGGGATAATTTTCAAAAACATTTCAAAGGTAAGTATTTAACAGAGCAATTTTATGATGAAAAATTGAACGAGTTTCATGATTTGAGGCCGGGGAAACAATCTATGGATGTATTTGTGACTAAGTTTACCTCCTTATTAAGATGCATACCTTATGTTTGGGAGGAAAAAACTAAAGTACAACGCTTTGTTAGCAATTTTCTATCTTCAAAGAAAAAAAGCATAGAGTTTGACAATCCAAAATCCATGGATGAATCCATACATCAAGATAGAATCTACTACCAATAGATGAAGCAGAAAGGAGAAAACAACAAAATTTAGTCAAATAAGAAAGGACATAAAAATTTTCTGAATGTTAAGAATGCAAAAGTTGTCAGGTCTAGGAATATGCAAAGGAAGTAGTAGAGTGGGTTTCCAGGTAACAAATAATTGAATTCTAGAATAGTTGGTGAAAATCGGTTGACTAGAGCATCTAGTAAACTAGAGGTCGACCAACAGTAGAAACCACCATTGAAATATTGGGGTTGTGGAGAACCCCATTATTACAAAAATTTCCCACAACATCCCAGAATGGAGTAGGTAGAAAATGTCCAAGAAACTTCGATGGTTGGAGATTTGGAAAGAAGTATTCCTCAAATAAATGCAGCCCTATAGGACAACCAACTCGAGACCTACCATGGTTGAATTCAAAGGTAAAATATCTAATCATCATGTATCTATTTTGATAGATTGAGGTGCGAGTTTGAGTTATGTTAGCCCAAAAATAGTTGAAATGTGTCACTTATCCTCTACTAAATTTAAAAGACACTTCTTAGTACAGTTGGCCACTGGAGCTAAGCGCAGGGTGACAATAAGAGTAGAAAAATATCCATTAGTGATAGCAGGACAACAAGTGATAGTAAACATGAGTATGTTTCCTTGAGGATCATATGACATACTCATTGGGATGGATTTGTTAGAGAAGCATTGGTCGGTAGTAAATTGCAAGGAAAAAACTATTACTTACCTCTCAGAAGCGAGTGTTAGACAAGAAATTCACGGAATTAAAAGAGCCATTAAGTTACCACTAATCACTACTAATTAGTTAATTAAGTCTGTTAAGAAGGTTTGTCAAGTATATGCCATTTAGGTAGGCTATATCAATTCCAAGGAAAAGATAACTAGCCTAGAAAGTATACATGATATTGAAGAATGTGTTGATGTGTTTCCTTAAGAGATTTTGGGATTACCACCTAAAATGGATATTGACTTAACCATATAGTTAATTCTAGGGGCCGCCCAAGTGTCAAAATCCCCTTACTGAAGGAGTATACCCAAGTTAATTGAACTCAAGATGCAACTAAAAGAGGTGTTGGATAAAGGCTACATACATCAAAATGTGTCACCTTGGGGGCCTCCAGTACATTTTGTAAAAAAGAAGGATGGAACATTACAGTTGTGCATTGATTACTGACAACTTAATAAGTTAAATATCAAGAATAAATATCCTCTCCCAAGGATAGATGATCTATTTGATTAGGTTAAAGTGGCCACCATATTTTCTAAGATTTACTTGCGATCTAATTATCATGAGATTAAAATAAGGGAATAATATATTTGCAAAATAACATTTAGAACATGTTATGGGCAATATGAATTCATTTCATTACCATTCAGGCTCACTAATGCGCCAACAACTTTTATGAGTCCGATGAATCATGCCTTTCATCTTTATCTAGAAAAGAATGTTTTGATATTTATTGATCATATTATGATCCACTCCAAGAATTTGGAGGAAAATAAAGGGCACATTCATATAATATTGTAAGTTTTACGGGAAAATCAGTTGTACGCTAAATACAACAAATATGGTTTTTATAAAGACTAGACCCAATATCTAGGACATATTATCTCCTCAGAGGGTATAGTTGTAGAACCTGAGAATATTAGAACCATCATGGAATGCTTTCTACCCAAAAGTGTGGTAGACATTAGATCCTTCATGGGCTTAGAGGGATACTATCGATGATTTATAAATGGGTTCTCCAAAATTGTTTATCCTATAACCTCTTTTCAGAAAAAAGGAAGAGTCTTTTGCTAGACAACTGAATGTCAACACAATTTTGAACTCTTGAAAAAATTATTAACCACAAACCATGTACTGAAGCTAGCAGACCCTAAGAAGAAATTTATTGTATGTACAGATGCATGCTAAGAAGGAGTTGGAGGTGTGCTGATGTAGGAAGTAAAAGTGATAGCTTATGAATCACGTAAGATGAAAGACCATGAGCAAATATATTCAACTTATGATCTAGAATTGATAGTAATGGCACACGTCGTGAAAGTGTGGTAGCATTATTTATTAGGAAAAAAGTTTCTCTTCATGACAGATAATTGTAGTTTAACAAATTTCATTAAGAAATACAGTTTGAATTTATGACAAGTAAGGTGCACTGCTTTCCTGAGAAAATTTTATTTTGACATTAAACATTTGAAAGGGAAGGAAAATTGTGTGCTTCCTCAAGTAGGAAACTGCATCATGGATATGAAATATCATACAATAGGATAAAAATTAAATTTTCTAATGAAATTAGAGAAGCTGCTATGAGAGAACCTAAATATGAATTCTTACGGAAGAAAGCTAAGAAAGAACAAGATTCTAGAAAACAAAACAAATATGGCATAATTAAAGACAAGTTGTTGACCTTTAGAAGAGGGATTTATGTGTGAAACAAAAATTCTATTAATCAATATATGTTGGATGAGTTTCATAGGAGTCCACACATGGCCCATCCTGGCTATCAAAAATTATTCTCTGTAATTAAAAAGGGTTATTTGTGGCCTGGTATAAGAATAGATATCACATAATACCTAGATAAATGCTTAGAATATCAACAGGTTAAGGCGGAACATCAACATCTAGTTGGTCTGCTTCACCCACTTCCTATTCCTGAGTGGAAATGGGATACAATTACATTGGATTTTATAACATATCTACCAACATCCAAGAAACAAAATGACTCCATCATGGTGGTAGTGGAAAAGTTAAGCAAGAAAACTCATTTTATTCCTGTCAAGTCCATGTATAAGGCTATAGAAACTGCAGATCTATTTATGAGAGGAATTTTTAGATTACATGGGATGCCTAAAGTAGTTATATCAGACAAGGATGTAAAATTCACTTCTTCTGTCTAGAAGGCATTATTTGCGGGTTTGGGAACTCAAATTTAGTTTAGCAGTACTTACCACCTACAAACTAACAAACAAATTGAGCGATTAAATCAAGTGTTGGAAGACATGTTAAGAACGTATGCAATGTAACAACCAACTAAGTGGGAAAAATAGCTTTACTTAGTTGAATTTTCATACAACAACAACTACCATGAGTCTCTAAAGGTGAGCCCCTTCAAGGTACTATATGGAAAAAGGTGTATAACAACAACTAACTTGAGCACTCCCAAGAATAATATAATCTTGGGACTGGATATGTTAATTTAGATGTAGCAGACAGTGAAAAAGGTACGAAAAAAGTTTAAAAGCTTCTCAGGATAGAAAAAAAATCTTATGCTGAAAAGAAAATAATGTATAAAGAATTTAATGTTGGTGATCATGTGTATGTAAGAGTGAAACACAAAAGAAATACCTTAAGGTGGTGAGGTTGTTGAAATTAGCTCCTCGTTACTGTGGGCCTTTTTAGATTTTAGAAATAATAGGTCTGGTAGCTTATCAACTTGCATTACCCAGTCGTATATGAGTCCACACTTTGTTTCATGTCTCATTATTAAAACAATATGTATATGACACAAGACACATCATTAATTGGCAATACCTATAGGTAAAATGTGAATTAACATTGTATATATATATATATATATATATATATATATATATATATATATATATATATATATATATATTCTTCTTTCTTTGATTTAATACTAGATGATTAACAACTTGTATATGGATGGTTATTCAGATTGAACCAAACAGAGAGTTTATGGTAGAATCTCTTCGTATTCTACAATGGAGAGAAATAATGTTGCGGAGATGAGCTATCAGCCATGTTAAAGTGCATACCAAGCACTTTAGCCTACAGGAGGCTACTTGGGAGGATAAAATATTTATGTGGCGAGCATATCTTGGTTTGTTCCAAGAATCAGTAAATGCCAAGGACAGTGTTAAGTATAAGGGAGGGGAGATCTAACACCCCAGGTTGCATCAGAAAAATAATTGAATTATTGTTAATTACTTTACTTTGAATCTGGTAAATTTTAGGTCGGTTAAGAACATAATGAAACTCTAATACACTCTTAAAATAAGTTTACTATTATTTTAGTTATTATTTTAACGTTCGAAAGTGTTGAGGGTGTTGGACCAGCCACCATTCAGGGGATCTCCCCGGTAAGAAGTCCCAACTATACCTCAGGACGTTTGGAGTAGGAGTCCAAGTAGTGGGTGGTAATGTAACGTGTTGGCAATGTTAGCACATACAGATAGGTATGATAACCTTGGGTTGAAGCAAATGTGTGACCTTGGAATGAGTCAAGTGAGATGCATGGTGGTTCTAACACATGGAGGGGAAAAGGAGGTGTGTCCCTTAGAAGCCTATAATAGTACACAACTCGAAAGGAACACACGAGCGAAATGACATCATAAGCTAAAATGAGGAATAGTCCATAGATTAAAGTGAAGGGTTAATCCAACAACATGCATTTGACCAAATTCATACAATGGCATAGAAAATAGTTCATAAAAAATGCATAATTTAGACAACATGCATTGCTAAACCAACCATAATAGTCCAACTACAATAAAAAAATATGCATGAAAGCGTGTTGGCTCTGTTATTATTATTATAAGTGAAACTTTCATCCATACATGCACCATTGACGACTAGTAGTATCAAGAGTGGAACATTATAGTCAAGAACACCTTCTCCTCCAAATAAGTATACTCACTCTATGTTGTGGAGAATTCAAGGCTTTTCACAATAATCCAAAGCCTTTTCTAAGCCTAAGCCTAGCCAAAACCTTGGCTCCTAAAAGCCGGTTCTCTGAGTTATAACAATGTAAACTTTGAAATAGGAACTGATACTGTTACCCATTTCATAGAGATAGCAAGAAAGTGACGTGATTTTGAGAAGGGGCGATGCATAAAAACCATATTTTTTTTTATAGCATAGTTTTTGGCACTTTAATTTTTTTTATGTACATTATGTTTTAGAATGTTAGTGATTTTCATGTTGATTTAAAAAAGTGATGATTCTGCATCAGGCTTTTTCTTTAAAAGACGTATTTTTTGAGTTTAAATTTTCTTATGTATGAAATGTAAATAATTATTTTCTAAATATACCAATTTTTGAAGTGGTCTTGTTCTTCATATTTTCTTGTTCTTATTTAATTTTATTTTTTTATTGAGGTTTTTATTGTTTTGCGTATTTAAAGAAGAAGATCGATATTTTCAAGTTTCGATATTCTACATATTTATACATCGTTAATTAATTTTTCAATGCACATGAAATAAATGTCTCTAAAAAACAAGAATTTTTAACAATTGACATAAAAATAATCATTTTCAAAATAAATATAACTAAAAAATTACACATTTTGATCATTTTTTGTAATTTTTTGCTAGAAATAACATGTCAAAATCAGAATTTTTATAGGAAAATTTTAACTAAAAATGGTTAAATAATAGTTTCTTTTATGAATTTCATGTCAAAAAAAAATAATATTCACTGTCTTTTTCAAAAAAATAATGATTAACATAAAATTATTGCGAAAATCACATAATACAAATATTGAACACATAACAACATTAATTGAATGCTTAATCTTATCATAAAATGTCAAAGTCAAAACATTACATGTATAACTAATTAATAGTTACAAAATTTGAGCTTCATTTCCAAGCAAAACTTAAATTTGATCAACAATATCACGTAATTCAAAATCTTCATCCTCTAGAGTTTCATCATTGTATTCTTCCAGAATATTTTATGCTTCATTTTGCTCATTTTCCTCTTCTAATGTTTCTTTGATGTCTGTGAATCTCCCAATGTATGCCTTTCCAATCATTCCATGTAATGGTGGTTGGGGTTCCTTTGCCTTTTTTGCCACACGTGATTCACTAAAGTCCCCTTTCTTCAACCCAATTTCTTGCATTGCATCTGGAAGAAATTGAAGAAAATTAATTCTTTCCTGAATAAAATTGCATTGTATTGCATCTTTTTCAATGGCAATGCAATTTCTTCCTTTTTGAAGGAAACATGCTAGTGTTGTACCTAATTATCAAGCGCAAAATAAATAATGAATTAAATTAGTACAATGACATAAAAATTAAGAAAAAGATATTGAAATTCAATTCCATATAATATAACTTACCTGAACCAAAAAATAAATCCAGAACCCAATCTCCTTCATTTGAACATATGTCTCTAAGATAGTTAATCAATAACTGTGGTTTTTGATAAATGTTAACTATCTCTCATTTTGCTTCTTTGTCATCATATGTTAGTTTTCTCACATTGACATTATAAGCCAGTACTTGCCTATGACTCTTTCCATCTACCTGATTAAAAATCATAGACATATAGCTATCATCTTTTTCCCAACTATCAATATGGATGAACTCACAATCATTTATAAATGGTTGATCTTTACGTTTAAAAAGATTTCTCTTTCTCCTGTAACATGAAATAGTAAAAGTTCAATTAACTTGTACATAATTGAATTTTTTAACATTAATCATATATACATTTTCAACATCTTACCATGTAAGATTCATCCTTGACTTTGTTTTCCCCTTGAAGCTTGACAATAACATTGCCAATTGTGTGTCTGAATGAAATGTCACAAATCTCCATAATGGTGATGATGTGACTTCTAGAAATCCTGCAACCACTTTACTAAGAGCTTGATAAGTATAAGGGTCACTATCATAGTTAATGTTTGGAATACTAAAACCATGGGGAATATGTGAAATAACTAGAGCATAATCCCTTTTAGGTATGATTTTAGCAATGTCTTCACACTCACCTTGTATTACTTGATATTGAATAGTGTCAAGCCCATTCCAAACGAAATGAGTAAGAGTTGGATCAAGTTCAACATTCTTAAGATGTTGCTTCTTTAGTATTTCGATCTTAATTTTTGACATAGAGGTTCGGAAACTATCTAGTGCTCCACTTGCATCCTTCCTCATATGTAATAAAATAAACAAATATATGTGTAAGTTATAAAATAAAAATAGTATACAGATGAATAAAAATGAACGCATAAATCGACATACCTTTTTAAATGAAAGATAATTTTTTTTTAATGTTGATGTAGAACTTGAATCTGGATAGATTCGTACAACATCATCCCAACTATCTTCATTCAACAATTTAACCATTTCTTCTTGTATTTTCATGTAAACTTTGTGGCTACATTGATAAAGTAAAAAAAGTTAATATAATGATATGTATAAAAAATAATACCAAGAACAATACGTTATATTTAAAAGAAAATTATAATCTAGAAATAAGTAAAAATAATTCAACAAACTTAATTTTGAAATTCCTTAGACATTTCCTCCAATGATAATTCCCCTGACCTCACACGAGATAATATTGCTTTGACAAGTTTTTCATCCTTCACTACTTACAATGCTCTCCAAGGTGTGATAGTCATATCTTCTGGAATTTGCTTCATTTCAGGACCTCATTTACTATTGGTGCATATCAATGGTTTAGATCTTCTGACCTTCTATTTTTTAATGTGAATTTTCTCCCACATTCTAAAAATCTCATTAATAAATTCCCATATCTTTCCAGTTCTAAATTCCAACTAGAAAATGTTATCAATACCTCTCAATAAATCAGTATTTACTTTGTCGCCTTTTGAATTTATTTTCTCCTTAATTTGATAGCCTATTTCCATACAACATTCCTTTTGGAAATCTACATTAACATTTAGCTTATCCCCACCACATTTTTATTCAAATTCACTATGAATAAATCTAACCATTTTGATGAAAGTCATAGACATCCTACATTCATTATCTGAATTATGATACCATGCCACTAACTTTGCTTCTGTATCTGATAAACCAACATAAATGATACATTGCAATGTTTCAACACATGGGTTATTGGGATATTCCTCCATCAATTTTCTTTGAGCTTCTATAGAATGGTTCCCCCTGAGCACATAATAATTGTATTCAAAACATTTTGACTTATCAAAAGCTTCTTTTTTGGGAACTTGATCTGGATCAACAAAAAGCACATAATTAACCACGTGAGCATATGGATTTTACCTCATCAATGTCTTCAAGTTGTTAACATGCATGTGGTGTGGCTTTCTGATTTGATAATTACCTTGTCCTTCACTTGCCTTGTAGATTTGTCTCACATTAAGATGAAATGTATGACCACCCTCAATTAACTTTCTCAATGTCAAGTTCTGTTGAATGTATTTTTTTTGTTTGAATAATGCCATCCTCTAAATCAGCTCCTGGTGTAATGATTTCTCTACTTTCTCTTGAATTTTCACTAGGATCTTGACTATTGGTAATGACTACTTTAGAATGTTCAACTTTACTTTTCTTCCTCATGACATTCTCATCATTAACTAGAATAGATTTATTTTGTGGTATTGTTACTTTTGGTCTTTTACAGCTCTTCTCCTTTCTAACATGAGTACCAATGTCATCCTCAGTAACAACAACATATTCTTTAGTGTTAGCTTCAACTTCCTCATCTTCAAAGGTAACCTATCTACCTTTGCTAGATTTATCCACTAGAAGAATTTTTTTTTATACCTTAGATGTAGTTTTGTAGCATCATGAATTACTACATTTTGCTTGTTTGTCGTATCTTCTTCTGAAACTGAAAAGAAACTGCTGACAACTTTCATAATATCTTGCTCTATGAAATGGATTCCTCCCAACATAATTGAATAACTTTCAACAAAATTATGCCAAACAAAATATCATATGTCATTAAAAACAAAGTTATAAAAATATAATTAGCCAGTTACAAGAACACAAAACACAAATATAAATAAAAATACCTACAATATTTTCTTTCATATCATTTACGATTTGTTTACCCAACTTTGTAGATACCTTTCTCATGTCATAAAATGAACATGATAACTGGTATTTAATCCTTTCATGTGACTTGGACAGTTTTGTAAGTATGTAAACAACTTCACTATCTAGTACTGAACACATGCCTATGACCTTTCCCAACACCTCATAAATTCCAGTATCGTTACGTATATAGACATATAGATAGATCTACACATCTTGGCTTTCTCTTTCTTTCACATATGAGACATTTGTTGCAAGTTTCACTTCTTTTGATTTCTTCTAGTATGAAATCATCTTCTTATCGTTCGAGGAACTTGAAAGATTTGTAGCTATCAGCTAAGGTTTCGTTCATTCAATATTGTTTTTTGAAGATCCACCTTTAACAGTCTTTGGTCCAGAAACATTCACAGAAATCTTTTTTGATGCCATTCTCTTGAAAAAAAAACACATATAAATCAATAAATTACAAAGAAATAATAGCTTAAACTAACAAAGAAAACGATAAATGATAATTAATATTATGAAACATAACAATTAAAAAAAATAAGAAATTTAAAAATATAGCACCGTGCCACCCCACCCTGGAAATCAGCTGGTAGTTGGGCCCAACTTCGCTACCCCACCCTGGCGGTGCAACAACTACACCCCCCCAACTCCAACCCCACCTGGCCCAACCCCCCATCCCAAAAGTCTCAGAATTGAAAACGAAGAAGTCTCCTTCTATTATGGAAATGCTCTTATCAATTACAAACTGTAGCATAGTGTAGAGCACATGGACTGACCTTAGAAAACTCTCAGACTCAATGCTTCCTAAGAGTCCCACCACTTTAGGTTCACATATGCATCAAAGTGCACATGCACAGGCTTGTCGAACTCAACCTAAGACATAATAACAAATAGCTTCTAGAAAGAGAGAGCTCTAGTAACTCGAGTGCCCAGATGGCGATACATTTTCTTTATTTATAGGATTTCAAGAGAGCATCCAGTCTCTTCTCGAAATATGACTTGTCTACATAAAGTGTACAAACTGTAGATCTCAAATCTAAACTTTTCCGTAGATTCTCTGAAATCTGGGTCAAGTCCCACCAAAATTTGGAGAAGTTCTCCGAGTTTCAGATATTCATCTAGAAAGTTAACCTAAGATTTTACTTTGGAAAATTTACAGAGTGGAGATTCCTGAGGAGGAATCCATAAAAGCAGATTACGGAAAAGTAAACACAACGGAGATTCCTAAGGAGGAACCCACAAAAGAAAGTAAATCGTGCACCATTCACGAGAGTAAGTAAACCATGCACCATATTGCACAGAGGAGATTCTTCACGGGTGAATCCCTTGAAATCCGAGAAGGATGGAATGATAGTCTACTAATCCCATCCTTTCAGACTTCTATCAGAATCATATTCATAATCAGAATAAGTGTGTACTTCATGATGAGGATCAAGATTTATTCCACGTATGATTTGAGCAAGCCAAGGTGGCTCATGTCAAATGCAAGCTTAAAAGGATGAAGATGCCATAAAAGGATCACAATTGGCTAGTAGAATACCAATTTCTCCAAAATAATCGATGTTGATGTTGAAGTAGTGGCATCTCGGAGAGCTGTCAAGGGTGATCAATATTGTGGTACCTTGATAAATAAGATCATATCCAAAAAGATATCATATCTCAGACTGCCTTCTTCCATATCTTTATGAAGAAAAGTGTTATATACCTAGGGGTGATAATATGGGGTACAAAGAGAGGTACCCAAGGGAATAATCTAATAATGGAATGGGCCATAGTAATAAATAAGGTGGTTAACCTGTATCATGTAAGGGACCATAAGTAGTTAGTAATAAGGTAACGGGCCCATGGTATTAGATAGATGGTATTGAGGGAACCATGGTAATGACCCATGGTATTGTATATATAAGGCCTATATAGAGGCCAGAGAATCCACATTGAGAGATGTCAAGGATTATTGTATGAATAGGAATATGGCTTGTGGAGCGTTCTCCTTCCTTAAGGAGTGAATGTATGGTGTTGCCCTACCTTAAGGATTTTGATATCAATAAAGAAACATTTCTATCTATTTCAATATTATTATTCCTGGGTTTATTTCTATTATCTTATATTTCTGGGTCAGATCTATAACAAGTGGTATCAGAGCACTTTTTTGGGCAAAAGTGGAGAATTTTTATTTTTTATTTTTTACAAGATTTCTGGGGCGACGAGTTTGCAGATCAGATCTATATATTTTGGGGCAAAATCGAAAAAATATAATTGTGTGTCTATATTCTTTGTGAAAATATACCCGATTTCCAAAAAAAAATCGGTCGAATCCGAGCCCAAATGAAGGAGATATCGCTGATTTAAAAATCAGTGATGTTGCAGACAATTTTTCGGTGCAGCGAGTTTGCAGCGCATATCTGGACATCCTAGTGCAAGATCTACAAAATCTAATTGCAGATCTGAATTCTTTGTGAAAAAATACCCGATTTGAAAAAAAACATCAGTCGAATCGGAGTTCGGATGAGGGAGATATCGCTGATTTAAAATCAACTCTTTTTTTAGAAATTTTGGTGACGACGGGAGAGTTGCAGCGCAAATCTGAAATTCTAGTTTCTGGATCAAGATTTCTATCACATGGGCAGATGCAGAATGGTTGTTCCATTTCCAAAAACAGGTCATAATAGGGATTCTGAGCAATATTGACAGAATTGTGGCCATTTCAAATTTTCGCCATTTTTTTTTGTGATGGCGGGCCTAGATCAAAGGAACATGTATAAATTTGATGTCTCTCATCCAGCCAGATGGCTAGCACAAATGGAGAAATATTTCAGATTGAATTACATCATGGATGATGAGAGTCAACTAAGTGTGGGAAAAATGTACTTGGACAATGAAAGATGGCAATGGTGGCAATGGCATCAACGTTGCTATGGAAGGCCCCTGACTTGGGACACATTCAAAAAAGCTCTTATGGACCACTTTGACCGAAAATCTAATCTTGTGGATAAGCTCACACAGCAGACACACAGCCTACCAAAGATTTTATTTTTACAAGAAAGAAGGAAACCAAGAAACCTAAAGGGTTATTTGCTGCCGGTATCTCCTTATTGCAGGTTCATGGATTGATTCAGAAGGAGAAGATCATTGTTTCTATAAATCCTAGTTGCAAGCATAATTTTATCAATGTTAATTTGGGAAAAAAATTGCACGTTCCACCAAAAGACATTGAAAACACACATGTGGATGATAAGGATGTTCAAGTTTGTAAGGATTTGAAGCTTTCTATGGATAAGTATGTATTGCATGGTGACTTCTATACTTCAGATATGGATAACATGGATGTTGTTTTGGGATATCCTTGGATGGAATCTGTGGGTACTATCAATATTAATATGCAGAAGAAATTCCTAAAGCTCTGGTATAAAAAGAAGAAAATTACATTACATGATATTTCCTCAATAAACATGTAGAGTACATGGAGGCTGAACTAGAAGATGTTCTAGGGACTCACATATCAGATGATGAACTTGTGATGATCGACAATCAAACACAAACAAAGTCTGAAGCAGAAAAGGTTACAGGTGCGGATACATCAGATGAGGGCTCAGTGGTTGAAGTAATATTGGAAGATAAGACACCACATCAGGCACCACAACATGCACCAAATAACAGTCAGGCTCCAGTAAGGGGTGAATTAAAGAAAAAGACACCGTGGGTTAAAACTTCAACATATCATCACCCACATCACCTAGCAAGACAACAACAAGCAAGATGGCAACCAATTAGCCACAAGGACAACAATCCCCGCATGACAGATAGAGTAGAGCGAAGATCCACCTAGTACACATCAACATAGAAGAGCTGCCACTATCAACTTCCATATTAAGCGAGTGAGGCACCAGCGAGATCGAGTGTTCACCTTTCTCTTGGATGGCTAGATGCACCTGCATGGTACTGGTGGACTACTCTTTCGAGCAGATATTACTATTTATGTTCTTCCCATGTTTCGGGGACGAAACATGCTAAGCGGGGTGGAATGTTATATACCTAGGGGGGATAATATGGGGTACAAAGAGAGGTACCCAAGGGAATAATGTAATAATGGAATGGGCCATAGTAATAAATAAGGTGGTTAACCCGTATCATGTAAGGGACCACAAGTAGTTAGTAATAATGTAATGGGCACATGGTATTAGATAGATGGTATTGAGGGAACCATGGTAATGACACATGGTATTGTATGTATAAGGTCTATATAGAGGCTAGAGACTCCACATTGAGAGATGTCAAGGATTATTGTATGAAAAGGGATATGGCTTGTGGAGTGTTCTCCTTCCTTAAGGAGTGAATGTATGGTGTTGCCATACCTTAAGGGTTTTGATATCAATAAAGAAGCATTTCTATCTATTTCTATCTTATTATTCTTGGGTTTATTTCTATTATCTTATATTTCTAGGTCAGATCTATAACAAAAAGATAAAGTCCAATGTAGGCCTACTTTACGAAAATCATCTTTCCTTGGAACAATTGAATACGTCAGAAGATCCATCCATTGGCTCCAATGTATGAAAGGGGAAACAACATCTTCAGTTCTCCCCCAATCTCTGAGATATTGCAAAATTCCATAATAATCCATCCAAGTTATACTCGTATCAAAGATATAAACAATTTTTGGGTGGTTTGCTCTGGCTAGACCAAAATAAATGTGATTATTATTAATGAGGCTCCAGTTGATGTTATAACTATGTCTCCCATTCTCAGAATTGGACAATTTTTCTAAAATCATTTTCTAGATCTCTGATGGCAGAGATAAAATATTTTGAGAAAAATAATCCCCGCAGAACTGATAATGGAATTATGGACACAAATTTATTCGAGATTTAATTCTAGAATAAATTTTTCCTATCTCAAACTTTTTGATGGATGTAAACTTTAGATCTCCTATCCCTTCTCTGGTCATCATATCAACAAGATAGTTTTGTTTCCCTACTTCGTAGACAATATCAAAATCAAATCCTTCGAGCTAGAGTGCCCATCGTAAGACTTGGGAATTCCGTTGTTCTAACAATTTTTTATTTCGCAGCGTACCTTTCATATGTTTGAGATCTGTCTTGACAGTAAAATACACACTTTTAAGGAAAAGGCAAAATCTTTTAATCCCCTTCTTGACAGCTAGTATTTATTTATGTGAGGATGGATATTTTGACTTAGTCGACGAAAATGTTCCTGAAGAATAAGCACAAATATCATCTTCCTTATGATGCTTTTGTAGAAGAATAGCATCCCAACAAGAGTTAGAAACATCAGTTTCTAGAATGAAAGGTAAATCCTGTTCTGGAAGGGATAAAGATGGAAAATTCTTAATTTTTTCTTTGATGCGCTAGACTACTTCAGTCATTTGTGGTAGTCATACTGAATCCTTTTTCAATCTTTGCTGGAGAATTCTGGTGTCCTTGCCTTGTTCTAGATATAATTGCTGGATATATTTCAAACATTCGAAGAATGTTTGGACAAATTTGGTATCTGGAAGCTGGTCTGGAAATCTTAACAGAGATTGCAGAACATGAGGTTGCAGTTGTATCATCCCTTGGGAAATATATAATCCAAGATATTTGATCTTGGTTTGAGAAATAATAAACTTATCCCAAGTGGGAGATACGACTAATCCGTGCTTTAAAACAACATGATAAAATGATTCCAGATGCTTTTTATGTTGTTATATGTCTCTGCTAAAAACTAACAAATCATCAATATATACAACAAAAAAATCAAAATCATGGAAAATATCTTCCACGTGTTTCTGAAATTCAAAAGGCGCATTCTTTAGGCGAAAAGGCATAACTACCCATCGGTATTGTCCTCCTAGGACAACAAAGGCAGAGTTATACCTGTCTTGAGGATTTATGCCTATCTGCTAGAAACCACTTTTCAGATCAAATTTGTTGAACACATTAGCACTTGAGATTTTTGCAAGGAGTATGTCTTTGTTGGGTAGAAGATACCTGATGGGTTCTAGTGATTCATTTAATGCCTTGTAATTGATCACCAACCTCTTTTTTCCCTCTTTTCTGTTATGAGTGCTTGTTGACGTAGAAGGTTGGGCATGCCCATGAAACTTTCCAAGGTTCAGTCAATCCCCTATATAGGATTTGTTTGAATTCTTGTTGTCACAACTTTTGCTCTATAGGGCTCATGTGGTTTCTTGAGACCTTTTGTGGTTTGTGATCAAACCCTGTCTTGAAAGGAAGTGAAACAAAGTGCTTTCCTTGGAATGAAAATGCATCAGGATGATCTGCTGTGCATTCTTTCGGAAGCTTACATGTAATATCTTTGAGAACTTATTACATGTAGCTCAACATGTTTGACAATCTTTTTTATTTTTGATAGGTCTTCAATAGCTTCCATCACTGTATCCACATTATCAGGAGGAATCCTGATAGAGTATGTATTTTTCGCAGGGACAAATACTTTCTCATTTTGGACACTTATTGTGATATGATCTTTATTAACAATCATGGGCATGTGTCTCTTTACAAAATCTTGACCAAGAAGAATATCAGATCCAGTGTCGTAATTATGCAGAGTAACATATACAATTGTTGAGGAAATATATATAGGAAAATCAGGAGCTGCATAAGAAATATTCATTTGCTATTTGTTAACAACTTTGAAATGTACCTTCGTTGGTTGCCAATAACAAGCTGGGATAGCCTTGTATTTGCAGCAACTACTCATGGCTCTTGTATCAATTTGGGTGTCTAACTGGTGGCTTTTGAATCCTAGTATTCTGATGGAAACTAGAATGACCATCCTATCTCCAATTCCACTTATTTCTTTCACCGCTTCTTCTTTTGTATTCATCCCAATTGTTGTGTGTGCGTCATAAAAAATAGACGATACAAATTTGGAATTGAGTTCATCTACTTTCTGGACTTTAGTTTGAATTTTTTCTGCTATGGTGACCAATTTCTTGGTATTATGATACATGTGGTGTCCTTGATGGCAACTCACTCAGATGAAATATCAGAGTACAACATGTCAACAACAAAGAATTACAGATCAGACTACAAAGAATGAAGAAAGAGAGGTATATGCAAGTTCACCTTGACCAACCTTCATATACATGCAGGTTCACTGAACACAAGTAGCATATATGTACACACATACTATCACAAAAGGAAAAGCGCATATATCTTGGAAAACTAAAATTTTGGTCCAAGGTATTTGGTCCAAGGTATTTTGATCCAAGATATTGGTCCAAGGTATTTGGTCCAAGGTATTTTGATCCAAGGTATTGGTCCAAGGTATTTGGTCCAAGGTATTGACCCTAGCTATTTGGTCCAAGGTATTGGTCCTATGTGGTTTTGGTACATGGTATAGAGAAAGGCCTAAAAATATACCAGGAGGAGAAGATCATTAGGCCAAGGGTGCAAGCATCAAATATCTGATGAAGTGTGAGATCTAGTATGCAAGTTATTGGCTTATGGTTCCATGCTTGATCTGAACCAAGGATAAACCTTAGCAGTTGATGAAGGATAAGATCTAATGATGGATCGGGATCTTAAGGACTGAAATGCATCATCATTATGTGGTTTGATCATGTATATTCTAGATCTGAATACTGACACATGTGTTATTATGTAAATTTTATGATCTGGGTGTAACTGAAGTCCAGAATAGTTGCAGAATTACAAATTAATATTTGCAGATGTGTACATTGGCTGGCTTTGATAAAAGCGCATATACACGCTGGTTCGACACATGGAAGTAGCATATACCTTATGAAGTATGTTTCAGTTGTTTATGTTTGTTGTTGCAGAGTTCTAGGTTCTGCTTTGGGTTTTGGTGATTACATTCTAGTGATAATGTTCTGAATGATCAGATTGATTGTGATTTGCTACAGTGACAATGGGTTGTCAAAGTGATTGGTTGATTCAGTTGTTGGTTGATTAAGATCTATTTGATGATTGTATTGCAGTCATGATGTTGTTGATGGATCTAGTCTGAAAATTTATGAAATGTGGTCCTTGGAGGAAGAAAAAAGGTCATAGCCTTCTATAGGTCACCACCTACATGCTAGTAAACATATCGGTTAGTACAAGAGATAGGGGTTGTAGCTCCCATCTAATGGAAGCTGGAGAATGAGAGAAGGTTGTAACCTTTTGCAGGTAGAAGCCTACGTACTAGTATGAGTCTGCACCAGTACAAGATTGTAAACAAATTTTCTTATTACTAAAAGAAGATAGAGACGACAGAAGTAGGTCATTTTTACCCACATTGGGTTTCCACCTTATATCTTGGTGTTCATGTGTGTTTCTTATATGTGATTCTTTATTCTTCTTTTACTGCACTGCCTAATAAATCTCTGATATACTAGTTAAAATTCAATGCATGATAAATTGGCTAAATCAAAAGTTCTTTGCATATACGCGAGTTGCTTTAAGTACAGTCGCGTGTACACACTAGTTCACTTAGTTGAAGTAGCATATATAAATCTGTTTGGGAAATAAATTTTTTGATCTGATAATATTGATTCACTCCCCTCTCAGTATTATTTCCAACAATTGGTATCAGAGCCAATAACCTTCAGAAGAAGCTTGATCGCTTGAAGGGAGATCCATCATCATGACTAATCAAGAAAGCGTGGGATCCATCAGACCACCAATATTTGATGGGAGAAACTTTTTTTATTGGAAAATAAGAACCACAACCTATATAAAATCACTTGGACTGGATGTTTGGGAAAATGTGGAAGGAGGATATACATTTCCAACAACAATTCCTACATATACGATAGGTAAAAAGCAATATGAAACCAATGCCAGGGCTGTCAATACTTTTTTGGGAATTTTGTCACAATCATAGTTTTTCAAAGTCATGTAGCTCAAATCAGCCAAAGAAATATCGGACAAAATTGTTCTGAGTTACGAAGGAGATTCTTAGCTAAAACGTGCTAAAGTTGAAACTCTTAGAATTCAGCATGAAACTCTTAAGATGCACAGTTATGAAATTATAGCTAGTTACTTCTTACGTATAGATGAGGTTGTCAATTGTATGAAGAATCTGAGTGAAGATATAAATGAAGTTACCTTAGTTGAGAAAGTTTTAAGATCCTTGTCTGTTAAATTTGAATCAAAAGTGTTTGCCATAGAAGAAAAACAGGATCTGCAAACTATCACTATGACACAGCTTCATGGAATCTTAACTGCCTTTGAGATGAGAAAAGGACATCCATCAGATATGAGAGAGGCCACATTTAAAGCTTCAGCAAAAGGAAAGGAGGAACTCAATGAATTAGGACATATTTTAGAATAAGAAAATGAAGTAAACTTTGTCAAGAAGGTTCAATGGGGTTCCGGAAGATTTAGAGGTAAGCTACCCTTCAAATGCTTTACCTGTGGCAGAGTCAGTAATTATGCTGCCAAATGTCCTCATAAAGATAAATATGAAAAAGTGAAGGAATATGCAAAATGGAATAGAAAACAAGTTGTTATGAATAAAAGGATTTACTATACTCATGAAGATAGTGATGGTTTATCAAATAGTGATGAAGATGAAAATAGTAATTACTATAGACTTCTAATGGCTTATGACAATCATAATTTTTGGGATGCTTTAGAAGAAGACGACCTTCATGAAGAAATCTCTAAACTCAAAATCTATTTAGAAGAAAAGAATATGATTATAGATACCTTGACATACCAACTTGTTGAAAAAAAAAACACAATGGAAAACTAGAATGTGAAATTGTGGGTCTAAGAAAGGATCTTGAGAAAACGAAATCTCTTAATATTAGATTTTCTAAAGGAACAGAAACCTTAAATGAAATTATCAAAGTGCAATGTTCTCCTCTGATAAAGAAAGGTCTTGGATATACTAAAGAATCATCTCAATCACAGAAGCTATCAACCTCCACTAAAAGCTATCTTGATGCAGCAAAGACTAGTGAACAATATGATAATCGTCAGCAAAGGCATAAAGCAGATCACCGGGTAAATCAGACTCAATTTATTCCAAGGATGAATAGAAGCCACAACCAACCTCAGGTAAATTATACTTAATCTACTCCAAATATGAATATCAATAATCACCATGTCAATAGATTCAATAGTCACAGGAACTTCTTTAATGGGCAATGTTTTTCATGTCATAATTTTGGACACAAAGTTGCTCAATGTGTTTCTTATAAAACCATCATGACTAGAGAAGCACGAAGTAAAAGGAATGTAACAGGGGTCCAGAAAAGTTCCTATAATAGCTTTTCTCTTCTAGAAAATGAAATAGAATGCTCAATCTGTAACAACTTTGGTCATGAAGAATGTGAATGCAGGAGCAAATTTCGGCAAACATCGCAAAAGGAGCAAACTCCATTAAATCCCAAGATATGGAGAAGGCATCTCAAACAGAAAGATGTGGTATAGCCTTGTATGTAGAAGGACAAGAAAATGAGTGGTACATTGACAGTGGATGCTCAAAACACATGACAGGTGACAAAGAAAAACTTCACTCATATAATGCGTTAGAAAAGGAAAAGAATGTCTCATTTGGAAACGATACTCCTACTGTCATAAAAGGTAAAGGATCTATTTTCTTTAAAGAAAAAGTTAAAGCTGGAAATGTTATGTACATAGATAGTTTAAAGCATAAGCTATTGAGTGTCAGTAAAATGTGTGATCAAGGAAATTAAGTGGTGTTTCGATCAAACGGATGTGTTGTTCATGAACTTGATGTACGGGAGACTGTGACCGAAGGTATAAGAACTGAAAACAACTTATACATACTCAAGGAGGACAACAACAATGCTATCTAAGAAAAAGTGATGAAAATTGGTTGTGGCATAGAAGATTGGGACATCTAAGCTTTCTCAAATAAGAAAAGCATGCAGATTCAAGGCTTTTTGTGATCTTCTAGATATCAACATCCCTGAAAATACAATATGCAAACCATGTCAATTTGGTAACCAAACCAAAGCTCACTTCATTGAAAAAGAAGGGTCAGCTAGTAAGCCTCTTGAACTTTTCCATACTGATTTATGTGGACCATCGAGGAAGAAGTCACCTCATGGAGAAGAATACTTTATTTTGTTCATTGATGATTTTTCTAGAATTTGTTGGATAGGTCTGCTAAAGCATAAAGATGAAGCATTCAAAAAGTTCCAAGGCTTCAAAGCTTTGGCTGAAAATGAATCAGATTGAAAAATTAAATGTCTCAGATCTGATCGACGAGGGGAATTTACCTTGGATGAATTCTTTGACTTTTGTGAACAACACGGAATTAAAAGGCAATTCTCCACTGCAAGGACTCCTCAGAAAAATTTAATGGAAGAAAGAATGAACATAAATATTCAACAAATGGATCGAGCTATGCTAGATGGATCTGGAACTCCTGCAAACTTCTGGGGTGAAGGTGCATTCGCCGCCGTAACTATTCTCGACCAATAAAATGTTTGGGTAAATAGCACTCAAGCTCCACATGAACTTTGGTATCGTAAGACTCCTACTTAAAATACTTTAAAGTTTTTTAGAGCAAATGTTATATCAAAAGGATTGATGAAAAAAATGGTAAGTTTGAGGACAGAGCAAATGAAGGTATTCTTCTTGGTTACTCTTCCCGAAGTAAAGGGTATAAATGTTATAATAAAAGACTTGGGAAAATTGCTGAAAGTATTGATGTTGTAGTTGATGAAGCATGCAAAAATCCAAAACAGACAAAAGCAAAAGATTATCACAATGAAGAAGATGGGGAGTATTTTCCCACATCAAATCACAATGATTTTGAAGACGAAACCAATGAAGCACCGAAAGAAGAGATAACGGTAGAAGAAAAGACTCTGTCTAGGTATGTTCAGAAAAATCTTCCAGAAACTCAAATTTTAGGGGAAAAAGTGGCAGGTGTACAAACAAGAAGAACTATTACAGAAACATCAAGCTATCTAGCATTACTATCCTCCACCAAACCTCAAAATGTAAATGAAGCATGCAAAGATGAATGTTAGGTCAAGGTCATGAATGAAAAACTTGAGCAAATTGAAAAGAATAATACTTGGGAATTAGTTCCTAGACCTCATGATAAAAATATTATAGGAACTAAATGGATATTTAAAAACAAGCTGAATGAAAATGGTGAAGGTATTAGAAACAAGGCCAGACTTGTTTGTAAAGGGTATGCTCAACAAGAAGGTATAAATTTTGAAGAAACTTTTGCACATGTTGCTAGACTTGAATCCATAACGATGTTTCTTGCTTTTTCTAGCTTTCAGAATTTCAAAGTATACCGAATGGATGTAAAATCTACTTTCCTTAATGGAGATTTAGAAGAAGAAGTTTATATTGAACAACCAGAAGGATTCGTTCTTGGAAATGATGCAAAACTTGTATGCAGACTCAAAAAGGCTCTCTATGGTCTGAAACAGGCTCCAAGGGCCTGGTATTACCGCCTTGACAAATATCTACACCAACAGGGTTTTTCAAAAGGGTCAACAGATAGCAATCTATATATGAAGATTGGCACTGATAAATTGCTAATAATTGTTGTTTACGTTGATGATATCATTTTTGGTAGCAATGAAGAATCCATGAGTTCGAATTTTTCTTCAGTAATGCAGCAAGAATTTCAAATGTCCTTACTTGGTGAACTTACCTATTTTCTTGGTCTACAAGTTCAACGAAATAAAGATGGTATTTTTCTTTCACAAACTAAATATCTCAAATATATCTTGAAAATGTATAGCATGGAAGATTTTAAACCTATATGTACCCCAATGGTAATAGGATGCAGTCTCAGCTCAAAGGATGAATCAGCAGCAGTACATCAACCAACTTACAGATCCATGATTGGCAGTCTGCTTTATCTAACAGGTACCCGACCTGACATCATGCATGCAGTAGGAATAGTTGGAATATTCCAAGCAAATCCAAAGGAATCACACCTTCAGGCAGTCAAAAGAATTTTCAAATATCTTCAAGGAACACAAAACTTTATTTTATGGTATCCTAGAGATACAGATCTTACTCTTCATGCATATACAGATGCAGATTAGGCAGGAAGTGTTGATGATAGAAAAAGCACTAGTGGTGGTGCATTCTATATGGGTTCCAGGTTAGTGTCTTGGTTCAGCAAGAAACAAAGTTCAATTGTGTTATCTACAGCTGAAGCAGAATATGTGGCTGCTACTTCTTGTTGCACACAACTACTTTAGATGATGCAAATATTGCAAGAAATTCAAATCACATGTACTCTAACCATCTCCATTCTATGTGATAATACAAGTGCCATCAGTATTTCAAAGAATCCAATCATGCTCTCCAAGACCAAGCACATACCCTTCGAATACCATTTTCTACGTGAACAAGTGCTTGAACAAAAGGTCAAATTGGAATATGTTCCCTCCAAAGAATAGGTTGCTGATATATTCACTAAACCACTGCCTAGAGAGACATTTGAATATCTCAGAAAAAAGTTGGAAGTAGTTGCTACATCATCCTGCTATTAAATCAAGTTTTTTAGAGAAAGGTTATTATACGCGTGTTTCATGAAGTATAGTTGGATACACACGTGGGTTTCTATTGGTTAAGGAGCGTATATGTTTTCAGACAATAAAAACAGTGGGGCAGGCTCTAATATGGGTGCTCTGATTGATATTGATGATTAATATGCTTTGTTCATTAATTTTATCTGACTAACAAAGATGCCTTAATTATTAACTGTTAACAATGCACAGGTAGCACCGGTTCAGGGGGAGCATTAGATTTCACGTGCTTTCAACATTGTTGGCATTATGGTTGCTGAGTCCAGCTATGGCTTTAGATATTTATATCATTTGTTGCTCAAGTCATGTAAAAGTCTAGGGTGTGATATATATTGTTGTACATTTGAATGAGTCCTCTTGGAAAAATGATGTAATTTGTATCCCAAGTTTACATGGGATGGATGATGTAATATTTCTCGTTTTTGTCATGTATAAACAATTGGTATATCCCCACTTGGTTGGTTGGATGAGTGAAAATTGGTATATCCCCACTTGGTTGGGAGATGGATGTATGTATGAGTCATTGGTGATAGGAAGGTCATCCTCACAAAGTTGAGTTATAAAGTCATGTTATTCATTTAGAAAATATTTTTGCAGACTTTGCTTATGCTTAGGGGGAGCATGGACAGTTTCAGTACATCTCAGCATGTACAAAAGGGGAGCTCAATCAGATATTTCAGCATGTACTCAAGGGGGCATGACCAACATAATGTATGTCAAAGGGAGAAATTATCTTGGTCCACCATTTGCCCTTGATGTCAAAGGGGGAGAGTGTCTTGGTGTTGTTGTTGCCATCAAGTCCAAAGGGGAGGATTGTTGGCATTATAATACAGGTGTTGTCCCTAATGGCAACTCACTCAGATGAAAGATCAAAATACAGCATGTTAACAAGAAAGAATTACGGATCAGACTACAAAGAATGAAGAATGAGAGGTATACGCAGGTTCACCTTGACCAAGCTGTGTATACACGCAGGTTCACTAAAAACAAGTAGCGTATATGTACACATGCACTATCACAGAAGGAAAAGTGTGTATATCTTGGAAAACTAAGTTTTTGGTCTGAGGTATTTGGTCCAACCTATTTTGATTCAAGGTATTGGTCCAAGGTATTTGATTTGAGGTATTGACCCTAGGTATTTGGTCCAAGGTATTCTTCTTAAGTGGTTTTGGTCCATTGTATTGAGAAAGGCCTAAAACTATATAAGGACGAGAAGTTCATTGGGCCAAGAGTACAAGCATCAAATATCTGATGAGGTGTGAGATCTAGTATGCAGGTTATTGGTTTACGGTGTTGTGCTTGATCTGAACCAAGGATAAACCTTAGCAGTTGATGAAGGATAAGATCTAATGATGGATTGGGATCTTAAGGCTTGAAATGAATTATCATTATGTGGTTTGATCATGTATAGTCTAGATTTGAATACTGATGCATGTGTTATTATATAAATATTATGATCTGCGTATAACTGAAGTCCGGAATAGTTGCAGAATTATGAATTAATATTTGCAGATGTCTACGTTGGTTGGCTTTGATAAAAGTGTGTATACACACTGGTTCGATAGGTGGAACTAGTGTATACCTTATGAAGTATGTTTTAGTTGTTTTTGTTTGTTTTTGTGGAGTTCTGGGTTCTACTTTGGGTTCTGGTGGCTGTAATCTAGTGACAGTGTTCTGAATGATCAGATTGATTGTGATTTGCTACAATGACGATGGTTTGTCAAAGTGATTGATTGATTTAGTTGTCAGTTGATTCAAATGTATTCGATGATTGTATTGTAGTTATGATTTTGTTTTTGGATCTAGTCAGAAAATTTATGAAATGTGATCCTTGGAGAAAGAAAGAAGGTCGTAGCCTTTTGTAGGTTGTCGCCTACGTACTAGTAAACAAATAAGCTAGTACAAGAGCTAGGGGGTTGTAGCTCCCTTCGAGTAGAAGCTAGAGAATAAGAGAAGGTTGTAACCTTCTGCAGGTAGAAGCCTGCATAATGATATGAGTCTGCACCAGTACAAGATTGTAAACAAATTTTCTTATTATTAAAAGAAGATAGAGATGACAGCAATAGGTGGTTTTTACCCACATTGGGTTTCCACCTTATATCCTGGTGTTCATGTGTGTTGCTTATATGTGATACTTTATTCTACTTTTACTGCACTGTCTAATAAATCTATGATATACTGGTTAAAGATCAATGCATGATAAATTGGCTAAATCAAAAGGTCTCTGCATATATGGTGGTTACTTTCAGTACAGTCGCGTGTATACACTAGTTCACTTAGTTGAAGTAGCGTATATAAATCTGTTTGGGAAATAAAATTTTTGATCTGATAATACTAATTCACCCCCCTCTCAGTATTATTTCTGACACAATTGTTGTCTATCTCTTCATAGACTTTCTTCAAGTAATCTAATGTCTATTAGGATAGCATTGTGGCCTAATTCTCTGTTGGGCTATGGTGCAAATTCTGTTGTAAACCATTCTATATGATTAAGGTCTTCATGAACTTGGGATTCCATAGTCAGTGCATTAATTTTTTCTTCGATTCGTCTCCTTCAGATAGCTAGGCTTGGATTGAGAGAATCCATCTACCTTTGGAGACTGGTTATCCATTGTTGAGTATTATTAAAAGAAAACATAAGCCAATTAGAGAGATATGTATAGTCACCTTCACTCATACCATTATCTATTACTAAAATTTTCTGAAATACATTTTCAATGTCACTATCAGAGTCAGTATTTACAGAAAAGTATTCAAACTCAGAATTTGATTCAAAGACTAAATCCCAATCAGCTGGATTATGTGTGGAGCTGAACAACTCCATAACCTTTTTTTGGATCCCTCTTTTGTTCTTTTCTAGACATTTATTTTCCCAGTGATCTTTTCTCCTCCAGAAGAAACATTTTGATTCTCTAGCTGGTTTTGATCTCCTTCTAAATACATATCTATTCTTGGGGAATTTTCTTCCTTAATGCTCTTTCCGTTTGGAATGGTTAGGGAATATATGTCTTTGGCTGGAGAACTTACACTTTTGTCTTTGGGATATATGATAACTCTTACTACAGGAGTTCTTAAAGCATCGAAAGTGGTAAGTTTCTAAGAAAGAGTTGCAAATATTAGGACTAAAACGTAGCTGCTTCTTGACATTCTTTCCGGTCTTATAAGCTGCACACTCGTTCTTAAGAATTTGAAGAATATGTTGTTGTAAAGAAGCCAATGATAGAGTATCTATTGAGATACTTTGAGAAGATAGTGCCTGGTGAACAAGCTCTAGGATTTTTCTGAGCATTGATGCTATATAATGATGCAGATATGCAATACTTTTGTGGCCTGGGATTTTATAGTACAACTTTTACATGGTGCAATAATATTCATCTAACAAATCTGGGCTACACAAGCTTTGACTCGTGAACATCTGTTCATAATGGTCTGAATTTGTTCATAGAGTACCAAGAAACTCATGGGATAATGCCATTAACATTGCTTCAAGGGGATCTCCATTGTCTAAAATTGCAAGCTGTTCAGATATTTTCAATGTTTCCTACCAAAGTCATGCATTACCTGTTAGTACCCATGTCACCTCTATGACTACATCCTTCGATGTGGCTTTGAGGTCAGCTTTTCTCTGACTAGACCATGCATTAATCCTTTGCAGTAAGATCAATGTTTGATCTCTATTCAAATAGTCAAAATTAATAAAAAAGGTTGGTCCTTCGCTACTGAGAGTAGGAGTAGTTTCTTCTTGAGCTTATATTGACGACAATAAATGAGCCCATTTAGAAAATGGACTCATTTGGTACTGAGATCCAATATCAGACCCTGAAGTTCTTGCAGCTTTATGTGAGAAGTGAAATGATTCATTTCTTTTATGTTAGAATACTCACCAGTGCCTTCTTGTCCTACCATTTTGATTTCATAAGTTTTAATTATTTTCTATAGCTAATCTGGCTCCATCTGTTATTCGTGTAGTATCTACAAATTCATCAGGAATAGCTTTCAAAGATAAGGTAGAAGATGACTTAGAATTTTTGAAGTAAGAAAACTTCGAGCCCTTAGCTTCTACTTCTTCATAGTTGGGAGGAGATCTAGGTCTAGGCAAAGAGTCTTGAAAGCTAGACACTGCCTTACTGATAACTCCTAACTGAGTTATGATTTCTTTTAATTGCTCCTCTTGCACATTCTGATGAGCATACATAGTATCATATGTCTGTTGTATCATTCTGACATGATTTTTGACTTCAATAACATCTTTGGCTAAATCATCTAAGTTTTGAGCCAAACATATAGGCTAATAATTATTGTAATTGAGCAATTTCATTTGCTTGGTAGGTTCAGTTTCTGAAGATGATCGATAATGCAAGAACTGAATATCACTTTGAATAGAACCATTTTTGAATTTTGGGGTAGTATTTGTTGGCTCTAAGCTTCTCTCAGGAAGTGTGATTCTGTTTCTAGGTTTTTCTCTAGGAAGACTATACATTTTTATGTCAAATGTGGGAATCATGACACAATCAGGACAATCTGAATGTTGACCATGGTGTGAATGAGAATTGGATGGATTATCAATAGTATGATATTTCTTTTTGGTATTTTTTGTGTTATTTTGGCAATACACACATGACTGAGAAGAAATGGATTTATGCATTTGTACATCACTACCAAAAATAGTACTAGGTATAGTAGAAGCTGAAAATCTCATAGAAATATTTTTTTTTTCACGTTTTGGTGAGAAACTTTGATTTAATGGATTATGATTATGGAATGTGAGACTAGTTTGACCATCTCCTGTGGGTACAACTATTAATTAGTGGGATGTGTTAGCTAATTGGGGATACTATTGAGAGAGAGGTTGGTACGAACTTGACCATTCTTCAGGTAGAGTTAGCTCACTAAATCCAAACTAGAGTGGAGTTGCATTACCTGGGCCGACTATAACTCCCTCTTTGAGTGCTCTTTTATGCAATCTAGAATTCATAGGGGGCATGCTTGATGTGACAAAAAGAATACAAACTGTGGTATGAAGTTGAACTATTTGGGTATTAGGAGCAAAGCTAAACCCATGGGATTGAATAAAGGCTTGCAGGAATTCATTAATGTAAGGGTCTATCAATGAAACCTGATAGTGAGGGATTACTGAAGACCATGCAGGACCATTATTTAAAGGACTTTGGAAATCTCCTATTAATGCATCATTAAACTCATTAGCTCTGGAATCAAGGGCACAAGTTAAGCATGAAGTATTTAGTCTAGGTCATACAAGAGGATTGATTCCGAACTGTAAAATCGCAATATGAATGTATTTAAATCCATTTTCAAGACCCCACTCTACCTCTTCTTTATGGATCAAAGGAACTTGGTAGACTTGCCGACACAAGGAAATGGGAATATTTACAGAGGAAAATTGGAAGAGACTAGAAGCTCTGAATTTAAAGACGAGCATATTATATATCTTATTGACAATAATATCTAGGAGAGTCTAGTTTGGTTGAGGATCAAATTCTTGAGTGATAACTCATGTATTTTACAATACATACTTATTTCCCTTATTTAATAACTGAGACAACCAAGACCATTTTTTCTCATGTGCTTCTTTATGTGTTTCAGAAAACAGATAATTTTCCCTAGAATCCATATTATCCAAAGAGAAATAGTAATAGAAACCTAAAAAATCACAAGAATACTTTTCAATTCATGGTCTAACACCTTCACACCCAAAACACGGCCTCAACTAGTCTTCAACAGGGACTTACAACAATGTATGACCTTCTGTTTTCACCTACACGATGTACCCTTTCCACCTCGGCGGCCCAATGGCCCGCCACCCCCCTGCCCCTCACTCACGGGCCCATTGGGCCACTGGGAGAATTATCGAGCCCACCACGCCCATTGTAGATGTAGTGGGTAAATCTGTCCCAAAAAAATTTAACTACTAAAAGAAATTAAATTTCATTAAAATTATTTAATTTTAAGATTTGCAGAGAAAAAAAATTAACTGACCTTTCAAATGTGATAATCTTTCGTTGAATATGTTGTTGATAGCAATGTAGATGCTCCACAAATTCACTTGAAGTCTTCTAATGAACTTTTAAAAACATTGATGTGATGTGAGGAATAGTGATAATGAAATTTATTATATAGCGGAAATTACGAAATTGTTTTAACTTATGGTTAATGGGGGATTAATTTGTTTTTTTAAATTTTAACATGTTAATTTTGTTATGGTAATATAAGAATCAACCTGCTACCTTGGTGGACCATTGTGTTGCCTGGGTGGAGCGGGATTTGGCTTCTAGACTTGCGCCCCACCCCGGTGGCCCAATAGCTCACCATTGTGGCGGGCCCATTCCTGGAATTGACCCACCACCCTGGCAGGCCATTGCGCAGATGGGGTGGGGGAAGGTCTAGTAGCTAGCCGCCGCCCCACCTGGGCTAAGGGCTGGTAGCCAGCCCCTGCCACACATGGGCGGCCCAACAGCCCATTGAGGTGGGGTAGAGGGCTGGCGGCCAACCCTTGCCCCACTCGAGTGGCCCAACGACCAATCGGGGTTGGGTAGAGGGCTGGTGGCCAGCTCCCGCCCCACCCGGGCAGCCCAATGACCCACCAAGGTGGGGCAGAGGGCTAGCGGCCAACCTCCACCCCACCTAGGCATGTCGTTGGGTCACCTGGGTGGGGCGGGAGCTGGCCACCAACAGTCCACCCAACCATGGCAGCTCGATTCTGAGAATCGGCCCATGGCCCCAGCCAGTAATTGGGCCACCAAGGTGGGGTAGGGGACTGAGCACCAGCCCTGCCACCCCACCCCAGCAGCGGGCCATTAGGCTGCAGGGGCGGGGCGAGTGGGCTAGTGGCTAGCCCCCCGCCCCACCCCAACTCGCCCAATAGCCCGTCAGTGTGGCGAGTTGATTCCGAGAGTTGGCCGACGGTCCCACACAACCATTGTGCGCCCGACTGGGGTGGCGGAGCTAGCGCCCAGCCCCCTGCTTTGGTAGACTGTTGGGACGTCGGGGTGGGGTGGGGGGCTAGGTGCTAGCCCCCACGCCCCACCTCGATGGCCCAACGGCCCGTGGCCCCAGCTTGGCGTTGGGCCGTTTGGGTACAGCAGGGCGACTGGCAATGCCAGGTCCCCGACCCTTCACTGACGTGCTCGTTGGGCCGCCGTGAGAACTATCGGGCCCACCACGCCCTCTACAGACGTAGTGGGTAAATCTGTCCCATAAAAAATTTAAATTTCATTAAACTTATTTAATTTTAAAATTTGCACAACAAAAATATTAACTGACCTTTCAAATGTGATAATTCTCCGCTGAATATGTGGTTGATAGCAATGCAGTTGCTCCACAAATTCACTCCAAGTATTGTAATCAACTTCGGAAAATCTTGATGTGATGTGAGGAATAGTGATAATGAAATTTATTATATAGGGGAAATTATGGAATTGATTTACCGTATGATTAATGTGGGTTTAATTTGTTTTTATAAATTTTAACATGTTAATTTTGTTATGGCGATATAGGAAAATATGATAAAGAGAATATTATGGAATTCTTTTACAACAAGGTGAATGTGGGATGAATTTGTTTTAGAAGGTATAATAAAAATTATAAAAACATTCAATTGCTTAGTAAATATTATATAGTTTAAGTAATAAATTAATTTAGAATTTGTTTTAGAAGGTTCAATAAAAATTTAAAAAAACATTCAATTGTTTAGCAAATATTATATAGCTTAATTAATAAACTAATTTAGGTAAAAGATTTAGTTTACAATTTTAATCTTAAAGATGTATTTTATAAAACAAATTAGTTAAATTTTTTCAATAAATTGTAGAAGAAAATAATGGAGGGAAATACATGAAAGAAATTTTTGGAGGGAAATTCTCATTCTTTAAGCTATATATTGTCATTAGGAGAGTTTGCATTTGTATTATTCAACCTCTTCTATTTTAGATGCATGGATTCTTCTGATAGTGAAGTTTCGCTTTGTGAAGCATCAATATCTTTGTCGTGTAACAACTCTATTTATATTGATGAATATAATAGAAATTATTCCACTATGAATAGAGAGTCAATTCTTCCACTTAGTCCTAATCCTAAGGACTATGAGAGCAGCACTGATGAAAGACGGGATGAAGAATTTCAAATGAATAGAGTGTCACGGTTTACACTTAGTCCTAATCCTATGGATTATCAAAGCAACAATGATGAAGAGAATGTTGAAGAATTTCAAAAGAATGGAGTATCATGGTGTCCACTCAATCCTAATCCTATGGACTATGAGAGCAATAATGATGAAGATCATGATGATGAATTTCAAAAGAATGGAGTTTCATCGTCTCCACTTAGTCCTAATCCTATGGACTATGAGAGCAACAGTGATGAAGAGAATGATGATGAATTTCAAAA